>OU426989.1:210047067-211247067 GCA_911387755.1 Chrysotoxum bicinctum | reverse complement strand
CCACCGTCCGTTTGGCGTTCATAATCCACGTTGATTGAATCGGAAGAAATGGAATCAAGTAAATCATGATTAATCGAGTCAACTGATATCGAAAATCGAGACTCATTGAAATGATGGAGATTGAAATAGAAACTCGAGAATCCAGAATCGAGAATCATGTAAATGATTGAGATTGAGATTGATTAAAATGATTGATTTCGATCATCAATACTTTTCGATGATCGGATCAAAAAAATCGAATCGATCCCGATTGACACAGCTCTAGAGCATATAGACGAAACCGTTTGTTGGCTGACTGAAGTTCGGAGCGTTTGGAAAAGGATCCCAATTTTGGCCGAAAAATCATCTTTAGAATTTAGGCTCATTTTTGGATAAGTGAGAGTGTTAACAAGCAAAATATCCGTATATGGGACAACACAAATTCATACTAGGTTCACTAGGTGAAAATTCATCCTTAAAAAGTAACCGCTTGGTGTTGTTAGGCCAGCGACGGCAAAGATCAGTACTTTTTCGAAAAAGACGTTGGTGAGGTTATTTGAGTCGACAAGACTTTCCTTGTGGGTTTTACTGAAGTCGCAGGTCTATTCAAATAAATCACAATTGATCAATGTCCTTAAAGTTAACACAACACACGCCGGAAGAGCCATTAAAAATTTGTCCACTCGGATCCATGCCACAGTGTCGGAAGCTCAGTAGAGCATTTGAACAATGTATGAAATTTACATACATACCAACCCGCCCTTAATGAGGCTATTCTAAGTCCCTTACCATGGCGAAAAAAATACTTTGTATTCAATATAATGACGCATGCACCTATAAATACTGATACTCATTTTTGTTTATATCTATCTCCAAAGCAAAAATTTGCTGTCGGTTCTTAGACTTAAAGCTTTTAATTAACATTGATCAAAATCGGGTCAGTCATTAGCAAGAAAGTCGAAAATCAAAGAACTGGTTCTATGGCACGTACCATTAACAACAACTTTCGGTACAATTTTGACAGAAATAGTACAGAGGTTTTTATCAAAATTGCAGAGCCAGTTTCGAGATATGTAAGCTTTTGCATTAGTCATTGTATTGCAGGTATCCTCCGAAGTTTGAAAAAAATCGCTTCGGTGGTTTAAGCTTGCAGTCAAAGTAAAGACAAACAGATAGATAGGCAGAACTTATTGTAGTCTTAATTTTTTTATTCACGAATCCAAAACTTTCCCTATGATATTTATGGAAACTGTAAGTAAACATAAAAATGCCAATTAAATTAATTAAATAATTATCATAAACCGAACAAAATTAAAACTATCTGATAAATTAAAATTTAATTTAATATATTTAAAGGTGAATTTTTAACTCTCCATCTCCACTAATTTCACATAAAAGTCATCTCAAATTTGCACTCCTGGTAATTTTTAATTTAATTTTTCACACACAGCTCAATATGTCAAATTAATATAATATCCTGTGTATAAAAAAAAAATGTATCCACCGTCACGTTATTTATTTAAATTAAAATCATGTTAATAAATCATTCGATTATATAGATACAAAAAAAAAAGAAAAAGAGTTAAATTTAAATTAAATTCATAACAACCATTCGACATTGTAAAAGTAAATTAAAAAAAATATATATATACATAAAGGTTTTTTTATGGGAAACATATTTTTGATCCCCTTTTTGCTTTCGATGTTTCAACAAGCAAAAGCTATGGTTGTGCACATAAAGGGTTTTAAAATCGATAGTGAGTTGTGAATTGAATATTTTTTAATGAATACATTGGTAAGGGTTGCCGGGGTGTAGTGACTCTAGGTCGGAACAACATAATTTTATTAAATTCGTCCTTTCTTCAGTTATACCAGGTGAAAACCCGTGTAAAATATAGTAAAATTTGGATGCGACAATCCTTAAAAAAAAAACAGAAATCCCCAAATGTTTTGAGCTCAGAAAACGTAAACATAAAACCATATCTCAATTGGAAGAAAAAACTTTGGTCACACAATAAGACGGAAATAGCCGCTATCTCTCATTCAACATTAATTCTAAGCTCCTCCAATGACTTGTTGGCAAAGACCAAAAACTTAACGTATCTCCATAAAAAATTCAGAGGTGCAACACCAGCCGTGTGGCTTATGGCATCGTCTTGTTTAAGCCACAAATCATTAATGTCTCGCCCATGCCATTTACACAAAGAAATAAAGTTCCAACATATCTCTGTAGCGATTTCGTTGACCGTAACGTGACGTTGATTTTCTTACTTACATACGAGTACTTTACTTTATTTTAGATAGTCAACGGCTATGGCTTTGATGAAAGCATCGCTTCCCATCGATCAGCGAAAGCAAGCATCATTGCGCATGGTTAGTACTTGGATGGGGGACCGTTCAAATACCAACCGTGTGCTGTTGATATGTGTTTCTTCTGTTGTTCTTTCTTTCTGTCTGTCTCTGTCTGTTGTATTGTCTAAGCCGATGGCCTTAGTTGCCAGTGCTTTCAGTGTCTCTACTTCGTAGATTTATCTACGGAGTAGTGTAATATGTAATGTAATGTAATGTAATTTTAGATAGCGCTTGTAGTCCAGGATGGACTACGGCCTACCTCGAGCCAGCTCGGTCCCTATCTAGCTGGCTTTAGTTACGCACTCCAAGTTGGTTGAGGTCGTTCTCGACTTGTGTGCGCCTCCTTCCTCTAATACGCTGACCATCAGGATAAACTTGTCGGGCAGGTGCGTCGGTGTCCATACTCTCCACGTGTGCCAGCCATCTTACCGCTGTATTTTCAGCTTTTTGACCAGGTAGACGTCGCTGCAAGGCCCGTAAAGCTCATTGTTGACTCTTCTCCTCCATACTTCATCGATACATACTGGACAGAAAATCAAGCGAAGAATCTTTCTTTCAAAGCACTCAAGTTGATTCTCATCCGCTTTTAACCGCTTCATCACTGAAGATGATTTTGTGATGAAACTCGTCATGTTACGTGACTCCATATGTTCGAGTGTGTTTAGTTCTTAATTTAAGTTCATTTTTATAAATCTTCAGGCTAAGGTGCTATTGCAAAATTCGTCATAGTGTGGTCTCAGTAATTCCAAACTCTTGAGAAAGCCATGGAATCGACTATTTTGGTTCGTTTTCGACGGAAGATTGAACGGCAGAAATATTCTCGGCACTTCGACCAACCCGTTGTCTCACTGGAACTTGAACATCCAGAAGCGTAAACTTTCACTCAAATTTGTTCACTAGAACATAGATTGCATATGAACTAGGGCGTGAATTACGACCAAAAGTTGCGGTCACCGACTCGGAATTTTAGTAATAAGTTTTAATTATTTTTAAGCGTCTTTCGTTCGCAGACTTTACCATGATGAAAATGTTCTTTTAATAAATGTTTTGACATTGACAGTAGTCATTGGGTGCGTTCATAGAGAAAGTCCAAAGATGACAAGTCTTAAATGAAAAACCCTTTACATCTAAACGAAGTGAAATTTTGATATAAATAAAATATATTTTTCCAATGCATGACAATTTAATGCAATTATTTTTGCGGAAAATCAAATTTAACAATAACTTTTGGAAAAACGAAAAAGTCAATTTTTATTTTAATGTGACATTTCAATATTTCATCGTGTGACTCCAAAAGAAAATTAGCTGAAAGTGTGTGAAAACCTATACAATTTCGAAGTGATTTTGAAAAGGTGGCTATCTGTCTACTCAAGTTTTGTTTTTTGGAAAGATTATTTATAATCATAATCGAAACATAAACATTTCATCTTTAAATTAAGAAAGATATCAATTTTGAATTCAGAAAGTTAAAGAAAATAGAAAAATGTATCGAGGTATTAACAAACTTAAAACAACGATGAAAAAAGGGAAGTACAAAAAGTTGGCATCGCCATTTCGTACGTGAGTTTGTGCGTCTGAACGGTCCCGGTAGAACTAAATGAGTAAACCGATTTTCATCAAATTTGATACAGACCATTTTTATGCGATTTTGTTTAGAATGAATTTGAATTTTTGTTTATAATCCTAGAAAACGGCCATACAATACATTTTTAGCGATATCAAATTTTTTTCGATATTAAAATTCGTACCTTTATTGTCTTAGGTGATTTTAATAAAACTGATCGTTTGGTAAACAATTTGCAAAATACGAAAATAATTTTTGACGTTATTAATTCAAATTGTCTTTTTTAGATTAATGTCGTATACATATTTATTAATGGCTACACCAGTTAAGTTTCAATTTTGCAAAAATATCTTTCTGAAATAATATTGCATTGTAAAGTTTTTAAAGAAAAATACTTTTTATTATAAAGAACGGATAATTTTTCAGCAATTCCATATTCCAAACATCCTACTCTTATTGCTTGATTCCTGTTTTTAATATTTGGGCACATTTAAGTCTTCAATAACAAGAATTAGTTCATGCTATTTCTATTTCTATTTGGAGTTTTTTTCTTTTTTTTTTAGAGATTTTCCTTTTAGAATGTTGACATACTTATGGATATTTTTTTTAAATAATTTCTTGAGCTTATATTGCTGACACATGGCAACACTGTAGGCCTGTTTCATATTTTGCAACCAAGTGAAAATTCGTGGTTAAGTGATTAAAGTATTCAACGAGTTCAGAATTATTAAATGCACTTGAATGGGTTCAAGAATAAAACTGGCTTTACGTATTCAAATAGAAATAATGTCATATTAGCAACACAACCAAAGAGTTGCTAAGTGAAATAAGATTAACATTTTGTGGTGATTTTGTATCTTGTTGTACACAAAATTAATCTTTTTAAAAATAATGTTTGCAGTTTAGTAAATTTTTAGGTTAAGTTTTTTTTTTTAAATAGTCATTGGAGAAATAAATCATCAATTGCTATTGTGAAGCCATTGAATAAAGAACGGTCACACTTTTAAGAACTTTATGTTAGTTTATTTTCAAAACAACAAAAAGGCGGCTTCCGATATTTTATATAATATTACACAATAAGTGTTTGTGATTTGGATTAATAAAATATATACAAAATTGGACTTCAACCACTAAATTTACTTTTTAAAATATTTTAAAATTTAGCCTAATATCTGTAGAAAATGTCGAAATGGACTCATTAAGTCTATTTACTATAGTTCTGTGGATAGAAACGCAAAAAAGTACACATATTTTCCGTAGTATACTTTGTGGGACATAGAATTTATGAGATTCACCCCCAGTTTTACAGTGGAAGTTTAAATTTAAGTTCAGCTTAACCTTAACTAAATAAAGAATAATATTCAAGAAAGGAAAGTACTCGCACTAATGACTTAAATAATGTTTAAACATCTTTTTTTGTATGAAAACGATATGGAAATGAAAGTTCAATTTAGAGTCAATCTTTAGAGTCAAATCTTTTACCAAATCGACTCTTAAAAGATCAATCATTGTCAAATTTATACATAAATTTGATTACGTTATGTGATCTGGTTGCACAGATTTTTTTTCACTTGGAACAGCTTAATTAAAAGTGATTGTATTTGCATCATTCAAGAAATAAGTCTATATTCATCTTAAGTGGAGAGCAATCGAAAACCGAGTTAATAGCATAGAAAATTTTAGCGTCATCTGCAAACATTAGATAAAGGGTATTTTTGAAAACTAAAAGTAAATCATTTATAAATAAAAGGAAGAGTAATGGCGCTAAGTTACTACCTTGAGGAAGAACTGGATCCACATCAATTGGATTTGAATAAATTCTATTTATCACAACAATTTGCTTTCTGATATAAAGAACTAGTAAAAACCATTTAAAATAGCTTTTGTGTAGGCAAACCATAACGATCACTTTTTCGCTTTTTCAAAGCGTGTTTAGAGAACATTGACTTAAAAATCTCTTTCAATTTGGTTCAAGAAATAATTTGATAAAAGACAAAGATTTGTAGCTGTTGAGCGGCCCTTAACAAATTAGCAGCAAATGAATATCTTACAGAATAACATAACTTTTCAATTATAATTATAATCTTTTCCACAGGCTTTGGTATAGATGAAGGCTTTAAAATGGGCCTATAATTTTTAATTAAATTCTTGGAACCACTTTTATAAATCTGATTAATGAATGATGTTTTTAATTCCTCAATATACTCACCCGATGAGAGAGATTTGCAAAAGAGGATAGTTAGGGCAAGGTAAATTTTGGAAGAGCTTCCCGATAGAAGAAGAGGGGTACTTTGTCATGGTCTTCTTTTTTTTTGAAATTTCAATTGCGCATAAAGCAACATACATTTCTTCCACGGATATGTGTGGGGGCTCTAAATTAATAAGTGGATTGATATTAAAATAAAATTTCTAAAAAAGTTCGCAAGATGATTGGATATCGTTAGATTGTTCATTATCGTATTCCATCGACTGAAGAAAGACAATTGAAGAAATACAATTTGGTGCACCCTATGAAGATGTTATAATTTTTGCAAATGGCTACTTTGATCTTTTGTGCGGACATGAATAACTATACTCCTAATAAAACGTGGATGTCAAAGTATAATTGACATTTGCCGCCATTTGCAAAAATTATAACATCTTCCGAAAGCGTGGCAGCTTCTGCGATCTTTTGTATAAGGAAGACAGATAATTTAATTTCCCATAGAAAAGACACTTCCGATGTATTGATCTCGAGAAAAGACGCAAGTTTACACGTCGAGTCACGGCAGCTTCTTTGATATACTCCAATTCAAATCCTAATAAAAAAATGACCGTTTTCCAACAAAGAAAACATCGGCCAACTGGTCTGTTAGTTTCACAAATCTGTGTCAAACTCGAACCGGGAAAAGAAGCCATTCGTCTTATAAAGATAAAAAAAAAAAATATGCGGCACCTAATATTTACCCCAAGTGTTGGGAGTTGGGACTTATAATTAAATCACATCTAAAATTCACAAATGCTCATAGCCTATTTTTTAATTCGACAAAAAAAATTAAAATAATAAAAAACAACTTAAAACCGAAAACTGAAGACAAACACGAACGAAAACATCAGATACAACAAAAAAAAAAACCTTCCCTGACGAATCATCGTCTCATTCTCAAGAAAGAATTTCATCGCTCGCGTCAAACACGCGACGTTTTTATCTTTAAAATGAGATAAAAGAATAAAATTATTTAACAAACATACAACAAAAAAAAAACCTCAATTATAGGCAAGGAATTGTGCATATGAAAACAGCAACCTACAAGAGAACCTCTAACAACGACAGAGACAAACAAAAAGATAAAGGTATAAGAAAAATTAAATAAAATAAAACCAGCTCGTAATTTATTCGGCTCCAGATTAATACATAACTCACAAGCTGAATACTGAGGCCGGCGGCGGCGGCGCGGTACAACGGCGGCGGCGGCAGAGCGCGGTGGCAGATTCACCAATAAGAGAACAAGCGCTCGCGCGCGCGAGCGCACACTCGCGGTATTTGTACGTACATATTTGTACGTTAATCGCTATTTACGTCGCCATAGTAAAAATTATTACTGAACACAAAATCATAAAGAAAAAGATAAAAAATAAAACTTGAACATTAACCTGTCTTGAGAGAGGATGTAAGGTGGTGGCGGCGGCGGCGTGGTGGCGGCCGACGATGGCGGCGAAATGATTCCAACATTTGGTATGACCGCTGGAATCCAGTTTGTCCCGTCTATATATCGTCATTGTTGTTTTTGGTTTGGTTTAAAGTTGGTTGTCCAGCTCCAGTCTTGGAGCTGGTTGCCGCAAAATCGATGAATGAAATCCAAAAATACCACAAAAGCAAAAAAAAGTATCTGATAGATATAAAAATAACAAAAAAAAAATAATATAATAAATACTACAACTAACTTGTTGCTGCTGAAGACGTCCCATAGTAGTACAGGATGGTCGGAAAAGTCAGACTAAATTCAAAAATCAAATCAAAAGATAAAAGTTTGAATCCGGGAGAACAAAATATTTGGTGAAAAGCTTTATTTAAAATAGAAACTACACCCTTTAGACGTATCCATATTTTAATTATAAGAACTAGTTTAATACATATGCCAAATTAGCCCTTTTAAAAAAACACTGGTTTCGTTTAAAAATGAGCATTTATGTTATGAGCAATAATTCCCTATGGCAAGTAGCCAACTAGAGTCAGGTCTCTCGTAGCGGACATCCTTCATTATATGGGAGATATTTTTGGTCATAAGAAAACTTTGCGCATCAGAATTTCATAACATTTCTTCATACTCGAGACTAAAGGGAAATATTGCTCAAATTAGCTCTTTTTTTGTTTTTCTTTTATTGAAAAAATGGTTGCGTTTAATTTGAAAAACCCAAGCAATTAGACAAATACAGTCTACTCTACCTTCGTAACGGGGCTGATAATTCTCTCATATGCGCTAGATTTTCTAAATATTTGATATTACTACAGAGAAAAGTTGCTCAAATTAGCCCTTTTTATAATTTATTGTTTATTTTTAAAAAATATCCATTTATTTTGAAACAGTAATACTCTATAGCAAGAAGGCAAGTAAAGTATACAGATAACATCGTTCAATTGACCGCCTGGGCTTCTTTCAATGACTTTCACATAGATTCGGTTGTAATTGAGCGATGGCCCGTGTTCTGTTAAACTTAAGGGCATCGGTATATTGTGGTTTATTCGCATAGAACTGCAACTTCAGGAAACCTTACAAGAAAAAGTCTAAAAACGGGCCAATTCACTAGACCTCTGCGAGAAATGGCCTTACACTTTCACGGCCGCAGGGATGTTATCGGCCGATCTTACGTTGCTTTGGCGCACGAACCAGTCCGAACCGGTCGTGCCAAACTTGAACACCAAACGTGCAAAAGTCGACTGCGAAGACCCACCCCATCCAACGTAAAATGGGTTCAAGGGGCGCATAAGCGAACACTTATTTTGATAATAAAGTTTTAATATTAATCCATGATGTTCAATCGTATAACTTGGCATTTGACATCTGTAACTGCATGACAGATGTAACCAAAACAACATGGCCGCCAAAATCTACCTGCGTCAATTGAAAAACCATTTAAAAGGAGAAACTGATTTAGCCGCGTTAAGCATTCTACATTTGTGTAGTCTGGCCAAGGAAATAATCTCTCAACACAATAGTTGGTCCGAAATTGGACTCAAGGGTTAATAAATGGGCAGAGTTGAACTGTTGTAGATAGGGAGGAATGCAAATGGCTGTTTCATACGAATATTGGTTTTTTTTTAAATCTGTATTCTCCTTATACATTTTTTTTACTTGCGATATATGTAGGTACTATAGGGCAAGTTCTGCATTTAGAAAAAAAATCGAACTCGAGATTTTGATCAAAGTTGACATTACGATGATAGCGAAGACGAAAAAAGTGGGTCCGACAATTCCGTCTGTCTGTCTGTCTGTCTGTCTGTATGTCTGTACCTCGATCTAGAGCCTAAGCCACTGGACCTATTTTTTTCAAACTCGGTAGTTATGGGTCTTCGGTGATTCCCTAGAGGGGAAATTGAAATTTTTTTTAGCTCTAAAACTAACGGTACCCCCCATACACCCGTAATGCAAAATCTTATTTATCTCGAAAACGGCTCTAACGATTTTGATAAAAAAAATTAGGTGTGATATTATGGACATGGACTACGTTTTGGTAAAAAAAAAAATTTGGGACAAAATGTTATTAACGGTACCTGTCATAGAACCGTTTTTTTGATTTTCGACTTTCTCATTAACGGCTCTAACGATTTTAACCAAAAATTTTCAGCAGGAGTCCCCCTAAGTTTGAAATAATATTGTATATAAAAATATTCGAAAAATTATTTGTTGGGTTTTTTTGAAAAATCAATATCTTCAAAACCTATGAACGATTATTTTTTGAAATTATTTGCTAAAATCAATATTATTAAATACTTAAAATTCGCATCCCACATTTTTTTCTTGAAAAATTTTAAAGAAATTTCTTATTTAAAAAATTTATTTATTTAATAATAAAACGGTTTTTTAAAGTTTTTTTCCAGAAATCAGACGGCAATTTCATTTTAAATTCATGTTTTATATTTATAAAATGTATCTTAAATTCCAAAGTACTTTTACATAAGAGCAAGTTCGTGCGATCCAGTCGTGCATTTTATTTATTCAAACTTTTGAACTAGTTTGTACCACTGTCCATACCGATTGGAGCCATTGTCGTTGGAGTTCTGCCGTATTGGCCGTTTTACTTTTTTTTAATTTTTTTTTAAATCGTCCAGTCGGGACTGGAAGATGGCAACAGGCCAGATAGCCATAGTAGATAGCAGGAAGATGTTGTTGTTGTTGTTACTGATGTTCACGACGATCTTGGCGATGATGATGATGAGAGGAGCAACGGCTCCAAAACGGAAAACCACCATCCAACGGATGTAACCACATATACAAGTATTTTTATACATCGCTGTTGTCTTCGTTGGCCAACAACAACAACAAAAACTAGTTTCACCGCTTATTTGGCAGCAGACTGATTTTTTTTTTTTTTTCTTATTATTTGTTTGTCCAAAACAAGATGAAGAAGTCTTATAAAATCTGGACAAACGGACTCCAAACACGCACACAGCCAGCAATAACGGCGACCAAACATAAAAAAAAACAAACGACACCAAAAAGATGGTGGAATTCCAAAACTTTTGTGCGTGTCTCCCGAAGATCGACAACGACGACGACGACGACGACGGATCTCCGAGTAGAACAACTAGCATTTCATTCATAAAATCATCGTTAAATCCGAGATTGATCGTACAAATACATCGATCCATTTGGAGTGAAGATCCGTTCCGATATGCGTTTTTTTATCAATCTTTTTTTTTTGCTCGTTCATCCGTTCAGAAAGTGCTGCAAATATCTTCTATGGTTACCACTTTATTGTTTGGAAAAATTAATACAGACCAAATGTCGTGAATGAGAAATAGCAACACAACCATAACGACATGTATAGAGTTCTCAAATTAAGATATTGGACAGCTTTTAGTTGGCTCTTATTTTTATTTGAAAAAAAAAGCGGTATACCAATCTAACTGATAAGCCTCACTTTTAGTCTTGTCTGGTGGAGATTAAAATCGCTAGAGAATCTTGCAACTCATTTAAGTACACTCACCTTAAAAAGTGCGATGTTTGGTTTGCTCTTCTATTTTTTTAGCTGCTGTTATATATTCAGTTATCCTTTAGATGTTATAACAACTAAAATTAGACTTTGATTTCTTAAACCTCCAACTGCGGTTTGGTGTAGAGTTTTTCTTTGATGCCTGAAGAAAATCCTTAAAAGTACCTTACCTTTATTCGATTTAGTTGCGTCAAAGAGAAACTGTTATATTTTGTGTAAATTACTTGAAAATTATCAGTTATTTTTTTAAGAGATATCAAAAATTTTGTTTATGAAAGTCTACAAAAAGTTTCTTACACTTGTAAGAGGAATTAACATTACGGTACATTAATTAAGCCAGCAGCGCTGGTCTAATAAAAAATACATTAAAACAAAGAACTGATTGTTTCCTTCAGCAAAGTCGAACAATTTAATTTTTTATTTTTTCTTAATTTTAGTTTTCCATTTTACTTTTTTTAATAATTATTTTTCTGTAACGAAAAAGACTTTAGGCGAATGATACAATATTTGGAATAGACAGTTTCTACCACGGTTGAAGACACCAAAAACTGTTTTTGCGCACCGCAACAGTCAGCAATACACAATCCGTCCGGGGTTGTGGTGGGTCTGGAAACGAATTTGAAAAAGCTGAAGTGGATTAGAAGTTTCAGAAAAAAGTTAATTGGTGAAAATAAGAAAGAGTATCGGTGGCAAAACGGAGCCTTGGGGTACACCAGCATTTATTTTTTGACTATGAGACTTAAAACCGTCCAAAGCAACTCGAATTGAACGGTTAGAAAGGAATTTTCTAGTCAAACGAAGGAGATACTCTTCGATGCCAAATGCACTACATGCATTTTCGATAAGAGAGCTTCGAGACAATCCCTACTAAATGCTTTAGAAATATCACACTTAATTTGTTTGAAACTTAACTCTGAAAAGAACTTTTATTTTTGCTCAAACTAAGGGTACTTTTATGCATAGGCTTAAAACGTCAATTTTTCAATCGAATTTTTATCGAAGTCAAAGTCAATATTAACTGGATAAATTTACATTTAAAAACATTTAAAAATCTATTTAACATTTCGACAAGAATTAAGACGACATTTCTTTCCGATTGGCAACCATGAGTCTTCTACGATATTGTCACTAATTTGCTGTTGCTTGCTACTCCTTCTGGTGCCAGGCAGAAATGCAGTTTTTTTTTCGAACCAAAGACGAGAGTAGAGCCTATGTTGGTTCCAGTTCCATCATCACACATCTTACCCCATTCACACATCCATTCATGATCAAGTCCATTCATTTGTTGTATTTTTTCTTGCTTCTCTATAGAGATACAATTCGAATTTATTTTCCATTCATTCATAAAACCTTGCGAAACCAGAAGGTGTACTCGAATCAGATATTGCCACTGACTGGCCAACCAGGGGGCTGAGGAGGTGACTGCTGTCAAAGGCATTTTTCTTGGGTGCGTTGCATACAAAATGTATTTAGTTGCGCATAAGTGGCAACTCGATTGACCTTATGTTGTGGAAATTAACTTTTTTTTTCTATTTAGTTTTGAGAAAGGAGACTTGTGGTTGTGGTTTGTGCCCCTGATAGGGGGTAAATTGACAGGACAAGGATTTGTGTCGATAGTTGCTATGCGATTGGGGGAGAGAAACTCGTCGAGAAATAAGAAACAAATATGTAGCTACTTATTGAAAACAATCAAATACATAGATGTAAGGTGGACTACTGGTGGCTCCTTATAGCCAAGCCACCACAAAATCAGCCACAATGTATGGGCACCCAATACCCGCCATGTATGTCCAACATACACCAATTGTTCATGTGTTGCGGTTTTTTATTTAATTTTTTTTCTCTTTCTAAGAGAATCTAGTGAAAAGTAAGGAAAAGAAAAATTGAAGCACAACAAGTATGAAACAGGAGAAAAAAAGAAAAGAAAGAGAATACGAAGAAGAAAAAAGTTGAAGTTCTTGTCTAGTTGCCCGGAAATCAACGTTTATACTGCATCCGCATCCATTTTTAGCTGAAGCAAGTTTTCTTTCGAGAGTTGTGTTCCTTCGGTTTGGGATTTTTTATTTTTATTTTTTTTTTGAATTTATTGAACTAGATGATCGATGTGCGTGAGAGATATATGTCTATCAGTTTTTGGATGTGTTTATATAAATCTACCCCACAAACTTATGTATGGTGGTTTATTTTAGACAAAACGATGATTAGGTATGACGTGAATTTTTTCGATAATTGTGGGGGAATCTTTCGAAGGGAATTATTTATGTTTGTGTTTATAGTTAAAATACCATTTTTAACATGACAGCAGCAGGTTGTTACAAAATTGAGATTTTTTTGATGTCGATTTGTTTAAATAGCTTTACATTGGTTTGAATTGTGATTGAAATCAGAAGAATATATACATATATGTAATCATCGATTCATATAAAACTAGTTTCACGGATTGAGTCAGTTAAAAGAATGTCTAATCAGGTTGATAGGTTTTTAAAGTAATTTAATAACTTTTTCTTAATTTCGAACTTTTTTTTAACTAGTATCGTGCTACTGCTAAGGCTATGTTTTTTAATAAATTCCTTCTGAAAGCACCTAAAGTAATGACAGTTCTATATGAAGTTTTTATAGTACAAACTCTATATAGGTATGTAGGTACTACTGAAATAAAACAGCCAAGTAAAAGGCTTAGCACTATTATTGGACTTTTTAAAATATTGATTCAAAATATCTTTTTTTTGGCCTTTAGTGCACAAACAAAAATGACAGTTCGTTGAAAAAAACTAAAGTTAACAGATCTGTTTTGACGTTTGTAAATGCCATAGTCACGGTATTAAAAAAATTAAATAGGTGTTCCATGATTTTAACTTTAATAATAGAGTAACGAAAGTAAGATGCTGTATTCGATTAAAAATTGCAGTTTTATACTAAAACAGCTTTTATTCGTAAATTAATATCTACTTAAATTCTGCGCCAAAGTTTTTATGAACATGTTGTAAGTATACTTCTAAATTGTGGCGTTGGAAAATCATCAAAATTTTTAACAACAATGTATTATTTGATAATTCCAAAAACTGCAAAATCCTAAACTAAATTGGCAACTTTGACAAAATGCAAATGTGAAAACTGTCGAAATAATAGACTTTGATACAAATTGATATTTCAAGTTCTCAAATTTCTTAAATAAAGTTGCTTTTAAAGCAACTTTTAAGCTATTTAATCGCTTGTTAACATCTAATGTTTACCAAAGTTGCCAATTCATTTTATTACGTGGAGCAGATTGCTCTGATCAATTTGATTGTGTGATGAATGAATTTTTAAAACTTAGCATCGATCACAAGCTAACAAGCAACTTCTTCTTATAAAAACATTGCTTGGCCTTGGGATAAATTTCCAGCTTTCGAGATTAACAATTTTAATTTTGTTCGACATAATTCAAATTGGAAGAAAGTAAAATGACATTTACTCTATTGGTTATTGAATAGAAAATCACAAATTAAACGCCAAATTGTGTTGACTAGGGGGCTTTAGAAAATTCTAGTATTCCCCCATTAACATCCCTCCTCTAATCTAATGCATACATCTGCCCAAAATTTGAGTATAACTCTCATATCTGGGCTGGTGCCGACATCTCCTTTTAAATTCTCTCCAATTTTCCTAAACTTTCGTTGTTACATCATAACATTATAAGGGTAGTCATAACCAGGGATGGAAAATGACATTTTTCAATTGTACTTAAATCAGGAATAAAATTGTACTGAAATGATGTAAATTGTACCGAAAACGAATTTGGTATGAAAAAAAAATAAATAATTCAACTATTTAAAACTTTTCCAAAGTACAATTTGATTAAAAAAAAATCTAATCAGAAATAATCAGTTTGTCTTTTTATAAAAAACTAGCCGCCCGTGCTCGCGTTGCTAACTACGAATATTTTTTTTTTAATTGTGAATCTAAACCATTCTCAGATCCCCTTGAACACACACAAAAAATTTCATCAAAATCGGTCCAGTCGTTTAAGAGAAGTTCAGTGACATACACACTCACAGAAGAATTATATATATTAAGATATATAAATAAATATCTACAATTTAAAAGTGTATACATAACTATTGTATTGTATTGTGATGACGAAACTAAATCTTTTACTTGTCCATTTTTGCAGCACCAGCTTATACAAAAAAATTGAAATATAAAACTAAAATTCACAAATTAAATATCTTAAAAATGCACAGACGAAAAACAGCAATCACATCCACAAGTTTACAGTTTAAGCCTAGTTCGCAAATCGAGCAAACACAAATTTTATCTCTACAAAATGTTTCCAAATGTCGCGCAAAAGTTTGAATTTAGAGAAATAAAAAATACTATAAAGTATAGGAATTTTATTGAGTTATTTATGGAACGGATTGTCTTACAAAAGTCGGTCATACCTATGTATATGCTTTCAAGAGAAGCATCAGCAGCTTTTACATAAAACCAGTATTGACAGAAGTCACTTTAGGAATACGGTGGCTGTCAAAATTTGTCCCGCGAAATAATGCTTCTATCAAAATTTAGTGGAGACTTTTTGACATATTAAAGTACGGCAAAACACAAAAGTATCAATTTTGCGCGAGCTGCGTACCTCGGAAAAAAATCCAAGATAAAATTTTTCTCAGGAAAAAAATTGTATGGGAGACAAAATTTTTCCCGATCTGCGTACTAGGCTTTAGTGTTTACAAAACGAAGTGATGTCTGAAAAAAAGCTGATCGATAAAGAGACAGAGAAGCAAGGCGCTATCTAGAAGTGAAAACTGTAATCAAGAGGTATAAGGGTTTACAGCTGAGAGTTATTGTTCTGGTATGAAAATGAATGCATTAAGGCCAGGATGATGTATTCAACTTTCAATTTCCTTCTATGTGCTTTTGTTTTTTTTTTGTGAAATACATAAAATATGGAAATTTTGTAATTGTAGGTACTAATTTGAGACAAATTGTACTTTTGTACTTGTACAAACTCAATTGTATCGAATTCGGTACAATTGTACCGAATTTTCCATCCCTGGTCATAACCCCTTGAGTGTTTGCAAATTATAACAAAAAATAAAAAAAAATATTTGTAGAGTCCAATTTAATAGAACTGCATTTCATTTCAATAATAAATATATTGAATGTGTACTATAGCCATCTACAATAAAATACTTATTTCTTGGCTAAAGACTTAATTGCGAAAGGTAAAGTTTAAAAAGCGAGATTAACAAACTCTTGTAGAATAAAAAAACAACTGAATTGAAATGTAACGAAAGTGTGAAAGCTTCAAAAAATAGATTTTAACTGCGTAAAATGTAATTTTAAGTAGTACCAAATTTTGCAAAATTGTATGAATATGAAATTTTTTTTCAAAATATTAAGTACATCAAAAATAAGACAATTTTCGCAAACGAAAAAGTCAAAAGTCTATTCCATCATGTTCATGTATTTAGTATTTAGTATTTTAGTATTTATTCAATTTGAAAACTTACGCAGTAAGATACAATATCTTATAAACTAGTGCAAGCTAAATAAAAGGTTTTATTTAAAAGCTACTTTAACAAAGTTATGTTTAAAATTCAGTTGAATAGTTACAGATTAGAGCAAAATTACCAATTTAACTAGTTGTTTTGGAAATAAAGTTTAAGTTCATTTTTAATTTTAACAACGCTATTTATTCTTCTTATGTCTCGAGGCAATGAATTCCACTGTCGAATTGAGTTTTAAGTGAAAAAACAGGTATTACTGAAATTCATACATTATACATAGAAACTATGTTTAATAAAAATCATTAAAGTCGTTTTTCAAAAAAGAGAAAAAAACCAGATCATTTGTATAACAGCTACCCGTTCTAGATGTCTTGAAATATTAATTTGAATTCTTCCTCTTGAAAATTACATAAAAATGCTTTAAACCAGATTTGAAGGAAGTATGTCTGTCCGTTTGTACTTGACTCAATTTACATCTGGGCTCACAGAAAAATAGACCGAGACGACGCGATGGTTTTTGAAAGCACATGTGTCTCTTTGAATTTTGGCAAACAAAAATCATTTGCCCCGAATTTGGTTAAAAATAATAACATTTGATACACTTATGAATTGAGGACGCTGAATTATGTGGTGCTATAATTTTTTTTTAATTCAAATATGGAATTCACAATTGAAGTCAGAAATTTCAAAAATAAATACATTTTCAAGATCAAGAATTCAGTTAAATTTATATTTGAAAAATCTCAAAATATGTCTGGTATTGAATGTGTTTATTTGAAACTGATATCAGTGCAGATATGTGCCAAATTTAAAAAAACCATGAAATAAATAATCTTTTAATTTAATGTAGAAAATATCACCTAGATTATAAGTGAAATGAATTATATTTCCTTACTATTCCTAATTCAGTCCTTTCGTTACGCGACTTTTTATCCTTCCTCTCCTTTTCTATGAACAAAAAAAAAACTCAATGTCGTTTATTATTCTCAGCTAATTGTCTCCAAGAATTCAAACAAGTGCCTAAACGAGAAATACACATCATGAACAAAAAAAAAACAAAAAAAAACTCGATAAACCTGAGCGATAAAGTAGGATGAATGAATTTAAAGCCTTTTAGAACACCAGATAAAATTCAATCAGCCCCTATAATGCAGGTGCTCGTGTAGCAAGAAAAAATAAATCTCTGTGAAGCATTTATAAATGTTTTAATACGTACATTTACGAGTACACTCACAGAAAAGCTTACAACATTACAATTCTAACGATACAATTTCGAAATTTATTATGGACGAATTTTATTAAAATCTCAAGTTCGATTTTTATGACAAATATATTATAAAGGGCGTTTCAATTGGCGCGGGCAGATTTTGGACGCCATGTTGTTTTAATGATATCTTCTCTCAAATTTTTTGTTTATTATCCAGTTACCATGGCAAGTTACACGATTGAACAGTTCGTCCAAATGCTCAAACGTGCAAACGTTGCCCGAGTTGCTACAATTTTACGGCAGACATGGTTAACCTTCACAGTCAAATCTTCGACGTTTGATTTTCAAGTTTCAGAAGACCGGTTCGGCAAGCAATCAGCCAACATTCGTTCGTCAAAGGAACACAAAATCGGCAAAGAACTAGGCCTTCCGCAGACTTATACTTGGAGAGTTTTGCGTCTAAAACCGTATAAGATCCGACTGAGTTCAGGAGTTTAAACTTAAATTGTTTGCACTTTTTACGGTAAGAGTGAAAGTTTTTCACTAAAATTCGCTGATGATGTCCAATTGCGTGGCCTTCGTTTCGTTAGTGTTTTTTTGTTCTCAGCGACATCGGCAGCCACAGCCGCGATATCCTCGCCCAAACGACCAGTTCGATGACGGCCACAACCTTCATGGTTTCCTGTGGTTCCAATCTGTTCGAGTCGAGTAGCTAGCCACCGGAATGTTGGCACAGTTGGAGCGACACGATTAGGAAATTGACGCCGAAATTCACGCTGCGCTACACCTCCAACCGATTGTTATTGGTCAAAATAATCGACACATATATTCCAGCCTCTTGCGGGGTAAAGCCATCCATTGCTTGTCTGTTAATATACTGCTTTTGTCTAATTCACAAATGTCATATATGATTGACGTACGACGCCATTTGCAAAAATTATAACATCTTCCGATAGGGTGATTCATTTCGCGCCATTTTTTATTCTCTTTAATTTCTAGCCTTATACAATAGTAGTTTTATCATATTGCAGGCCATTAATTTTGCCCCCGAAGAATACTTAAAATAGGTACACACTATGTGGCGGTTTAATCAAATCCCTTACCTTTTACATAAATACTCAATTCAAATATTGTTTGTCTCGTTTTTCTCAGTGTAGAGATTTTCTTGATGCCGTGTTTATCTCTTGAGCTCTTGAATTACTCGTACGAGTACTTCTCAAAAATGATAATGATGATGTACCAAAGCTATTCAAGATACATTTTTATTGCGCACATCCTTTTAGCCGATTCAAATGAACTGAAGACGCATAAATGGCGTATTTATATGGCCTGATTCGCGGATATCTGAACATATTTGAATTAATATTATTCATGAGCACATGCACGTTAGGGTTCATCCATACATAGATACGTGATGAATTGGACAAACAATTATTTTTTTTTTTTTATCATTTCGAAAGAAAGAAGATAGTGTTATGTTGGTTTATTATACAAGATACGACGTAGTTCTTCTTCGTCGTCGTTTTAGGGATTCTTTTTGCGCGCCCTTCAGATTTTATTTTCGTTGTATAGGAGAAAAAAAAAATTAAAATAAATAAAAGAAACGGAAGAGCCGTATTATCATTTTTATATGCGCACTCTCATATCGAGGGTCGTCGTCGATCGTAATCACTTGTGTAAACTCACACTCGATACAGAGCTTAACATAATCCCATCCCATCACCAGATGTGTCCAAATTAGAGATAGATAGGTATACACAAAAACACACACGTTTTTTTTTGTTGTCAGATCTATTAAGAGTTCTACTTCCGTTTTTATGAATAACGTCGTCTTTTTAAGGCAATTCCCGGTCCTCTATTTTTGTTTTCATAGAAAATC
Source organism: Chrysotoxum bicinctum (assembly GCA_911387755.1). Lineage (NCBI taxonomy): Eukaryota > Metazoa > Arthropoda > Insecta > Diptera > Syrphidae > Chrysotoxum > Chrysotoxum bicinctum. The sequence continues at coordinate 211,227,403 of OU426989.1, read as the reverse complement.
CGGAAGTAACACACAGAAGTGTATTTCCGGGCCCCTGCCTGTGTGTGGACGACTACACAGCTCATAAAGAAGGAACAACACAATACACCAAAATACCATGAAATATGGTAATCCTTTTTCGACCAAGTTAAAGGTAATGATGATTGTGGGTAGAAATGCTGTAGGAACCAAGGGTATACCTAAATCACTTCCGGACTTCCGGTATTTTCCCCTACAAAAATTAAACCCTCAGAAACAATGTGACCTCCATGGACAGGTGGAATGTTGCTTCCCTTCTCATTCAATAGGACACACATACAAAGTAAAAACAAAAAAATACGGAAATAAATTCCGTTCATTGCGTCCGGTCTACGGTTTCTTCCTGTTTGCTTGTGGATAGAAATTGTTGCTTTGGAATTCGGCAACGTCCTTGCGTCCGTCCATAACACCATAACTATCTGTGTGCAATGCTCAGAGCTCAGACAATGGATTTTCCGGAACTAAAAACGCACACAAAAGACCACATGATGTCCGTAGGCGTTGACGTAAACTGATTTCAGTTGTTGTTGGTTTTTGTTCTCATTCCATTGCTTTGTGAGTAAATCTGTATCTCTTTTAGGGATTTCCAACTTCCTTTCTTCTAAAAGACAAAAAAAAAAAAATAAGAAAAAAAAATCAACATAAACTGGCTCCGATGAGATATCTCTAGACGCAAGGATAAGCGTGTGCAGCTCCGTCCAGACCTAAGAATCAAGAACAACGAAGAACTAAGAAACGAACGATTGTACAGATGGACGGACAGGTAGGTATATATATCTTGGCAAGTGCCCGGCTGGCTGACTGCCTGTTGCCTGTTGCGACAACGGATGATAATTAGTAGCCACTTCATATCGCAGTTGCAACCCAAGCAGAGGATGCCACAAGAAGGACTCTATAAAAACAACAACAAAATAAATGCCATGGCGGATTGTGGACGACAGAAGACACGGACACGACACACACAGGTCAAACGTTTGACAGATTGAGCGGATGTTGATAGAAAATTACACTTTTTCTCTGATGCATCCAACCAAGAGATGGCTACAACTTCAACTTGTAGGTCGGAAGTAGATAACCTTCGGACACGTTCTCTTTAGGTGTCAATTAAATGCTTCAACTGTTATAGGTTAGGTTACGCAAACAAAATAAAGAACCTGAGAAATTCCAAGAACAAAGAAAGGGTATTTGGGAATATTTGAACTATTTGGGAAAAAAGATTATTTTGCCATGAATCTTAGGCCAGTTTTTCAGTGGGAGATCGTCCCAGCTTTGGAGTCGAACTTGAGTTAACGCACTAAATTTGGTGAGTTGACTACGAAGCTTAAATTATCTAATTCTGAAAACTGGGGTCTTACTTCCTAGAGGAGCAGCAAAAACTAATTGCCTCAAGCTTAGAACAATTTAATTTTTGTTTGAGTATATCCTTGATGAATATGTATGCGATTTAAGTAACTTTATCAATCGACAAAAACACAAAGAAACCTTAAGCTCTTAGCTCCAAGATGCCCTTGCAATATCCACCCAAATTGAAATGTGCGAAACGGCGAAGAATTTTACACTCCAGCAAGATTCAGCAAAGAATTTCATATTTGAATTGGTATACCTCAGGGTTGCGCTGTAAGCCATTTACATTTAATGCGAGGGGTTTATTGTTTGTTTGAAGGAAAGTAGAGCGATTGGGGGATTGAGTACATCAGTTATTCTTTTCTAACAATGGAGTCAGTAAAAGTGAAGATATTTTACATCTCTCCAATTAGCGGTTGACTTATATTGTTGGTGGCTTAATTTCCAACAACTTTTTCAGTTATAAATCAGCCAATATTCGTACGTTGAAGGAATGCGAGATGGTGGACAACATCGCCGCCGTTTGTTAACTTGTTAAGTTGATGAATTTTGCGTCAGGAATCGGGTATAAGCCCAATTCAACTGACGTTAAAGTTCATGACCATAAACAGCGCCGTTTTTCGCTGACTGGGCTTCGAAGCGTTTGAAAGAAGATCCAATTTTGGCCGAAAAATCATTTATAGCGATTTAGAGCATTTTTCGATTAATAGATAAGTTAATAAGCAAAATTACCATAAATGGGAAGACACCAACCCATACGACGCTCACCAGGTGGTAATGCATTCTCAAAGAATTACAGTTTGGTGTGAATTTTCGGTCGACGCACGGCGTCATTGGTCCGTACTGGCAAGCTCCACTGAACAATGACTACCGATTGCTTAGGACCCAAAACGGACGCCACGATTGACATTCTGAATGAACGATTTGAGGGTACGTGTATCTCTCGAGGAGGTGACGTGAATTGGCCACCTAGGTCATGCGATTTGACCCCACTAGACCTTTTGTTGTAAGGTTTCCTAAAGTCGAAATTCTATGGAATAAACCACAAAAGATCGATACCATTAAGGGTAGCATAACACAAGGCATCGGTCAAATTGAGACGGAAATTCAAATTCATTTCATGCGTGTAGATCAAAATAAATAATATCTTTTATTAATTACTAATTAAATGTTTTTTTTTTTTTTGTTATTTGTCATTTGCAAATATTTTTCATTTGTCAATTTTAATGACAGATGTCAGTTTGCAAAAATACAATCTTCGTTAAGTTGGGTTTGTTTGATTGAAATTTTAAAAGCAATTTCTTAAGGTTAAATCACAATGCAGCAATTGTTCTTTAACAATGAAAAATATTTAGGTACATTAGGCATTATTTTGTGAGTTTGAGTCCCAAGCCGGGAAAAAATCTGCCCCGGAATTTATTTCTGAAATCCGGGACGTCCTGGGAAAACCGGTAGCTGGTAGCCGTCATACAATGATTTGGTTTTTTTTTGAAAACGACTAAAACGATTCTGATAAAACTTCGTCCATGTTATTTTAAGAGCATTTGAAATAATGCATTTAGGTATTTTTCGCATAACAGAAATATGTTTTCGAGGTTTTTTGAAAAACTTGCCTTAATTTTTGGCTTTTCGCGTTGACTTCTTTACTGAATTTATTACTGTTGAAGCAAAAAAATTATTTTTTATTACTTTTGACTTTTTTCATATTTTTTCGTTGAGAATATCAAAACATAATTGAGCCACTGATATACACCTTCAATAGGCTTTTTTCTGTTTTAGTTCAGAATAGAGCTCTGAACAGAGTCCGAGCATGTCGAACATTTTCTGAACTTTCTCTAAACTAAGTGCGATCAGAGCACTCTGATTTGTTTTTGAAACACAATTGAACACTTAGCTGTCACCATTTTTATTTTATTTTCTCCTGTCAATTGCTTATGTGGAGCTTTTAACTCTGTCTACTAAGTTATTTTATTCTGAGCTCATATAGCGCTTTCTGAACAATCTCTGAACAATCTCAGAATGTGTTGAACGAAAAAAACCACATATTCGGGGCTCTGAAAACTCTGAATTCTAATAATCATAAAATTCTATCGAGATAGTTTTGCAAAAGAAACATTTATTAATTTGCCAAAGGCCTCGATTTCCAATGAGTTTTAGGGTCTCTAGGGACAGAATTAAGCGTATTTTTATTGTAGTTTCACAACATTGCTTCATTCCAAGATTAAGCTTTAACTTCATTTATGTTCCCAGGATCCACTCTACGCTCTTCCCCATCTTCTGTTTGAGCAATTAAGGGAACTATTATGATTATTCACGCGGAGATATCAAGTATCTCATACGGATGAAGGAAGGGTGATCCAGATCAGATATACAAACCTACATATGTACATACGTTTAACATGCCACCATATGTTCTTCCAAACCAAAAAAACAACAAGATTTATGTTTTTTTGATTAGGTCGATGGGCTCGCAGGTGGTGACAATTTTTTGTCTGTCCTTCTCCTTTTACTCTCGGAGGATATTGAATATGGAATAGGATCTGATTTTCCCATGAATATTTTTTTTTTTTCGATTTTTATATAGAAGCATATGGAGGGGTTCCAGTATAGAAAAAAAAAACCTTAATAAATTGAGAAGAGATACCCTCGTTTATAGTTCATTGTAGGTTTTTGATTTATATATTTATTTATTTTTTTCTGAGAAGGCAAGTGCTGTTCTGATTTGTTTTGTTCTTCCTGAGCAACAGCAACAGCAGACAGTGGCAGTATAGCAGGTGTTTTTCGATGATTTTTTCTATTTAAAAAAAAAAAAAACTGAAAAAAAGATTATGATAATAAAGTGAATCGGAAAAAATGTCAATTAATAAAATGCTTGGATTTTATGGATCAAGCTAATAAAAAAAAACAACAGTAGATACATTATGCACTTACATAGGTGACAATCCTTAGCTTTTGAGGAAGAGGATCGGGTTTACTACAAACATACATTGGCAAGTTATAGATTCGTAAAAAAAATCGAACTCGAAATGACATTGCGATGATAAGAAGGACGAAAAAAGTGGTTCTCGTAAATATGTCTGTCTGTTTGACTACATGCTAAATGATTGTCTTTGTACTTGGTGTTGGTACATAGTATTTTTCAATTCCCTCCACACGTTTTTTTTCACACGATTTTTTTTCGAAATCTTATAAAATATATTTTTCCTCAAAAACCGTTCCACATATTGTCTGTAATAAAACTAAAAAAAAACTCATTTAGTAAAACCTACCAAGCTAATGGTTAAAAAATCTACCAAAAATGATAATAAATGATTCCCCCAACAACGACTTTTTTGTTAGAATTTTCTTAAAAATGTTACTACTGATTTTTTTACGCTAAAGCTCCTTCAAATTTTGAATAATATTGTGCATTCAAATTTATTTTTTTTTTGTTTTTGAAAACTCTATATTACGAAACTTGATTTTTTTAAATCTTGAGAATCAACATTGTTTTAATCTACCAGATGTATGAAAACAAAAAATTATTTTATAATTTGATAAACAATTTTTGAAATCAAAAAAATACTGACTGAACCTACCATTTGTTCGAATATTGACTTTCTCATTATCAGCACAACGGATTTTAATTAAATTTTTCATACAGAAAATCCAAAAAAGTTTGAAAATTATTGCATACCAAAACTTAAAAAAAATATATATATTTTTTTCACTTAAATTTTTTTTTGAAAATTCAATATTTCAAAAATGGGTTAGTATGAGTTTCGAAATATTAAATTTAATTTGTACGATAACAAAAACTTCAAGTTGGTGTACTGACATTTTTTCTTAAAAATGCTATTAAAATTGTACATGTATGGACTGTACTGCCTCTTGCGAGGAACTGACAAATCTTCTAAGAGTATCTCTTCTAATGAAATCCCAGCCGTTTAGACTAGGCAGAAAATTTTAAATTCTCTTTATATCCGCTAAGAACACTCAAGTTATTCAGATCTAATTATACAACCAACTTGTGTACCGCAAATCAAAAAATAAAACCTTTTGATCAGAACCAAAATACATACATTCATAGAAACAAAACTTTGGATGCCTACTGTAACATAAAACACAAAAATTCTCTCAAACTTTATTTCATCTCTCAAAAGTATGCACCAAACTAATTGCTATTCTTCTTCTTTCTTGCATCTAATTTTAGGAGTCCGAAGAAGATCTTCCCATCTGCGCCCCAAATGCAGTTTGTTCGAAAATCGATCTATACGAAACACCATGGATAGAACGTCAATGTCGATGTTCAGATTTGAATCGAATTCCCAATGTGATTCTACACCACAAAGATTCCTATTCCAGGCACGACAAATTCCACAGTTATTATGAAAGTGAAAAACTGCTGCAACACAAGCGACTGCTTGACTTCAACGAGAGTACCAGGAAATTCGAGAGCATCCACTTTAAGAAATTAATGCAAAAACTCGGTGCAGTTTATTCAGATGAACTAGATCTGGATGATGTGGCGGATGATAACGGCGACGATGGCGATAGTGAAGATTCGGAAAGTGCTGGTGGTGCTGCATTTGAAATTCATGACAATGAATTCCCAATGCCAGTGCATCGTGGCAGCAACTATAAAACAGGAGCAGCATCCTCGTTGTCAGCGGCATCGAGTCGAGGAGCACATATGAGGCATTCAGGACACTCAAGTCACAATGGTGGGCATAGGGCAAAGGAGATTCCCTTTATTGGCGGATGTCCTAGCAGTTTGGGTATCGAGGATGGCCATACAATTGTCGACAAGACAAGGCATTATAAATTATGCAATCCCGTTCATAAGTTGCCAGTTTGCAGGTATGTTTCGTTGGTTTTTCTTCCTCTGTTGAATTATACGAGTAGCTCTGTGTTGGAGAGGTTGTTTTTGAAACACATAACACAAAAAAAAATAAAAAAAAATTCTATCACTTTTTGCAGACACTTCCGGGACTACACATGGACACTGACAACATCAGCGGAAACGAATGTAACCGAACAAATTGTTCACTGCAGGTGTCCTCGCAATTCAGTTACATACCTGACCAAGCGGGAACCCCAAACAGATGGCATCAATGGATATACTTATCTGTTTGCTTGTTCGCCATTAACTGTAAGTATTGATTGGATATTGATTTGTTGTTGTTTTTGTCGATGATGGCGATATAGAATTGTGGAAGGAAGAAGTGATTTCTCGGATTTAGTTGAATGAAAGGGAATTCTTATTTAGAAATGTGGTTTTGGTTAAACGTTTTTCAATTCAAGCTGTCAGTTGTCTTAATTAAACTTCCTACATGATAACAATAAATTTGATATTAAATTCTTGTCCTAAAACATTTAGTAAGTAGGGCGGATGCAGAATAAATTTAAGGATTTACAAGAATAAGAACATGTGAATATTTTGTTGTTATATTTTCCTGCAAGGTGGCGCAAAAGTTGTCGCCCTATGCTATAATGTTTGCAAAATGGCTGCAAATGTCACATCTGCGTTCTTTATTTTGTATCTGTTTACTTCACAAATGTCAAAGAGGACAAGAAGTTGGCTGCCATTTGCAAAATGTATAGGAGCTCCCGATAGGGTAAAAACTTGTACAACATATTTTACTTCTTAACAAGAGTGTGTTGAAGGAAAGAGTGTAGGATCAGGAAAGATTCAAAGGCAGTGCTAGAGGCAGAATTAAATCAGCTTGGGAAGAAGTGTTGCAGGAATACACAAGAACGATTGAGATTTGTAGATCACTATAGGTCTTGGTTCTACACGATCAGTTGTACCATCAAATAAACTTATTTTATAGATATATCGAAATTTAAGATTTCTTTAGCAAATGTAAATTAACGTTAGAAATCGTAGAGGTTTTTTTTAAAAAAAAAATAGAACTTCATGTATGCAACTTTTAATTAAAAGCTCAAGTGACCTCAACTCCAAGGTGCGTTTCGCAATAATTTTCTATCTTCATCGCAACTTTTAAATATTTTTAAGAACGACAGAAAAAGTTGAGATGAAAATACTTGAAAATGCTGGAATGAAATTGACCGGTCTTTTAAATATCGAAAAATCTATTTTGTTCGACATTTTAAGTTTTCGTCGCTGTCTTTCATTTTTTTAGATAACACGGCTTTGTCAAAGATAGGTCCACGAAAACTAACCCCGTTGAATTCTTATCTTTTAGCCTCTCAGCCTTAGACAACGGAAAGTAAGTCGAGGTTGTCTGAACCGATTTCAGCAAGACATTTGACAAAATTTCACATAAGCTTATTCTATTTTAACTTTCCACCCTTGGGCTTGTACTTGTAATTTTAAGATGGATTTCTTATTATCTAAAAAATCGTTACTGCAAAGTTCCATTCAGATCTATCTTATCTGGTGATTTCTTAGCTACCTTCGGGGTCCCACAAGGCAGCCACTTAGAACCTCTTCTTTTTATTTTTACTATTGGTGATATTGAAATGGTCATCAAATATTCATATATCTCACTTTACGCCGACGCCGACCGACGGTACCTAGTTTTTCAACTTGATCTAGACAAATTCTCTGTCAGGTACCTGAAAAACTGCTTAGAGCTAAATATTTCCAAATACTATTCAATCAATTTTCAGCGCATCCAATCTCCTCCCTGGCTCTACCTTCTCCATTAGGAACCCACATCCACTGCTGAGTCAATTCGCGACCTTGGGGTTTTATGTGAGCTGAACTTTCTCACAGTTACATAGATTAAGATTTAGTAAACCATCTAAACAAGTCTGATGAGCTAAAGTCCATTCTTCACTAAGAAATCTCAGCTCATTACGGCAACGATCTACTAGTTTCGACTTAATAGTGATTGAGGGAATAGCTTGGATGGCTTATTGGATGGCCTGGATGTGTACGAAGATGTCAATATTTCTGTTAACTACTTGATCTTAGGTAAGATGTCTTGCCGCTTCACAAACTGCACTTCTGCTTGGAATACACTGGAAAAATTTGAAAGCCTTATTGATATGTTAATAATTGGGTTGTGTTATCTAAATAGACTGTAGACTCTCGTATGTCTTGGAACCGTCAATAAAGCCCCACCTAAATAGCATTTATGATCCGGTTTTTATCTTGGAGTTATTGGGATATATGTATGTTAAGATCTGTGTACGTTCTAACGTAGTATTTTTGGTTGTCTACGTTTGTGAAATTCATTATACCTAGTTCTAAGGAAGTAGTGCCTCCTGTTCCAATTATTACACAGTTTTAGTCTAAAAGGACTGTTGGACGCCATCTCTTTTGTAAGTACATATATCAATCGAAGCTAGTGAAACGAAGGTTTCTAGGGCTGGCGTTGGTGTAGTTTTAATAGCATTAGTTGTGACACCACACTCAAGTCTTTGCATTTTTTTCGATTTATTTTCTTATTTAAGGCTGGGCACCAGACTAAGCAGACTTCAAAACTAATCTAAGAATTTTGATTAAATTTCCAAACTACAATCTTTGAAGAGACTGTAATAATACTGCTTTTCAAGTTTTGTTTCACGAAATAACAAAAAGCATTTGTGCACTACTTCTTTACTGCTAGTACTACTTCACTAATTTGAGGTTAACAGTTTCACGATTTTTTCAATTGTTTTGAAGCAACTACACTTTGAAACAGTTGAAGAATAATATGGAGCTATTAGAGCAAGTAATTGCGCCCAAGTGGTGCCAAATTATTGAATAATTTAATGTTCCGCTTTAAAACCTAAATACAATCTAAACGGGTATCAACTACAAGTAGTCCAGTTTAGAAGCTCAAATTTAATAGATATCCTATAACGAGACAAGCCTATTAAACTAAATTATTCTATTAAAAGAACATAAGGAATGTTTAATAACAAAAAAAATACATTTGTTTTCTCTTTACAGCGAATAAGATGCCAACGAAAAGAACCCTGCAAACTCTTTACAGTGAGGAAGCGTCAAGAATTTCTAGACGAAGTCAATATCAATGCTCTGTGCCAATGTCCCAAAGGACATCGCTGTCCGAGTCATCATACGAATTCAGGTGTCATCCCAGGTGAAACCTTCCTCGAGGACAATATTCAAACGTATTCCGGTTACTGTATGGCAAACGATTGACTCGACTCGAACCAACACGACGATATATAATTTTGAAAACAAAAAATGCAAATGCATCGCAAAAAGCTGTTAGAGTTACCAAAATATTTATATTACTTCAATCGAATATATATAAAGCAAGAAGTAGGCTTTAAGTAAAATATTATGTAATTATTATTTATAAACAAAAAAAAAAAAGTATAAATATAAAATGAAAATATTTTTGTTTAATTTTAGTTGTCTTGTCATAATCGTAGATATTTATGAAAAAAAAAAATATAATAAATATTTAATTTGCTGTAAATACTTTTCTTTAAAAATATATTTTTTTATTTATAATTTTCTCGAGTGCCAAATGTAGGTGCAAAAATATAAAAATACTGAATTTTTATAATTTTAAACAAACAAACAACAGTCTTGTACACAACGATGCAGCTAAAGAGAATTAAATTACAGTAACAACATAATAATGGTAATCATTGTATAATATAGATGTACCTGACAACAATAATTGTATATTATTCTACATATTTTTTTTAGTTTTAAATTTAAAATTTAAAATAAGTTTGAATGATATTTTTGTTTAATTTCTTGCCTAAATATTTCTGTGGCTCCTCCAAAAATAATAAAAAATATGACAAAAAATGAAACAAATAACAAAGTGCAATTGTGAAAATCGCTATATGAAAATTTGCGTAAAATAAACTGTTTGCTTTAATTTTATAAATAAAAAACAAAATTAAAAAAAAAAACTACAATTAATACACAATGTATACTAAAAATTATATTAATTATAATACATGCATAGGTAGTAGGTATCATGAAACAAAAATGCCTGTATAGTAGTAGTAGTTTTTTAATATGAGTATCTTCCTAGAACGTAGTATTTATTGTTTGCTATATTAAAAACGGAAATATAAATTATATTTAATATAAGCTAATTTTTGTTTATGGTAAGAAGAGAATATTTCGAACGATGCGAATAAAATACAATTATTTTCCAAAATTTAGAATTCTACGTTTTTATAAATGGAGCATGAGAGAAATTGATGACAAATTATTTATACGTAAAAGTATATTTTACAAATAAAATTGTGAAATGGAGTAAGAAAATGGTGTTTCATTTGTAAGTAGTTTAACTATGCCATGGTGATTGGTGGAGTGCATTGATATTGCAGGTCTTGTAATGACGCAGAGTGTCACGAAAATGTTGGTTTTTGATATAAGTAAGTTATACTGCGCTACAATGATTTTGAATTTTTAAAGTCACTGAGCGTACTTCACGAAACTGTACGAAAAAATGTGGTTTCATTTTCAAGTGAGCTTTTGGGTGACTTTAATAAACGACTTTGATATTCTTTAGCACTTAAGAAAAACATATTTCGTTCTTTTTAAAAAGATACAAATAGTTTTGTTAGTGCTTCAAAAATATTTGTTGTTTTCTTAGAGGTAATCGCACACTAATAGACCGAGAGCCCACAGAAAATTTTGGGTGTGATTGATAACAAAAAATAATTAGTATAATTAGATAGGCCTTTTATAGTTATTAATGAATGTGAACGTCTTGCATACTCTAGTGGGCGCAATAGTGCATTATAGTGCACCAAGTATGCAGTTCTTTGCAAATTCTAAAAAATTGGGATACAACATTTGTAATAACTTCAAAATGAACAGCTAAGTGCCCTGATTGCAAATATCGAAGTCCAAGACTTTTTGAAGGTGGCCTTCCTAGTGCAAGAAGTAGCCTATTCTTATCGCATCTGGTAGGCAGAAGGCTGTCTGTAAAACGTCTTTGACCCTGATATTTTCAATCAGGGGGCTTAACTCTACATTTGGGCAAAGTTGTTATCACAATTATTTGGACTTGGAAAGAACTGCATACTTGTTGCACCATTATGCACTTATGCTCCCACTAGAGTATGCAAGACTTTCGCATTTGTAAATAACTATAAAAGGCCTATCTAATTATGCTTATTATTTTTTGTTATCAATCACACCCAAAAATTGCTGTGGGCTCTTACTCTATAACACTTTGTTCTCATTTTTTCAAATGTTGAAGACCGTTTTGGCTAGACTTATTCCTGTTTGATGCATTAATTTAAAGCGCTTTTATTAGTGATTATAATATTTTAAAGTTCTTATAAGTCTTCTTATTAGAAATTTTGGATATTTCGGAAAAATTTCCGATGGCATCTCATTCATGAATTGTATCGCGAAAACAAAAAGGGGACATAAGAAAGGAAGAGAAACGTCAGCTTATTACTTCCACTATATGGGTCGTTTTAAAAAAATTACATTTTTAGCGTTATAGCTTTTATTTTTTTTGCATTTCAATTTAAAGACTTGAAATTTGGCATGGAACTGTGTTTATATGTCAGCATTATAAGAAAAAATTTGCAGATCGATTGATGGTAACGAATATCCATGGTAATTAATAATGTGTAATCTCCGTGGCCTTTTTGGAATGTGATTTTGATGCTTAATCAGTTTTATTAATATTTTTAATGATGAAAATGATTTTTTTTTTAATTTTGGGTCTTGTCGTTTGAAAGGCCTTCTCTTAAACTTCAATTTTATGATATGCAAAAAAAAAAAAATTTTTTTGTTGTCCCAATACTTAGTTGAATGAGTGTGACAAGATTTTGAAAAAAAACATAATTAACCCCTTACTGCATGATTTTTTTTTTCTTCATGAAAAAAATATATGTGGTAGTTTATGTTAATTAAAAAGACACGTGTTTCAGGAATTTTGATTTTTGTGGAAAAAAAGTGGAAAATTTGCAGTTTTCCTGTTTGGATCATATATATATATATGAGCAGAAAAGAAACAAAAATTATCTCAACAATTTAAATAAACTATTTATTCAAACAATTATGAAGTGTAGAATATCGTGAAACAGTTTCTTATATATATATATATAAATATATATATGTTTATTTATATTCTTTATACAATTTTGAATTTCTCAAACACGCTTCTCACCCACTGCAACCTGTTTTACGAGTTTGACGAAAGAAATTGTTCCCGCAACTCGTTCATAGATGGCGTTTATTTATATAATTTAGAGCATCTATGTTACTAATTTCAAACTGTATGCACAAAATAGCCAAATTTGTTGAAAATTCGAAAATATTCACACTAAAATGGTTTGGCTCATATATGAGCCACCATGCAGTAAGGGGTTAAACATTTTCGCTTTTTTACACAACTAAACAATTTTTAATAATTTTTTACGATGCATTATCTTATAGGACGTCAAAAAACCTTCAATTTCATGTTTTATTATAATTTAGTTATTGCAGTTAATTCCTTTAAAATTTACATACAAAATAATTTTTTCATCCGAGTAAAAATTCAGTGTAATCTCCGTGGCCTTGTTATCTTTGTGCCATATTAATATTTTTTAGTCTAACCACCGCCAAAAGAAAGGTATTTAATCATACTTGAACCTAATATAATTTGGATGACATTGAATTACATCGACTATATTAAAATTAAGAAATAGTCGATTTTGTAATCTCCGTGGCCTGTAATCTCCGTGGCCATTTTCGTATTTGTTTTTTAATAAATGTTCTTTTAGTTTATAATGGCTCATATTATTACAAATTTTTTTTATATTCTAGATAAATATACTGAATTTCATCATTACTTACAGTATTGGTACCGTAAACGTTCCAAGAAAGTTATGTGCCGTTATTTAAAAATATTTTTTTGACTCTTGCATGCTTTTAAACAAAATCATTTCGTAAACAAACAACTTTTTTATTAATTATCCTATTAAACTTAGTTGCTTTCCACAAAATTTTAACTATTTATTGTTACTATTTATTTTGTGGATTATTGTTATTTTATGCAAGAAAAGAACATTTTTAATACATTCGAAATTTTCAATTTTAATTTTTATCGAAAAGTACTCGTAAAATGAAAAATATTTGAAATTACTTTTGAGCAACTCGGAGAATTCCCTTTCTACTTGTTTACTATAGATTTAGAAACTAAAACCCAAGAAAAACTGAAAAAAAAATTTTTTTCAAACGATCAATAAAAAATGTCAATTTTTAAAAAATGACAATCTATGAAGTTCGTCACTGCCGGATCGATATTGATGGAATTAAGGTCTTTTCGAACTTAATTGAATTGAAATTAATTGACTTTTCACATATGCCGATCACTTTATGAAGAGCTGTTTCAACAGATTTTCACTTTCGTATCTGCGTGCTGGGACTGCAAGAGCAAACCATCATATAGACTAAGGCGAATATGGGTTTCAATTTGTCCTTCTAAGGTGTTGAGATGAAAGGAGGGTAGGCTTATTGGCTTGAATTTTTCGGTTCAGTGTGAGTGGGCTTGAGAGTCATGCCATTGACTTTTCTCCAACTAGTGGGAATGTGGTTGAAGTTAAGACGTCCCTTCACATCCACCAGAATTGGAACAATTGTTTACAGATTATGCTTTGGACCTTAATTGGAATTATCCTATCTGGCGGCCCCTATGCTGAGTAGAAGTCAATGGCCCAAGCCATGATTTGCTTATCTCTTTATCTGTACGAGTATTAGAAACGTTTTCAATTATAGATTTTAAATGTATTCGACCAAAGCTATACATCTTTTATTAGGTCAGTTCAAAAGTACAGACATTTTTTATGGTTATCAAATTTCAATATTTCAATGAATGGTGATCACTTATCAACATTTTAAATAAACTGTGTTATATTAGATAGTAGATCTATTGTCAATAGTTTCTATTGATAAATTGGGTATAACGGATATAAACTATGTTGATATTCTTCAATTTTTCTTCGTTAATTTACGAGTATATAACAAATATTCTGTCGGTAAGAAACGCCCATTAACATGAGATTTAAAAAAATTTTTGCTGGTTTTTATTAAAAAAGAAGATTTTAAAACTGAATGTCTGAGAAATGATGAGAACCGAGAGTCATAAAGCCAACATACGCAGAATATTATGAGGTTCTTTTAAAAAAGCCAACTGATTTGATTGAGAAAATATTTAGGCAAATTGTTAAGTTCCAAAGTGATATCGTCTCATTTTTTGGTTACGACAAACTTTGCAGAGATTCTATTCATTTCTGGATTTCCGCCATTCTCTCCCAATTCTTTAATTTGTTTTCTGATTATTTTTTTTGACAAAGATGTTGATAAGAAAAGACCGACTTTTTTTTAAATAAATATCACATACATTATTCAGTCACAATTATACAAATAAATGCAAATTAGAAACGTCAAAACAGAAGCCATTCAAAATGGCATTTAGATAAGTATTCACAATAAGGAAAAAATTATCAGTGAATTATGGAAATTATGAAAGCTTTCAAAGAATTAATATTTGATATTCATAATATGGCTGTTATTGTGTTTTGGTAACAAAAGAAACGGTTCATCAAAACTTTACAGTTTTAAGCGTCAGAAATATTTTTTGAGCAAATCTGGATCATTTATCATATGTTATATATAGTTATAGATTAATTGCTTAAGTTGTCAATTTTTTTCCTTTTTTTTTCTTTTCCATAGTCTAAATTTAGTTTTTTTCTAAAAATTTTAGTGTTTTTGAATGCAAAGCTTAAAATAGTTTTCTGCACGTCACATTTTTCAGAAATTCTAATACATATAAAAGGTTTTACAAAAGGGATTCGCGAAATTTGACAGGTGATTGCAGCCATATTATTAAAACTACATCGGTCAAATTGGCTGTCATTTCTTAAGTCCGTCTTGACAAATTGACATTGGAGAGTTGTAGCGTTCAACAAAATGTGCAAAGGATTAAATTGTTTTATAAAAGTGGGTCTTTTGTTCGAGAACAACATTAGGGCATTAACCCATTATGCGGTCGCCATGATCGTCCATCCGAGAGGACTATTCGCTAGGTGGTGGAACCGTACGTCAACAAAAATCTGGTAAAAATATTACCAGTGTACGTGAGAGTGTGCAGGAGAATCTGAGGCATTCAATTTCGCGCCGCTCACAAGAAGTCGGCCATTTGCAGACCATAACTTGGCGAATTTTAAATAGACATCATTGGTTTTACCTATTTGGCATTGTTTTAAATCACGGTATGATTTTTCGTAAAACTTCCAACGAAATTTTGTTTCATGTGTGCTTAATTCAAATCAGACAAAGGCAAACAAATTCTTACGTTTAATTATATTTTTATACAAAAAATACAAATAATCTGCTTTTTTTTTGACACCTTTGAGGTTAATTTTTATTTCGAGGTAAATTTTTGGCCCACAAAAGTGCTATCAAGAGCGTACTCAAAATCTAAAGTAAAGGGGGGGGGGGCGGATTTTATCTATAAATAGTTCAAGAGGAAAATGGATAGACAAAGTGAAATTGGATTTCTTACAAAATAAGATTAACTCAAAACTTTTGGAAAACCTATTTTATTTTTTTCAATCTTTAAAGCTACTCCATCTAGATTTCCCTTCTAAGTTCAATACTAATCTTGCGGATGCTTGACAAGTTTATAATTCAAACATTCACTTTTTTTTTTCTCTTTTTAAGAAAAAATTACGGTAGCTCCATAAAATTTTTGTTCGATTTAAGAAATCACATGGCATCCTGTTCTTGTTTCAACTAAGGAGTTGTGCTCACGAAAATAATGTCTATCTTTTAATTGGTGCGACTTAGTCGTGCATTTTTTTTTAAAAATCGAACTGCATTACACAATAGACAAAGTTCCCATTTGAGACTTGCCATAACATTTAGTTTTAGAAAAATATTATTCTATATGAAGGTTTTTATAATACAAACTCTATATACTTCTGAAATAAATCAGCCAAGTAGAAGACTTAGTACTATTATTCACTATTATACACTATTATATAAACTTTCATATAGAATCAATGCCAGGCCACGAGCAAAATCTTCCAACGTTAATGGTTACAATTTTAATCTTGGTTTAGTATAGTTCATATTAGATTTTTGTCAAAAAATCGATGTAAGATGAACTCAATTTAACAAAAATTGCGTATTGACAAGGTCCTCACAGTCAACTGATGAGACCATGTGAGATCGCCGGGTTGAAACGCCAATTTTTGTGGACTAAAGGCCAAAAAAGGTATTTTGAATCGAAAAATATTAGTGATCAAAACTTGATCTAAGCTGCCTTGCACAATTTTGAAATACTGACAAAACTCAAGACTTTTGTGTCTCATAAAAAATATCAAAATAAATTAGTCAGAAAATTCTTGACAATTTCTTGTCATGAAAGTTCTTGTATAACACATACGAGTATTTCCTGAAAATTGAAGAACAATTTTCCAAACTATATATGGAACAGGAATTCAAGAACTGTCAAATTGTCACTATAGATGTCAATTTTTATGAATTCTTAGCCTATGTATGCATCACCTTGACTAGATAGGTTCAGTTACAGGAATATTTACCAAAATTGTACAGTTTCATAAAAGCCAAAATGTCTATAAAGGATTTTTAACCCACATAGTGGGATAATAAGTTCATGAATCAGTTTCGAATTTATAACCCATCCATCTTGTCAAAAATTCTCAAAAAATCCTGAATCTCCTTAAGGAACAATAAAATTCCAAGTTCATTAAGTTACAATTGTTTTTTTTAATTTGACTATACTTTTCATAGAGCATTATACAGCTGGTTTTTAGTTCAACACATTAATTTAATCAAGACTAATGTTAATCTCAGCCCTGAGTCTTTTTTAGTTTCGTAGTAGTTCACAAGGTCTGCAAGGCTTTATGGAATATCATCATTGTATTAGCCGTGTTTTTTTTTCGCAAGTCCATATATAATTGTAGAAAAAAACGACATCGGGACTTGAAATAGCTGCAAGCACGACTAGCATCAACCGGCAACCAAAAACGTCACTTTTGACTTTTCTGAACAAATTATCTATACCATATAGAAAATATTATTTTGGCATCAGGGTTTTTATCGAGTCTTAGATTAAGACTCGAAAATTATCTGGACTTAGCTAGTTGTTGTTTTTACATGTAAATCGCTTAGTCCCGATGTCGTTTTTTTTTTTCTACAATTCCTTACGGACATGCAAAAAACACGCCAATTAGCTAAGCTAATAATATAATATTAACAACAAAACGAATTCAATAGTTTTATGGTGGCAACACTTTTGTAAGAATTGATCCTCTAACTATGCAACAAGTTTCTGGTCGTTTTTGCGTTTGTTGGTTTAAGTAAATGATGCCATAAATATTTTATGGGAAAATACTGGTTACGAATAAAAATATTAAAAAAATCTTTTGTAACCAATAAATAATTTCTTCATCGCATTTTTTAAAGCGTGGTGCCTCATTTTATCTAAGAAAATACGAGTACCTACAAATAAACTTTAGCTATAACGTCGATAGACTAAATCGCAGTTTTTCATAGAAGCACAAAAAATGTATCTTCAAAAAATACGAGTATATCATACGACCCTCCTAGCTTTGCTGTGTAAAATCAATCGGACTAGGGGGAAACGGGAAATACAAGTTGAAGGAGCCAGGAATTCACGACTATAGTGCTCATGATGAGAACATTATAAAAAAAAATCATCAAAAAGAATTGCGGGAAAGGACATCATCTGAAAATTAATTAAAAATTATGTTTTTGGAACTAAACAAAAGCAGCAACATCCGTGACTTGTCTTTGTTCATTTATGATTTTAATTATCTGGCTTCCAGTCATAATTATAGCAAAATGTAGCACATAGCCTTAAGCCTCCGATTCGATTGAAAGAAATTTAGAATCAAAAACAATTTAAAAGAAAGGAATCACCGCAAATGAAAATAAAAAAAAAGAAAGAGATAAAGGTCTTACAAGTATAATTAATTTTCTTGTCGTCAGGTACGGGACCTTAAGCATATTGAGCTTCTGAAGCTCTCAAAAGATGCTAATCTGACCTAATTAAACGACATCAACCACCCCAAGCATTCGATATTCTGTTATTCGAATGACAATTAACTAAAACTTCCATAAAGTAGTATCTAACAATATAACTTAACTAATCCGCGCAAAGAAAACAAAAACAGATAAAGTTTCTCACAATCGCCAAACACCATTAGTGGTTTTTCGGAAAGATAATCTCATCCTAAGAAGCAAAAGTTTCATCTTTGGTTGCGATCTTATAAATCAGATAACAGATGGCGAGGCGGGTGTTGGTGTTAGATGGGGAAATAGGTGCTCAGTTTAATAATAAGTTTGTATATTGGAATGTTAATGCAAGAACTCATTAGGTTAATTGACTTTCGGGTTTGTTTTTGATCCCGGAATCAGGCTAAAAGTTTCATCAGCAAGATGCAAGAGAGTGAATTATAAATTAATAGACTAAAAATACTCCAGGTCATGCATTACCTCTCCAATTAAATACTTAGTCGGGCTTAAACTCAGCAGCTATTTAGCCTTGTGCTATTTTGTTTTCGGTTAAGGTAGAGCATATTGGTCTTTGAGGGTAGGGAACGAGAGTATGGTTGGTATATTGTTGGTTTTTGGGAGTTAATTCAATTGTGCGCGAAATAACTTGAGTAGAGAAAGTCTGAAATGGAAACTTTATTTTGTTTCGTCTTCTAATTGATGTCCATCTTGTGGCCAACGGCAATGGTTGAAAGTGGTGAAGGTAGAGTTCTGAAATTCATGAGCTGAAGTTTTATTATTTTATGGAAGGTATTAGTGTGTACAGTGAAGGTCATTAAGTATTTAGTTTATCACAATTTTAATTGATTAATGGTTGATATGAAGACAGCCAACATATAAAATTGCTCTCATAGAAATTTATTAAATTTTAACTCGGGAAATAAACTGCTTAAAATGTATTCTTTTTTGTGACCTCTTTATTAATTTAAGGAGATACTCGAATGTAATTCCTTTTGTGGGCGACAAAAAATCTTCATGGAAAACATGCTTTTGATAAAGCAACAGCTCGCACCAGGGCCCTAGTGACTAACAGCTCTCAAAGATTCCTGTGTGAATCTACGAAGAAAAAAAAATAAAATAAATTATAACCGAGAGATTTTTTGGTCGGTTAAAAATATGTGTTAAAAACAACGTTGTCTTAGGTTAAATCTATTTAATGTAAGTTCCTAAAAGTAAAGTAATTAACTCAGATAAATGAAGTAGTTGAAAATAATGGACAAAGAATGTAAGTTCAATTGAAAACCTTAGTTGTATTAATCGATAAACTAAATATTGCCAGTAGCGAATAGTCATTCTTCATTTCGAACGAAATGCCATAAGCCACATTGAACTGTCAATTTAGTGGATCCACTGATACTTGGTCAGACACTTGTGAATTGTGAATTGTGTTTTCTCCTATTTGTTGTTATCGCCACTATAGGCCAAAAATGTCGAGGCACGAGAAGATGCTGGCCAAAACCGTATCTCCGCTCGATATTTCAAGCGCCAATGGTTGTCCGGATGAAATGGCAAACCTTACTGAATATTTTGACAGCTGGATGTCATTTGTAACTTTGACACTTTCTGAAACATATGGACTGGAAAAATTGTCGATGCTTGCCAGTCAATCTTTATTATGCTTATGTAAACTTTAACATTAAAGTGTGAAAAAGGTCTTAAATTTTTTCACATTTATTTTATACATAGAAGTACGATTTTTAATCAAAATCGTTAGAATGGGTTTTAAGTGTAATTGAAGTTGTTGTATTAAACTACCTTTAATAGATGGAAATCACTTTTTCACACTTGTACCTGCTTTATTAGCAAGTAAAATCGAGAAAATTTATCTTAATTGAACTAAACTAGTCTGTTTGATTGTTTTTCAATCAAACAGACGAAGAAACCATTTCAAAAATCCATTTTGTTTTTGTTTAATATTTTTTCTACTTCTAATTTATTTTTATTCTTGGGTGTCATACACGGAGTGCCACGGAGCAAATTCATGGATTTCTAGGTCATTTTAAGTCGAAAGACCAAAGAGAGAATTCGGTCTTTTCGGTTCGTTTTTCATCTCCTATGTTACTTGGGATTCTGGTGTGTAGATCATACATGGCAAGTTATGCATTCGTAACAAAAAATTGAACTTGACATTACGATGCTAGAGAATATAAAAAAATAGGTGTCGCAATTTTGTCTCTCTGTTCAAATATACCCTAAACAGATACATAGCATTTTTCATTTTTCTTAAACCAAAAATAACTAAGAAGTTTTTTGACTTTTTGATGTAGATTTGTAGAAGAGCTTTTTAAAAAGGGAACATTTTCTAAAAGTTTTTAGAAAAATATAATAAAAACTTTTAGAAAATTTTCCTTTTTCAGAAACTCTTCTACAAATTCATAACAAAAATTCAAAAAAACCATGATACTTTGACTAAAATCTACCACATGATAAAAAAAAATGGTTTTGACAAAATTTAAAATGGTACCTCTCATAGCATAGAATATTTTTTCTCAAAATCAGTACAACTGATTCTGATCAATTTCTGTAAGCTGATTTAAAATCTAAACACTTCAATAATAAGGGTGAATTTTTAAAGGATTGAAAATTTCTTTCATAATTCCTATTCATAAAGCAGGTCCCAAACAAGATGTCTCAAACTACCGTCCAATTTGCAAGCTTTCGATTACCCCAAAATTATTTGAAAAAATCATTTACAATAAACTGTCCTTTCTTTTCAAGGAAATTATCTCACCATACAAACATGGATTTGTCAGTGGAAAATCAACCTCGGCAAATCTTATGATTTTCAGTAATTATGTTGTTAATTGTTTCGAAAGTGGATAAAGCCTTCGATCGAGTAAACCACAAAATCTTGATGCAAAACTTGGTAAATTTAGGTTGTCATTTGAATCTTTTGAATTGGCTTCAATCTTATTTATGCGATCGTATTCAATACGTTCATATAAATAATTTTAGGTCTCACCAAATTCATGTTACCTCTGGTGTTCCTCAAGGAAGCCACCTCTTTTATTTTTAATTTTAATAAATGATATTCCACTTCATTTGCGACTTTCAGCAAAATTGTTGTTTGCTGATGACTTGAAAATATTCTGTCGCATAAAATATATTTCTGAATATATTCTTCTACAAGAAGATCTTAATAGACTTGGAGAGTGGTGTAAGAAAAATCACTTATTTTTGAACATCTCAAAATGCCAAATTATGTAATTTTTTCGTAACAAGTCTCCCATTTTTATTCTTATAAAATTGATGACATAGCTCTTTGCAGAATAGATGAAAAGAAAGATCTTGTTGTTTTATTTGATCTTAAGCTTAATTTAAATCTGTATATTGATTACGTAGTAGCTAAAGCTAATTCTATGCTAGGATTCATTTCTAGAAACTCTAAAGAGTTTACTGATTCTTATACTATTAAATCTCTCTTCATTGCCTTTGTTCGTTCTATTTTAGAATATTGTTCTGTTATATGGAGTCTTTTCTACAAAACAAGTTCAAAACATTCAAAAACGTTTTACAAGAATGGTAGTCAAGCGTTTACACTGGAATATCAGAATGCCCGCGTATACTAGTAGATGCCAACTTATTGGTTTACTTAAGCTTACTGATCGCCGTAAATATTTTTCCATTATATTTGTTAGAGACTTATTATGTTATCACATAAATTTCCCCTTCTGTTATCTTTCATTGAAATCTATGTTCCTTCAAGACATTTGCGAACAAGAATTTTATTTTGTGAACCGTTTTGTAGAACCAATTATTGGCTTAATGAGCCTCTTGCAAAATGTTTAAGAGAAGCTAATTCTGTTTGTAATCATGTTGACTTTTTTAATTGTATTAGTAGAGATTTATTTAAAAACAGTTATTATTTATTCTTAGTAACCTATGTTGATATTAGTCTTTAAGGGATGTATCTAATAATCTTAAGATACTTATACGTAAATGTAAGATCCCTTTGATGAAATAATGAAATAAATAATTAAATTTTCTATTTTGAAAAAAGTATTACAATTTTAAAATGGTTTTCGAAAATCTTATTTTTCTCGAAAAACGTCACCTACAATTTTGATAAATTTATTTCTGTTTCGTTTAAGTCTTACGATGTATAAGATAATATAAAAGTTTAAAGATTACTAAATTTAAAAATATTTTGAAACCTAAACAAAAATATTTTGTATATATATATTTATTTATATATATATATAAATAAATAAATCGATAATTTTTGTTGGATATTCTATTTTTATTTGCACATTAATGACAACTTAAAATTGGCCTACAGAAATTTGTTCTTAAAAGTTTTATATTTAAAAACTTATTATTATTATATATAAATTGATGTAATCTATTACTGACCAATTACTGAATAGCTGACCATTTACTGACCTTTTGGCATACTTCTTTTTCCTAATGACTCAAATAGGGTGTCAAAAAATTGTGTTCGTGACCTTGAAACAAACTTTAAAAAATCAGAAGAAAAATGTTTTGTTGAACAAATACTGAAATTATTTGACCTTTTATAAGGATCTAACATAGTAGTCTTTGGGATGGTATATAATTTTTGCGAATAAAAAGAAGGTGTCAAAAATAGCGCGTGTCCTTGAACAAACTTAAGCCTTGAAAACAAATTTTCAATGGCTGAGGTTTAACAGGGTTTCCGAAGTTTTCATTAACTTTTGAGATACTCGAATTCATTAACTTATTCCCACAGAAAATATGCAAACACTTTGACAAAACTCCCTGAAAAAGACCGAACGATTTGCTTTCAATTGGGAGTGGTTACTCTGTTTGAATCTATGTTATTCCAGTATCAGAATATCATTCTTGTATCGGCTGTAGTGCGGCATTATTTTCATATAGATTTTGAATTTTACAGTAGAATTGCACCCACTATAATCATAACTTAGTCAGTGGTAGCTTTTTTAGAGGCAATGTGTTTTGATTCAGTTTCATGAAAGTGTATATGGATCCTGACGACACTTCTCTAAAAAACCCTATAATCCATAATTATCCATAATCGGACAAAAAAAGGTTTTCTGCCTTAAATAAAAGGCATCACGGACAGAGGTAGTGAAGTTCTTAGCCATTCGGTTTAAAATACATCATTCTCTAATCAACAAATTAAGGCAAACAAAGATTGTATTCATACAGACAGTATTAGAAAATTAAATCTCTTGTGCATGAAACAAAACCCCAGCAAAAATTTTAATCAAAATTTACCTTAAGACATATACAAACATACCTCGAGCTAAATCTGTTCTTAATCCTCCATCTTCATTGTTAAAATTTTCTTTGTCAAAATCTTTGACAGTTGCCTTTTGACCACATTAAAAAAAAACGACGCAATGTGAATTTTTTTTTTGTACAAAACACATCGAAAGCCTTAAAAGTTAATCATATATTTTCTTAACACAAAACAAAGTAAAAGAAAAATATTCTTTTGCCAGAATTCGTATTTTTCATCAAATATTCACCCGTATTCTGAAACTCGTATTTATGACTCGTATTCGACTATAGTCGTATGTTGGTATTCCAGAAGTCGTACATTCGACTTCACTTGTACTAATATCGGGAAACGCAAAACATCGCATACGACTATTCGTATTTTATCGTTATTCCGAATCTCGTATTCGATTTACTTGAAGTCGTATTTGTGTACTTTTTTACTCGTATTAAATTTTCTAGACGAGACTTGTTTTTTTTTCGATAAAAATGGACAAAAAGTTAATGTAAGTACATTGGTACCTCTTGGCAAAATGGTTAGGCGTTAAACTGTCATGCGGAAAGTCTGGAGTTCGATTCTCAACCGCAGCAAAAAGTTTTTCAGGAGTGTAATGCCTCTTGCAACGAATTGACAAATCCTCTAAGAGTATATCTCTTGTCTTGGAAAGTACTGCACATTTGCCGTTCGGAATCGGCAGAAAATTTTAGGAACCTTCCGTTCCTGGTAACACGCACACAGGAATGGTTGAGAATTGTAAGTCACTATAGGTCCTGGTTCACTTCGAGCTGTTGCACCACCAAATTTTTTAAAGCACATTTTTTATTGGTTTATTATTTGGACTCAACATTATTAACGCGTTCATGTTTAGTAAAATAATAAATCGTTCTCAATTTGAGGCATTGGTTTGTGCATTGGAAGAAAACTTGGAGGTAGCAAGGGGCCATAGGAAGAGTGGAAAACTCAAAGCAAATAATTAACAGTTTTGGGCGGACCGAAATGGTCCAACTTGTTTTAAAGTAAGAAATATTTAACAAATTGTAATTCATGCCTCTGTAGGTATGCAATGATCAAAAGTATTTAGTTAAAACAGAAACTGCATCACAATAAACAGCAATTTAAAGGCACGGGGGTGGTGAAATTACAACCATATGCTAGAGCAAATTTGAGAAGTACATTGCTAACATTTAAAATTTAAATTGTTAATCCTCAAGGATCAAACATTGGAGTTTTTCAGCCTCCTCCTGTAATCGACACGATAAATACTGAAGATGAAACTGACATAGTCCAAGAATATAACGAGTATTCACAAGCCAGTAACACCACTTAGACCGAGAGCCCAAAGCAATTTTTGGGTGTGATTGATAACAAAAAATAATTAGCATAATAAGATAGGCCTTTTATAGATAGTTATTTACAAATGTAAAAGTCTTGCATACTCTAGTGGGTGCAATAGGGCATTATAGTGCATTAAGTATGCAGTTCCTTCCAAAGTCTAAACAAATTGGGATACAAAATTTGGCATAACTTCAAAATGAAGAGCTAAGTGCCCTGATTGCAAATATCAAGGTCCAAGACGTTTTGAAGGTGGCCTTCTTAGTGTAAGAAGTAGCATATTCTTATTTTTTTTTTTTTTTTTATAATTAGCACACACTCAAAGGTTTTTTGTATACCCTTAATATGTCAGAGACACAGCGTGAGCATTAGGAAAAAAGGGAGGGGTTAGAAAGGAGGTGTCGGTGTACATTGGTTTTGAATTCTTGAACATTGCAATGGCTGGGAAAGACAGAGCGTGGTATGGAATTCCACATTCGCGTAGTACGGCTAAAAAACGAATCTCTGTACTTCACAGTACGGCCGAAGTTGGGCTCGAGGGTAAATTGATGGGCATTCCTAGAAGTGCGAGTATTACGGTTGAATTGTTTAAGGGGAGGAATGCAACTGGCTATTTCACTAGAGCAAAGTCCGTTAAAATAACGGTAAAAAAGGGTGAGGCAAGAAACATTACGACGATGTTGGAGTGACGTAAATGAGCCAATTATGTTGTTGTCACCAATCATTTTAAAAGCTCTTCTTTGAATACTGTCCAAGAGACTTAAGTAAGTTACTGGAGCACCAGCCCATAGATGGGAGTTATACTCAAGTTTTGGACGTATGTAGGTTTTATAGATTGTAGCCAGATCAGAAGGAGAGAAGAATTTCTTGCACCGTCTCAGAAAACCCAAACATCTTGCGACATTCTTGGCAACATCGCGTATGTGATCGTTCCACAAGAGGTGGTTCGTGATGCACATACCGAGAATATCGAGATGTTCAGTTTCGTTGATGCAAGTGCCACTCATAGATAGTGGCAAGGGGGGTATATCACGCTTTAACGATACAAGACAGCATTGAGTTTTTGAAGCATTAAATTCGACACGGTTTCTTATTCCCCATTGTACAATGCTGTTTAGGTCGTGATTTAATGAGCTTATCATATTTTGTCGTTGCAGTTCCACATTCGAAGAGGAGGGATGTGAGTCTGAAAACGAATATGAAAAGCTAAGAGTACTATCGTCAGCGAAACAGTTAATTGGATTAGAAGTTACAGACAGGAGATCATTAATAAAAATGAGGAAGAGGGTTGGGGACAAAACGGAGCCCTGGGGCACACCAGCATTTATATTGTGGGTTTCAGACTTGAATCCGTCAAGTACAACTTGTATTGAACGGTTCGAAAGAAAATTTCTAATCCAAAGAAGTAGGGATTCGTCGATGCCGAAAGCACGCATTTTCGATAAAAGAGCAAGATGCCAGACTTTATCAAATGCCTTTGAAATATCGAGTGCAATAATCTTACTTTCTCCGAAACAATGTAAAGATTTGTTCCACTTTTCGGTTAGATAAACCATCAAATCACCAGTGGACCTATTGCTACGAAAGCCATACTGCCGGTCATTAAGAAGCTTTCGTTCTTCAAGATATTTCTTGAGCTGATAATTAATCAGCGTTTCCATGACCTTGGAAAGAAGGGACGTTAGTGCGATCGGTCGATAATTTGAGGGAGAAGAAGAGTCGCCTTTTTTGGAATCGGCTGAACAAATGCTGTTTTCCATCTACTCGGAACGAGCCCAGAAGAATAGGATAGATAGAAAAGCTTACGCAGGGGTTTTGCTAGCGTGGAAGAACACCTCTTCAGAATAATAGCGGGGATACCATCCGGACCAGCGGATTTATGAATGTTAAGATCTTTCAGGACTCTTGCCACGGTACGAGTGCGAAAAAAGATTTGTCCCATAGAATCACTAACGCGCTCAAGAATTGGGGGAGTCATGACACTATCCGGCAAGGTGGAATTTGCGGCGAACTACCTTACTAACAAGTTAGCTTTATCAATAGAGCTAACGAAAGGAGTGTCATTGAAAACAAGCATAGGAACCGAGGAAGAGGAATAATTCCTCATATTTTTTACAAATGACCAAAAATTCTTACTGCCTTTGGGACATTGCAGTATTTTTTGCCTTGATTTTTGATCGTGTAAAAATTTGGTCCGTCGAATATGGGCGTTGCAGGCCTTCCTGGCTTGTTTGAACTTTTTCCGGTTTTCCTCAGTTGGGTTGGCTCTAAAACACCGGAAGCTTACCTCTTTTTCCTTGATAACCTCTTTACAGCTCAAATCAAACCATGATTTATCCTTGGGTCTGATACTTTTAACCCTATTCGGGATAAAATTTCTCATTCCCAAAAGAATTATGTTAGTTATCATATCTGCGCTGGAATCTACGTCACTATCGAGGAAGCATAGTGACCAGTTAAAGATCCTGAAAAAGTTGTTCAAACCGTTCCAGTTGGCTTTCTCGTACTGCCATACGGTTCTTCTAGGAGCTCTTTCTCTAACTGGATTTGTTTGACACGAGAAATTTGCAGATATAACACTATGGTCAGATGTGCCTAGAGGCGTCAATACACTTATTGTGTATTTATCAGGGTCAGAGGTAAGAAACAAGTCAAGAGTATTTTCCGCTCGGCCATTAACGTCCGATATTCGAGTAGGCTCATTGACAAGCTGAGTAAGGTGGTTAAACTCAGCAAAAATCTCAACACACATTCCTTCGGGTGTTGTCTGGCCCGAATGAAGAAGCCAAGAAGAATTGTGAACATTGAAATCACCCGTAATAACGATTTCAGTGCGAGGATCTAGGGAAACAATTCTTTGGATGGAGTCGGACAGAGCATCAAATTCGTGAGAAGTTGAAACTCTATCCAAATTTGGGCTTCTGTAAAGAAAGCAATAGTGAATGATGTGCTTATTAATGGAAAATTTAAACCACATAAAATTGAAGAAGGAGTTGGTGCAGCGACCATATTGTGGTAAGAGCTGATAAGCAACATCATTCCTAATATATATGGCGAGACCATGGTGGGAAAAGAATAATGGCACCAAGCTATACCCATGAATAAAGAATTCAGCAGGATCGGAATCCTCACCCACTTGGGTTTCACTCAGTGCCAAAACAGCTGGCCTGTTAGAAACAGTGTGGATATACGCAGCCAGAAAATTCGCTCTCAGCCCGCGAATATTACAATAATCAACTCTAAAATTACCAGCCATTACAATATAACAAAAAACTAAAACCAAAACAGACGAAATCTAAGAGAAAAAATCACTGAATAAGATTAATTAAAAAGCCTTCTCAACGCAACATCACTAAAAGTGTTATGCCTTTAGTAGTGACGTTGAATTGATCCGAACCCTAACAATCAATCAGTAATCCTCTATACATCTGTTATCGTATGACCTAGCAAATGCAAACACATGAGAGAGCTTATTAAGCTCAGCTCAATGCATGCACCCACTTTTTTTTTGTTCTTGTTTTGTTGTTGTGGCTATTTGATTCTTTTTATATTTTGAGTTTGGGTGAATATTTTTTTTTTGTTTGTGGGTATTTATTAAAAAAATTTTCTGTTTGCTATTTTTTGTTTTAGTTTATATTTATATTTTGTGGCGCGTCTGCGACGGGGACAGAGACGGGGGCAAAAAAACGAACGGAAGCACAGCACGGCACGAGGACATCGACTGACCTTTTCATACGCTCACTGACACTGCCTGCGTCTGGCAGGCAGAAGGCTGTCTGTAAAACGTCTTGAACCTCGATATTTTCAATCGGGGGCTTAACTCTACATTTTGGCAAGGTTCTTATCACAATTATTTGGACTTGGAAAGAACTGCATACTTGATGCTCTATTGCTCCCACTAGAGTATGCAAGACTTTCACATTTGTAAATAACTATAAAAGGCCTATCTAATTATGCTAATTATTTTTTGCTATCAATCACACCCAAAAATTGCTGTGAGCTCTTAGTCTAACTCGTATACAAACAAAAACCAAAAGAAAAAACAAATAAAATAGAAGAAGATCCACTTCAAATCAATGGAGCTCATCAGAATTTCATTATAAATAAAATAATTTAATTGAAAAAACATCAAATGACTTTTTTCAATTCAAATTTATTGATTTTGACAATTACCTACGGGCGACAATATACGTTGTTTTTTTGAGCTTCTCGTACGCAACGTATACGACTTGAAGAATAACGATTTTGATACGAGACGAGTTCGAGTTCGACTACGAGTACGAGACAAAATACGACTTGTGGAATATGGGTGAATTACAATTACACGGCATCACATATGAAAATCTATAAAACTAAGTTTGAACCTCAGCTCTTTTGTTTCAAATGAAAATTCACATATTATCGCTATATTTTGTTCGTTTTGTTCGAACTCTTAAATTTGAAATACAGGAAATTTTTAAACCAAGTATACCTAAATGATTTTTGATCCAATAATGAAACACGAAGTCTAATAACGGCATATAAACGCCGGATGTATGTGTTGCTATTTATTTCCTCTCTTCTTTAATTTTTCTTTTCTCGGCTCAGCTTTATACTCCAAAGTGGTCAGTTTATTCATTCTAATCCAAAAGAATTCTTTCTTGTCATGCAAATTTCAAAACATATACATTTAAAGCTTATAAGTTCTGAAGTTCGTGGGCCAGAAAACTACTCACCGACTTTTTGGCCTTATCCGAAATAGTAATTAAAATATATCTTTCAATTTTGTGTTCTGAGAAAAAATTGACTTCTATGCTATACCTTTCGACAGTAATATTATTTTGGGAATTTTTTTGAGCCAATATCATTCATTAAAAATATCTAAGCCTACTTTTTTTAAATTTCAACCAAAGCTTTCAAAAGCCTTTAAAAATAACTAAAAACAAAAATCACTACTCATCATGATAAACAAACGGTTAACTGTCCAAATGCATACATCCCACATCCTTTACTCTTTTTAAGTTTAATGCAAAAACCTACTCAAAATCGAGTTCCCCAAAGGTCACAGCTCCCCACATACTTGCACTCTATTATAGCTCGAAGACAGTCTTTTGCAGTCGTCGTCGGTCGTGGTGTTTAGGAAGCCATTGTGGTTTTATAACATTTCGTTGGCGGCGGCGCGGTAGCGGCATCTCTGTTGGATATTTAAGTGCTCCATAAAAACTGGCTACTTTTTTTTTTACTTTACTTTAACTGCTCAGATTTATGATGGATACTTTAAGGAATCAGAGTTACTACACCCCGGTGACCACCCATTTTGGTGTTAAGCCTGAGACTCATATTAATATATCATCATGCCTTCGGGAACCATTAATAAAGATTGAGAATCTTTTGCTAGTTCCTTGGCTTAGACAAAGCTTCAGCTCCACCTCGACAGCAAAAATACAAAAATTAAATCCACCGATCTATCGATATAAGGCAAGAAGTTTTGCAAACAGCTTGATGCTGCTTTAGCTGGTGGTGAAGAAAGTTAATAACAAATGGTTGAGACCATCATCATCATCATCAAGCATCATCCTCCATGGCTCGAAGATCAGAGAAAGTAGTGAAGATTGGTACAATCGTTGTGGTATAGGTCAATGGTGGCAATTGCTTAGAGTTCTTCGTTGGTTCTTTTAGTCTGGCTGTGCCTGGTTGGCACTCCGCTCCTGGAAGTCATGTTTGTGCGATGGTGAAACGTTTAGGCATTAGACAATGATGATGATAAAGATGACAAGAGTGTCCCCTCTGAAATAAAAATGATTCTACTTTGTTCCATTTTTGAGTCGCTCCTCCAGCTGCATTGTCTGATGCCATCCCAACGAATTCAACGATAATGAGATGGTTATCACGTCGTCGAGTGCACTCCAAGGCAGTGTCTAACCGCATACTTAGTTCCGGTCATGTTGTTCTTCGCTGATGCTATTTGTTGTTGCTGCAATCTTTTACTCGAAACTTTTACATCTTGATCTTGAACAATTATTTTGAATAAGCTGTTGCTGTCATAACTTTCCTTGCTCCATAGAGCAATGAGTGATGATTTTGGGTTCTTTTTCTTACATTTTTAAACACATTTTGAGAATGAAACGAAGGCGGCTGTAGCCGGGCTTGCTTGTGAATAGAGCACACCTTTAATGCACTTAAAATGGGCATTTCTAGGTTCAGGTCATTGGGATAAATGTTATACGTGCTTAAATGCATTGTAGGTCGGCGGGTTTGTTTGTTTGTGTGTCTTGCCACAAAGTGTTAAAATGGGGCCGGACAATCGTTTATTCGTATTCATAAGATTCAAGGGCTTAAAAAAGAGCTTCAACAATTGACGAACTATGACAAACAATTAGAGGGATTTTCTTTTCAATTTTCTTGACAGAAATAAATGAGGCATTTCAGCAGATGGAAATAGTGTTGTGTTAATGGGGAGATTTCATTAAGGCTGTATGGAATAGTGTGAGGTATTTTTGTTTTTGAAGTCAATGAGATGATAGTGATGGCATAAGGTGGATGAGGCAGGTGGAAAAGATGATTGGGAATTAAGTACTTGTTTTGTGAGTGATTGTTGTTTGTTGTAGGATTTTAATTGAAATCAGTAAAGAAGAAAGAAGCGTAGATGATATTGCTTTTTTTTCACTCTTTCTTTAGACATATATTTAAACTAATAACTGTTAAGAAAAATGTGCTTTATAAACAGCGAGCGACAAGGGACAAGACAACAAAGTGTCAAGTTCAAGTGACAACTCACCAGTTATTGAGCGAAAACTCTTGAGCGCCAAGCTTTCCCAAGAAAATATAAAATTTTGGCATCGAAAAACTATTGTGGCTTAGAGTTCTACGAAGTCGCTAAGAAATGTTACTACGTGGCTGCTACAATTGAATTTTGTTTCTCCCGCATTTTGAAGCAAACTCCTGTCTCTTTCAAAAACTTTTGAATTTGATTGATTCCTGAATTTTTACAGCACATTCTTTTTTATTTTCAAAAATGCTTTAAATTTTGTAAAAACTAGCAAATCTGTAGATTTTTGAAAAAAAAAAAAATTAAATAAATATTAGCGGTACTGCTTTTGAAAAATGAAGACCTAACTCTCAACCATCTTCATTCAAAAGCAATGAAGGGGACCTGCAATTCTCTGCCGATATTTAACGGCTAAAAAGAGATAAACATAACGAGAGATATTCTTGAAAAATCTCACACTTTCTCGCCGTAAGAGGTTGTACTCCTGAAAAAAGTCCTTTACTTATTTTTTTTTTTTTTTTTGAAAATGTTAGAATTCGTTCATCAGACCTACGGCGGCGTGGCATTACAAGGCACTAACTAGTACGCTACGGGGTAATCCGAAAAGTGGGTAAACAAAAGTTGTTTAGAAGGATCGCGTCACTTAGGGTTTCGAGATTTATTTGGACCAATGCTTCGGAAGGACAAGTCCTCAATTGTCTTTAAGAATTATACCATCGATATACCTTAGAATGTTGAATTACCGGTCAAGTAATACATGTCAAACGGGAAAATTGACCAAACGAATTGATTAAGAGGATTACTATTAGAAGCGTATTGTTGCGTTCACGTAAAAATGTTATTTATTAGAATTCGGCAAAATTTAGCTCTAAGCTATTTTTCAGGAACCAGCCTGAGTAAAGTAATGTGTCGAAGATATCGTCTTGATACAATTGGTATTATCAGTGTAGAGTTAGATAAGAGAATGTGTGCTGATAACCATATCAATAACTTTAATTGAAAGAATAAAAAAAAGCGGACCTAAGAGGATGCCTTAGAGAACTCCAGAGAAAGCTGAGAAGGGTCTAAATCTAACACACTAATATTGGTTTTTCAGAAACGAGAAATTCATTTAAAAAATTTAAGTTCAAAGAGGTCTATAGTTTGAAATGTGTCAATGTATGTGAAATGTTGTCAAGGAGTTGATACTGTATCGACTTTCTTCTTATTCTCTAAGAATGAGAAAGTAAACTATACAAATTTACAAATTGAAGAAGATGGTTTTAGATCTGGATTTAAAGAAGTCTTGTTTTTTTTTAAGGAAAATTAAAGAATTGTGAAGTGAGCTTTGAGTGCTCGTTAAACATTATTTTTACGAGACGAAAATCAAACAAAACCTTGACAAATATTACGAAGAATCTTCAGCATCGATTGGAACCACTAACCACTGTTTTACTCATTTTCGGTGCCATAACTCTAACACAAATAACGCTAAACATTCTAGTCATTCAATTGAGGTCACCACACCATAAAAATGTTCGATAAAATCCACAGGTTGAAAATGGACAATCGACGAAGGAAGGTGCGCGAATTTGACGAGGCATTAGGCTTATCACATGATCCACAGATTTCGATTTCACCTAAATCATAAATATTTGGACAATAAAAAGCTTCCCACAAGATGGAGCCGCGTTTAGTCACAATCTACAATATACGCCACCATTTTACAAGTTCAAAGGATTGTTTAAAGAAAATCGACCGAGTTTTTGCGCTCCGTTTCATAATGTTGGATAAAACATGAAGACCAGGGGGCAAGGAACAGTCAAAACTATGGATTTCTCCTGGTGAATTTTGAGTTTGACTGGGTTTGTCAACAAACAAAGTGCTGGCTATAGTTATTTGTGGTGGATTACCTTTAAAAAGGTAAAAAGATCATAAAACGGAGCATAAAACGTAGAGTTGTTAGCTCGATTCTAAGCCAAATTGAAACAAAAAACGGCCGCATTTGGCAAGGAAGCAACTTAAACTGGCCACTGTGCTTCTTCGGTATTGACCTTGATTCCAATGCAGATATGATTACAATTTTAATTCATTACAGAATAAGAAATTCTATTCCGAATAATAGGGTTATATCTATCAAAGTTCGAACTGTAAGGAGGCTATCAGAGTTCGAGAAATAAAGATTTAGAGCCTACCCAAACTGAAAAAAAAAACGGAATATGTTTAAAGAGCCAACAAAAATCCTGTAATGGTCATATTCTACAAACCAAATTTTTAAATTACGAGCAATTGGAGGCAAAAAATAATACATGGCCCCAGAGGAAGTACACATTTTTGGTCATTTGTAAGATCATTCGAAATACTACTTCTTTCTCGGTCTCAACGCTCGTTCAGAACTACACTCCAGAGTTCACTTGATAACGCCAATGTACATGCAATACAGCTTGCTATTAATTTGACGCTGTCAGAGAGAATTGTTATACACCTCCTGTACTTGAGAACAAAAACGTTTTTATTGGACCAATTTTGTTCGAACTTGTAAAGTTGAAAGAATTCTGAAAGATCTTTGAGATACACAACTCTGCTGGCTCGTAGATGTTCTCCAACGCTGGCATAATCACTGCGTAAGCTTTTACATCTGAGCTAATCTACCGATCACTTTCCGAGTGAATGGAAAATCTCATTTGCCTAGCCAGTCCCTAAAACAAACGAATTTTTTTCCCCCTCTAACTATCTTCCAAGTGCACTTCCTTCCCCTCTTTCCTAAATCGTAATTAATTATCAGCTTAAGAAATATCTTGAAGAACGAAAGCTTCTCAACGACCGGCAGTATACCTACCGTAGCAATACGTTCCTGGTATATCTCACCAAACAGTAGCACAAATCTTTGGAAAAAGTAAGATTATTGCACTTAATATTATAAAAGCATTTAATAGAGTTTGACTTGAAGCTCTTTTTATCGAAAATGCGTGCAATTGGTATTGATGAATCTGTTCTTCGTTGGACTAGAAACCTCCTTTTGGTCTGCCCAATAAAAGTCGTGTTTGATAGTTTCTAGTCTAATATTTATAAAATATATTCTGGTGTAGGTACATCGGGGCTCCGTTTTGTTTCCGACTCTCTTCCTCATATTTATCAACGATCTTCTGTCCGAACCTTCTAATACGTTAAATTGTTTTGCTGACGACAGTACTCTTAGCTTCTCATGTTCGTTTCTAGATGCATGTCTTTGTTCTTCGGATTCGGATACAGAATAGCAACGTGTGACCAGCTCAATAAATTCAGATCTCGATGATATTGTCAAATGGGGAACCATAAACCGGTAGAATTTAATGCTTCAAAAAATCAATGCTGTCTCCTATGCGCTTTTCATAAGCGAAACTTGAATTGAGGAAACAAAACAGCTTTCCTGTTCTCGGTATGTGCATCACAGACCTCGTGTGGAATGACTACATATTCGACGTCGCCAAGGACGTTACTAAGTGTTAAGGTTTTCTCCGACGTTGGAAGTACAATTCCCATATTCGGGCAAGTAATCCAATAACTCACTTGGGTCCCTTGACTTTCATTACTTTACCGTTACTTTTATGAACAGTGTTCTAGTGAAATCCCCTTAAACGATTCAACCGTACTACTCTCGCTTAAGGTAATGACCATTAGTTTACCCTTGAGTACTTAAGACGTACTTTAAAATTCATCGATTCTTTCTTTAGTCGCACTACACGATTGTGAAATAGTTTACCCGGCTCAATATTTCCTTCCCAATGTGATGATTGGACAATCAAAACCAATGTGCTGTGCTATCTCATAAAAAATTCTCAACAACTTTCTTATGCTCGCGTTCAAATATTTTAAAAGTTTTCATAATCCTTTAAATTGGGCGTAGTTATAAAATAAGACGATTTTGTTACTCCATATATCGCATGTTTTTTTTTTTTTTCAGGAGCACTGTCTCTTGTGAAGAAGTGACAAATCCTTCAAGAATATATTTTTTCATGAAATGTGCTTCCCATCTACACACCATCTCGATAGAAAATTATAAGTCCCCACCATTTCTGCTAATAACATGCACACAAGAATGGTTCAGAGATGTAAGCCATAAAGTTTAGGCTTTCTACAAGAGTCTCTGTACTTCTAATTTTGTTAAGGCGTACCTCCTCCTTATACACAAACAAAGAATCCTTCTTAGCAATTTTGGTAGACATTTTTGCTAAATTTACTCGACTTCTATACTTTTGCCCATAAAAAGTTTTGTTCAACTTTAACGATACACAAAAAATCAAATTTATTTTATAGCAGCCCAACTCCCTTTCTCTTACTCCAACGAATGAATGATGAATGCTGAGCATAATTCAAAATCAAAAGTAGCTTTCTTAGTGACGATATTTTAACAATACTTGACGTGTCGGCACCGATTCTAATTTCACTGGATCTTTCTGATTCTATCCATCGTGTGACCAAGTAAGGGATACTTGTCACAAAAATGCGAAAGTGACGAAGAGAAATTGTTAGTCTCTTGATTGCAAAAATCATTAACACAGCTTTTAAGTTATTTCTCAGAGCCACTAATCCAAAGTCAACTGGTGACTCTACACATGTGAACCCATACTATCACTTCACCCGATAGCCTAAAAGTCGAAACAAAGAATATACATCATTCAGCTAAATTCTGTACAATTTTAATGACCTTACCATAAAAATCAACTAAAAAAACTAAGTGTTCTCTTAATTGGACTCGAATAGATCCCAGCACCAGACTTATACTCGTACGTCTAACATACGTTTAATTAAAAAGCGAATTACGGACATTTTCTTTTGTCGCTTCTGAATGGGGATCACACTTTGGTAGATCACAAGTGAGCGATAAGAACGCTTTTCAGTTTGTCAGTTCGTTAAGAAGTTAAGACAAAAAAAAAATGGCTCTAGCGCACACATTACGTACATAAGAATACGACTCGACTTCGACGCGCTTTCTCAAGTACCACTTCCGTCAATTGTTTAATGAAAGGGGTTCCCGTTCGTTGGGCGGTTGGTTATGCTTTAACAATACCTGCATCCAAAATATAAGCAAGCGCTTGATAGAGGCTTCTGTTCTGATCTACATTCCGCATGAATATGAATTAAAATAAGATTGATGCTTGGAGCAAGTAATAAATCGACTTGGCAGGCAATACAAATCCGAAGCTATTTGCAGAGACTATGTATTTGCACTTTAGATTTGTAATTTGCGGTTGATCCGAGACGCAAACGAGGGGATATTAATTACAAAGGAATTGCAGATAATGCACGCTATGTAAAAATGTATTATTAATCTGCTGAGTACGACAAGCTGTGAAAGCGCAAAGCAAAGCCTTTCCTATTTACAGAGACTTGCTTATCACATGCAACGTATGTGTAAGACTGAGACTCAATGGGACTTAGCAGCGCCTTTATTAACTGTGAATGGAAGTTGTTTTAAATGCAGAATGCAGAATCTTTTTGCAGAAAGTGTGCTGTGAAAATACATATTTGTATTTCTTAGAGCATTCAAATCATATTTATGAAAGAAAGACGTTGATCTTTCAATTCAAGTCAATTCTTCAATAGACTGACATTTTTCATGGGCGGTAAATTTTATAACAGCAAGTTTCACCTGCGCAGTACATCTTGGCATAATGATTAGTGAGCTGGACTGTCAAACACGCAGATCTGGGTTTGATCCACAGCTGAACATCGCAATGGGGAGGAAATGTTAGGCCGGGCAAAATATTTCACATTCGTGTAGCGCATCTAAAGAAAGAATCTCTGAACTTAACAGTACGCCCGAAGTTGAACTCACGGTAAACTGATGGGCATTCCCCAAAGCACGAGTATTCTCAGCCGCTGCAAGAAAGTTTGTCAGGGGTGTGATGAGAAGTGCGGCTCATTAGCCATTCAGAATCGACAGAAGATTCCGAATATTTAGTCATTCCACACAAAGTGATCTGTGATGCACATATTGCGAACTGAGCGTTCTCCGATTTCTTTAATGCAAGTGACACTCATGGGTAGCGGTATATGGGTGAGTTTCAATTTAATGACAGAAGGCTTCATCGAGTTTTTAAGTTCCCATTTTGACAATACTATCGAGACCAAGTTTAATGAGCTTATAATAAACCATACGCTTCCGATCTAAATCGACATCAAAAGGACAAGTAAGTGAATATGAAAACGAATATGAGAAGCTTAGAGTACTGCCGTCAGCAAAACAATTTAATGGATTAGAAGTTTTAGACACGAGATCGTTGATAAATATGAGGAAGAGTGTCGGAGACAAAATGGAGCCTTGTGGTACACCAGCATTTGTTTTATGAATTTCAGACTTGAGAGCACACAATACGATTTTTATTAAGCGGTACGAAAGGTAGTTTCTAATTCATCAATACCAAATGCACGCATCTTCGATAAGAGAGTTTGATGCCAAACTCTATAAAATGCTTGCTCCAAAATGATGTAAAGATTTGTGGTACTCTGCGGTGAGATATACTATCAAAGCACCAGTGGACTTATTGCTACGAAAGCCATACTGTCGTTCTTCAAGATATTTTTTGAACTGATAATTTATCAGCGTTTTCATGACCTTAGAAAGAAGGAATGTAAGTGCACTTACACGATTGTTAGTTAGGGGGAAGAAGATTCGCCTTTTTAGGGACAGGCGAGAAAAAAGCTTTTTTCCATCCTTTCGGAAAGAGACCAGTAGAGTAGGACGAATGGAAAATCTTACGCAATGATTTTGCCAGCTCTTCGAAACAATGGAAGAGGGATACTATACGGGCTAACGCATTTGTATATATCGAGATTTTTCAGTACTCTTCCAGTACAAATGGCTTACAAGAGATCAACAAACCCATGGAGCGTGCGACATATTCTCCATGATGAGTCCGAGCCGTGTTTAGCGATTTGTGAGGCACAAACTTAAACACATTAGTGAAATCACGTGTCAACGTGTTTCCTTAGAATAGTTAAACTTTTTCGAACGTCATAGGCTACTGTTTCTTAATTTTTGCTGAAAAACAGCAGCCATACTACCTGACCAAATTTGTTCCTCCAACTTTGAAATTTCAGCATGTTTGAACTGAGGACTTTGCGCGCAGTTTTTAATAATAGTTTGCTTAACATTTGAACTGAAAAATCTTGACTGAAGACGTCCTTGGAGCTGCTGTTGGTGAGATGAAAATATATTGCAAGGTTTACATGCGGAAATTCGGGTTCAATTATAATGCACATCTCATGGTCGTGCCGACTTGGATGAGCTACGAGGGCGGGTCAATAAGTCCGTGACTTTTGGAATAAAACACAGATTTTTTGATAAAAAAATAATTTTATTTTTCAACCTAGTCTCCCTTGAGCTCTATACACTTTGTCCAACGCTTCTCCAATTTTTGTATCCCTTCCAAAAAAAAAATGATTTGTCGAGGTCCTCCAAATAGGCCTTTGTTTGCGAGATGACTTCATCATTGGAGTCAAATCTTTTTCCACCAAGCCATTTCTTCAGGTTTGGGAACAAGAAGTAGTCGCTCGGAGCCAAATCTGGAGAATAGGGTGGATGAGGGAGCAATTCATAGCCCAATTCATGGATTTTTGGAAGTTGTTACACGATTGCGTTTGTGGTCGACTGTGAGCAAACGCGGCATCCACCTTGCGGAAAGCTTTCTCATGCCCAAGTGATCATTCAAAATTTGAAACCACTGAGCCAAGCGAGATCCCTACGGCTTCCACAATCTCTCGCACTTTCAATCTTCGGTCGGCCAACACCATATCGTGAATTTTTTCGATTGTTTCGGGTGTAGAGACCTCAACTGGGCGTCCAGGACGTTCGGCATCTTCAGTGCTTCTACGGCCACAACGAAATTCAGTAAACCACTTTTTTATCATTGAAATCGATGGTGCAGAGTCCCCATAGTATTTATCAAGCTTAGCCTTGGTCTCGGTAATGGTTTTTTTTCGCAAGAAATAATGCTTAATAAGCACACGAAATTCACTTTTTTCCATTTTCTCCTCAAATTAGTGAGTAGTCTGATAAAAATAGCTGTCAAACACAAACTAACTGACGCAGCAAGTCAACTGACAGATGCGTGTTGACAGGAGCAGTGTTGCTGTTTCAGTAAAGAGGTCAGAAATTCAAAAATTCACGGACTTATTGACCCGCCCTCGTATACCACAACAATGAAGACCGCTTTTGAATTTAATTCGAGTGAATTTGGAAACAAGAAAAAGCTTGAGCAGAAAAGTTTTTTCGAAGTTTTAATTCGATTTTGTTTTGGTTGAAGAAAAAACAAATAAGAATGATGATAAATATTGGGAAGTTGTTGGGAGGAGACTTTTAGAATTTTAGAAGAAATTCCAAATCGTCTAACATTTGCTTAGAGTTATAATTGTTACGTTATTTGGCCAAAAGTAATTCTTCTGGAATAGTTTAATTAGACCATGACT
Source organism: Chrysotoxum bicinctum (assembly GCA_911387755.1). NCBI lineage: Eukaryota > Metazoa > Arthropoda > Insecta > Diptera > Syrphidae > Chrysotoxum > Chrysotoxum bicinctum. Next base: position 211,187,329 of record OU426989.1, on the reverse strand, counting down.
TTAGCAAAAATTCATATTCAGTGACGAAACCTATTTATCGATAAATTGCTATGTCAACAATTATAATTTGCCGGATTTGAGAACACGCCAACGAACTTGCAATCCATTCGTCCATCAAAAAATCACTTTTGGTGAGAATTGTGAGCTTCGGCGCCATTATCATTCCGAACTTCTTTGACGATTGTATTTACAGCGCCATCAAAGGAGAGCGCTACAAATTTTTTTGGACCGAATTAGACAATATGGGTATGAAAAACGAGTGGTTCTATAGGGTTTTTCAATAGGGATGGGTAGATGTTGAAATGGAATAAAACAAGCTGTGTATGAGGCATTAAATGTCCTTCTTCTTCTTCTTCCTTTTTCTTCGGCGCTGTTATGATCTCGATGTCGAGGGAATCATAACTCTCCCACGTATCTGCTTCACACTAGTGATCCGCCTGTGGGGTTCGCCGGGTTGACCTCAGAAATCGGCGGCAAGCCTCCCGGTTTTGTATTGTTCCATTTCTGAGGCCAACTGAATGCTGGTGTTTTTGAATTTGTTTGTACCAGGAGTGTTTAGGCCTACCTTTCTTTTTATTTCGAATTGGAACGTTGTATGATATTGCCTTTTTGACGGGGTTCTCAGGATCTCTCCTTTGAACATGGCAATACCAACTGAGTCGGTCGTGTTCAATTTTTTGGGAAATGGTATTCTTAACATGAAGGCTTCCTCGGATCTTCGTACTTCTAATTCGATCAAGCTTTGTAACTCCTGCTGTCATACGAAGCATCTTCATCTCAGCTGCCGTTAGCTTACTCTCATACTTTTTGTACATTGTCCAACATTGTGAACCGTATGTGAGTGCTGGACGCACAACTGAAGTGTAGAGCTTTCCTTTCATTAAATGTCCATGTATGAAATATAACATTATTCAAATGCCTGCCTCGGCTTCTTACGGGAGCACGGATATGAATGATCAATTACTCATCCGCATAGATCCGGCTCAATTTGAGCGATGGCTGGTGTTATGTTCACCTTGAGGACATCGGTCGATTGTTTTTAATTCGCATAGACCTGCGACTTCAGGAAAATCCACAAAACTCCCATGACCTTGATGTCATTTCTGCTGGAGATAACCTTACCCTTACCGTAAGAAACTGGTCACCATCGTTCTGTAGCACTCGCCGTTGACGATGACCGCCTCACCAACGTTGATTTCGAAAAAGCACGCAGCAATGGAGCCGGCCGCCTAAAATCCACACCAAACGCGAGCTTTTTGAGGATGCATAGTCCCCTGGTATATCTCTTGAAGGTTGGTGTCGTCGCATATACGACCATTCTTTGTATATCCACGCCCCTCGACATTATTTTTTCAGCCAAAATTGGGGTTTTCTTCCAAAAGCATCGATTCTTAGTTACATAGCAAACAAACGGCGTTGTCTATGGTCATAAACTGTAAGTTTCTGTGTCAGTTAAATCTTTTACGGATGAACTCCCAAGTCCGGACGTAAAATTCAATAGACCGGGTTCTTGTGCATGGCGAGGAATCGACTACCTCTGGTTCTCTGTACACTTTCAGCGATGTTCTCCGCCGAGCATGTATTTTTTTGACCTTCGAATGTTGGCTAATCGATTACCTAATCGGTTATTTCAAATTTGGCCACCAAACGTTGAAGAGTTGACTGTGAAGAGCCACCCAGCCTACCGTAAAATGGCCGCAACGTCAGCAACGTTTGGTTAATGCTTTTTGATAATAAAGTCTTATCATTTGGACTTGATATTCAATCATGTAACTTGCCATGGTAATTTCGCATTAGAAACTGAATAATAAGCAACAAATTTTCCAGATATCACCAAACCAACTTGACCGCCCCAGGCCGCCAAAATATACCCGTGCCAATTGAAAAACCCGAGAACACTAACGCAAAGTTCAAAAAAATTGTTCAAAACACTAAATTAATTTCAATCGCTTTAAAAAAATGTTCTATAAAAACATCTGATTCTACAACCCAAACGATTGATCGGAACTTAAAATGTACAAAACCGGAAAAATGAGTTTTATTGAACAGAGATCCAATCTTGCTTGGTCATCAATTCTGAAACTTAAAGCTTTAGATATTTTTCTGCCAAAGTAATTAACATTGATTCGCCTATTTGAAAATATGTTGGTATATCAAAATAGAACCTCAATCACTCAAATAAACGCCCCGAACATCAAGTGTCTTAGATGAAAATGAAAGCTAAATTAATGACACATCTCATCACAACAAAAGTCCCTCCTGCCTGGAAATGGACAAAGAAAAAACCAATTTGCGTTGCTACTAATCGGTTTACGCTACAAACGACTTATTCACCAACTAGGCTTTTGTTGGGGTCCATTTTTGTTTTGTTAATTAAAACCTCAAAGAACTATGCTCGAGTTCCAGATAAAGATGAAGAATAGACACACTCTTTATGATGAACTAGCGGACCGGTATGTTGGACAACAAATCACAATCACAATAGCACAATTTGATTCTATGGTTATGACGATGAGTTATGATTAAATTTGCCAAAGAGCTTAATGGGTTCCGTGAGTTCTGTTGACTCTTTGTAGCCAAAACAAAAATAACAGACATTAAGAAGAATCCCAAAATAAATATAAATAAAAATTGAAATGAAAACCTAATTTAAATTAGGGTCAACAAAATATTTGGCCAACAATATGATGATTATTTCACGATGCGTTGCCATTAAAAAGTTGAGGTTACCATCCGACAACATTTTTCAAAATAAAAAATATTTTAACAGACATTTTGCTATCCCAGAGAAGCGAGGAAGTTTTTGTACATGCTTAAGGGTTTCTTGAGACCATTATAACGTTAAACATACACATAGTACGAACGTAGGGAAATGGAGAAAAGAGGTGTCGATGAACATTGGTCTTGAATATTTCCAAATTTGAATGGCAAGAAAAAACCGTGCCGGGTAAATAATCCCATAATTGTGTTGTGCGATTAAAAAAAAACAAATCTCTATTTTCGACGGTACGTATAAAATAAGGCCCGAGGATGAACTAATGAGCTTTCCTAGCCAAACGGGTATGCAATTGGCTACTTCAATTGAACATTGCTTGCCAAAGAAGCGATAATGCAAGGAAATAGGAAATATATGAAAGATTCCCATGGTGTTTAAGAGATTGCAATGATTTCATGATAGTTCTGTTCCCTAGATGTGAGTTGTACTTGAGTTTTAGACTTATGAACGCCTTGTAAATAGAATATAGAAATCCTAAGTATTTAGCAACGGTCTCGAGAATGTAGTCGTTTCAACGAAGATCATTGTTGACAGACATACCAACTACTGACAGCTTTTCGGTTTCTTCGATGCATGTGCCATTCACTGACAATAGCTTTAACGACATTTAATACCATGTGGTTTTGGAATCATTAAACTCCACACGATTTTTTATACTTCATTGTTGCTGTGAAAAGATCGGAGTTTCATGAGCTTGTCAAATGGTATTGGTGCAATTCCACTCCTTGAGAAGATGGACGCGAATTTGAGAACGACTATGAAATATTAGGGTGGACTTGTCGGCAAAACAATGAAGAGATTAAGAATTTTTTGACAAGAAATTATTTATAAAAATGAGGAAGAGAGTCGGAGACAAATCAGAACCCTGGGGTACACCAGAGCATTTATTTTGTTAAGATCCCAAGTTCCTGTATGAATTTATGTCTTAGACTATTGAAAAGGGATTTTTCTCAAATGGAAGAAAATGAAAAGAAAAGAATTCTAGTTCAGTGCAAATGGATAACAAACAACAATGTGAAGTCTCCAAAAATCTGATAAAAGTATAAAACAATCGTTCAGCTAATAATTTTTAAACCGTTAAAGATATTGACCAAAAATTTCACAAAAACTTTGAAGACGAAGCTATCTTCTTTTAAATTTTTTACAGTTGTCCTATACTTAAAAAAAAAGTTTAAAATTTTTTTTCATAGGTAGTACTTTTCACTAAGGCGCACTTAAACTTCCGCGATAAAATCAAAAAATGAGCATCATTGTTAAAGATGATTTTTCGAAGAAATTCAAGATTTTATTCAAACTTTTAAAGAAATCCCAGTCGGAATAAATATTTTAAAGTGAAATAATTGTATTGTACACTTTTTTCGAATACGGAGTGTTTGTGGTGATTTTCGAAAAAAAACTTTACATATTGACTGGGCTAGGAGCTCAATCGAAAAATTTTCGTCGCTCCAAATGATCAGTCTCAAGATCAAGCTTCAGTTCGTCAGTCAATTTGGTCTTGGGCGAATATAGGCCAAGATATTTACGAAAACTTCAAGAGGTTCTTACATCTTGTGAACGTCACGTTGTTGGCGTGTACTTGACGGCTTTGATCAATATTTTGCGGATGTCTTACAAACACAGCAACATTCAACAGTCGAATCCATAATAACATGCACAACCTGCCAAGGTGTGGCGATTCAGCTTTATTTAATTTGGGTAAGCTTGTCGTTATTAGTTTTTGAAAATTTTAACCTTGACTGAGTGATACTGACAGATCATTAAAATTCCAAAATCTTGCGCTACTATAACCTAAAAAACCAACTCTTTTAGAGTTTTTCTATCAGAAAATATATTTTCTGATATTTTCAAAAGCACAATTTTGTTTAAATCATTTTAGAAAATTTCAATTACTTACTAATATAAGCTTGCCCTTGAAAATCTAGCTAACACTAACTTATATTTCGTTAGTAAATCTTTCCATTTATTTTCTGGAAAAAAAAAACTAAAATTTTTTTCTTCAGAAAAATATATATGGTCACCGCATTCATAGCCAATAAAAATCCCGCTGTGAGTACTGTTACATCGCAAAATTGACCGACCATTATTAAGTCAATAAATCACAACAGTATGACGGCCTCAATTTTTGTGCGTTTGATTTGTAGTGGAGCATTGTTATTTGGCAGCAGTTAGCGATTTGTGAAGATTAAGCCTCTTGTTATGTGGCTATTGTTTAAAGTGATGTGCGAGACAGAAACACAAACCACACACAAACCACAAACTTTAATTAAGAATATTTCTATTAAAAGCTGAGAATTTATTTTCCCAAATTATGAATTAATGAGCGAAATGAGTCGTAATGAGATGGCGCTTAATTGGGTTGCTGCAATAAAATAGAAAGACATTTTTTCTTAATTAAGGTTTTTTATGAAAACTAAACAATGAAATGACTTTTTGTTTCAAAAAAAAAAATTGCAATGCTATGCGAGCGAAGTGCAATTTATACGTACTTACTACGAACGCCTGAGATTACTCTCCAAAAAGAAACAAAGCTAAATAAGAAATTAAGCACGACTTTGGTTGCACGAAAAGTCAAAAGTACTATTAAACGAATTTTTTGCCATGTGCAAAATGCGCAATGTTTATACTAACGAACATTCAGTTTGATAATCAAGTTTTATCATTTGGACGTGCGCTTCTCAATCGTGTATCTTGCTATTGTGATTTTGTGACAAAATAATAAACAACCAATTTGACAGACGCCGCTAAAACAACATGGCCGTCAGAGACTGTCAACATGAATTCGTCCCTATTAGAATTAAATTATTTATGTGAACTGATTTATTTTGTTTCACTTAACCAAATTATGAAAATTGTTTTGTCAGAAGTGGAAACAAACGTTAAAATTATCGACTTATAGAATTTCCTTCCTTTTAGGACCATTTCAAAAAACAACAAGTTAATTTCAAATTTTTGCTTTAGAAATCATCAAATGTTAAATAAACCGTACCAGTAAAATAATTTTGCTAATCTTTATTCACAACTGTTTAAGGGTTAAACAATATAATACAATTTGAAGAATTTGAATTTTCGACTGAATACCGTTTAAGCCCTGTCTGGTGTCTGGCTTTGTTTTTTTTTAAATTTCTTAATTCTTAATAGATTATATTAATTATTCCTTTAGATAATTTATAATTTAGATGATGATGAATTGATTAATGTTTTATTATATCAAATAAATCGACTAAACACGGTTAAGCCTCTAGAAAGGTTTGATGACCTTAAATTTAGATCATATTAGTTTCATTATTAACGAATTCTTTTATAGAAGTAGGTCAGCAAACTAATTTATTCAAACTGGCCATAAAAGTTATTAAGTTCTTACATATAAATTAAAATCTTTAAGACATTAATTCTCAGCTTAGCTAAATTTAAGCAATAGTATTAGTGTCAAAACTCTTCTTTTCTACAAAGAAAATCAACGAAATCATCGTTTAGTTAGCCTAGACGTTTTGGTGTGATAATTTAGGAACAATTTTTTTTGAAACGTTCACTGAATGCGTTCAGCTCTTTATGGGTATAGATTAGTTCGATTCCCAAAAATTATGGGCCCTATGAAGATTTATTAAGATTAATTTCTTATCTACCTACTAGATTTACAATTTAATTTTGTTTGGTAAATTTTCGAATTTTGTTCAAGTTTTAGGGTTAATCTTATTAAATCTCCGCTGGGGTTGATAAAAGCGTAGTTGTTTGTTTTGAGTCAAACAAAATATTTCTATACACCACCGACTTCTTACAATATTCAAGATAGACCTATAAACTTTGAACATCGAACAAAATTTTGCGTCTATAAGCTACAAGTACAATGGGATTTAACTGATGAGCCTGGAGTTGAAGTGACTTGAACTTTAAATTTAATATAAACCAGGAATCTGTCAAAGCTTTGTGTGCTAGGTCACAATGACGAAATCATGAAATTGATTCACAATGATTCCGTTCAATTCCCTAAGTTTTATTTCCAAAATATTTAAGTAGTTTCACTAAGGTGGTCTAAATTATTTTAATCGTCATCAGTTTTGTTATGAATACAAATAAAAATTAATATTATGAAAACTTGGTTTTTGTTAGAAAAATTAAGTTATTTTTGATTCTTTTGTAGATAAAATAAAATGCACGACTGGATCGCACGAACTTGCTCTTATGTAAAAGTACTTTGGAATTTAAGATACATTTTATAAATATAAAACATGGATTTAATGACATAATAATGTTCAAATGCATAAAATTGCCGTCTGGTTTCCAGAAAACTATGAATTTATGCAAATAAACTTTAAAAAATCGTTTTATTATTAAATACATTTTTTATATAAGAAATTTCTCTAAAATTTTTCAAGAAAAAAATGTGTGATGCGAATTTTAAGTATTAAATAATATTGATTTTAGGAAATAATTTAAAAAAATAATCGTTCATAGGTTTTGAAGATATTGATTTTAAAAAAACCCAACAAATATTTTTTCGAATATTTTTATATACAATATTATTTTAAACTTAAGGGGACTCCTGCTGAAAATTTTGGGTTAAAATCCTTAAAGCCGTTAATGAGAAAGTCGAAAATCAAAAAAACGGGTCTATGGCAGGTACCCCTAAAAACATTTTGCCCCAAAATTTTGTTTGACCAAAATGTAGTCCATGTCCATAATATCACACTTAATTTTTTTTATCAAAATCGTTAGAGCCGTTTTCGTGATAAATAAGATTTGGCATTACGGGTGTATGGGGGGTACCCTTAGTTTTGGAGCTAAAAAAAATTTCAATTTATCCTCTAGGGAATCACCGAAGACCCTTAACTACCGAGTTTGTTCAAGGTACAGACATACAGACAGACAGACGGAATTGTCGGACCCACTTTTTTCGTCTTCGCTATCATCGTAATGTCAACTTTGATCAAAATCTCGAGTTCGATTTTTTTTCCAAATGCAGAACTTGCCCTATAGTACCTATGTATATCGCAAGTAAAAAATTATAAGGTAAGCTTATAAAAAAAAATAACAAATGCTTTTTGGACCACCCTATTGTACCTACTTAAGTTGATTCTTAAATTTGTTGATAATAAATTCAATATAACTTACAAAATTCAACGTAATCGCTGTAAATCAATTTCCTAATTTCGTCATTGTGGCCTAGTACAGATAGCTTTGACAGATTACTCGTTTATAATGAAAAATTGAATCTTTCATGAGCTTCGATTACAAGTAAGTAACTGTTTATTACACGAAACTTAAAATTCAAACAACTTTTATTTATTTTTTTCAAAACCTCGAGGAATCCCTAGGTGGCGGTAGAACCTTAAGCAGTGACCAACCAGCTGGTTACTCCAGCCCTGTCTTTTACTATATATGTTTGATGATCTCTTAGCAAATGAAACATTTATCCCAAGATTCATTAACGGACCATTATTATTTTCAAAGGTTTGTTGGTGACATATATAAAACTGTTATACATAAAACTCATGTCTGTTCAAACTTGAAGTATAACTCTCATATTCGGACTGGTGCGTTTTCGACTCACTTGAGTCTCTTGGATAGTTTTCAGAGAAGAAACTTTGAAATAATTAGAGATATTAAAGTCATTGTCTCTCCCTATATTATCGTTTCCTTGAAAGTCGGTGCTCTAGTGAAAAAGTCAGTTGCATTCTTTCCCACAAAAAAATTCAACCTTCAGAATCGTGTTTATAGGAATGCTCATCAATTTACCCTGGAGCTCAATTTCGAGTAGAGATTCTTTCTTCAGCCGCACTACACGAATGTGGAATTCTCTGCCCAGCTCAGTTTTTCCCTCTCATTGTGTAATACAGAAATTCAAAATCAACGTGCATTAGTGCCTCCTTCTTAATCCTCTCCACTTATTCTAACGATCCTATTGTGTTGTCTAACGTATATGGCTTATTCACATACCTTTGCCTGGGCGTTAACGATAAAAAATGTACGTAAAAGGACGGATTTGGGAGTAGTAGGGTATTTTTGGGCTGCAATAAATCCGTTCTTGTACCTGTTCATGCATATTTTTGTCGGCACTCCGCATTCAGCTGAGTTCCAACAATCTCAGTATTCATGAACACTTCTGGCGCCTTTTATAAATACCTCCACGGTTGAACGCATCCCTGTTTCCCGGTATTTGCAAATACCGGTTATTGGTGCCTTCAACCGTGGAGGACATTTTGTGCTTTTGCACATTTAATTATTAAGGGTATTCATGTAACGAGATAATTTTCCGCTTTGTAGAAAGATAGAACTTTCCGCAGCATGTTTTCATGAACACCCCATAAGAAATACTTGCGTAAATGTGGGAAATATTTTGTGAAATGTCAAATTAAAAGTCAGAATCCATACTTCTTTAGTTTACGAGGTTTATTTCTGCACTTTCCGCAACAAATTTGTGAGATAATTTTATGCGATTTGCAGAAACTTTTTCCCATACAAATTTTGACAGCTCGTTTCTGCGGAGATAAAATTATCTGGTTTACGAGGTTTACGAGGGTTTTCCGCGCTTACATGAATACCCCTATTCATTCTTGTCCAGTCAGTCGTAAAGGTCGGCCATTAAATTTTGTTTCCCTATTAAAAAAATCAAAGTTACCAAAAAAAAAAAAAAAAAAGTTTAAAAGTTTAAAAGTTAAAATAAATTTGTAAAAAATAATAAAATTGAACTAAAATAAAGAAAAGAAGAAACTGAAAAAAAAGGAAGCTTGTTTTGTGCTGGAGAAACAGTACCAATGCTAAGATTGTACATATCAAAATAAATATTTCATTTCGTTAAACTTCCATCTTCCTCTCTTTGCAAGCGGCTAAGAAAAACCAATAAGGGTTTCAGGGGACTGTGGATATGCTAATATGTTATAGAGCATGAATTACATTTCGTGAACTATTTTTTCTGATCCCAGACTTCTAAAATATATCAATAAAAGGAAACCTAGTTCAAGTCCATATAAAAATTGCGACATCAATAAAAAACAAGTCCATATCAGAAAAGTCCTATTTAAAAGCTATAACAATCTCAGATTCACAGACATCATCATCAGAAGACACTAAGGCATACAAATACAAAACGCTCGCCCTTCCAGACTTCACAACATTTTCTATATCCGTAAGGTATTCGGTGAGCAGTGAAATTGGATGCCTCTATATTTTCCCTATACAACAGGACTCCTCATCTGCTGTACCCATCAATCGTTAACTAGAGTAGTTTCTCGTTATGGCAGCACTTTGTGTGCTTCGTTCTTTCTCAATACAAAGATACAAAAATTGGTACGTAGTATATCTCACCTCATTTCAAAATGACGTGACGACGACAACAACGACGACGACGATATTCACATCCATCTAATATCCGATGAGAGCGAACGTTTCCATGTCAAAAGTCATCGTTTATCTGCTGAATGTTTTCTCTCTCGCCTTTTGATGAGATATTGCGATACATTTTTATTTTATATCACCAATACTTCAACCGCAATGGTTCCCCTCGACTCCTGGGATAACGAGATCGGTGGTGGAAGGGGGACGATAACAATTCCGAGTTTCCATTAATCATATGCAAGTAATTTGATTGAGCGAGGCTCTACAGAGTCTTTATGATACCTGACTTTGATTTTCCATCAAACCCATCAAGACACTTTTGTCGCACATTATTATTGATTCACTCGGATTAAAGTGACCTAAATTCTCAAAGAAAAAATTACCTTCCTTACCGCATTACCATCTGGGACCGCTGCAGATGTTGAGGCTGAGGCTGAGGATGACTATGGCTCAACTTCAAATTCGCCTTCGACTTCAGCCATTTTCGCATTCTACCTCGTTACTGTCGTCAATGAAGAAATGAGTGTGTTCAGCAATAAGAAACTTTGCAGACACAATAAGTTCCCAGAGCTGCCGCAATTGCTGGAACTTGGAAAGTTGTTGCGGTGGCTTTGCTGTGGCGTTGTTTGGTGCACAAAATGTTAATATCTCACCGTGGAACTTTTGGTAAAAAGGAAATTCTATCCGCAGCCTCCACGCCACACCACCCTTGTTACACAGATGCTCAATCGACGAGGGGGCAAAGTCGTAAAAAGTTGGCTTTTCTCACGACAACACTGCATAATTTACGAGTACGAGTGTGTTTCGAGTTCCAGCGTCTAGTCTATATTTACACGATATACCTTTACTGGCTCATTAAAACTAGATCACGCATCACCATCTCGCCTGGGAATGATGAGATTCCATTTTATAAGACCAATAAAAACAGGTAAGCCTAGTGGGAGCTATGGAAATGCCCAAAATCACACCAACCCAAAATCCATCCGACCCTAATATGCTAACACACTATAGTTCCTGACCAAAGAACAAATTAGGGTCCTAATGCAGTAGAACATTAATTGGACATTCTTCTGAATGTTTGCTGAAATTCGATGTCGACAAATGATAGAATGGGTGGAACTACTCATTTGTCTGGTGTTTAGTTTTGATGAGCCGACATGAGGCCGTAAATCACGCTAGATAGAGGGAAACTTTGAGTGTTGGCGCAGATGATGCCTGTGTCTCCGATGGAACAAATGTGAGATTAGTGCGCTCATAGAAAGAAATGTGAGATTTGCGCGAGTTGTCTTTATATGACACCACAATGGTGAGCAGTTCATTTGGATAATGGGGCTTCTTGGGAAGTGAATTAATGCGATGTTTAATGTAATTATTTTTGTTTTTGGGTTTAATTAGGATAATTTGGTGGGATAATTGTGTTTCATAAATCCAAAAGCAAAGAAAGTGCTTTTGAGAGAAATGTTAGAGGTACCTACTGATGGGTGACCTGCATATGTGAATATTAAATTGTGGATAAGTAAGAATTAATGTTCGGACTGTGAGAATTGAGATGTGGATACCGTAGCGTGTTCAATGTGAGTTATAAATGTATTTCGCATGATAAGAATTAAAGATGTATGTAGTGAAAGAATTCCCCGGGAATTAAGTCCACTTAAGGAATTAATTCTTACCTAATAGGAAATAAACAATATTTAGTTAGTTAAGATTAGTTGAAAGATGGGAAAGCAACTAGCTTTCTTTTCTTTTTTTATCATATAGCCACGGACGTAGCGAGGGTCTTGTTTCAGGAGGGTCTTACTTCAAATTCTTACGAAAACTTTAGTACTTATGCAAAGTGTTGGTGGAATTAGTGTTCATACATACTTGTACTTGTAGGCGACTTAGTTAGTTGTATGTTATAGATATAAGTTGATGGGAAAAATAAGCGTGAGAGCGTAAGAAAAATAGGGGTTTTACTAATCTCTGGACATCAACGAAAATTGGGCCCAGTTGTTATGATATTTTGAATTATAGTTCTAACCAAGAGGAAATAGCCCATACATATACAAAGGGTTCTTTAATTGGAGCGGGTAGATTTTTGCGGACTGTGGCGGTCGCGTTATTTTTGTGACATCTGTCAAATCTATTGTTAATTATTCAGTTACTGATACCAAATCACCATGACAAGCAACACGATGGAACAGTACGTCCAAATGGTAAGACTTTATTATCAAAATGTGTGTTCGTTTGCGCAAACGTTTAGAAGGAGAGCGATTGAAAGTGATTGTATACGCTGACGATATTGCCATTGCCGTATCATGAAAGCATCCTCAAATTCTAATAGAACTCATACCGCTCTCAACAAGCTACTTAAATGAACAGATCGCTGTGGACTAGGTGTTAACCCCCACAAGACTGAACTAGTCCTCTTCACAAGGAAATACAAAATTCCTCAACTAGACCTTCCATCGATTAAAGGTGTTCCACTTACTTTCTCAGATGAAGCTAAATACCTAGGTCTTATTTAAGATAAAAAGTTAAGTTGGAAACCTAATATACAGGAAAGAGTAAGAAAAGCCACAGTAGCTCTCTTTTCTTGTAAGAAAACCGTGGGGAACAAGTGGGGCTTGTCTCCACAAATCACTCACTGGCTGTATACTGCGGTCATCAGACCGATACTCACTTACGGGGTGACCGTATGGTGGACGGCCTTAGATAAAGCGACAAATCGCGATAAACTAAGCAAAGTACAACGTTGAGCGTTGCATCAGCGGAGCTCTTCGCTCGACACCTTCCGCTGCACTATACATACTTCTCAACCTGACACCCCTAGATATTTACAGCAAACAAATGGCCGCAAGCACAGCCATACGTCTCAAAGCCATCTCTCAATGGACCAATAACTCTCTTGGCCACACCACCATTCTGAATTTATTCGGAACTTTCCCAAGCCACTACGACTACATCACTCCCTTGTTGGTTTTCGATAAAAATTTTGAAGTCACCATTCCCTTAAGGTCAGCTTGGGAGGAAGGGGCTTTGATAGAAAATAAGTCAGAACATTTTTATTCAGATGGATCGAAGACTGAAAACGGAGTGGGTGGTGGAGTGTACTCAGATGGACTAAGCCTTAGTCTCCTAGCGTATTCCAAGCAAAAATTCTGGCGATAAAGGGAGTACTGTCTTGGCGTAAAGAAAACGTGATATCTAGCACGGATATCCGCATCTTCTCATATAGTCGGGCTGCTTTGAGATCCCTTGCATCAGTCTCTTTAAACTCCACCACAGCCCAAGAATGTCGATCGTCTCTGATGGATGGAGATGGCCAAACAGTTAAATATTCACCTATTTTGGGTGCCGGGTCACAGGGACATTCCGGGGAATTGCAAGGCCGACGAACTCGCCAGAATTGGAACGGAAATGCCTATCTTGCCCGATAAGTTAAATATAGGTATGCCTATAGCTACAAGTAAACTTATGCTGAAACGAATTGCTCTCGAACAATCAAACACAAGGTGGCCTAACAATACCACTTATATGGCGACCTAACAAATCTGGTCTAAACTGGATTAGAAACGGTCAAAATGTCTATTGGCCCTCTGTAGATATCAGATCAGCTCCGTAATAGGTGTCATAACTGGACACTGTATCATAGGTAGACATGCCGCACGACTCGGTGTACTATCAAACCATTTTTGCAGGAGTTGCTTGGACGAGGAGGAAGAGAAAACAATCCCACACCTTCTTTGTACATGCCCTGCTCTCTCTTACAGACGCATCTGGGAGAATATTTCTATAATGAACCAAGCGATCTTATAAACACAGACATTAAAAGTCTCCTTCGCTTCATCAGAAGCTCCAAATGGTTTTAACTAGTAGGGAACCTTTTTGTTCTCTGTTCCTGGTAACACGCACCCAGGAATGGTTGAGAGTAAGTCACTAGGTAAGTCACCTGGTTCACTCCGAGCTGTTGCACCATCAAATTTATTTATTTAGAACCTTTTTGTTCCCTATTAGATCGTGGTATCACAATGGACCTCTACTGGTCTAAGTGTGTCAGACGCTTTAATGACAGCCACTTTAACCTAACCTAACCTAACCTTGCGCAAACGTTGGGCGCGTTGAGCCCATTTAAAGGTAGATGTGATGGCCCTTCACAATCGACTCTTCAAAGTTTGATGGCTAAATTTGAGACAACACGTTCATACGTCAAGGGAACACAAGAACAACAAACCTTATGCATTCGATTTCCCACCGTTCACAAGAACTCGGCCTATCGCAAACTTCAACTTGGCGAATTTTGCGGACTTTCCAATTCTCCAATCAGTCTAGGAGTTCTTTTTTTGGATTCTACTGCCCAGATATTGGGATTATACTTAATCTTAGGCAATGTATGCCTCATAAATTGTAGCCAGAGGAAACATAAGCATTTTACTTCGTTTTTCGCAACATCAAATATGTGATCATGCCACGAAATATGGTCAGTAATACAAATACCGAGGACGGAAAGGTTTTCGGGAATTATTGGAGAGCATTCTTGAGGGCAGTTCTTGAACTACTTACATCAAAATTAGTTGAGTTGTTAACACTTCTAAGCATTCTTGTAAGTGGTTCATTTTGGCCGTACTCGGTTGGGTGAAGGGGTATCCAGAAGAGTTGTATCGATATAAGATGCGATTGATTTCTTTTCTACTTTACTTTGCGAAACAAGTAGTGTACGCAGTCGATACCTCCAGATAATAAGTGTAAGAAAAGAAGATCAGCATTATCTCGACGTACTCTTAAGATCTGTAAATTTATCAGTTTAAGACGGTTTTCGTAAGGTGGGTCTAAATGGGTCGCCCCATCCGAGGCCGCGCTTCAATGCGCTCGATGTGGACATGATAATAAGGTAACCAGGCGGGAGAGGCATATTTAGAGAAGGTACAAAAGAAACGTATACGGATTTTGTGACTTAGGGATTTGAGAATTCCTTGGATCAACGCTTGACGAATTTAAGAGTTGAATTAGCCCTGTTAATAATAGTATCATAATGAGCTCGAAAATTTAGTTGATTGTCACAAATAACTCCTAAGTCACGAATAGGTGTGACAACCGAGATTTGTTCATTATTCATGAAATAATAACGCTGGGGGAGAGGGGGGCCTTTTTGAGAATAAGTAATGACTTGACACTTACTGACGTTAAGTTCAAGAAAATAATGACGGCACCAGGTAAGGAAATTATTTAAGTCGGTTTTTAGTAACTGGGCATCTGCTGAGCATGTAATATGTTTAGAAATACGCATGTCATCAGCGTAAATCTTCAGGTTAGATCCTACTTAAGTAAGCTCAACGTCGTTTATACTTAACGAGAAGAGTTGACTACCTTGGGGGACGCCTGATTGAGCGTACAGGGTTGGAAGAACTACCCAATTTCGAAGCTTAATTCCATGACACAAATAGTATTATATAAAAATTGAGTGAGATTAGATGAAGTTGAGCTACCTTTAAGAAAGTCATGTTGCTTATCAGAAAGGAGTAATTTACAATGAGGAAGTAAGTAATCGTGAACTATACTTTCGAATAATTTAGGAATACATGAGTGTTTTGCTATTGGCTTTTAATTTGAGACATTACTCTTAGATCCTTTTTTATGGATAGGGATAATTAAACAATCTTTCCATTGATTGGAAAACACACAGCAAGAAATGGATAGTTGAAATAGAACAGTGAGTTGTTGAGCAAGTTTGGAAATGCATTTTTTAAGAACAATAGGAGGAATGCCATCAGCACCCGATGAAAAATCGTCCTTAAGCAGGCGTATCTGTCAATCAAAGATGTTTTGGCACAACCATTCATACATATAAATAAATAAAATGCACTATTCATAAGTATATTTTTTTTTTAAACCGTTTTTTGAGATATTGAATTTTCCAAAATAAGCTAGATTTTTTTTTTCAAAATTCGAAAATTATTTTTCTTTAGGTTTTAAAATGCAATGTTTATTAAACTTTTTAGAAGCTTCTCTATAAGAAATTTCATTAAAATCCGATAATGAGAAATTCAAAATTCGAAACGTTCCATGGTAGGTACAGCCAGTAATATCTTGTTTTAAAATTTGTTTCTTATTAAGTTATAGATTGTAAGAATTAATCGAAAGAAAAAAAATTTTAGCGAAATTCTCGGAACCGTTTTCGAGAAAAATACGATTTTTGAAAACCATTTTTTAGCATTTGTATGGTGGGTACTTTTATTTTTATGTAAAACAATTTTTTTTTCTTAAATTTTGTAGATTGTATTAAGGAAGTTTTATTTACCAAGTTTTAAAAAAATCGAGCATGGAGTTTTCGAAATATTGAGTTTTAAAAAAAAAAATATATATTTTTTTAAAATTTTTGAAAATTTAAATACACTATAATATTGAAACTGCTACGGAGCCTTAACATAAACAAAATCAGTCGTACCGTTTTTGATAAAATCAAAAACAAAAAAAATGGTTCCAAGGGGGGTATCAAAAATAACCATTTTTCGGAAATTTTTTTTTAACCATTACCTAGCTTTAACTAAATGAAATTTTTTGATTTTTTTTTTATCTGTGGGACAGTTTTTGAAAAAAAATAATGTTTATACAATTTTGAAAGAAATTCGTATGGCAGGTACCGTTATTTTTGGTCTTAGAAAAAAAAAAAGAAAAAAACATCGATATCTACCAAGTTTAACTAAAATCGGCCGAGCCGTTTGGCTGTAGTCGAACAGACAGACAGAATTGCGAGACTCACTTTTTCAGTCTTCGCTATCATCATAATGTCAACTTTGATCAAAATCTCGAGTTCGATTTTTTTTACAAATGCATAACTTATCGTACGTATAAGTCGCAAGTAAAAAGCCAAGGTCTACTTCAGAGTTCCTGGAAGAAAACGCTTGGCCAAAAAAATCGGCGAAATAGTTTTAGGATCAGCGGATGAGACATTGCAGTATTTCAAGGTTGAGGGATAACCATCTGATTTTCTTTTAGAATTAATAAATAGGAAAAAGTGTCTTGGGTTCGAGATAAGATCAGATTGAGTTTGGATGAAATGATTTGAGTAGAGTGACTCAAACAAGCTGGAAGAGTTGTTGAATGCTACAACGTAATTGGAGAGATCATTGCATGTGTATACTGTATATAGGTACTGTGTATACTGTGTTGTTGTACTCGTACCTCAACCTACAGCCTAAGCCGCTGAAGCGATTTTCTTCAAATTTGGTATTTAATGTTTTTCTGATTCCCTAGAAGAGAAATTGAAATTTTTTGACTGCGCTACCACACTTAAGTTCCTACATGATGGAAAGTAGCTTCAAGCTTACTTTAAACTCAACCTTAATTCAAGTCTCAAACGACAAGAGTGTTCAACCGGCTCCTTGTTTATCTTAGTCTCTTCAGTTTCATGCGTTTACATGCTTGGTTGAGCTTATCTGTTTATCTGTCACTTGCTCGACCTACCCGAGTTGTGATCTTCCGCTAATGATCCGCAACATCCAGGGGATTCCTCGGGCAGGGGCATTGGTATCTATTGGCTCTAAATGAAGCAACTATCTTAGTCGTTCGAACTCTACACATTTGGCTGCGTGGTATCGATTTGTAGCCCATTAAGCATTTCATTATAATCTCTTTTTTCCAATTACCGTTAATTCATGACTGCACCGAAAAATACCCCGAGGATTTTTCTCTTAAATCATTTGATTTCCAAAATTCTTTTCTTCACTATTCAGTTTAGTTTTTCAATCTTATTTGGAAACTAAAAAAGCATTTAGGGAATTTAATCTAAGACAGTTAAAAAGATTATCTCTGACCCCTGGGGACATTTTTCCAAAAAAAAAAAACATTAATTCAGAAATTGATTTTCATCCACTGATGATCCTAATTGATTGATTGCATGCATAATTTAAAACACATGCGTGATTTGAAGACAATTCATTTATTCCCAAGTGGTTCACGTGCCATTGGTTTCACATAACCAAAACTATTATTTGCTTATACGAGTACCCACCTCTTCTTGAGGCAAAACACCTGCATGCTTGAGGTGGTAAAAGCATAATAAATTGACCCTCGAGAAAATTAAAAAACATAAAACATACCATACTCTAATGAATACCTTTGGAAAATGACTTTCAACTTGGGACCGAATTTAAGGAAAAAAATATTAAGGCTCTCAGCTTGTGTCTTCAAGACAGTTTCGTGTCAATTAATTTCGAAAAGAAAACGAAATCTAACTTTCATTTTCTTCCAAATGACAAAAAAAAATATGAGGATTTGTGTGATTCCATTACAAGTAGGTGAGTATCTCAGTGGTAGCCCCGTCTTGTCGCTTGCAGCATCTCAGCCCGAAACAACCATTGTGTGGAATAAGCATCTATCCCAAAAACAGACAAAACGAACACCGCGACATGACACGCCATCCATGGCTCCAAACTGCAATTAACTGCTTGGATGCTTGCTTCCCATATCCAAGTGCTATGGCCATCAATTTTTACGAACAACGATCGTCGCATGCAGTTAAGAGTTAAAATTTTCATTACAAAGACCAAGCAATAATTTTTCATATCTTCCAGACGAGACCAGCATCCGCCACCGCACCAAGAATACCAAACTTATTTAAATGAGCCAAGTCTAAAGCTGAGACTGAGTTCACAAGTAAAACATGGAACGGAACAGTTGTTTGGCAAAAATGTCTCTGCAGGAAAGTTCAACTCTAAAAACGGAAATCAAATTCCTAAAACAAAGAGATGGAGAGAAATTTTCATTTCCCCCGCAATACCTTCTTAGGATCGGATTTGGTCGGATACGATAAGTACGAATTGTAATTCTCTGGTGAAAAATAAAACCGCACAGCGGAAATGGACAGATATTCTCATTTATTATTTGACACTCTGCAAAGGCGGCAGTTCCTATTTTAATGGGGCTGTAATTAGGGACGTGTGAATATTTTATGATTGCATCAGAAAGTAACACAAATGGATTTTTCCCTATCTAACATGGGATTTTATTTTGTTTTTGTATCTTGTTCTCGGTTCTTGTTGTGTTTTTTTTTTTGTTAGAAAAATGTAGGATTATATTTATTGGTGTTCTTTTGCGGTTATTTGGCTTAACAGAAATTCCATAAAAAATTCACAATTAGACAATTTTGTGCTGGAAACATTCGATAATAATAAAGGGTGTTCCAAAATAAAGACAAGATTTGAATTAAAAAGAACAAATATAGTGGTTTTTGTTAGATTGTGAATCACAAAGTACAAAGGAAAGGATTATGCATGGAAAAGCAAATCTGTCAAAGGGCATCCAGAACCTTGCACACTTTTTCGTCCAAATTTTAAATGACAATTTTCCTTAATTGGCCACGACAAGGACGAATTGATGTTCCTGAACTTTCACCAACACTATCAACTACCTCTTGGCTATATACATTTGAAGGAATTGTTTTTGGACAACCAATGTGTTTAACAGTCTAGTCTCCTTGCATTTTTCCATTAATCTCTTCACAGTTGATAATAATTTAATATTTATAGTCTGACTACACTTTGTACAAAACTTTCGAAATATTTCATTATTTTTTTTAGCAATATTCAACAATGAAAACTCGTTCTTCTCCATGTAAAGCTTAATTTTTATGAACTCTAAACTGTCAGCTGTCAAATTGATTTTTGTTTATGGTTGCCAACACTTTACTATACAAATACAAAAAAAAATCGTAAAACCACTTAACTTGCGGAAGGTTGTAAGGAATTGTTTATTTATGCTATCAATAAGATCTTTAAATTAAATATTTGTATAAGAAATCCGATACATTTGTACGTAAATAAGGGTGGGTCAAATCTTACAACCTTTTTTTTTATTTTCTTAATGCTACAAAAATGTGGTTGATTGTACCCGAAAATAGCTTAAAACCTGTTATTAACATTAAAATAAAATGTTGTAAGCATTTTTAATTGGCGCGGGTAGATTTTGTTGGCATGTGGAGGCCATGTTGTTTTGGCTCCTTGAAAATGTTCGATCAACACGTTGAGCAACATTTTCAACATAATGTGTTGCACATTATTTGTTCAACGCGTTGATCAACTTTTTAATTTTCTTTGGGATTTCTTGACGTAATATTGTGTTGCGTTGCGTTGGTTGCAGTGAAATGTGTCTACGTGGTTGAACTATTGTGTTGCCATGGACTTGCAGTTGTTGCAACTTGCAAACTGTAGTTTATTTTGCTTTTTCGTCATGAAAGGTGATAAAAAAACAGAGTGGACCACGGAATTAATTTTGCAATTGATTTCAGCAATTGAGGAATAGCCCAATATACGGGACATTAAGAGCCCCTCTTATAAAAATCAAGATGTCAGGGAACTGGCTTGATCTCAAATTTCCTCGAAAATGCAATTGCCTAATGTACTTGACCTAATGTGGCTTGACGTTTGAGTTTATTGTTTATCGTGGTGCGTTTAACGCGTTCCCCAACGAGTGATCGTTGGTTAAGTGTACGAAGGTATCAACTCGTTCATCAACTGGTTGAGCAATCATATCGAAAACGCAGTTGATCAACTTGAAAAACTTTTTTTTCTGTCAAAATCGAACAAGTTTATCAACTAGTGTACGAGGTTATTTAATATTTGAGTAAGTTGGTGAACTAGGTGTACGGAGCTATTCAACACTGGAATAAGTTTTAAAAGTTGATCAACTAGGTGTTCGAGGTTAATCAACATATGGGAAAGTTGGTCAATTATGTGTACGGGGCTCCAAACGCATTTTCTTCAACTTTAGTTGCTCAACGTAAATTACTTAAGTTGCTGCACTAGTGTAAGAGGTATTAAATTTGTTTATTCAACGAAAGAGTTGAATAAAAAGTTGAACGAAGTTGGTAGAAATTATCGCGCACATAGTGGACGACCGGCTTTACTGATGCCAAATCAACACGGCAAGTAACACGATTGAACACAACGTCCAAACGATACTACTTTTTTATCGAAATGCGTGTTCTTAAGTGCAAACATTGCATGGGTTGCGCCTATATCTTACGGTAGATGTAATGGCTCTTCGCAGCCGACTGTTCGACGTTTGGTGGCCAAACTTGAAACGACAGTTTCGTTTATCTATCAGCCAACATTGGTAATATCGGTCGATAACATCATCCAAGTCCGTAAAAATGTACAGAAGAAACTCAGGCAGTCGATTCCTATCGTGCTGCGGAACTCGGCTTTTGGCGGACTTCAACTTGGTGAATTTTGCGTCAGGACTTGGGACTATACCTGTACAAGATCCAACTGATCCTGGAGCTCAAAATTCATGATATTAAAGGAAGTCTTTGGAGCAGGATGGCTGTATGTAGCACACAGCGAACGCCACGACAAGTTATTGGCAACTGGATCACTCGGATGGTAACAACATCCATAAGAAGCCAAGAAGGGCATTTGAATGATGTCATATTCCATAGGTAATTGCGCTGTTAGTACTGATGATATAAACTTCATTTAGGTCTTTATTTTTAGAAGAAATAGTAGCCTTTTTAATTGTATTTAAACAAATTTGATATCCTATCTCGGTCTTGAGATATCCAGTTTCTATAGCAGGTTCCGTTTTTCCTGCCCATGCTAATGTTTTGATTTAAGGCTCAATTTTCTCTAGAAAATGTGTAATAAACATACCGTTTTACAATTTTTTTTTGAATGAAGGTAACGGTAATAAAAATAAAACTCATTGGTAAGTTTGCGGAAAAATTCATAGATTTTATGATACTTGGGAAAATCTGACATGTATGTATAATTATAAAAAAAAATGTTTTTTTTTGCTTTAAGCTCAAAAGGATTTATGAATTAAAAAAATATTTTGTGTTGGTTTAGATATTTTTTTTATGTTATGTGTCCTTCTTGCTTTTGTATACATGCTGGAGCCCGTTCCCCATATATCATATAAAAATTGGAGCTAGGCAATTTTTTTGTCTTAGAATGTACCCAAGAACCACTCCCTAAAATATTATGCACGATTAAGGGACACACTGTATACTCGTACATATGTTGGTTAGGATACAAAATTAAATTCGCAAGATCTGAACCAGAAAGTTGGCGCTCTAGTAGAGTTATGATAAAAACCGGAAAAACTTTCAGGCAATCATCGGTGATATAATGTGTTTTTGTGAAGTTTAATCAAAATCTTTCCATCAATTTTCCGATTTTTAATCTTTTGAATAATTATCTTAGCTTACGTTGTTGTAAAATAATTATTTTAATTTTACTTATATAATAATCAATTAGGTTATTACAGTTAATGTCTTACCAATTCAAGACCGTTCTTTCAAAACTTTAGAAACTTACCTGAAAAAAAAAAGAATGTTATTATTATCATTTATTTTATTATTAGAAAAGAAAAGAGTGAATTTAAAAAAAAAAATATATAAAAGAAATTTAATTTTGTCAAAGAATAGGTGAGGATTTTAAATGTCGTATCCAGATTTAATCGTAATCGTACGCGATAAGAAAATATATTTCCCCTTGGAAGGGTAGCGAGAAGAAGTTGAAATAAAGTAATACAAGTTGTGGATGAGGTATTAACAAAATAGTTTTTTATTTATTTTAAGGGCCCATGTATGCCATTATATATAGAATATGACGTGGTTCAAATTCCCACCTCGGCTTCCGATGGCACGGATCCAAGTGGTCCAATAAAGGACTCTTCCGCATAGATATAAGCGATGGCTTGTGTTAACTTCACCTAAAGGGTATCGGTCAGTTGTAGTTTATTCGCAAAGACGTTCGACTTCAGGAAAAAGTCTAGCGGGGTGCAATCGCATGATCTTGGTGGCCGTTTCACGTCACATCTGGCAAAAGATAACCTAAACCTTAAATCAGTCATGCAGAATTCCAATCACGTCCAAGCGCCGCGGCTAATAAAAATGCTAGTCCTCAGGTGACAATTGAACAACAGTTAAACCTAAATTGGGATGGACCTGATCACGTAGTTTGGGTAGCGTGATGCGTAGGGCATTGGCTTTTGAAGACGCTAGGTCTGGGTTCAAATCTCAGTCAAGGCGAAAAAGTTTTTCGATTAAACTTGTAAGTATAAAGGCTAAGCACCACTAATAAAGGAGTCTGATGATCGGTTTGGCACCCATAAAATAGCTATAACTCCAGCCAAAATAAAAACACACTTAGTGGTAGTTCATACAAGTTGTTGTTGTAATATTCAAAAATCATAATATATATTTAATTGTTGTTATCAATAGTTTAAAAAAAAGAACAACTTGATTTGTTTTTTGCTCCATCTGGCAGTGAGCAATTGTATACGGTTGCCAAGCTCCACCAAAAGCTTAATTCCGGTATCACAGTAGACAGTAGTCCTTGAGCCTTTCCGGTTTCGGAGCAAGTGGCACAAGTTGGATTGGTTAAGCCTGTCTAAGAGGTAGGCCCAAAAGAAGTCGGCTGTGGTTACCCAAAATCGCGCAAACAAGGTGGTGTTTTAAAGAATTTGTTTTTCAATTAGAACTTTAAAATACAAGAGGTGTTAGATAGGTTTAGCTTCTTATTAATAGATGCAGTTCATGCCTTATATATGATTACGAAATTGCACTTGCATAATACTCACAGTGCTGACCAGCACTTTTGTCTAATCCCGATATTGTGCGTAGATTCACCCACAAATTAATCCTTAACGAAAGATGTTGACATAAAGTTCGTCAATGATATCTATTCGGAAATGCCTAAGATTGCTCATCTCCACAACCCGCAGTCAAGAATGATGTGTATTTATTTCATGTAACTAGACTCTGGTTCTCTATGAGATGTCTTCTGTATTTATTTATGTCGTCTCCACTCTTCTTCTCATTTGGCCAACTTTAAAAGATTCGAGTGTGTTTGGAGTCAAAACTTAGCAGACAAATCAGCAAGGAACATTAAATTGTCTTAGTTTTGGGTTATGGATTTAGTTGATCTAAGGTTTATTTGGACTTTTGGTTTTCCGAGGTATTTGGTTTTTTGGATTTTTTATTTCGGGTTTCAGTCCAATACTCTATAAGGGCAAAATAAAATACACAAGTACCGAAATTGTTAAAATTAGAATTATACAACTATTGCCCTCACTCATAACGTCATAAGTCTTTAACTAAGTATAAATTTTTTTTCAACCCAACAGTGGTCGCTATTAGCGTATGTATCTTGCCAACAAATCCTATATTAAGACAGTTAAGAGTCTAAATAAGTTCGATTAGTGTACCGCAAACCCAGCTATAGTGACACCATCACAGGAAATTAGAGCAATGACTTGAATCATCAAGGCTGAATTCGACCAGGATCGAAAATATAGGAAAATACTGGTTGCTAATATGTAATTTCAAAAGTTAAGAGTATATTTGACTCTTTTTTTTCCGTATCTCGTGGATCATTTATACAAGTTCAGGCTAATAAGCTTTAAGCAGGTCAATCAGAGAGTAAAAAATGGACAATTAACCTTTTACAGCACCTAAGCCACATTCACATTCACATGCCTTTCCATCTTCGTTCGCATCAATTATATCAAATTATATCTTAACTATTTATTTTTTTTTTTTTTTTGAATAAATCACCAATTCTAATTACAGTCTGTGTGCATCATTCCCAGAAGATGCTTCATTAAGTGCACTTAATCATATTCATACAAACCAACAAACAAGCTGATAAAACAAAATTGTATTAATCAAATTCCATTTCTAATTGACTTATTTGCCTCTTCTTAAAATTCAATTCTTATATCCCAGTGTTGGGAGAGAAAAAAAAAGAACCACACACATTGTACTAGAATCCTAGAGATGGATGATGGCGTCAGATGATTGACACCATACCACACTCTCATATTCTCTTGTTGGCAGCTTCAAGAATATATAACAGCAAACACACTACAACTACAACAAGAAGTCTGCAATTCCATAACATTGTTGTTCAAGATGAAGTTGAAGTTGAAGGAAGCTTATTTTCTAATGAATTATGTGCGGTTTGGCAAGTAGGTAAAAACAGAAAGAAGAAAACCTGTGGTTTGACCAGGAATCTAAATCCAATGAAAAGTCGTTTTCCGAAGTTGGAATATAGCAATGAATTGAGCCAGAAACTATTTAAGCCTCTAGGCTACTCATCCAGTAGACCTTCCTACATTGTATATGACAACACCAATACACACAAACGCACACACCAATAGATTAGTTTTTTTATTGACAAATTACGGTCTAGCGCCAGATGTGATTCATTTGCCCACATAAACTCCCATCTTAATTCTATATGTTGTATCCATCCAAAGGTATATTGTGTGTCCAGTGGGGTTTTTCGGTACGTATCCAATCAGTTGCTGTCTTAAGACAAGTCCAGCAGGCTTCCAGAGTGGAATGGATCTGTTTATTCAGAGAACCTGCACTACACTGACACACTATTAAAATGATAAGTTTGAAAAGAAGTGATTCGCAAAAGAAGCTGCAGGGGGATTGGACTTATTGTAGAATACCCTATAATTGCGATCTAAGACAGTGTTAAAAATATAAGATGAACAACTTTGCACTCGGGCTTAAAAACTTATAAAAAATAGGTTTATTCATTTTGACACCACGAAAATCTGTCAGATGAAGCCTTACTAACGAAGTACTGATGACAGCTGATACCGCTATTTCATTTCGTTGCTTGTTGTACCAATTCAGTTGTGTACATTATTCGGGTCTTTAAGAGGAATTGGTTTAAAACCTCTCTGAGAATGCAATACTCTCCATGCATTTTAAAATGAACCAACATTCTTTTCTAAAGTCCTAAAATATTTACATCTTTGCTTGTTCCTATGTGTGATTAAAAAAAGGTGGGAATTAAACATACCCTAAACAAAGGAACAGGCTTTTTCTGAAAATACTCGCATCTCTAAGTCCATAGATATCTACATATTATGCTATCGGGGAGAGACTGCTAAGCATCATACATACATATATACGATTATTGTCCATTAGACACTAAAGCTGCGCGCCCGGGCGCGATCTGTGTTTGCATCTTAAGGGCATTTGTCCAGCAAAACCTATGAAAAGCATTTACCTTTTTGAAAGAACGCGCGCGGGCTACAGTTTATACAAACACAGTTAATGGCGCATTGATAGATGCCCAAATCGGCCAAAGTTCAAATTGAAGAGTGAAGTACTTGTATTTGGAGATACTACTTGTGCCTATCGGTCGGGAAGGCAGACATTTTCCAGCAGGAAGATGCTCATCCGAAAGGTTTCGTGTGTTGTAAGTTAGTCAAGGAAAAAAAAAGGACAAAATAAAATGCATCCTATGAGGGGGAGCTGTATTGTATGGAGAATCATGGATGGTCTGGTGTTGTTATTTTGAAGTTGATTTAGAGGGCAAGTATTGGGTTTGTCGAAAAAAGAGGTGGACATTGTATTTAGCCATTTTGATGGCCCATACTACTTGTCTTAACTTTTTGGAGTAATTACATGCACCTTTTTGCATTGTATTAACTTTTAAAATATTTCAATATAGAGACTTAAGTCTAGCAAAATTAGATTTTTTACACCCCAAAAAATTCCGACGAAGAAAGAGTATTTTTTTTTGTGAAATGTGTTCTAAGAAGTACCCTAAATTGTGACTTGGGCTAAACATTTTTTTGGTAATATTCAAGGTGAAAATAACAAGGGAAAATTGTGACTTGTAAGATTGTATAACAAAAAAAAATATTATCTACAGATTTTTGATTGAGAAAGTTATCCTTAAGGGATCCTAGTACTTCTGAATAATACCCTACCCATACCCATCAGTAACTGATAGTTTTTGAAAAGTTTGAGTTTTACCCCTTTTATTCCCTTAACTCTCCTAATTGCTTAACCGCGATCCAAACTTAATTTACTTTTTTAAGAGAAACAAATACAAATCTTTAGCGACATTCAAATAAACGAAAAATCTCAAAAAACAACATTCCAACACCACGCCCCTTTTCATGAAGCCATACGAACTTTGACTCGTTATGACTTAAAAATAAATCAATTGACAGGATCTATTATTTTTTTAGATCCTTTTATTGTTTGAAAGAGTTTCTTTGGTCATTTTGTTGTAAAATGATATTTGGAGGAGTTAAAAAATTAAGGGTCCTAAAAGATGCTTAAGAGATAAAAATAAAGCTCCTCAAGTAGCACAAAATGGTATAATTTCGGTATCACATTTCTTAATTCATACTTTATTCCTTCTTTATTAGGTACATATGTCAATTTATGCCTTCTTAATTCCATCGTAATATGATCTTTTTTAGGTATTGTTTTAAAGAACTTAACTTGTTGTGTTTACTTCTACTTAAGGCATTCTTAAATACTTATTAAATTGGAATTTCTTAAATCGGTTTTTTTTTGTCACTTAATTCCTTCTTTAATCCTTCTAAAAACATAACTTTTTGTTTTGGTCCTAAATCGGTATTTTTGAGATTCTTTAATACGTATTTAAGTCTTCTTAAACAGTAAAATTAAAAACACGAGAGAGTTATTTGAGTAGCACTTTGAGACAAGATATTTTATGTATCACAGTGGCACAATAAGTTTTTTGTTTTTATAATTCACTCGCGCTCAAGGGTATGTTACGAGACCCTCATAATGTTTTAAACACAGCACGGGCGAGGGAGAAATTAGGAGGGGAGAGAAAGGAGGTGTCGATGAACATTGGTTTTGAATGTAAAGTAAAAAATAACTTAAAATTCTTTCATTACAGAAAAAAATCACATAAAGAGTCGAATGTAGGGAGGCAAAGAAAAAATGAAGAGAACTCCAAAATAATCATCAGCAATAATAAAAAACCAAACAGTTAATAAAAAAACTTTATTTTTATTGCTTTTGAGTTAAGAAGTATTTAAAAAGATGTAAGGAAATATTTAAGAAGGAGTAAGGAAGTATTTGAGAAGAATGATATCCCGATTTAAGAACATTTTAAGACTTAATTTATCTTCTTATTTCCTTCTATCGGACCGCCCACTTGTGCCTTTTCTCTACTTAATATGAACTTAAATCCGTCTAATATAAATGTCAGATACCGATTTAGAATTCTTAAAGACTTCGTTAAGTAATTCTGTGCTACTTGTGTCTGTGCCAGATTTGTATGCCAGATTTTTTTTTGGTAATGTCAATGTTCTGTCTAATTTTCCTGGTCCACATTAAGAGAACTTGATAATGATGGTCTTGAACGATGAACCAAAAACACGAGCTCTAATTAGGTCTCAAAATACTTCAGCAAGTTGGATTTTTTTGAAAGAAGTAATTTCCGCGTGATGTTCGTATCAGTTCTATGATCTGATCTATATACATACATATATATCGATGTGGATATGATCGAAAAGCTGGACAAAAAACAGGCTATTAACTGGCGCTTACAAGTGGAAAGTGACCTTTTCCAACTGGGTGTGAGTAATTAGAAGCCAACACTAAAAACCAAGCTTACTGGAGAGGCTTGATGGGTAAGAGCTGCAGTCCATTCTGGACTTAAAGCGCCATCTGTAAAATTCACTAAAGAAAAAGAAAATATAAGATCAACCCTATCCCTGAGAAATCAAACTTTCATGTGGACTCTAAAGAAATGCCTACGAAAAGACAGCGGAAAAATATACATGGAGAGTTTTCGTAATTGTAGAATTAAAAATTGAAATAAACTCAAAAAATCCTAGGAAGCCATGTTGTAATGAAAGAAAGTCCAAATGCAAACTCATTGCACACAATTAATTTAGTTAGTAGTTTTAGTTAGTAATTTTAGTAGTAGCCTTTGGCAAAATAGTTAGTACATTGGACTGTCATACAGAAGGTCTTGGGTTCGATTTTCAGCCGCTGCAAAAAAGTTTTTCAGGGGTGTACTGCCTCTTGCGAGGTATTGACAAATCTTCTAAGAGTATCTCTGGTCATGAAAAGTGCTGCTCATTAGTCGTTCGGAATTGCCAGAAAATGTTGGCTCCCCTTCATTCCTGTTAACAGGCAAAATGGTAGAGAGTTTTAAGTCCCTAGGTTTAGGCTTTCTATGTCTCGTCATGGCCTCTTATTTATTTTTTAATTTTAGTTTTGGACGAAAAAAGATTGGAGACTTCTCCAAATAATCTGCTTTAACTAGTGAAATACCTTCAATTCCTTTATTAAAAACAGTAAATGATGCTCTCTACATTTCACAGGGCCTAAACACCTATATCTTGACAATCCGATCAAAAGAACTCAAGATATCCGCTATTTACGCGAACCTTATCGCCTTTTTTTTTAATTTTTGCTTTTACAATAAATAGTCTAGAAAGCTCGCTTAAAAAGCTTCTGCTTTGTGTTCTTTTAATCAGATCTGCAAGATTAAGGTGGAAAGGCTTAGAAAAAATTCCACAGCACCATTTCCAGTTTTTAATAAATTAATTGAAGTTGTTTTACTTTGGCACAAAAAATAGGAGAAACCCCTGTTTTTAACTCATAACCCACATCAATTGCAGAAAAAACATGTCAGACTTTTGTAATCGGTATGATGATGCAAAAGTTCTATGTTCTAAGATTTATTTGTTCATATTTGTCTTTGAATGATATGAATTGGCTCCCAAATATGGCTGCATAAAACTTGAGACCAATGCAAAATGTGCGCAAAGCAAAAATAAAGAGTGTTCCTAAAATCAATATGAAAAACAATAATTTAATAGTGATAAACGATTTTTTTTAAATAAAAAAAAAACACAATTTCTGGCACAGGCGGTATTTTGAGCTATTATTTAATTTATAACGCAGATTGGTTCTTTTGAGTTTACTGCTGATTATGTACAACAATTACGATTAACTAATCGTACATGAAGAACAGTGTGAGTTTTATACGATTATTTTATTACTCTTGGTTTTTAAATCACTTAAATCACTGAAAACATAAAACAATTATTACACTCTGACCACAAAACAGCACGATCAATTTGTAAGACTATTAAATCAATGTCAAAATATCTTTATAATCATATAAGAGAATCGTTCGATTTTTATGCGACTATTTTATAACTCATAGTTATTAAATTACTGTTGAAAACATCAAAGAATCACTCTGCTACAAAGCTTAAAAAACGCGCGATCACTTATTACGATTAGTTACAACGATTATATACAAGGAAATCGTGAAATGTTTGTGTGATTATTGTATAATTGTATTAAATCACTGTGGGAAACCTAGAACAACCCATTTTGCAATCGATTCGTACGATTATTTAATTAATATTGTTTTAAATTTTGAATCTAAAATGTTTGCATGTTTAGTTTTTGGTGCTATTCTTCATTTGATTGGGAGAAATTGAAGCTATTTTTTATGATTTTATTTCTTTAGGCTCTTTTGGTTCATTTGATTTTTGAATGCGAATAAAAAGACTCTATTCCATTCTTCACCCAACGTTTCGTAAGCATTGCTTAATTCTTCAAGGGTTTTGTTTTTATTTAATTTTTGTACTAAATCATATCATGTCTATCATTATTTCATCCTCCCGACGGCACTGAAACAAATTGAAAATAAATAACAAACATGAAAACGAAATAGAACAAAAAGAAAACAATCAAATTAGACAAGAAATGACATTTATATCACAGTTTTTAGGCAGGTACTTTGTTAAAGTGCTTTGTTTCTATTTTTAATTTTAACTATAAAAATAATTGTTTTTAACCATTCTTTCTATATTAAGGTGTTCTACGATAAGTGCGTGGGAATATAACTTAAATATGAAAATCCTTAAAAAAAAAAACTCAATTTATTTTTTCAATACTTTATGTATATATATTTATATGATTATATTTTCGCCATCGTTGTTTTTAGTATTCGAGTCGATTTTTTTTAATTTTCAAAACGGGGCAGTTTTTCACTCTGACGAATCTAGGTTTTTTTTTTCAATTTTAATTAAAGTCAAATTTCATTTACCTTACAAATATTTTTGTAAAATCAACATTTCTTTAAGCATCTATCTTTAAAATAAAATATTTAACTGCTTAAATTAATTATAACCTTAACATTAGCTGTGTTTTATTTCCCCCCAGATCTGATCCAGATTGGATCTTCATTCAAAATTACATGTAAAACAAAAACAACACAAGGCCCAGTTTTGTTTGTATTTGTTGTTTTACATGTTATTTTGAAAACAAAATCCAATCCGGATCAGATCCGGGGGAAAATAAAACACAGCTATTTTTTAAAAGTAATTTGTGCAAGCTTGTGCGACCAGTTTATGGATTATAAATTCATGCCTTGTTTGTATTTTCTGTCCTGTTAAAAGATTGAATAGAATGTAAAATGAGAAGGAATAGCTTAAAAGATTTAGATAAGTTGATAAAAAAAAAAGTTGCCTGGGTGCAGTTGAACCCTGACTGACCGATTTGTTCAAGACAACGCATAAACATAAATATAAACATAAACATGACAATTTATAAAAGAGAGGATCTAAGAGAAGCTGCCAGTTTGGCAAGGTTTCTTGTTACCTTGATTTTGGTTATTTATGGATTCTGATTTTGAAGCCAGTTCCTGGTTTATTAATTTGAAAACACTTGCCATTTATATGAATCCGGATGAATATCACTTATGCATAAGGATCTGATTCTACAAGAAGTTCTGAAAGAAATTCCAAAAACTTGCTGTTTTATATTTTTTCGTTTTCCTCCTTCTCTTCCTGATAAAACCAAAAGGACTGAAAATATCGGAAATATCTGAGTTATGAAAATTTTTAAGGAAAGTGATGTACAAGACATTTTTGCATTTTGAAACAACCAGACTAATTAGCCTTATCACAGTTCCCCTCGTAATGGATGCGTACTACGAGGAACGATAAAAGTATTATAACGAAGCCACTTAGTAACATGTACCAACTTTAAAATAAAAAAGACACTTTGAAGAACAACGGCTCGTAGAGAACCTTAGAACCAGTGAGGTTCAACTCTCAAACATTTCTGTGTGAGTGGTAGCAGAAATGAACCAATAATTTTTTAACGGGATCGGATTTAGACCACTAACATGAAAGTTCAAAACCCTAAATATTAGGCCATTTATTTATTTTCACTTCAAACTAAATGAAACGTAAAATCTTATACCATTTTGAATTTCAACTTTTTCAATTCACATTCAGTTTCAGCGATAAAATACCGAGAGCAGAAAAAAGCACCAACAATACCTTTTAATCTCGTGAATATTGATGTGTATATAGAGACTAGAAAATCCGATCGACACAGATCTGCTATTGGTGTAAGGATTGATAGAAGAACACGCTCAATTGGTTTTTCTACTACCAGAGAAGCTTAACTTACTCTTTTTTCAAATTCACAGTATTTAAATAGGTTTTGATAAGGATTTCCTACAAAGATTCCTGGAATACTTTCTTAAGATGGTACTCAGGTGGCCTCTTCAAGTCTCCTTTGGACAAAGTTTTTTGATGGTTCTTTCCATAGATTACGTACTTTGCATAAGGATTCTTTACGAGGACTCCAGCAATACTTTTCATTGAATAGTTTTTCAATTCTCATTCATTCAACATTCCGAGAGGTTTCCAATTGGAACTTTCATCAGATTTAGTACAATTTACATGTTTGTAAATAATCCTTTTGATGATCTCAAGATAATAATCGTTGAAGTCGGAAATTATTGTCAGATATTAGTGGATAAATATTGTAAGGAATTATTAGGATCTTCTTCCAATGATTTTGCTGATTTCTTTGGATTGATAGCATGCAGCCTTTTTTGGAAGTGGTTGTTGTTTTTGAAAATTCGTTCCTCAGCATAATATGTGTACATTGAATCATTGATCTTCACAATTTGGGAATCGTTAATTACTGTTTTCAATTCCCTTTGTTGGATGCTTTGCATTGGAAACAGCTGTCGATTGCTTTCCGCATTATGTGCTTCGGAGTCTCCGGTATTTTTTCTTCATGCAGGGGCTTAGTAATAGGACGTTCCATTATTTCTAATGTTTTTTTTTTCAATATATTTTTTGACGAAGTTCCTGTGGATATCAGGAATCACAATTTTCTCTTCGACTTTCTTTTGGAATCGGGCGATATTAAGGCTGTGAAACTATACTGTTTAGTGGAAGAATTCCAACTAGGATGGTGTTCTTCAGAATATTTGATTCGATGACTAAAAATGGGTAATGTTCATATTTTTCATCCAACTAGATTACCAAGGTGTTACTTGTTTCAATGCGGGTGGTGGACATTGAAATCACCTCCGTTGAGAGCTTATGAGTGCTGAACTGCTGAAAATAAAAAGATCGTGATAAAGATCAGTTTAGTGGAAACTGAATTTACTATAAATCTTGAAGACAACCAATCTTAGATCACCAATTGAGAGGGATTAATGTCCTCCTTAATGAAGAGCGGCGCGGCGCACAGTGGAACGCACAGTGGAACGAAAACATGAAAAAGTGGTCATCGGGCTGTAACTTTTGAAATAATGGATGGATTTTGAAACGGTTTTCACTATTTTGTACTTGAAAAATTATAGTTTCATACTATATTTCAAAAACTCTGAAAAAATGAGCAATTTTCCTAAAAAAAATTTAACATAACCCCTGAAACTTTTCAAACCTTAGCTTTAGGCAAATAAAATTAATTTTATGGAGGAAGAACAATTAATATGTACTGCTCTTAATTCATATTACAAGTTTGATGTGCATTTTTGCACTTTTTTTTAAATATATGTATTTCGAGACATCGTTCACATTTTAATTTGAATGTTAATTATATTGAATATTGTTCTAGTTAATATATGTTTATACAAAATTTCTTTTGCCTTTTCACGGTATTTTATTAAAAACTCTATTACTTTTTAAGCATTAAGCTTAACTTCACCTTTCAGCTTCATTTTTTCGGCTAAAAGAAGCGTAGTGCTGCATGTACTTTGACGTAAGGCTTGGGTTTT
Organism: Chrysotoxum bicinctum; assembly: GCA_911387755.1. Classification (NCBI taxonomy): domain Eukaryota; kingdom Metazoa; phylum Arthropoda; class Insecta; order Diptera; family Syrphidae; genus Chrysotoxum; species Chrysotoxum bicinctum. The sequence goes on along the minus strand of OU426989.1, from coordinate 211,153,387 downwards.
ACGCCTATTTTTGTCGCTCACTGAAGTTATCAAACTGTTCATTAATGTTGTTAGCGGTTGATGGGGGTGGGTTTATAAAGGTTAATTTGTTAAATTCTGCTTCAAGCCACGTTTTAAACCGTTTTTTCGCATTTTATTGTTACTGCATTCTACAAATCCATTTTCCAGCTTCAAACAAAACTTGCGAAAAAATTTAAACAAGTCCAAATTGTTTCCCGAGATTTTACTTTCGCTGTTTGGATAACAATATTTATAGTCAGTTAAGTCAAGCCCGTTAGCCTTTAAAACGTTGACAAAATCTTCGTAAGTAAACACAACCATTTTAACTTAGTAGAAGGCTTCAAAATTATTTGTGTTCTAGGCGATCGCTTTGTTAAACAAAAACTAAACAAAAATGGCATTCATTATTATAAAATCACATGATTACATTTTTTTAAATTAAGAGAGAAAAAATAACCGTTAGCATGAGAGCCATACTTTGTTTTGCCATTAAGTCTATAACAAATAATGATAACCTAAAGACAAAATCTCTTTAAGAAGAGCAAATAAGATTTAATTGATAAAAGGGGAATCCCCCACCCCCTCCCTCTTTCTTTCATGTCAATGTATGCACTGTTTCATCGTTTTAGATTTCTTAGTGTTAGTTATTATTATTTATGATGCAAAGATGCCCCTACCCCCTTCTCCAGTTAACAAACTTATTTTATTTAAGAGTTCTCAGCTCTAAGGGAGATTTTTAAAAACCCTCCAGGAAGCGGGGTCGGATGCGGTCGGATCCAATTTTTTGAAAATATGACTCCAAATAAGTGCACAATTCATTTAAGACTACCCAAAAACCGAGCATTTTTGAGCATTTTTTTAAAATCATCTTCAAACCTGAAATTAGAATTTTTTAAAAATACTCACAAAAACAGTTTTTTTTAAGGCTAAAACAATCTTGTTTCAAGGATTTCTTTAATTGTTAAGCTTAAATGAATCAATTGCATGCCTACAAAATTTATTTCGAAAAGAAAACATAAAAAGGGTCTGAGAAAAACAAATTACAAAAAAGCGTTAAAATTCCAATTTTTTTTTGGTTTTAAAAATATTGCATCTTTGAGTCCCTATTATTTCAAAATTAGAGAGTGTACATAAAAAAACTGTTTTATATGTAAAAGAGGCGACAATTTTCTATGCATATCAAACAAAAAATATTTCGAATAATGAAAACAAAAAATCACCCAATGTCCGGAATTTTGTACTAGACGTTCCACAGTGGAACGTCTAGTACAAAATTCCGGACATTGGGTGATTTTTTGTTTTCATTATTTGAAATATTTTTTGTTTGGTATGCATAGAAAATTGTCGCCTCTTTTACATATAAAACAGTTTTTTTATGTACACTTTTTAATTTTCAAATAATAGGGACTCAAAGATGCAGTATTTTTAAAACCACAGAAAATTGGAATTTTAACGCTTTTTTGTAATTTGTTGTTCTCAGACCCTTTTTATGTTTTCCTTTCGAAATAAATTTTGTAGGCATGCAATTGATTCATTTAAGCTTAACAATTAAAAAAATCCTTGAAACAAGATTGTTTTAGCCTTAAAAAAAACTGTTTTTGTGAGTATTTTTGAAAAATTCTAATTTCAGGTTTGAAGATGATTTTAAAAAAATGCTCAAAAATGCTCGGTTTTTGGGTAGTCTTAAATGAATTTTGCACTTATTTGGAGTCATATTTTCAAAAAATTGGATCCGACCGCATCCGACCCCGCTTCCTGGAGGGTTTTTAAAAATCTCCCTTAGAGCTGAGAACTCTTAAATAAAATAAGTTTGTTAACTGTAGAAGGGGGTACGGGCATCTTTGCATTATAAATAATAATAACTAACATTAAGAAATCTAAACCGATGAAACAGTGCATACATTGACATGAAAGAAAGAGGGAGGGGGTGGGGGATTCCCCTTTTATTAATTAAATCTTATTTGCTCTTCTTAAAGAGATTTTGTCTTTAGGTTATCATTATTTGTTATAGACTTAATGGCAAAACAATTATTTTAATTATTATTAACTAGCCGACCCGTACTCGCGTTGCTTCGCAAATTGTAACTACGAATATTTTTTTAATATTAATATTAGCATATGAAAACATTTCTCAATGGGACTGAGCATATTTTCTACAATAATATTAATTTTAGTTTATATGCATAACTTACCGTATCGAATTAGATTCTCTTTCACACTTGAAAAAAAAAGAGTTTGTTCATGTTTGTGCATATTATAAATATAACAATATAGAAAATAATAAAACTTTTTTCAAATAAATGGGTTGACTACTTTCTGAGATAATTCAACCCAAACTTTAAAATGGTTTCGCTTTTATAGAATAGTTCATGTGCACTGTAGTCAATTGAAAGTCAATTTTTGTCACCCAAAATGCTATTAAGTGTATTCAGGTAACTTAAAAAATAAAATGCACGACTGGATCGCACAAACTTGCTCATAATGTAAAAGTACTTTGGAATTAAAAATACATTTTATAAATATAAAACATGGATTTAATTAGATAAAAATGTTCAAATATATGGAATTGCCGTCTGATTAATCTTTTTAAAGTAATTTTTTATATAACAAATTTCCTTAAAATTTTTCGAGAAGTATTTAGTAGTATAGATTTTAGAAATAGTTTTTTTTTCGAATATTTTTATATACAATATTATTTCAAACTTAAGGGGGCTCCTGTTGAAAATTTTTGGTTAAAATGGTTAGAGCCGTTAATGAGAAAGTCAAAAAATCAAAAAACCGTTCTATGAAAGGTATACCGCTAATAACATTTTGCCCCAAAATTTTGTTTGACCAAAATGTAGTCCATGTCCAATGTCCTAATTTTATCAAAATCGTTAGAGCCGTTTTCGATATAAATAAGATTATGCATTACGGGTGTATAGGGGGTACCGTTAGTTTTAGAGCTAAAAAAAAAAATTCAATTTCTCCTCTAGGGAATCACCGAAGACCCTTAAGTACCGAGTTTGAAGAAAATATCTCCAGTGGCTTAGGCTCTAGATCGAGGTACATCCATACAGACATACGGACATACAGCCATACAGACAGACAGACGGAATCCTCGGACCCACTTTATTCGTCTTCGCTATCATCGTAATGTCAACTTTGATCAAAATCTCGAGTTCGATTTTTTTCCAAATGCAGAACTTGCCCTATAGTACCTATGTATATCGCAAGTAAAAAAATGCCCACACTGCTCAGCGATGTTACGATAGAATTAGAGAAACAAAAAACAATGTGTGTGTGTAGGTTAGTTAGATGAACTATATAATATAATACATATAATACAATACAGTAAAATTGAATATGTAGGTAGGTAGGTAAGAGAAAAAACATAACTACTCGTATTAAATGGAACACATATTAAGAGAGAGAGAGCATGGGAAGAAAAGAAAATTAAAAATGTTGGAATGATAATGAAATGAAACAAAGCAGCGACCTCGCGATTGTGATGAAATCTAATTCCTGGATAAAATAAATTCAAAAAGTTTATTATTTTATAATTTGTTTTTATTTATTTCTCAGGTTGTATGTGTAACTAAGAAGTGATTTTGGGCTTAAAATTTGCGCAACAATATTGACTTTATGAAGCAATGCTTATCTTTGTCGATTATGGTATAGGTTTTAAGATATGAGTGTTTGTATAAGTCAACTAATGAAAAAAAATGGACAAAAAATGTAAAATTAATAATATTTAAATTTGACAAATTATTAATAAAAAAAAATTATAGCCATAAACACTCTTATAACAATATAGAAAATAATAAAATTTATTTCAAATAAATCGGTTGACTACTTTCTGAGATCGTGCGTATCAAGGTTTAAAATGGTTTCGCTTTTATATAATAGTATAGATTTAAAAAAATGTAATCATGTGATTTTATAATAATGAATGCCATTTTTGTTTAGTTTTTTTTAACAAAGCGATCGCCTAGTACACAAATAATTTTGAAGCCTTCTACTAAGTTAAAATGGTTGTGTTTACTTACTTGTCAACGTTTTAAAGGCTAACGGGATTGACTTAACTGACTATAAATATTGTTATCCAAACAGCGAAAGTAAAATCTCGGGAAACAAATTGGACTTGTTTAAATTTTTTTGCAAGTTTTGTTTGAAGCTGGAAAATGGATTTGTAGAATGCAGTAACAATAAAATGCGAAAAAACGGTTTAAAACGTGGCTTGAAGCAGAATTTAACAAATTAACCTTTATAAAACCACCCACATCAACCGCGAACAACATTAATGAACAGTTTGATAACTTCAGTGAGCCACAAAAACAGGCGTAAAACCCAAGCTTTACGTCAAAGTACATGCAGCACTGCGCTTCTTTTAGCCGAAAAAATGAAGCTGAAAGGTGAAGTTAAGCTTAATGCTTCAAAAGTAATAGATTTTTTAATAAAGTACCGTGAAAAGGCAAAAGAAATTTTGTATAAACATATATTAACTAGAACAATATTCAATATAAATAATATTCAAATTAAAATGTGAACGATGTCTCGAAATACATATTTTAAAAAAAAAGTGCAAAAATGCACATCAAACTTATAATATGAATTAAGAGCAGTACATTATTAATTGTTCTTCCTCCATAAAATTAATTTTATTTGCCTAAAGATAAGGTTTGAAAAGTTTCAGGGGTTATGTTAAATTTTTTTTAGGAAAATTGCTCATTTTTTCAGAGTTTTTGAAATATAGTATGAAACTATAATGCGCCGGCGTGCCGTCAGTACATCTTGTATGTCCGGAAGGTGTTGTATCATCTGAAGCCAATGTTTTTTTTTTTGCATAGTGTTATTGATTTCACTGATAAGTGTTATGTCCGGTGAAAGCTTCTTAAAAAGTGGTAAAATGTCGTTAAACTTAAAATGTTCTGCAACGAATTAACACCGTACGCGATTATCTTTACCCAGTCTATGAGCTACATATTTTAGAAGTTAAAGGTCGCTTAGTTCACTGACTTATTCAGGCAGCTAACATCACCACATCAGTTCTCTAGAACTTCTTCATTCAGGTTAAGACTTAAAATGGTTGTTAGTCCACCTGTTCGGTTAAGGTGTTTCTTCTTTGGACTTGTTGTAGGAAGGTTAGGATTTGGAGCTAGCTTTAAGAGTTCTTGTGCGTGGGAATGGCTGTTATTTTCACCGTACGTTTTGTGCACAAAATTCAAGGATTTAATCAAATCTAAAGTGGTAGTACCCTTTTAGTGGTTAGCCAATGGACTGTCATAAGGAGGGTGAACCAACCAAATATTATAGCTTAAGCCTAAAGTCATGATTTTATCTGCCATTTTTCTTCTTCATCTTTCAAGTTCCAATGTAAATTTCAATCCAGTAAATCGTTCGGATTCCTGGTAACCCACCAAACACAGGAATGGTTGAGAGTTGTCAGGCACTTGATTTTCTACGAACTCTTGCACCACAAAATTTATTTTTATTTAATCACATCTAACATGATGCAGAAGGCCAGTGGTTGTCTATCGACATCTGTCAGTTTGTGCCTCCAGTCATACTTACACTGAGATAGAATCTAAATAAATGATCGTATTTGCTTCAAATTTGGTATACAGTATTTTTATCTGATTTTCTAGAGGCAAATTTCGAGAATTTTGTAGTTCATTTTGCACAAAATTACCTTCGATAACGGACTAAGGTTGATCGACTTTGCTGCGAAACATACAATTAAGGGTATGAGCAGTTAAATATGGAAATTGGGATCTCCTGATCAGTAAACATTTATACAGATTTCCCGCACTGCGATCGAATCACTATCAAGGATGTCTAAACGTTCTAAGAGACCAACATTGTCTCGGAGCACTACCTCGTTGTAGTCAAGGTACTGCTACAAATATCTCAACGAAAGCCAAAAGTACACTGACCATCGACTTTTTGGATAACAAGTTAACATAGACATATGTAACTTTGAGTCTGTTAGAGACTTCATTTACTTAGGTATCGCTATTAATTCAGGCAGCGATACCTGCGTTGTGATCAAAAGAAGACTAACTCTTTCCAATCCCTAATACTTTGGCCTAAGAAGGCAATTTAGTACCAATGCTCTTTTTTTTCTCTCTCTGTTTCTATCTCTCTTTTTCTTTCGCGCTCCATCTCTCTCTCTCTCTCTCTCTCTCGGTAAAATTAAGAGCAAAGTGATAACACACTTATCTTCCCGGTCTTTGATGTATGGTACAGAAGCATAGACGCTGTCAAAAGACAGATGAGGTCGTTTTAGACTGTTTTGAGAGGAACATTTTCCAATGGATTTTTGTTCCTTTCTGACGGTGAATTGAAGAGAAGATAGAATTGCGACACTTAAAGATTATTAAGAGACAGACAGGTAGACAAAGAGCTAAAAAAATTAAGCTTTCTAGCCCGTAGAATTTTTTAATCTAAACCTGAACCACATCAGAGTAGACGAGGATTGCAACTCCAATGGCTTACGCAGGTGGTAGTGATTCTTAACTAACTTGGCGTACGAACTGCCAAAATCGAGTTAGAAGCAGAACTGGCTGAAAGAAACTTGTTAGTTGAAGTTGATGCCGTGCTCCATTCTACCGTATAACGCCACTTTAAGTTACCAAGCTTTTTCTATCCAAATTTTTACCCATCAAAGCATTTTCTATTTATTCTTCTTCAAATGAACTAATGACCAACTAAAATCGTACCATAAAGCCAGCGCCATCATCCATACTATACATATCAATTTTCTCAGAACCTATTACATAAATGATCAATTTTGTATTTGTTTGACCAAGTTTTCAATCAGCTCCGATTATGGATATAAGCCTCGTAAACGAAGGGAAACTGTAACTCTGACCTTAACTCTGATGCCCATAAATTCATAAGGTTTACACGCGAATTCTACTTTTCTCAAACATCAGAAATTACCATAAAGGCAAAATCTCCATCTCCATCAGTAATAGCTCATACCTTTTTACCATCAGCACAAAAAAAAAAAGAAGTTCTCCTCCTATGGAACACCAAACTTCACAACATTGCAACCTACTACTGTACTACCGTATACAACATTCTCGTGAATTTAACATTTTTGTTTTTTTTTTTAATATTTTTAGTATTCTGATCTTGCGCGCTACTATATCTAGTACCCATAGCTCTTCTAACCATGACCATGATTTTCGGCCAAAAAAAACATAATGCTCCACCAGAAGAAGTGAAGACCAACCACGACTCTAAGACCATCATCCATTCTCATGATAATGACGATGATGATGATATTAATGATGACGACGAAGAAGAAAATAATAAAAGAAAATAGAAAAAACGAACTATGAAGAAGTAAAAGGCACAACCAAGAAAGAAAGATTGTAACTTTTGCGGCTGCAAGTTGGTCATGAAATTTTATAAGACGCAGCAAAATCACTTCATGGAACATTTGTACCGCAGCGGTGCTTCTAGTATGTTGTGTTTTGTCATCTAAATCCGAAGTTACATCGCCGCTTAGAACAAACTAGGAGATCCTCTAAGATAGATACTTTTCTTTTTATTTTTTTTTTTTTGGTTTAATCTGATAAGTTCCGATTTATTTTGAAAATACATCTCAAGCTCTTAAGAAGGCATCAAGTGAAAACAAGATCATATCAATCAGTGGAGATTCGTTTTTCGGCAAAATTTTTGATCGACAGATACTTTTTTAGTGTGAAAGATACTTGGCTCGGATTAGAATATTTTTTCTTTACCGTGGATGTGCAGTTTAAAAATAAATAAAATTTGAAAAAAATCATATAGAAATATTTGCAGGATCCCTGAAAGTGTCCTCGAAAGTGGTGTCCGTCCTTCGCGTGTGAAAACAATTGATCTCTGTTTGACAGTTTAACAAAAAAAAAAAAAAAAGATATTTTTGACAGGAAAAATGTATCTCAACCCACTTAACTGGGCCTTAGTGCTGTGTTCCCTTGCCGGACTTATAGACACTGTCCTTCCCATAGACAGCCCTAATTATCCCGGAGTAATCGAATTGGTCGGATTTAGCGATAGAAAAGCTCGCACCCACTATATCGCCCCGGATGTATTGCAACGTCAATCGAAAACCAAAATGGCTGCTGATATCGAAACGGTTAAGCAAAATATCGAAAAATACAATAAGCTCCTGAAAATGGATACGAAAAACCTCCCCGATTCCCAGAAGGAAATCCTCGAAAGAATCGTCGAAAGAGTGGCACGTTTGAAGGAATCCATTGACATCAATCAGGCTCAGGATAACATTACGACAAGTGGCAGCAGTGAATCAGGTGCACCTTCTGAGAGCCAAGAAACAACTCTATCCGATAGCTTGGCGACTAGTTCCGAATCGGCGGCCTATTCATCATCGTCCAGTTCGATCGAAGATACGACAAAAAATCTAGATGCAACCACCACTTCGGATGCATCACTGATGATGTCGACGGCGGTGGAAGATATCGACGATTACTCAATGGCAACCAATCAAGACATCAACGCAAGTGAAGAAATGGCTCCTGTCTCTGCAAAAGAAATGGACGCTACTGCCGAGGATGAATCTAGCATTCATGATGATATATCATCTGAATTGAGTGACGACGATGGAGAAATTCCAACATCGACGACTATCGGCTCTGGGGAGACGGATGAGGACCAATTTGTTGCGGCGAGATCTAATAACAATAATCATCGTACCCTAGTTTCCACGAGCAAGACGAAATCACGACCCAACTCAACAAAGAGGCCAGGTTCGTCGTCATCATCGTCATCATCATCATCATTGACTAAATTATCGACGTCATCAATAAAACGTGTTAATGGCCAAAAGCCATCATCGATGGTTGGTTCGTCGATGAAGCCCACGACAACATCGTTTGCCACATCTTCCATAACGACCGTTCAGCCGATGGTGAAGATACAAAAACCCTCGTCTCCAATTCAGTCTAAGGAACCATCGGAGACAATGATGAAAGTGCAACACCAATCGCCACAAAAACAACAACAGTTAAATAAAGTACAAACCTATCAACAGCAAGAGCAAGAAGCGGCTGGTGCGGTTGCGACTTCAGCAGCGGCGGCGCCTTCGCTTGCAGCACTCCAACAACAACAACAACAACTACAAATTGAACAAAAAACAATGTCAACTTCGCCGATCCTCCAGCCACAGCAAGCTGCCGAGGTTCAAATACAACAGAGGACACCAATTGGTGGAACCATTGGCAGCAGTTCAGGGAGCAGCATCACGAACACAGCTGGAAGCAGTTTGAGCTCGGACATGCTCTACGATTCGAATGTGAATACATCTTCGATAATCGACAGTTTGAATAATGCCCGCGAGGAGTTCTACAACAAGGCAGGAATTAATAATAAGGATAAGGTGAGTTTGTAGATTTTATGTATGTTTTTTCTTCATCAAAAAGCCAGAATTCACATTTACATGACAGTTTATGATTAATTGAATGGGCCGGCGGCGCGGGGAGGTGTGTGTTTTTAAGGGGAGTGAAGTTGTAAGACACATAGGAACACAAGGAGATAAGTGGGTGTTGCATTTGGAATGTAATAAATGACAAAGTAATTAGTCCTGCCTATCGATTCACAATGGAGAGTAATTTATTTCCAATGGGTATGGGAGGTGCAATCAAAATAAACAGTAAACCCGGTTTCGATTTGTAGACTTTTCAACGGAGCTGCAAGTAGAAATGACTCATAAATAAAGTAGATTTCAGGGAAGAGCTGCATTTTGGGTTGTGGGTTTCTATTGATCGGTTTTTATGTCTATGAAAAAATTGCGATTTAACAAATCTTTTTTTAAGAACGAAATGCCTCACGGCATGGATTTGTTACGTTACGACAGATTGACAGATTTCGTTTTGGATATTTGATTGTATGTACATATATCGTAGAATATACAAAATTTTACATCAAAGATACATCTATTTAGAGAAGAGGAGATTTTTTGAAATTTAATTTTCATTCAGGTAAACAGGGGTTAGACTAAATCAAAGTCGAAAATCGATTTTTCAAATAGTTATAGACAGAGAGTCGACTTTTTTGGGCTACATAAGATTTGGGGTATGATTATACTTGTAAGGTCGTAGGAAGCTTGAAAAATTTTAAAATTAAAATAAAACACAAAAACCGATCTTCGATAAATAATTCGAAGCCATAGGTTGCAAGGCATGAGGAGGTATAAAAAGAGTTGGTAAATGGAAAGGAATGTCAAGCTCCAGAGGACGCGAGCTGATTGCGATGTTCGGCAGTTGGGTCGCCGGAATGGAGATGATCCTACTTCCAAAATATAAACTTACCTACAACAAAACATAAATCAGGACTCAGAGAAACAAATTAAAAAAATGACAGTCAACCAACAATCACCAGACCAAGCGCACTGTTGATGTTGTTGTCCCGAAAATTGATACATGTATGACCGTTCAATTCACACCATCTTTAATTCATATTTCGTTCATTCATTATTTGTTTTGTATTTTCTTCTTCTTAACAAATCGATTAATAAGTACAATCTACAGTAAATTTATTTTACTAATACAATTTCATTATTTTACAATAAAATTCATCTTTTTAAGTGTTTTTCACAACCAAAAATTACAAGAAGAGAAAAGGTACGATCTGTTGCCTAATGACAAGTAACGAAAGTACCAAAGAAAAAGTTAAATAATTCAAATGACTAAAATATATTTAATTTTTTTTTTTTCAACAAGCAAGCAATTTCAAAGATTTAATTTCAAATATCAAATTTAAACTAATATTTTGTAAATGTTTCTGACTGTCCCAAAATAAAAATTAAGGAGCCATTTTGTAACTTCTTTATTGAAAGAGTAAGTGGAACAAATGCATCGAATTTCAAAAGGAAGGGAATTAAACAATCTACCTAGGTGCTACTGAAGTATAAAAATTTAAAAAGTGTAGACTATTGTGCACAGGAATAAAAGCAAGATTTCTGTCTCCACTGCGTAATATGTAGGCTGGAGTATTATGACTTAAAAGATATCCACTTCTTAAGTAAAATATTTTCAAAACTTTATAAAAATAGAGATGCTTTATTGGGAGAATACCCGAGCTGACAAACAACGGAAAACTGTGTTCAAATCTTCTGTTCTTCCAAATAATTCTTAAAATATGCTTTTGGGTAACTAGCAAAGGTTGTAAACAGATTTTGAAAGTTTCACCCCAACATATTATACCACATTGAATTCTGGAATGAACTAGTCTATAGTAAATTGTCTCCATTAGTTTTCTGCAACAAAGTTTTCTCAAGTGAAACATGACATGCGTGGTTGAGAGCAAATATTTTTTTAGTGCTAATGTATGAGCTTTCCAGTTAATTTTATTATCAATAGTTAAACCAAGATATGTACTTGTATTCATTTTCGTGTTCGATATGGAAGCATTTCGGTGAACAAACGACATACAAGACATTATTGGAAGCAACACCAGAAGCACAACACGATTAACTACTCAAAGAGAATTTCTTATAGTCAATGCTGTGCTGAACAAGAATAGGAGGATATAAATCTAAACCATACAAATTGAAGAACATAGCTTTTGTTTTTTCGCTTACAACAAGTTTATGAACACCAAACCAATGTCTGAATAACTCCAAGTCGTGATTCATGTCTGAAATCAGTTGTAACATTGACGAACAAGAATATACGTAAGCTATGTCATCGGCAAACCCACATACTTTTCCTTTTAAGTTCAAGTTGAAAATGGAATTAATATAAATAAGGAATAGAAATGGGCCTAAGACTGATCCTTGAGGAACACCTATATTAATGCTTCTGGTTTCACTGAAAGTACCTCCTATTTTCACCATTTCTTTTCTATGTTTAAGTAAGAAGAAAACCGATCAAGTATAAATCCTCTGAAACCAGACTTTTCTAATTTTCGTAACAATATGACATGATCTTCTGTGTCAAAAGCTTTTGTAATATCAATGTATAAAGAAGCTGTATACTTTTTTTCGTCTAAACTTTCAAATATTTGACTGCAGTGTGCTAGAAGCGCATCTTCAGCTGATTTTATAGCTCTAAAACCAAACTGTTTTGGACTGAGAAAGGATATTTTTAATAATTAAGACTTCATGACTTTTTCAAAAATTTTAGAAAAAAACAGATAATAGAGATATTGGTCTATAATTTTGTAAACATTTCCTGCCACCTTTTTTTAAAAATGGGAATGAAGTGTTTCGGTTACCATAAAGAAGGAGGTACGCCTTGGCGCAATAATAAATGCAAAAAGGGTTTTTTTCAGGGGAATGGAATAATCCTCGAAGAGTATCTCTTGTCATGAAACGTGCAGCTGGTTGATGGTTGTAAGTCACTAGGTCCTGCCTCTCTTCGAGCTGTGGCCTCACCAAATTTATTTATTTATAAAGAGGAATGTTCAAATAAGGTGATATTTCAGGTGTTTGGAATTTTTGAAAATAATTGATTTTTAAGTCGTTGTGTATAAGATAAAATTAAAAACCTGGCATAGAACCGTTTTTTCGACTTTCTCATTAACGGCTCTAACAAATTTAACCAAATTTTTGAGAAGGAGCCCACTTAAGTTTTAAATAATATTGTATCTTCAAATATTTGAAAAAATATATTTGTGTTTTTTTGAAAAAAAAATTGCATTTTTTTTGAAAAATCAAAACGTGTGAACGATTATTTTTTGGAATTATTTCCTTAAATCTATACTACTAAATAGCTAAAATAGCTATACTACTAAATAGCTTAAATTTAAATAAATTTCCTATATAAAAAAATTACTTTAATAATAAAACGATTTTTGAGCTTTGTTTGCATAAATTCATACTATTCTGGAAATCAAACGCCAATTTCATGCATTTAAACATTTTTATTTCATTAAATCCATGTTGTATATGTATATATTTAAAATGTCGTGCGATCCAGTCGTGCAATTTTTTTTTTATAACAACTTTTAGGCGAAAAATAATTTGTAATTTATTAATTGATTATATGGTCTTTAACACATTATGTATGTAATACGATGTCGGTCAAGTGATCTTCTCTGGCCGTGACGAAGAGGCGAGTTCTTTTAAGCTATTTTGAATAACAATATCGGAACTAAGCAAATTCGTTTCTAATGTTGTCCTTAATCATCGAAGTTGTGGTTAGTTTGTTGTTGTGTAGCTTTTTATGCAAGTATTCTCATAAAAAGAAATCAGAAGGCGTCAAATGACATGATCCTAGGGCATTGGTTTGAAATTATTCAAAAATGGCACATACCAAAAAAGTCACGTTATTTTGTCCACATATTTACAATTGAACAATATTATTTAAATAAAATGGCGCAAAATTTTAGTTGAATTAGTACGATGTTAAAGCTGTTTTAGTATGAAACTTGGTTGAAATGACTATTTTGCCAATTTTTGTTAAACTTAAAATCATCGAATACCTGCTAAGTGCTAACTTCATATGATTTTTTGACAGGTCTGTTTATATAGTTATTTGCATAAACTAGCATTACTTTAGGTGTGTTCAGAAGCTATTTATTAAAAAATAGACTGAGCACGATACTAGTTAGAAAATGTTTAAAAATAAGAAAGAGTTAGTAATCTACTTAAAAGTTAGCAAATTGTTAATTAGTATCATACTAATACTTGGCTGTTTAAAATTAAACTGACAAAAATAAGTTTTTAAACATAAAATTTTAAGAAAAATATTTTCGTACCGCATGCAGTTTAAATTTTGTGTTATTGTTAAAATAAAAATTAAACCTGAAATATCTAAATTTTGTATTATTGTTAAAATAAAAATTAAATCTGAAATATCTAACTTTCAAACAAAAATATAGAATTTTAATTTAATCTAAAACAAAATTGCGATATGCAATTTTTTTTTTAACTTTTAGGAGCTTTTGTATATGAAATTAAATTTAAATCCGTTTATGAAAAATTATTCTATGGAATGATAGATACAAAAACTAAGCGGTCTAAAATAAAACTGTTTCAAAATTCTAGGATCTGTTTTTGAGAAAATCATGATTTTAGAAAACGATTTTTCATTATTTGTATAGTAAGGATCTTTATATTTGGATTACAGAAGAATAATAAGAATAATTCTTTATGTGTAAAAGATTCGGTTTCCAAAATTCTGTATTTCAAAATTCCGAAAATCGATAACTCGATCAATTATGCAACTCCATAATTCTGTGTTCTAAAATTCTCTATATGATATGAGCGCATAAGAGTTAGACGAGTAGAAGTTAAGCTGGAATATTTTAACTTATTGATGATCTAAGAAAGAACTTATTTGGTCAAAAACATAAGTATCTGAAATTCGCAATGGGGAGGTTATTCCTAAATATCGAAAAACCATAGTTATCATCATCATCATCGGCTCGAACACCGGGTTCCGGTCCTGGCCTCTTTCAACAAGTCTCTCCACCTATCCCGGTCTCTAGCCGACGACGCCATCCAGTTGCGCACCCCAAAGCTTCGGGCGTCCTGGTCTACGCCATCTCTCCAGCGCAAGCATGGTCTACCACGCTGTCGTCTACCATAGAATGTACCACAAAGAACTTTCCGAGCAGGTTCCTCTTCGCTCATGCGAGTTAGGTGCCCAGCTAAGAGGTAGGAGTGCCTTTTGCTAAGCACCCAAGTCTCGGATCCATATGTGAGTACTGGCAGGACCATGGTCCTGTACAGCAGCAGTTTTGAAGTTATGGTGAGATTTCTGGATTTGAAAAGCTTTGACAGACTATAGTAGGCTCTGTTGGATTTGAGAAGCCGCCCGCGTATTTCTTCTTCTATATTGTTATCGGCTGCTACTATTGACCCGAGTTATTTAAAGGATTGCACCACTTCAAATTCGTGCTCCGCTACCTTAATTGTTTGACCAACTGTTCCTCTCGCGTTCGACGCCACCATGTACTTTGTTTTACCTTCACTAATGTGCAGCCCCAGATTTTGTGCCGCCTGCTCGATCTGGATGAAGGAATCGTGTACAGCTTGTTCGGTTCTTCCGATGATGTCGATGTCGTCTGCGTAAGCCAGTAACTGGCTGGACCTGTTGACGATGGTCCCTCTTGTTGCCGTGCCAGAGTCACGGATTGCTTTCTCCAACGCCAGGTTGAAGAGGAGGCAGGCCAAACCGTCCCCTTGTCGGAGTCCATTAAAGATGTTGATTGGTCTGGATAGCAATCCGGCTATTTTTACTTGGCTTGTTACGTTGGTCATGGTCAACCTACATAGTCGTGTCAATTTATTTGGGATGCCGAATTCTCTCATGGCTTTGTAAAGTTCTACCCTGGCTATGCTATCATAGGCGGCCTTAAAGTCTATAAACAGATGGTATGTTGGGATGTTAAATTCTAGACATTTTTCCATCGCCTGCCTAAGGGTAAATATCTGATCAGTTGTTGATTTGCCTGGAATGAAACCACACTGATATTGTCCGATAACGGTTTTAGCGTATGGGGTTATCCGGTCTTGTAGGATAGAGGAGAGTATCTTATAGGCGGTACTCAACAACGTGATACCTCTATAATTGCTGCACGTTGTGACATCTCCCTTCTTATGTATGGGGCATATTATGCCTTTTCGCCAGTCTTCTGGCATTTCTTCCTGCTCCCATACGTGCACTATAATATCATGAATTGCTTGACGTAAGGCTGGCCCGCCGTGATGAAATAATTCGGCTGGTATGCCATCGGCTCCCGGGGATTTGTTCTGTTTAAGCCGGCCTATAGCCTTTTCAACCTCTTCTATGCTTGGTGGCGGCAACATAGGGTATTCTTCTTGAAGTAGTGGAGCCTCCACTTCTGCAGTGAGCTGACCATTTAGCAATTCATTGAAGTAAACTTCCCATCGCTCCAGTATGCTTTCAGGATCGGTGATAAGATTTCCCTCTCCGTCCTTGCAGTATGTGCAGCGTGGTGTGTACTGCGTCATGTTTCGGACGGATTGGTAGAACTTCCGCGCCTGGTGCGGACCTCGCTCTCGGCTGTTTTCTATTTCACAGATTAGGTTCTTCTCCCAGGCTGATTTCTTTTGTCTGTGAAGCCGTTTTTCTGTTCTTCTGAGCTCTTTATATTCCTCTTCGCGTGCCCGCGTTCTATGAGATTGTTGCATTGCTCGGTACGCAACATTCTTACGTTCAGTCGCTAGCTTGCATTCATCATCAAACCAGTCGTTCCGATTTTTACGACTGCTGCCTAAGATGGAGTTGGCAGTACTAATGACAGTATTTTTAAGACGTGTCCACTTTTCATTTACGCCCAGCATACTGGCTCCAGGACTTACTCTCCCTAAGTCAGGTGTTTCTAGGGCGAGTCCTAACGCATTACCAAATGTGTTACTGGTGTTTTCATTGCGCAGGGCAGCCGTGTTGATTCGAACCTGATCGGCGGATGCAATGCGTCTTCGCAAGGCAATCCGCCCTCGGAAAACCATACCAACAAGATAGTGATCCGAGTCGATATTGGCACCTCGGTACGTTCGTACCGTCATCAAGTTCGAGTAGTGGCGACGGTCTATCAACACGTGGTCTATTTGGTTACGAGTGACTCCATCAGGTGATACCCAGGTGGCTTTGTAGATATCTTTACGCGGGAGCCTGGTACTCGCAACGACCATGTTTTTCGATGCTGCCAATTCTAAGACTCGAAGTCCATTGTCATTAGTGTTCTCATGCAAACTATGGGTGCCTGCGTAATGCCTGAATACCGGCTCCCGACCTATTTTTGCGTTCAAATCCCCAAGGATGATTTTAACATCATACCTTGGACAGGCATTGAGGGCCCTCTCGACTTGTTCGTAGTAAGTCTCTTTTTCTTCGTCTGAGGACTCCTCCGTAGGTCCGTGAACGTTAATGAGGCTGATGTTCGTAAATTTGCCTCGCACGCGAAGGGTGCATAGCCTTTCGCTTATAGCGTTAAAGCCGATGATAGTAGACTTCATTTTTTCGCTGACTAGGAAGCCTACCCCGAGCATATGGTGTTTTGTATGACAGCTGTAGTATATGTCATATTCTTTCTTCTGTAAAACACCATTCCCTGTCCATCTGATTTCTTGAAGAGCTGTTATGTCAGCTTTATACTTTGACAGGGCATCGGCTAGCTGCTGAGCAGCTCGAGCTCTATAGAGCAATCGTACGTTCCATAAGAAAATTCGTAAATCGTTTTTCCTTTTTCTTTGCGTGGGTTGTCGTCGTGAGATTAGTCCGTTTCCGAGGCTTGTTGCCTAAGCCTAAGTGACTTACACCCCTCAAACATTTCTCTGTGTGTTTCCATACTTTTTGTATTAACAAAAAATGCATTTACTGGTAATAAGAAAAGAATGTTCCAAAACATAACATATGGTTCGCTGAAAAATATGAATTTATGCAAACAAAACTTTAAAATTTTTTTTATAAATAAAATTTTTTGCGATTTTTCTAGGAAATTTATTGGTATTTGTAATTAATATTCACTAGAAACCTTTTTCTTCAATAGAAATTATCAAACCATTTTGGAATACTGAAAATCGTATTTTTATAATTTTTTGAAAATATTTCTATGCAATATTACATATTTTCAATTTTAAGAAAATATTTTGATCGAAATCGGTTAATACTTTCCCTTAATATGTTCTTCATAAAATGTCTAATAATTTAAAGCTAGTTATAATGGCGCAGTGTGCAACTATTGACTGCCAACTTCCAAGTTTGAATAGCACTCTAATCAGCATTCTTTACTAATTACAACCAACTAGATACAAGATACTGTGGAATAAATACTTAAATACCCAATCGACTTCTACAAGTACCGTTTATTTCATGTTGCATTTAATAGAACTAATGTCTTACAAACGTTTAGGTGAAAAATGCTGATAATTCAAGAAGAAAAGAAATACATAACCGAGACCATTTTTCTGTGGGTTGAAAAAATTAGAATGTAGTGTGAGATAATAACAACTTGGAATGTTACTTGATGGAATATAAATGAGGAACTTGGCTATAACTCGCAATTTCTATAATTGTTTACTTTAAGAGAGTACTAACTGTATTTAACACATTTGTTATTTAATATTAAACAATCTTCTTGGTTAAATTAAACTAATGGTAATGTTTTGTAGTTTTGTAAATTTAACAAGTATCCAGGTATCTAGGCTGAACAAAATTTTACGGATTTATTTAATCTTACTAAGTAAATGGGTAAAAATTCCTTAAACTAAATAATTTCTCTTTTAATTTAAATAAACTGTGATGGTTTTAGTAACACATCGAATTCCCTATTTTAACTGACTGAAGATTGTGAAAATTTCACACCAATCTGGTTAAAATATTTAATCCAATTTATTTAATTAATTAATAGAGTTGACTCATGTAATTTTAACCGAGTTAGTTTGCAGGTTGTATATTAGCAGTCTCACTTGTTTAATTTTACACGAGCTTTACGTAGATTTTAACCGATAAATTTGTGTATGCTTATATCTACAATATTGTAACATTGTCAACGGCCTTGACCTTGATGAAAGCATCGCTTCCCATCGATCAGCGAAATCAAGCATCATTCTGCGCGGTTGGTACTTGGATGAGGGACCTTTCAAATACCAACCGTGTGCTGTTGACATGTGTTTTCTTCTGTTGTTCTTTTTTTTCTGTGTGTCTCTCTCTGTTGTATTGTCTAAGCCGATGGACGATGTAATAGTTAATGTAATGTAATGTAGTGTAACATTTCTATTTTTGAGATAATATTAGCTTTTTCTTAATGGTCATATGAAACGTATACCGTTTTTTTTGGAACTACAATTTTCTTAGTAGAATAACTAATTTTCCCATAAGTCATATGTTTCAAGGAAATCATTTTAGCGTTCAAGGCTTTACCTTGGCAAATAGAAGATATACACACAAACTTACAGAATTCCGGGCACTCGATTTTCGTGCTCTCGTGTTCGTTATCTCGAGTTCGATATTTTTTCACCAATCAAAAACGTTCTCTTTCAAGTTTATTCTCAAGTTAAAGAATTAATCTGTTAATTGGCACCTACTGTTTTACAATTTTTTAAACAAAGTTTCTGAGGAAATTTATAGAGCCGTTCGTACATATATTTTCCCGATTTATACGAAATGTAAGTATTTTTAAGTTTAGATGAAAAAAAAATTAGAGAGTTACTTTTAATTGAATTGTAAGAATTTTGTATCATGGTAACTATTTCGATAGATAAACCGGACATCTTGTCCAAACAAATTTTAAATTTGCGTTGAAAATGTCAAAAAGAAAGAAACATGTTCCGAATTCATGCGATGCTTGACGTTCAAATGTCACAACAACCTATCCAACCAATTAGAATTTTAAATCTTGAATTCTTTTGATTTGACTCACGTTACATCTGACAGTTCTTAAATACTTCCTATATTTCATGAGGATCATTTTCTACGGCATGCTTTATGTCTGTCACTTCTGTTACACTAATGTATGCATAGCTACGAGTTAAATCTTAAAAGAGCACACTTGATGGGTCAGAACATAGATCCCTATTGTTAAAACTTCTTTTAGGTTAGAGATTTTTTGATTTCTTTATTTGTGAATCAAGGTTTCAATTCCGAAATTTTAACTGTTTTCATTTTACCAGAGTTATTTTATTAGATAAAATCTTTTAAAACGTCAATCGTTAAAAAGACACTGCCTACAGATTGCATTTAATGGCTACCCATCATCGCCTAAACTCACATCACGCATGCTTAATTCAACTAATTAACCCTAATAAGTGCCATAAATAACAGGCATTATCACACAAGGCCCTAAAATTATCTCTCACCTTATTTAAAATTCATCAATCATACACCTGCACCTTTTTGAACTTTTTTGTTTAGGCAGGTACAAATGTATGTTAACTCCGTGTGTAAGTCTTGACTTTCCTCAACTTAATCTGATGACCTGAGTTATGTTCCCAAAGAAGGCCTACCATACCTATTTCCTGTTTCTTCGCCTACTTAGATGCGCATAATTTAGAGAACATTTCTCACCTATAAAATATTATAAAAATATAAATTCCCATTCATTCACCATCATGATAGTATCTCCCCTTTCCCCCTCACGCCTTTATCTATCACGAACTAATTCCCCTCAATTTATTACTTAGAGAGTTGAAATATATTGAAATAATCAAAAAATAAAAAACCAAAGATCAAAACGGGACTCTTTAATGCCAGGTAATGTTCGTATCTTAAGAATTCAATAGAATTCCAATTGATTTAAAATCGAAACGCAAGATATTCATCGTCTTCGTCGTTGTCGTCCCGTCCTACACAAGTTACAACACAAACCTTGATGTATTTACAAAGCAAAAGAAATATTAGAATCTTCCTCCGTTTCCGAAAGTATCTCTAACCAATTGAATGGAAATAGAAAAAAATCCAAGACGAAGACAAAAAAGTATCTTAAGTTGTATATTTTAGTTAAACTTGAGGCAGAGTGATTTGTTGCAAGGTTGTTTGAGTTCCACGACCCAGCGACAATAGTGATAAACAACATCAATCGATTTGGAGCCTTCTTCAGGCTATTAAGTGTTGTTGTGGCACCAGCTGATGAAGCTCCAAGTGTAGTGTAATTTTCTGTTTCTGTTTGCTTTGTATTTCTTTGGAAAAAAAAGAAAAAGAGAACGAACAATAAGTTTAGCAGATACAATCATAGAAAATGGACATTAATTGACGATAATATGACCCATTATTGCACTGCGAAATAACAACACACAACACACACCAGGTACACCCACCTTGAAGTTTTTTGTTCATTACCGCTCCACGTGGAAAGGACTCAAGGAATCAAGTCAGTAGTGGATTAATGGATTAACCATTTACAGAAACTGGGTGGATGTTAAGGGCGACAGAGTTTTGGGGCGGTGGAAGTGTTGAACTAAAGTTTCAGAAAAATAGTTTTCGGGGTGAGGTTCTTTTAGGGAGGTTCCGGAGCGGGTTTGAATCCATACAAACCGAATGATTTTTTCGTTTGCTTTTATATAGAAATTTATCTAATTACTCGGGCACATCGACAAGATTGACATAGTTGGACGAACAAAGCCTGATGTAAATAGCGCGTTTGTGAGCAATGAAACGGAAGCGAAGAAGATGGGCTTTAACGAGGGTGAGACCAAGTATATGCCTTCTTCAAGAAAGTACACCAAACACCCACGTCTTGGACAAAGTTACCATGGACAGCTATAAACTTAAGGTTGTTGAGGACTTTGTCTATCTAGGAACCACAATTAACTCTGACAATAACACCAACGCTAAAATTGAATAGAGTAAAACTCTTGCCAATCGGTGCTTCCTTGGACTAAGAAGGCCATTGATTAGCAATTAGCGCATACTGGTGGGAGAGGACCTCAACCAACATTGCGTGCGAGACTCAATACAAGTATACAGAGGAACCAAGCTGGCTGGAGAAGCTAATTGGTTGGGGCCCTCGTCCAACCCGGACGGACTATAGCTCCACATCAGTTAATTAAGTAAGTACATTTATTAAGAAGAAGGGATTTTTTGAAATTTTAATTTAAAATAAGGCAAATAGGGGTAAGACTTACTCAATATTTTTCAAGCACTTCCAGATACTGAGTAAATTTTTTTGCGTTGGTTATATCGATTTTAAAATTATAAGAAGCTCGTACTATGTGAGAAAATTCTTTAAAAAAATCCATTTTCAAGATTTCGGTACGCCGATTTTAAACTGGTAACGTTGTGCAAATGAAAACTTAATTTCAAAAAAATCATTGATTATTTAATGAGATATCGAATTTTTAAAAAAGACATTTTTTCAAAAACGCAACAAATATTTTTTTTATAGTGAATATTTTTTTTTTAATTCTTATAGAAGCTTCTTTTTATATTTTATTATTTAAATCCGAAGATGAGAAAGTAAAAAAAATTGAATGATAGACCGTAAAAATTAGAAGGCACAGAAACTTTAGATGCCATTTTCGAGAAAAATATATTTTCGTAAAACGTTTTTTAAAATTGTGGTTACCGCTATTTTTAAATAAAATTAAAACACTTCCCACATCTTGTAGATAGTATTAAAATTTAAAACATATTGAACACGTAGATTCTGAAATATTGAGTTTTCAAAAAAAAAAAAAGTTATTTTTTTTTTATTTTAATAAACAATTGTTATTACTAGACTTTTTAAGATTATTCGCATACAAAAGTATCAAAATCAAATATACCGTTTTTAAGAAAATTAAAGACAAAAAAAATAAAATACAAGGCTGG
This sequence comes from Chrysotoxum bicinctum, assembly GCA_911387755.1. Classification (NCBI taxonomy): domain Eukaryota; kingdom Metazoa; phylum Arthropoda; class Insecta; order Diptera; family Syrphidae; genus Chrysotoxum; species Chrysotoxum bicinctum. The sequence goes on along the minus strand of OU426989.1, from coordinate 211,131,176 downwards.
GTCGCACGAGCCTGCTCATATATACAAGACTAAAAATTTCAAAAACGTTAGAGAAAAACTGTTCATAAGCATATAATTCATTTTTAAATGACTAAAACAACTCTTTTAGTAGTTGAAGCTTAAAACAATATACCATCTGATTCAAGCAAATATTATTTAATGCAAGAACAAAAATTATAAGTCGTTTGTGGTGGTTTCTTAAAAAAAATAAGATTTTATATAGAAACATTTTTAAGAACAAACTTTTGTACACCAACTTAAAGTTTTTATTATTATACGAATAAAAATTAAATTTCTAAACAAAATATTAAGGCGTTTTTGAAATACCGAATTTTCAAAAAAAATATATATATATTTTTTTTTTTTTCAAAATTCAAAAAATATATTTTTTTAAGTTTTGATATGCAAAGCTATTCATACTTTATACTTTATATATAAAAAAAATTCTTTAAAATCGGTTATACCGATAATGAGGTATTAAAAATTTGAAAAAATGGTTAATTTCAATTTTTTACTATTAAATTATGCATAGTAAAAATTAATCGAAGAAAAAGAACTTATCAAAATCTTAGGTGCCATCATTTTGGAAAAAAATACGATTTTTGAAAATCATTTTTTACTTGCGATATAGGTATTATAGGGCAAGTTCTGCATTTGGAAAAAAAATCGAACTCGAGATTTTGATCAAAGTTGACATTACGATGATAGCGAAGACGAATAAAGTGGGTACGGCAATTCCGTCTGTCTGTCTGTCTGTCTGTCTGTCTGTCTGTCTGTCTGTCTGTATGTCTGTACCTCGATCTAGAGCCTAAGCCACTGGACCTATTTTCTTCAAACTTGGTAGTTATGAATCTTCGATGATTCCCTAGAGGGGAAATTGAAATTTTTTTTTAGCTCCAAAACTAACGGTACCCCCCATACACCCGTAATGCAAAATCTTATTTATCTCGAAAACGGCTCTAACGATTTTGATAAAAAAAATTAGGATGGATATTATGGACATGGATTACGTTTTGGTAAAAAAAAATTTGGGGCAAAATGTTATTAATGGTACCTGTCATAGAACCGTTTTTTTGATTTTCGACTTTCTCATTAACGGCTCTAACGATTTTAACCAAAAATTTTCAGCAGCAGTCCCCCTAAGTTTAAAATAATATTGTATATAAAAATATTCAAAAAATTATTTTTTGGGTTTTTTTGAAAAAAATTTTTTTTTGAAAAATCAATATCTTCAAAACCTATGAACGATTATTTTTTGAAATTATTTCCTAAAATCAATATTATTAAATACTTAAAATTCGCATCCCACATTTTTTTCTTGAAAAATTTTAAAGAAATTTCTTATATAAAAAATTTATTTATTTAATAATAAAACGATTTTTTAAAGTTTGTTTGCATAAATTCATACTTTTCTAGAAATCAGACGGCAATTTCATTTTAAATTCATGTTTTATATTTATAAAATGTATCTTAAATTCCAAAGTACTTTTACATAACAGCAAGTTCGTGCGATCCAGTCGTGCATTTTATTAACATTTGTGTGGTGGGTACCGTTATTTTTAGGTAAAATAAAATTTTTTCTCTCATCTTGTAGATTCTATTGAAAAACTTTTATTTGAAAATTTCAAGACGATATCTATCAAGTTTCTCGAGTTCGATTGTTTTACTTGCCTTATGGTATTTATAAGTCCAAAGTGAAAAGGTTCATTGGATTCGAAAAAAAAATTTATGGAACGTAGCAGCGATTTTGGTCTTAAAAGAAAAAAAAATATAAAAACACATGTCGGGGAAAATTTTCAAAATTTTGACATACAGGATTGCGAGGCCCACTTTTTTCATCTTTATAATATTATTTGTTTCGCAAAACATACATATTCATTTAAAAAACAAAATCATGTACCCGCATTTCGAAAATTATGATTTGAAGTTCAAAGAATTTCCTGTAAAAATCGAAATCGGTGGAGACGTTAATGAGAAAGTTGAAAATCAAAAATACTTTCCATTTCCCCTCTTGAGTATTACCTACCTCTGTATAGCTTCTCCATTATAAACCCATATCCATACCTGAGTCAATTCGATCTTCGTGATAGAGATCTTAACTTTCTCAGTTCTCACATATATTGAAGAGATTATTTTTAAAGCATTAAAGCAAGTTCAGCACTAATCTTTGTAAAGGGATGGTCCAACGAATTCTCTGATATCCTTTCCTTATACATAATCTTTGTTCGCCCCCTTCTTGAAAACGCCTGTCAAGTATGGTTCTCTTATCAGCAAATTGATATATCCAGAATTGAGAACATTGGATGTCGTTTCCGACATTTCGCCTTTCTTAGTCTGCCTTGGAATAACTCTTTGATTCTACCTCGGTATCGAGAAGAAGCGAGAACAACTTTAATTAATTAACTTGATGATGGAGGTACAAAGAGCAATAAGGCACATTCTTTTCAGTTATCGACTACTTTCAGGACTTGGTTACTGCACAATTTGTTCTTTTTCAGCACTCATTTCAGTAATATTTATATTATTTATTCATCGTCCCTTCAATCTGTCAAACCACCGTAGTTCTTATGGCTCGAACGAACCTTTTGCTCGTATGCTTCGGAGTATTAACTGTTTCAACTATAACTTCAGATCACCGTGCCTAAAACTCCGTCTTCTTAATCATCTTTCAAATTCAATCCAATCATAGATTTGTATAACAAGAGCTATATTAAAATTAGATTTAGAATTAGCTTGTATTAAGCCTAATAAATGGGTGTATTGCCCACTACAAAGTGAAGCCTTAAGTATACCAATTCTGGAGAAAATCATTTCAGCGGTTAAGGTTGTAAGTTTATGTCTAGACAACAGATATAATGGCGGGACCCACTTTTTTCGTGTTCTGTATCATTGTTGTGTCAAGAAATCAATGTTATCAAAATCACAAATTCTATTTTCTACATTTCCTACGAATGCAAAACTTTCACTATATCTAAACCTTTAAGCTTAAGGTTTTAGAATTAATTTATTAAGGTATAGAAGATGACTACGAAAACGTATGTGAGTTCCTCGTTGGTACCAGGGAACCTCTAGACTCGCACCAACAACATTTAATGAAGTAAGGTTACTTAATGATAATAAATCTACTTTTTTTGTTAACTTCAACATTTGAAAACTGCATTGGAAAAGTGAAGAGTTTTCGCTTACGTAGGCAACTTGTAATCACTTATTCACTTACTCACTTAAAACATTCTTTCAAACGACTACACCTAAGGCCTAGCTAATAAACGTAAATTTAAAGTTAACTGGCGTTTAACTCCAAAAAATCGGATTATTTTGCAATGTAAAACTGGGCCTAGGTAGTTTTTTTTTATAATTTTGCGCGCCCTTAAGCGACTATGACTACCATTAAAATGTTTAAGTACAGTGCGAGCGAGGAAAGGTTAAGAGAAGATTTAAAAATTCCCACGGACTTTGGTTTTGAATGAAGGCTAAAGAAAGAATCTCTAAATTTAAAAGTACCGCCGAAGTTCGGCTCAAGGGTTAACTGATGGACATTGAGCACTCAAGCTTTGGATAAATATAGCCCTTATAGATTGCAGCCAGATCAGAAGGAGTGACACATTTCTAGCAACGCCGAAGGAAATCTAAACACTTAGCAGCATTTTTGGTAACTTCGAATATGTGGTCATTCCATTACTCCTAAGAATTCTTTTCAACCTTTATACTTATTAAAATAACAAATATCGTCCTTTCAAGACAGAGTTCTTGCATTCGTTTAACCTTCAATTCATATCGTTCTAAACTTTATCGAAATCTTAAAAAAGTATACACTTGAAAATATCCTTTTCCCTCTTACTATTATACCCAAGTTTAATCTAAAATAATTTTCATTTTATTCCCTAAAATGAAAACTCTTAAAAGTTCCAACATCATAAAGGTGTAGAGTCTATAAATCCACCTCTGACATGAATGCCAGATAAACGAAAAAATTGGTAGAATTAAACTCAAATGAGGATTCGAACTTATTGCAATTAAGCTCGATTTGTAGAATTTTAATGTTCATAAATCATCAGAGTAATTATACTTAAGGAACTGACATTAGTGTATCTATCTATCTTTGTGTAATTGCATAGAGTGTATCCCTGATGAATAAAGGAAGTCATATCGAGGGAGAGAGTATAATATTCTGCTTTGTTTCCGACCGACACAACGAGACGGGCGGACAAAGCAGAAGATAAACCATCCGACCAACGACTACTAAGATGACGACGCAATGCAGCATCATCATCATCATATATACAGGCAAAGAACACTTTAATAGTTCATTTAGCTAGAAAGAAAAAATTAAAAAAAAAAAAGAAGAGAAGCTTATATAGCTATTTGACTCAAGGCAGTTCTCTAATTAACGGCAGGTAATTTGTTCATTTTCTTTGCAATAATGAAAGGATTTAAAAGGATCTCATTAAATACAACGTGAAACGCTTTGAACATCCATGTATTGCAAAATAAACGTACCTGAGTACATACGTATGTTCGTCGTATTTAAGCACATTTAATGGACCTTTGGAGATTGAATTCAATGGCAGTGCCTCATGTAAGGGAACGCACATAAAGCTGGGGCGTAATGGAAATTTTAGATTGAAACAATTTGTAAGATCTATAAAATGGGATATTTTTTATGAATTCTAATAAGAGGGATTGGTTTCGTAGATTGTAATTTATTTTTCTATTCTTCTTGCTGACAAATACATACCCAGAATAAAAAAGGGGTGCTCGTTTTGCCTCTGAGTCACGTATATTTTTTTGTTGGATGTGTATTCAGGTGTACATCGAGCTAGAATCCCAAGCAAAGGAACGGATTTTCCTCAATTTTTTTACAAATCATCTATATATGAAATGTATTATCTATTCTATAGCATAGCGTCATTAGCCCTCAGGCCAAAATCCACAATGGCCTTTAAAAATTGCTGTCTAGCTAGTTATTTAAAGAATTTACTTAAAAAAAAAGTTGGTGATCATATTTTTTAAACTTTCGAATAAAATTATTTTGCTTCGATCTATTTTTCTAGTATTTCGTTATTTTCCGTAGGCTGGTTTTAATAAGAAATGCACAGCCACGCTAAACAGCTATAAAAGAAATGTTGTTGATGGGATATTTTTAAAAACATTTTGGAGAAATTTTACTGTGCAACCTATAATCATTTTCAATAAAACACCCCATAAGTACACTATAGTTCTGTTTCAAGTCGAATGAGTAAAAGATATAAGTTTTTACAAACATTAAAAATATATTTAAGGATAGATTTATAGAATTCTAAAATTTGTGGAATTTTGCAAGATACTCGTATTCATGCTTATATCTGTGGTACTAAGGCAAAACCCGATACATATGTCAATTTGTATACGTTGAATGCACTCTTGTAAAGTATGTACATATTTCAGGACTTTAGCTCTTCTCAAATACAAATTCTAGATACTCGTACTTGTACTTAAGTACCCTGATCCTAGTACTTCATTAATACATACTTTAAATACTTGGCCAGTAGTTTTTTTTTTACTTTATAGCCGATTGAAAAATGTTTACTTCTTGAAATAAAGAATTACTCAAGTACTTGAAAGTACTAGTCAAGCACTTGGAAGCAGTCCTGAATTTCTATGGTAAATACTTAAGTACACAATACTTGGTAATTGCGAACAAGTGCTTGGGAAATACTGGTATTTCCGAAATCCGACCAGTATACCGAGTTTTTTTTTTAAATCGTTTGACGATTGATGCAAATTTTTTATAAACTGTCAAATATTGAAAATTATAAAACCGCTTGTATATAAGAATTTTGTTTTATGTGGAAGGAGAATCTTAAAAATTGTATAAGAACACAAATGTTGTTTGAGAAAAATGATCAAAAGTGTGAAATTCATTTTTGTATTAATTTTTTAAACTAATAGTTTAAGCCTACGAAAAAACAACGTCACCTGAATTAACTTAAAAAATTATCAAGTAGTTTTTGAAATACCAAATTTGAAACAAAAATGAACTGCATATTTTTTGAAAATCAAATTTTAAAATTGTTAACTCTTTTTAGAGACACTGAGTTTTCAAAAAAAAAAAAAATTGATAGTTTTTTTTTAAATCTAGAATCATATTTTAATTATTTTTTTTAATTTTTAAAAGCTTCTCTCCAAAAAAAATATTTTAAATTCTTACTGAAAAATTTCAGACACTGATAATAGTGAACTCATTTGAAATTATTTGAAAATTGTTCGTAGATTTAGAAAGAAGTTTATCGAAATCCTTGGAGCCGTTTACAAGTAAACTAACTTTTCCTTTATCAGTTTCTTGACATTTGTATGTAGGTAACACCTTAAAGGTAATATTAAAACTCCGTTAGATGCAAATATATGTGGTTTTCAAAGACTTGAGTATATTCGAAGAAAAAAAAATGATTTTTTGTAAACAAACTTGGTTAATAATTATTTATGAAGGTTTTTCACAAAATATTATTGAAAATCAGTTTTGATGTTTTCGAGAGTTTCTATGAGATGCAACATTTATGACCGATTTTCGAAATAATTTCCAGATTAAAGTAAAAGTATAAAGCTGTATAATCAAATCAGTTTACTAAATTTTTTAATATAAATTTGTAAAAGTATTTTTCAAAAAAAAAAAAGATTTTTTTTATTTCTGAAAACCTTAACTAGTCTTACTTTTTGAAAAAAAAAATGGAATATTTTTTTAGAACGGGTCGTTATTCTGAATTCCAAATTCTTTTTTACAAAATTCAAATATTTTTAAATCCAAAATTTTGTACATATTTGAAAACATTTCTAAAAATTATTGCATACATTACAAACTAAAAAAAAAACATATTTATTTTGGATTTTTAAATATCTCGAAAACAGGTAATCACTTTTTATTTTAACATTAATAAGAACTTAAAGTAGGTGCATCAAAATTGTTTTCTTAAAATTGTTTTAAGAAATGTACATAATGTAGATATATCCAAAAACTTCAAAAAATAAAATACACGACTGGGTGGCACGAATTTGCTCTTATGAAAAATACTAAAAATTTCAAAATAATCTTACTAGAGAAAAAGGTTCATAACCATAACATTCATTTTTTTAAAAAATAACCTTTTATTTAGAAAAATCTTAAAACATTTTTAAGAAACAAATTTGGTACGCCAACTTAAAGTTTTCAATACTGTACGAATAAAAATTATCCAACTTTCCAAAAACAAATTGTTTTTTTTTTTATTAAAAAAAAATAGTTTTGTTTGCATAAATTCATATTTGCTAGGGAATATCTTGAAGAACTAATACTTCTTAACGACCGGAAGTATAGCTTTCATAGCAATAGTTCCACTGTGATCTCATGGTTTATCTCTCCGAAAAGTGGAACCAAACTTTACAAAGTTCTGAAGAAAGTAAGATTATTGCACTTGATATTTCAAAAGCATTTAATAGAGTTTGCACTACACCTTGACACAATAGTTAGTGCGTTGGCGTTGGACTGTCTATGGAAAGTCTCGAGTTTGATTCCCAAAAAGTTTATCAGAGGTGTACTGCCTCTTGCGAGGAATTAACAGGTCCTCTTAGACTGTATCTCTTGTTGTGGAAAGTGCTTATTAACCGTTCGGAATCGGCAGAAAATTGTAGGTCTTCTCCGTTCCTGGTATGCACACAGGAATGTTTGAGAGTTATAAGTCACTAGGTCCTGGTTCACTTCAAGCTATTGCACCACCAAATTTATTTTATTTTTTTTTTTATTTAATAGAGTTTGGCATTAAGCTCTCTTATAGAAAATGCGTATTTGGTATCGATGAATATCTTCTTCTGCGGATTAGAAATAACCTTTCAGACCGTTCACTACAAGCAGTATTGGACGGTTCAAAATCTGATATCTACAAAATAAAAGCTGGTGTGCCCCAGGCCTCCGACACTCTTCTTTATGTTCATAAATGATCTTTTACCTGGAACTTCTAATCCACTAAAATGTTTCGCCCACGACAGTAGCTTTTCATATTTGTTTTAAGATTCACATCCTTGTTCTTCGGATGTGAACTTCCAACGGCAGTGTTTGATAAGCTCATTAATATCTTAATTCAGATCTTAAGAGCATTGTCCCATGGGGAGTAAAGAACCGTGCATAATTGAATGCTTCGAAAACTCAATGCTGTTTACTGTCGCTAAAGTGTAACCCTCTCTCAATCTTAACTGTCCATGGGTGCCACTTGCACCAAGAAGTTCTAGATATGTGCATAACAGACCATCATTTGTTGAGTGATCACATATTTGACGTCGCCAAAAATGCTGCTAGTTGTTTAGGTCTTCTCCGCCTGGCTGCAATATGTAAAGCTTTTATTCTTCCGAAACTCAAGTACAATTCCCATATCTAGGCAGATGCTCCAAGAACCCACTTAAGTCTCATGGACCACTATTTTTATAAACAGTGCTCAAACAGCCTCAAACAATTCAACCGTATTACCCGTACTTCTAGGAATGCTCATCAGTTAACCCTTGAGAACAATTTCGGAGATTTTTTTTTTAGCCAAACTACGCGAATGTGGAATACTTTAACCGGCTTAATATTTCCTACTCATTTCAATGTGCACACATTATCAGTATCTCCTTTCAATTCTTATCCTACTTTACTAATTGCTTGCACGTATAATATAAAAAAAAAGTAAGAAAACATGTCGTGCGAGTGTTCAAAGAAGGCCCTTTTCACTGTCATTTGTAACTATTTCTGAGAGAATACTTAAACAGAAGTTTTCCAATATATTTCTTAATTTCTAGGAAATCTGAAGAATCAGAAATGCATTAAAGCAATTTTTTTAGCTTTGTAGGTTTAAAAGAAGGATACCAACTAATTAAGCTCGACCACGAGTGAAGCATATGAAAAACTTTCGAAAAAGTACAACAATCATTCCAATTATCTTTACTGTCCACATAAAAGCCACGTTCTTAGTTAACTTAAATGCCAAGGCTCCAACTAAAAATTGTCATTTTTTTATAGTCATTAACATTTATTTACTGTTTTTGTCGCTCAACACAATATCAACAACAACAAAAAAACACCCAACATAGCTCAACAAAAATAATGAACTTCCAGCAATAATTTCTGTCCAATCAACTTAATCGTTCAATCAGCATAAGCTATTTCAAGTGCGTCAGAAAAAGAGACTAGGTAATCAGCGCACAATGCGGCTACCATGTGTTATGCATGACGAACAAAGCCAAAGCTACAAATGAGCTGTCTCCCAACAAAACGACAAATTAAACGGTGACCAGACACAAAAGGTAGTCCCACCTTTAAAGTCCTTCCGGCGCGAAATTTACTAGCCGGACACAGCGTCTTCACTTCACTCCACGTCCACATATCATCATCATCATTATCTATTTATAGAACAACAATCCGAGTAGCAAAGCAAAAAACCAGGAACCGCCCTGCTGAATGCGTCCGTTTCTCTAGAACTCCCCTAAACACAGCATTTACACATCCATTAAAACTTACAACACTAAAAGGCGAAGAGTCTTTTATAGATTCGAAGTAGCCCTGCCACAATGGATATATGGAATCGCAATTGCAATTGGAGAGCTGCCATTCAAGACACAAAGCAAGCCCCATTTATAGTGTGTTACGTAAATTACAATAATCCAATCCTGCAGATCTGCGCATACACCATACACTCCTTGCTCTCTGGAGCTAGATCGTGTCGTCGTTGTCCGTTCGTAGAATTGCCCTTTCCATTCAGAGTGTGTCATATTAAATTATTGGCTATGTCAATGATTGCCAGACAGAGAGTAATTTTCAAAGAGGTTTCAATGCAGTCTCTGTGATGATATTAGAAACGAACCATTCGGCAGCGTGCACCAGATCCGAATCCGATCCCAATTGCTCTGCAATTGGTATCAAGACGCTGCCATTCCCCATAGGATAGCTGGGCTGGCCCGAACACGTAGTTGTGTATTTGGAAAGGAATGATAGATGGATGGATGGATGTTTGCTGGGTGCTAGTCCTGAGTGCGGCCATTCAACGCCCGAGTTAAACGCAATTTGTGTTCGTTCATCTTTGAAGCCAAACCTTTCATAACCTTAAAGGTGTTCAAATAGTGAACGAGATATGTTTTGCAGTCGCAGTCGAAGCCTCCTTTCCTTAACTTGATGTATAGATTCACGAGATATGGGTTCTTTAAGTTATCTCGGGAAGTGTTTTGTAAGGTAACCTTTGGTAATGATGATTGTTGATTATGGTGTAGGACTAGAGTAAGGCTTAGCATCAAGCATCGGCATCAGGAATCAGCATCAACATCAGCTATTAAGCTTTGTTGTAGAAATGTAGACGAATATGCAATTATGATTTGTTGGTTCTGTGATTTTATTGATATTCTATTACAAGAATAGATAGTAACTTCTGATTAGAACTACCTATATAAGTCTACGTGCGATGCAGATAGATGTGGAATTAGGAATCATAAAGAATTAATCGTGTTGCATTTCTTTATTTTTGAGGAGCTGGATAGATAGACATCAAAGAACGATTTTCTTTGTGAATACTAGTTTCTACTTGCGATATGGCATAGAGTTTCGAGTTTGAACATTATTCGAGTCAGCAATGTTCAGATCTATGTATGTTCGCGCAAAATGGCGTGTCTATAGGCGTTCTTCTTTTCGTCACAAGAAGGTTGAGTTTCTTTTGGGGCTTAGAGCGTTTAGAATTTCCAATTTGTGTTTCTTTTACATTTCTGAGAATCTTCAATGCGCGATTTATGAGCACCAAATACAATAATAGAGCAGAAAGAGTGAAATAATCAAAACGTCACTTTTGACATTTGAGAATTAAGAAAAAAAACGAAACAATTAAAATATAGTGGTTGAAAGGTAATCGATCTGCGGCAGAAGGTAAAACAATTTTAGAAATAAATAATATGTCAGAGCATTTCTCTTCAAATGACAGTTTTTGGTCAAGTTTGTTTCATAGATCAAAAAGCTCTGAATAAACTACACTCAGAGCTAACTTGACTCGCTCATATTCTGCTAAGTTTCTCTGTTAAGACCTAAAAACAAAAACGCATTAAATCTACTAAAACTCAAATCTAGCGAGCCAAGGTGTCGTTCTGACACTGCAGTTCTTAATTAGGTATGTTTATGTAAAAAAAATTATAAAAGTGTCAACGGCCTTGGCTTTGATGAAAGCATCGCTTCCCATCAATCAGCGAAATCAAGCATCATTGTGCGCGGTTGGTACTTGGATGGGGGACCGTTCAAATACCAACCGTGTGCTGTTGACATGTGTTTCTTCTGTTGTTCTTTCTTTCTGTGTGTCTCTTTCTGTAGTATTGTCTAAGCCGATTGCCTCAGGTGCCAGTGCTTTTCAGTGTCTCTACTTCGTAGATTTATCTACGGAGTAGTGTAATATGTAATGTAATGTAAAATTATAAAAGTTGGACAATTTACTGCAGTGTCCTAAATAAAGTCATAGCTTTTGGTTATTCTTTGAAAATATTTAATCCAACATCTTCATCGGTTCCTACGCTCATCCTCAATGATAACCCTGTCGTTAGTTCTATAGAACACTTCGCAACATATGCTTTTAGTGAGAGACGGGATTCCAACTGCATTTGAGAATATGAACTTTTCGTCAGGACGAATACATTTTCGAACTTGAACTGTCCATAGAATACTCAAAGAACTCGACTCGAAGTCACTGGTTCCGATGCTATATCATCTATTGTCTTGACTCTTGAAGATATCGCACCCTTAGAATGAAAGTGACCTAACTGAAAAATAGCAATTTGTGGGAAATGAGCAATAAAGGCTTCAAGAAAGTATAGTTTTGAGTAAGTTTGAATGTATCGCTCACATATTTCAAGTGACCGTGCGATGTATAGACTGTCCCTTTCTTAATCATATTTCGGTATCTTTTTCACCACAGGGATTTAGAGCCCATTTTAAAGTCAATTTATTTCGAAATCAGAAGTTACGGGAATTTTGAGTTAGGTTAGGTCACTTTCATTCTAAGGGTGCGATATATTCATCATCAGGTTGGTCAAATCACTTTGTAAGCTTTTTTATTTATTCTATTCTTCAGGCCACTATAACTCTGGATAAAAGAAAACGCATTTGTTCGATCAATTCCAAAATAAGGCGGTCCATCTTCACCTTAAATTCCTCTGACATCCCTTCTTTCCAAGGTCACGGAAACACTGATCAATATCGTCAGGTTATGAAATACATTAAGCACTTCTTAATGTCCGACAATCCGATAATGTTCAATGGTCATTTGAAGGCTTTTCTCACACCACATTGGAATCAATTCTTAAACATTTTTGGAAAGAGTTTTCGAAAGAGTTTGAAACCAAGATCTCTTATGGAAAATGAATGCATTTGGTATAAATGCACCACTTCTTGGCTGAATTAGTAATTACCTTTCTAACCGTTCAATTCAAGTTGTTTTGGACGGTTCCAAAAATAAACTATGGTCTACAGAGGGCTTCGCTTTATCTCCTGCTCTCTTCCTTATATTCATCAATGATCACTTGTACAAAACTAGAGGGTTTTTCAACAGGGACGGGTGAAATGGAATAAAATAAGCTGTATTTGAGGTATTAACAAAATTCTTCTTTTATTTGAAAGACCCATGTATGACAACATTCAAATGCCCGCCTCGCCTTCTTAAGGTGGAACATATCGAAGTGGTCCAATTTCCATTGACTCTTTCGCTTAGATCCAGCTGAATTTGAGCGATAGCCTGTTATGTTCACCTTAAGGGAATGGGTCGATTGTGGTTTATTCGCATAGATCTCCGATTTAGCAAACCCCACAAAATAAAATGCACGACTGGGTCGCACGAACTTGCTACTGTACTGTGTAATAGACTAGGAATTTCAAAAATGGATGAAATGGAAATGGAAAAAAACTGTTCATAAGGATAAAATTAATTTTTTTTAAATTCTTTTAGTAGTAAGAGACAAAATTAGAATACTATGTAAACATGAATTAATGCAAGATCACAAATTATAAATCGTTGTAGTGGTTTCTTAAAAAAATAAACTTTTATATACAAATTTTTTAAAAGATTTTTAAGAAAAAAAAATTGGTACGCCAACCTTAAGTTTTTATTATGGTTCAAATAAAAATTGAATTTCCAAAAAAATGATAGCGAAGATGAAAAAAGTGGGTCTGGCAATTCTGTCTGTCTGTCTGTCTGTTCGATTACAGCTAAACGGCTCGGCTGATTTTCTTCAAACTTGGTAGATATGGGTTTTGATTTTTTACACCCGGATGTTTTTTGATTTGATGTTTTAAGACCAAAAATAACGGTACCTGCCATACGATTTTTTTCGAAATTTTATAATTATTTTTTTTTCTCAAAAATTTTCCCAACGATTTAAAAATTTAATTTACTTAAACCTAGGTTATGGTTGAAAATAATTTTCCAAAAAATGAGTAGTTTTGGTACCCCCCTCGGGACCATTTTTGTTTGTTTTTGATTTTCTCAAAAACGGTACCACCGATTTTAATAATTTTTTTCATGCTAAAGCTTCCCAGCAGTTTGAATATTATTATGTATTCAAATTTTGCAAAAAAAAAAATGTTTGGATTTTTAAAACTCAATATTTCGAAAACCCCATGCTAGATTTTTTCAAAACTTGATAAATAAAAGTTTGGAAAAAAAATCTATAATATATGAGAAAAATAAATTCATTTTACTTAAAAATAACGGTACCCTCCATACAAATCTTAAAAAATGGTTTTCGAAAATCGTATTTTTCTCGAAAACGGTTCCGAAAATTTTGCTTAAATTTTTGTTCTTTCTATTATTTTTTAATATCTGTAATTTAATAAAAAAAATATTGAAAACAAGATATAACTGACTGTCCCTACCACAGAACGATTTTTTAAAATTTTGAATTTCTCATAATCAGCACAACGGATTTTAATGAAATTTCGTGGAGAGGAGCTTCTAAAAAGTTTAAAAAACATTGCATTTCAAAACTTTAAGAAAAATATTTTTTTAAATTTTGAAAAAAAAAATCAATTTTTTGTTTTTTGAAAATTCAATATCTCGAAAACGGCTCAATACTTTTTTTGTAAATTTAATTTTTATTCATACAATAATAAAAACTTCAAATTGGCGTACCAACATTTTTTCTTAAACCTTATTTTTTAAGAAACCACTACAAAGACTTATAATTTTTGTTCTTTCATAAATCTATATTTGCTTGAATCACATGGTATCCTATTCATACCTTTAACTACTCGTACTAAAGAAATTTTTTTAGTCATTTAAAAAATGAATTTTATGCTTATGAACAGTTTCTCTAATAACATTCATTTTTGAAATTCTTAGTCTTTTACAAAGGAGCAAGTTGGTGCGACCCAGTCATGCATTTTATTTTGTATTAAATTAAAGATCGTAAAAATTAATGGAAAGAAAATAATTTTTATCAAAATTCTAGGCTCCGTTTTCGAGAAAAATACGATTTTTGAAAACCATTTTTTAACATTTGTATGGTGGGTATCTTAATTTTTGCGTAAAATAATTTTATTTTTATCACATCTTGTGGATTATATCGAGAAACTATTTGTTATCAAGTTTGAAAAAAATCTAGAATGGGGTTTTCGAAATATTGAGTTTTGAAAAAAAAAATTTGAAATATTTTTTAAAAAATCCAAATAAAACTGTTTTGAAAATTTGAATACACAAGTTTTTGGGGAGCTCTAGCAAAAAAATGATCAAAATCGATTGTACCGTTTTTGAAAAAATCGAAAACAAAAAAAAGGTTCCTTGGGGGTACCCTCAATAACCATTTTTCTGAAAAATTTTTTCAACCATTACCTAGTTTTAACTAAATTAATTTTTTTTTATATTTTTACTTTTTAAATCTGTCGAACAGTTTTTGAGAAAAAAAAATATATATCGTATATGTATAAAATTTCGAAAAAAATCGTATGGCAGGTACCGTTATTTGTGGTCTTAAAAAAAAAAGAAATAAACGTGTGGGGGGAAAAAATTAAAAATGATATCTACCAAGTTTAAAGAAAATCGGCCGAGTCGTTTAGGCTGTAGTCGAACCGACAGACAGACAGACAGAATTGCGAGACCCACTTTTTTAGTCTTCGCTATCATCGTAATGTCAACTTTGATCAAAATCTCGAGTTCGATTTTTTTTTTACGAATGCATACTTGCCTTATAGTACCTATAAGTCACAAGTAAAAATGTCTATGGAGGTCAAATCGCCAAAATCTAAGTGGCCAATCTATCGCCTCTGCGAGAAATTATTTTACTCTAAAATCGTTCATGTAGAATTTTAATCGTGGCGTCTGATGTGTGGCACGAAGCGTCGGTCGTCCTGATGGAACCACATGTCGTATAGGTCTATATGGTTCAATTAAGGCGATAAGAAATTGGTTATCATCGTTCTGTAATGCTCACCATTGACGGTGGCCGCCTTACCAAAGTCGTTTTCGAAAAAGTAAGAAAAAATGACGCCGCCGACTCAAAATCTACACCAAATGGTAACTTTTTTGAGGATGCATTGTCACCTGGTGAACTTCGTGTGGGTGTGTGGATTGGTGTCGTTTTATATACGGCAATTTTGCTTGTTAGCACAGCCACAGCCACCTATCAAGAAATGCACCTCGTAGCTAAAGATGATTTTTCGGCAAAAACTAGCGTCTTCTTCCAAACAATCTGAAGCTCACTCAGCGAACAAACGGCGTTGTTTATGGTCATAAACTTTGAACTCCTAGGTTAGTTGGATCCTGTACGGCCCAAGTCCTAACAGAAAATTCGCAAAGACGAAATCTACGAAAGGCCGAGTTCAAGGCGAGGGAATCGACTTCCTCTGGTTCTGTTGTAAGCTTTCACGGACCGCGACAATTTTATCGGTCGATACTACGTTAATTCGACGAACGAATATTGGTTGATTGACTATCAAATCGTCTCTTAACCGCGAGGAAACATTGAAGAGTCGACTGTGAAGGCTGTTACCTCTTACCCCTGTTTCTTCTAGCACCGCTCTTTGTTCGACTTTATTTTGTTTTAAAATTCAAATTGACTACAAGAATAAGATGGTTAACACTGTCCCAAGCTAAAGACTACTCTAAGCTTTGATATTTTTCAAAAAATAAAACGAATTTTCATACTCGTATTTTGAAAAAAAAAAAAAAAAAACTTTTTCTAGCCACTTTTTTTATCCAGCTAATTGATAAGATCATCTTAGTCGATTTTTTAGAACGGGTGAAAATATGGTGGTAAGAGAATATGATAATTTTATTGTATATATTTCTTGGTAAAAATTGTTAAACTTTAAGTCTCTTAAAGCTGTCTAGTTTAAAGGTACTAGAATGATAACATCTAATAATTTGTTAATTTTAAAGAAGTCTATCAACTTTTTATTTAAATTTACTGGCACTGAACACACCAAAAACCAACGACAGTTTATGCAAATGTCTAAGCAAACATACTTTTTTTGACATTCGTAAATGCGAAATGTCATAATGAATTAGTATTTCGAATAAGGTTCGATGGTTTTAACTTTAATAAAATGTAAGAGAATTTATGAAGCTTACAATAGATTCTATTTTCACTTTTCACTCTACCTTTGCATTCTGCTATCCATCGGATGAACTGTAGTATCTCAAAATAAATTGACTTATACGTAAACAACTGTCACTGTAGTAAGAGAATATCGCAAAATATTACCGACATTACCGACGTAAATCAGATTCACTTTGAATGAATAGCAGAGAATAGTGATGAGTGAACATTTGAAGAATAGCAAAATAGAGCAATTAGTGTCATACTTAAATAGTTTGTTTTAGCATGGTACTAATTCGACCATGTCTAGGACTATCAACTTTTCGCCTGGATGGATAATATCAATCAAAAACTCAAATTAATAAATCAAATTCAGTTGAATCCATCCATCAACATTTGGTTTTAGAATCATCCTTGATTTGAATTATACCTACTCATAAAACATGCACATCTAACATATTCCAAAAGTGGAAAAAATGTAGATACTCAATCGAGAATAAAATTTAAAGAGAAAACAACCGCATAGAACAATAACAATTTATTCTCCAATTCAAATTATGCAAATGATCAGCACACACACAGATACGTACATCTTTTGATCTGGCAATAAACTTTTTCTTTTAGAACAAAACTCTTTGACCTCCTGCCTGTGCCACCTGCACTGACGAGGCACAATTTTCCACGCATCGATGGACAACAAGAGATATGAAGGTACATACATCTCATAGCAAATCGATGCGAATCAGTAAAAAGTGTAAAGTGTACGATTGGGTCGAATGGACTTGTTTCCTTAAATAAAAATATCAAAAAAGCCTAAAAGTCTAACGAAAATTCGAAAAAATTAATAAATTTTAATAAAATAAACATTCCGACTGTAGTTTGTGATTTGTTTGTAAATCTTAGAAGTCAACCATAGTCTAACTCTTGTTGGATCTACGTGCGTAAAAACAACATCAAAATCAATTCAATAGTGCTCGAGAAGGTCAAACTGGTTCTTTGAAAATGACACAAACCTATAACGATCTTGAAGAAAACCTCCCAGTCCGAGTAAGTGTAACGAATAAGGCACAATATCGATTTCGAAAGTCTTCTCCACTAACGTTTTACAATTATCACATCTAAGTTTGGAGCTCTGTTTATTGTTTTTTTTCACAAATACATAACATGCCTTTATGGCAAGAAGTTAACCCTATTATTCAAGTAAAAAGTGAAAAATCTAATAGAATATGACTAAAGACAAAAAAAAAAGTTGATACAAAAAATATACATTTTTATGCTAATTCATGACTGCGGTGCAACCAAAACCCTATCTGTTCAGATATACGAATATAGATACAGCCGGAGAAAACCTTTAACAAGAACCGTATATTTGGAACACTAACTTCTATTTCTGGTCTTCTTCAATTTCTAACCCAGAAAATCACATCTGCATGAAAGAAAAGAAACGAACAAAAAAAAAATGGGAAAACAAAAAAAGTAAACCCACAACCAGAGTCAAAGAGGAGACAAGATTTAAATTGAAATTGTAACAGAATGCTTAAAGGCTCATGCAAACGTAGATACATATATTTTGAGATACAACGAGTATACAATGCGGTTCACTTGGTTAGACGCACTCGGACAAATTCTGTTTGCAGAGATTTGAAGGAGTGCAACCCTTCCACTGCGTTGAGGCAATAGTAGTACTGATAATAACTTGGTAAGAAGGTGGGTAAAATCTTAAAGAACCCAGTATGATCAATGTAGCTCTGAAGAGGCTTTAAAAATTCCAACACAGTGGCATAGGGGATAGGCGTAGTTTAATTTTGTTTGGTGCATCAGCTTCTGACCAAACTTGGAATGAGATTTCGCCATCCGGACATTTTCCGAAATCAAACTTTCAGTGTCACACAATGTGCTTCACCATTACATTTGGTCTTTATGTTCCTTTTCGTTGCACAACCTAACACAAAATGTGAAATTTGCCCTCACACCTTGAAAAATTTGAAAGAGCGGATCACGGAAGTAATCGAAAGCCATACTATCGAAAGTTCCAAAAACCAGACAATTTCTTCCGAATAAACTCAATTAGTGTAATACACCTGATGCCCATTTTCTTCAAGATAGTAACTTTGAAAAACTAGATTCTATACTGCTTTATAGAATAAACATCTTAAATATAAAGATGGTATAAGCCCAATTCCCTCTGTTAATCCATAGGTATCAGTCGCAAGGGCAAACATTAACACGTTTAATCGAATACGTCCGAATATTTTAACGATATACATATGTATAAACAATTTTTAGATAATTTCTAAAAGCAAACAAAAATTGAAGTTTCAATTTTATATAATTTTTTTAATTTAAATGTGTTATACAGATACTGCGAATGTAAAAAATATTTTTAAAAAAATGGTCCTATAGTGGGTATTGTGATAAATGTCTTAATTTTCTGTTTTTGACTCATAGATCGTAAGAATTAAGCTATGCAGAACAAGTTTTATCAAAATTCTAGAAGCGGTTTTAGAGAAAAATACTGTCTTTGAAAACGATATTTAAAACATTTATATGGTGGGTATAGTTATTTTTGGATAAAAGAACACACATTTTTTAATATTTAAAATAAAGAAATATTTCCTTTCTTCGTGACCTTTTATTTAATTAAATAATGTTTATCCTTAAGTGGGCTTAAGGTCAATATTTGTTAATATTTTTTTGTCTTTGTTTTGTATGTTGTGACGTTTCGGATGTGGTTACGCCCTTCTTCAGACAAAGTTTTAAAACTACCAGTTTTCAAGTTTCACAAAAAATAGAGCATGTGGTTTGCTAAACATTGAGTCTTCAAAGAAATTGAACTATTTTTCTAAAATTCAAAGAAAAAATTTCAAAATTTTAAATGCAATATTATTAAAACTTTTAAGAAGCTTAAGCTTAAAAAAATTGATACTAATTTACATCAGTTGAATGGTTGTTGAGAAAATAGAAAAACTATAATAATTCTATCTATTATACCATTAATAACAATTTTTCGGACATTTTTTCAACCGTGAGCTAAGTTTTAGTTATTTTTTTTAACTTTTTGAGAAAAATATGTTCTTAAATTTCGAACAATAAATTTTTTTTGACAAGTACCGTTACTTTTGGTCTTAAAAAAAGCGGAAACAACCTGTCAGTGGAATTAGTAGAAAAAAATGATGTCTACCACGTATGAGAAATCGGTCAAGTCATTGATTCTTATAGTTGAACAGAAAAAAGAACAGTCAGAAATGTAATACCCAATTTTTACTTGTGACTTATAGGTACTATAAGGCAAGTTATGCATTCGTAAAAAGAATCGAACTCGAGATTTTGATCAAAGTTGACATTACGATGATACTCGTAGCGAAGACCAAAAAAGTAGGTCTCGCAATTCTGTCTGTCTGTCTATCTGTCTGTCGGTTCGACTACAGCCTAAACGGCTCGGCCGATTTTTTTCAAACTTGTTAGATATGGGTTTAAAATTTTTCCCCACACGTTTTTTTCTTTTTTTTTTTAAGACCAAAAATAATTTTATAAATACTTTTTTTTTCTCAAAAACTGTCCCACAGAATTAAAAAAAAAAAATTGATTTAGTTGAAAAAAATTTCCAAAAAATTGTTATTTTTGGTAGCCCCCCTGGGTCCATTTTTTTTGTTTTTGATTTTCTCGAAAACTGTACAGCCCATTTAAATCATTTTTTTTATGCTAAGGCTCCTCCAAAGTTTGAATATTTTTACATATTCAACTTTTCAATTTTTTATTTTTTCGATTTTAAAAAAAATTTTCACAATTTTTTTTTGGAAACTCAATATTTCGAAAACCCCAGGCTCGATTTTTTTCAAACTTGCCAAATAAAAGTTTCTTAACATATCCTACAAGATTTGAGAAAAAAAAATTTGTTTTATTTAAAACTAACGGTACCTTCCATACAAAAGTTAAAAAATGGTTTTCGAAAATCGTATTTTTCTCGAAAACGGTTCCGAGAATTTTGCTAAAATTGTTTTTGTTTAGATTAATTTTTAAGATCTATAATTTAATAAAAAAAATTTGAAATCTAGATGTTACTGACTGTACCTACCATACAACTATTTTTTCAAATTTTGAATTTCTCATTATCGGCATAACGGATTTAATGAAATTTTTTTATAAAGAAGCTCCTAAAAAGTTTAAAAAACATTGCATTTCAAAACTTAAAAAAAAGTCTTCTTTTTTTTGGATAATTCGATATCTTAAGAATGGCTTAATATTTTTCTTGGAAATTTAACTCTCATTCGTACAATAACAAAAACTTAAGGATGGTGTACCAATTTTTTTTTAATGTTTTAAAAATTTTGTGCATAAAAGCTTATTTTTTTAAGGAACCATTAAAATGATTTATAATTTTTGTTCTTGCATAAATTCATATTTGCATAGCATTCTGTCATTATCTCTTATGTACTACTAAAAGAATTTAAAAAATTAATTTTATGCTTATGAACAGTTTTCTTTAATAACATTCGTTTTTAAAATTCCTAGTCTATTACATAGGAGCAAGTTCGTGCGACCCAGTCGTGCATTTTATTTAAAGGGTATTTTGCTGGCCCAAATTCCGATAGATTGAATCGGATATTTATGTCTTCTACCGAAGAGACTGCGAAAATCAAAATGTTTTAGAATTTGTTCGATTCTGTTACCACCATTTTCGTATCAGTAAGGCTTTTCTCGGAAAGAAAGGTATTTTTAAGCGTTTAATATTTTTATTCATATATCTTTTTGATTAAATTTGTTTGGGATAAAAAATTAACAACAAAATTAATTTTAGCCTAGTTTCTTGTAAAAGAATTGGGTCAACAAATGTGTGTTTTTTTTAATTCATATATATCTTGAAAAGAAATTTGTTTACATTTTTTTATAATTTTAAGTGTGACTTTTTTATAATTTTAAAACCTTCACAAGACCAATAAATCAACTCAATTAAAAGTGCTTGGATAATATATCCGTCAAGAAAGCATTACCACTTCAAAATTTAAGAGATGTAATTATTAAATTAAATGTCTTAAATTTTCCGAAAAATTGTTCGTGCTTGTTTTTTTTTTAATAATCCCTGGAAATACTAACTTCACAATCAAGTTAGCATCATTGAAAATCTCTCCGACATTACTAATACTGAATTCGACAAGTAAGTTCTTTATTATGCCAGTTTCTGTATATTTGAGAAGTTAAGAGTCAAAAATTAACTAAAATTTTTTAGTGATAAAGCTGATAGAACTTGCTTTAAAACGAATAATATTTGGCATCACTTACTTTTTAGAATAGTTGCTCTTACCTTTTTGACTTTTATCTTCAACACTATCTTAACAACTGGAGTGTTTCCAATTCAGTAGAAAATGGCTAAGGACTATTCTCAAAACCATAAAAGGTGATGAGTTCAGGTGAATTTCAATGCCACCATTTTTGTATTATGTGTTTGAATGAATTTTGTAATACACACCCATTTGTGTATTTGTAGAAGGTAAGAATAAGAACTTACTTACCCAGAGTAATCTGGTTTTCGAAGGAAAAATAACTGTATTACTACTCTAATAAGAGTTTCTGAATACCTAATTGAAGAAGAAAAGGTAAAATTTTTAATTCTCCTTAAATTTTATAAAGCGTTCGACACAGTCAAACTCTCAAATTCGTGTTCAAAACTTTTTTAATCTTACAAATTCGTTTTAAATGCAGTCAAACAGGGCTCGTCGTATTCAACAGGTCGACAGGAAGAAGTTGAATTTAGCAAAGCTATGTCTAATTTCTTACCACTCGCAAATGAAATTCCTCAGGGATCAATTCTGGGACCACTATTATTTTCATTCTACATAAATAAACTTCCTTCAGATACCCAGCATTGCTCCATCCGCATGTATGCAGATGATGTTCAGGTATATGTACGTTGTCTTTCGGGGCACTTTTTTAATCTGTGTAAATGAAGATTAAGTAAAGATCGTACAGTGGGGACAAAACTTTGATCTAGTACTCAATTCCAAATAAAATCTAAGTTCTTAATAGTATCTAAAAAAATTCTTGATCTTCCATACTTTCCTCTAATAATCTGAAACGATTCTTCAATAGAATTTGTAAAGTCGGACTTGGAATTATTTTTAATAGAAACTTGTCATGGAAGGATCATATAAGCTACATATGTATTTAGTTTGCAAACACAGCCCTTAACTCCTATTATAATGCTAGCCAAAAGTCTATTGTTCAACTACATTTCTTTACATTCAGATAGAATAACCATTTAATTCTCCCTCGCTTTAATTGTGTAGTTTCCGAAAGTCAGTTGTTTTGAAACCCAGTTCGACAGTGGAATTCATTGACTCGAGACATTAGAAGAATAAATACCACTTTTAAATTTAAAAAAAAAAAGAACTTTCATGTCATTTTCTTTTAACAAGAAACTATTGATATACTTTATCTCAGTTTCTTCTTAAAGTGCTATCATTCCATAAAATGAATCCAAAGATTAAAAAGTTTTTTCGCTTACTTGGCTATATTCTGTCAGAATAAATATAAGACCAAAGTGATTCTAATCAACTTAACCGCAATGTATTTTGAAGTTTGTTGTGATATCAATGTCGGATTCGAGATTGGGAACCTCGAAGCTATTCGGAATCTATGACTTTATTAACATTGCCTGTGCCAACTGTGGATTGTGGTATTCTACGCCACCCATGACAGTAATAGAATAGAAAACAAAAAAATGCAATCTTCCGCATATAAACAAGTTTATTATATTTCCCTAGCCACATTCTCATTTCCTGAGCGGGTACTCGTCTGTCTCCACTTACTTCGTCTTCGTATAGTCATTCCAGAAATCAACAAAAAAAAAAAAGATACTCGTTCGCAGATAGGAGCACGTTATGCCCGCCATTGTCGTTGTCGTCGTTGTATTCGCATAAAAAAAGATTTGTTCCAGATTGTGTTACGAACAATGAATCGCTGAAAAATTGTGAAACCAATAGTTGTGATAAATCTCTCAGATGAAATGATACCACATAGCTAGGATAGGCAGCCTTCCCTTTGCCAGCCAGAGCCAGAGCCTCTCAATGTGCCTACGCTTGAGTCAGCCAAGCAAGCCTAGCTCACCACTCACCACCCCTGTGGGTGTGTGTTTGAAAATCTTTGGTGCTTTTTTTGCTCTGGATTGGAGACTTTTATTTCTTTATTCAGAACTTCGATTTATATATTTCCCTCCACAAAAGAATCTATCAATGAAAATTTTATAGTTTCTCTTCGACCTAAAAGAAAAGAAGGGCAGCAGAAAAACCGTATACGAGTATACGTTCGTGCCGAAGAGGGCTACGAACAAAAAATGTGGAATAATGGTTAGGCTACACTTACACTTCTTGGTGATGGTCGAATGAATTTCAATTGCAAATTGCATAGTCCAAAAAAAAAAGAACAAATAAAAAACAAGCATAACAAACAAGGAGGAACTAAACCAACTTCGACAGAAACATGGTTGCCGTTGTGGAATTTAGCAGAAGTTTTTTTTTTCATTGAGCAATATAAAATATCTAACTTTTTAGAAATATTTGAATTTTTAATCTCCATTTACTGAGTTTTTCGTAATTCAAGCTCTAGCGGACTAGTGTGACAATAACGATACATATTATAAAGAAATAAATCAATTCAGGGCTCTTTAGCCCGTTGAGAGTCAAATGATCCTCTTGGGGGATTTGTCAATTCCCCACAAGAAGCAGATTTAAAAAGATATACTCCATACACAAGTTCATATATAAAAATTTTTTGTTCGGATTAACAAAAAAAGTGAACGATTGTTTTTTGAACAGTCGCGTTAATGTTTTTTTTTTTAATTTTGTATATACAAAATTTATTTCTAGAAAAGCTCCTCTTACGATTTTTTTACTTGCGACACATGACTCCATTAACGGATCGGCCGATTTTCTTTAAACTTGGTAGATATCATTTTTTAATTAAAAACAGGTTCAACAATTTTTTTTTTAAAACTCTATATTTCGAAATAGACAAGCTCGATTTTTTAATATTGATAATTAACAGTTTTTAAAATTTATCTGTGGGGAAAAATTTGTAACCGTACACGCCGGTACAAATGTTAAAAAATGGCTTTCAAAAATCGTATTTTTTCTCGAAATACAAATTTTTTTGTTTGGCTTAATTTTTACTAATTCAATAAAAAAAAATTGAAATTAAGATATTACTGACAGGACCTAACATTTTTACCTTAATAATTTTTTTATTATAAAAATGGTTAACGTTAACGAGCTAGATTAAAATAAATAATTCAAACATTTTCTCTATTTGTCTTTAAAATAAATATTCCACATACGCCACCGTACACCTTTAGTAAAATATCACAAAAACTAAATGGTTTTTAACTAGGAGTTTTCTATCTTTTTTTTTGCATTCAACAAACTGTGAGGGAGACATCTTTGAAGTTTTGTATTAATTAAGAATGCCTATATATGCCATTATGTACGGGATATAACATTAATTAAATGTCCATCGGGATTTCGCTTGGTGGGGGCCGCATCCGAAACGTCCAATTTCCTATAACTCTTGCGCATAAATCAGATTGAATTTAAACAAGGGTGATGTTGGCTTTTAAGGCAGAGGTTGTTTGTAGTTTATTGATATATACATGTGTCTTAAGAAAACTCTACAAGAAAAAGTATAACGGGGTTGAATAGCACGATCGCAATGGATAATTCACATCGTCTCTGTGTGAAGTAATCATTCGGAAATCGATCGTGAAAATAGTCTATTGTGGCACGGGCTGTGATGACAGTGAACCAATATCGAACCGATGATGTCGCCAGCTAATAATTCACACCAAACAGTTTCACTGGGTGAAGTGCAGTTTAGTGAAATTGCGATCGTTTCAAATTGGACAATTTTTTTTGCTGACGAACATGTCTAGAAAATGGTGCAGATTATGCATATTATGGCGAACCACGAGAAATATTGCTCGAAAAAGAAGACCAACAATTTAATCATTAGCTCATGTTGCTTAACGCTATACCTTTCCATGTTAATTTGGCAAGACAGACCTTAATGACAGTTAAATTTACAGATGTAGCTTAAACAATTTGGCCGCAATCACTTGTCAAAATTTAGAAATCTCTATTCCAAAAACCTTTAATTTTTAACGGAGCATTATTACAGCAGTTTCTAAAGTCGTCACTTGGTATGCAAGTTTTGATTGTTTGAGAAATCTGCTATTAAAACTCATTTTACAGAATAATAAACGTTTTTTTGAAACACTGAATTTTAAATTGCAAATGCAAATTTACTTATTTCGGAATTGTTTACAAAGTAGAACATAAGTGTTACAAACTCTTAAATAACAACATTTAGTTTTCGCTCAATCAAAGTTTTGTGGAGACGCAACTTCGAATGAATTGAAGAGCACGGGGTCTACCATAGACTTTTCGAATGGTTCTATTAATGTGGTTTTGTCACGTGAGAGTAGGATTGAAAATTATTGCTCAGTTTTTCTAGTACTTGTATAATAAATATTTTCATCATCAAGCTTCAATGGTTTTAGAACTGATAAATCAAAGTTTTTCAAGAGCTGCAGATTTGATAGAGTTAAGGCAAAAATTGTTTCAGTTTAGACCAATTTGAAATGTGAAGCTCTTCTTCATTAATTTGAGATACGGCATCATCAACCGTAGGCCGACTTTTAAATAATTTAATTAAATGTGGGGGACTTATCATCAGCATATACATGAATCATACAATGATTAAATTTGTGTTAGCACATTTATTAAAAGGGAGAAGAGTATCGGTCCGAGGATAGATTCCTGTGGGACTCCCGTTAAATCATTTAGAAAACATAAAATTGTTAATTTGCAACCACGCATTGATATTGATGCCTTGCACTACGCAAGGAAAAATCAACTTCATGACTCTAAAGAAAACTCAAATCAGTTGCACAGTTTCTTACAGAGGATTAAATGCTTAACAGTGTTCAAAAGCTCATTTATGTAAAGGGAGAAGAGTATTGGTCCAAAGATAGATCCCTGTGGGACTCCAGTTAAATTTTGTAAATAAATGGAAAAATGAAGATCGCCCGGTGGTCGATAGCAACAGCTTTCTGCATTCAAGGTATAGGAATAATTTTTGCTGTTAAAGATGTGAGTAATTAAATTCAGTAAATACGGAAGCAACAGTCTTACGAATTTAGAGTCCACTAGGTCAAAACCAGTGGCATTTGATTTTATAAATATTATTTACTCTACAATGTTTTCATCTTGTATTCTTAAAAAAAAATGAGATAGCTGCTAATGCCGGTTGATTCATTTTTGATATGAGAATTAATAAGTAACGTTTAAATACACTGAAAATATTAAGAAGCTTATGTAAAAACATTTGTATAACATATTATCAAAATTAATTAAGGTGTTCACGAGAAATTAGAAAACCTTACCGAAAATAACTTATTTTTAATTTATGTTTTTTTTTAAAGAGCAAACCTTCGTCAATATACATGAACATTTCTATCCGTTTTTTAAGGAAAAAAAAGCATCTGGGGAATGTCATAAAAACCCTTACTCTTGCTAAGTTAAACAAAAATTAGCCTTTCCGTTAAGACTGTAGTCGAAAACACCCATATTAAATTAGAGAGCATTGCATAACTCACCTTTTCCTTGAGTTTCTCAAAAATTCATCAAAGAAATTTCGAATTACCATTTGGTCTCACATTGGGCGCCATCATATGTGATTCATATAAAACTATTTATTTCTTTTCTTTCTGAAAGCATTTTAAGGGTCTGAATTTTTAACAACTGGTAGAAATATAATATTCTGTTTACTGTTAGATGTGCGTCGTTTAAGTTCAGATAATGGAATACAATGCTGTGTCAATTTAGAGTCTAACATTTCTTTCACTTTTTCAGCAAACCGTCTTAAGTTTTTGAATCTACGGCAACCCTAGTTTTAAATGGAAGTAAAAGTTGTTAGTACCTAGGAAATTGGCGTAGAAAAAAGTGTTTATGTGCTCAAGTAGATAGAGTATAGGTTTCAGAGCATTTTATATTTGCTATTTCCAGGCAGCCAGGAGATGTGCACTTTGTTCTATTGCTCTTGGTAAGAATTGACTCTTGCTAAACGTGTCTCGAAGTAGGAACCTTTTAGACATTGTAGTTGCCTACTAAGAACTTTCACTTTGGGCCAAAAACAACCCAAACGAATAACAACAAAAAAAAGCACATTCGTGTCTCTTTCTCTCGATCTGTGTGCCATCATGTTTGCTGTACTACGAACTCTTAAAGGGATGAGGCCCGTTTAGCTCAGGCCAGAAGAGATGATGATGATGATGATGGCCCTGTTTGGAAGCTGACGGGCGTTTGGCCTGCTCTGCAAAGACACATGCAGCAAACTTAATGGGCAATCAGTTATCACTGCCAATGTCGATGTCGAATTGGAAGTGGATATGGCAATGTGGAAAATAGGACAGTGTTTTGATTTGGCGATGGTGATAAAGTGCTTGATTTAAATTGAAAACCTAGAGAGGGATATTAATTGGACAGTGTCACTTTGGTGTACTAGATGTTTGCTGGCAAATCGTAGTTTGTCTATTTTTTTTTTCTGACAATGGACGACATGGCATTTATGGTACTTTCTATAGCTTCACCTTTTTTGTTTTGTGTAACACGACGGAATTCGAAATTAGATTCTGTGACTAGAAATTCGAATCACGCTTAGGGTCTTGGTCTTTAGAATTGTCATTTTATGTAAGTCGGTATATACCCAAGTGCTTGTACATGTTTGTGCTTGTAAACTGCGACTTCGACTTGAGCATTGGGTGGCATGAGAGCAGTCTATTGGAAGATTCAGTCATCTTTTATATCGCGTGCCTGAGATCTATAAAAGTTCTCTCATAATATATGAGTACATATGAGTAATCGCACGCTATCGAAGCTATATTAATGAAATGGTCATGTTATGCAAGAACTATTTTGAATATTAATTCGAAGAATATACTTGGCATCACGTGAACTTGCACATTAGATCCTCAGATAGCTATAGATAGTGTAGTTCTTAGATTTATTGAGCGCTTCTGATCCTCGCTGAACCGTGTTTAGTGGAATATTTTATAGGGTCTTTATAAATTCGATGGAAGTTTACTGAACTTTGTAAAGTATCATTTTCTTTTTCATACTTTGTGTTGAAAAGGCTATAGTAAAAATATGGGTCTAATTGAAATCGGAGTCAAAATCTGCATAAAACATGGGTGAGGTGTATTATGACAAACATGAGGAAATATTCTTAAGATGTTATTACGAGTGGGGCATAATTACATGTGATTAGAATTTTTTAGGATATTTAATTTTAGGTTAATAACCGAGTAACACGGCTCGTTCTTGCGTAACTGATGCAGTTTGTGGCTACTGCTTTATCATTTGGTTTGTGAAATTAGAATGTGGAAACTTTTCCATATTTCTGTTAATGGCTTAAAGTTTGTACAGACATTTGCGATCCTTATCTTTTGTCGACACTTTGGAGTCAGAATTTTGGGTTCCAGGAAGTCTACAGCGATGGTACTATTTTTAAAGAGAAAACGTATCAGTTTATTGGAAGAAGCCCTGCTGCTACACGTCTCAAGTCTTGAACATTTACATAAACCCAATAAACTCTCGCAAATCTTTATGGTATTGATTAATCTGGAATGGCGAATATCAAGCATAATTTCTTTAACATTTTCTTTGTTGTCAATGGCAAGGGGGGTCGAAGGTTATCCAGATCTATAAGGGATTTCGACAACCTACATATTTTTTTCCAAGCGCATTCTATTACTATAAAATCTGTGTTTTTGAAAAACCGGCTTGATAACAAGTTTTTTGTAAAAATTTAACCTTTCTTTAGTAAAGTTCCATACATGATTAAATTAATTCAATATTTTATTTCATTGTTGAAATACTGATTCTATAGTTAGTTGGGCTGATTAAACCAGCTACAAACTTGAGTGATCTATCAAGTTCATCGCTGAGAAAGCATAATTAAGGACATGGCTGCTAATTTAAGGAAGAACATTTTTTTGAAAAATCATTAAAACGAGATTTTAAACCATGTACATTGTCTCGATACTTGTCAGAATATTTCGACGCAAATAGTATTTGCATACATTATGTTCAATTGTTATTTCAGATGCTAAAAAATACACCATGTCCTACTTTCGCATTCTACATAGTATTTGGATTTAAATCTGCATAGTTGATGCGGTGGTAGGAGGGCGAAAGAAGGAAACAGATTTTAGACTATGTATATCGTGTTTAACCAAAATCAATTCAAGAGAGCCGGAGAATCGTTGGCTCTAGTGACAATTTGGTGGGCAAAGATTATGTAAGCAAGAGTCCCGTGTTTGGAGAGTTTAAGTTGAATAATTGCAGCCGATCTTCATAAGGTATTAGAAAAATAAGATCAGACCTTTGGGGAAAATGACGTTGGAAATCTTCTATTGCGGCTTGATAAATAGACCAACGTACATACATATATGTCGTGAAGAGTGATTTTGTAATGTAGAGTTCGAAATTTCTGTGTCAATCAGGATTGATTCGAATTTTTTGATCCGATCATCGAAATCAATCATTTTGATCGATCTCAATCTCAATCATTTAGACGATTCTCGATTCTGGATTTTCGATTTTCTATCTTAATGAGTCTCGATTTTCAATATCAGTTAATTCGATTAACCATGATTTACTCGATTCCATTTGTTCTGATTCAATCAATGTGGATTATGAATGCCAAACGGACGGTGGACTGGAATTTCTGGGTTGAACTCGGCATTGAAGAACATGATTGGTCGAGTTGGTTATTGATGTTGTAGGCCGAAAAAACAATTGTTGGGTTGAGTTATTTAATGTATCAGGATCCGGTTTGCTTAATGCGGATTTTTGGACATTTCTTAATCCATCGACATCGTAGCCATCCTTTGATGGCTTTTAACAGTTTATGACTTAGCGATAAGAGGACGAATTCGGTTATGACGTACAAAGAGTATTTCGTACAAAATGTCAGCCGAAAGCCGAAAGAAATGATGGGATCATTTTCGTAATCGATTGTTGAACGATTCGACCATTTGAAATGAACGATTTACACAGCTCTAAATGCTTTATTAAACCAAGGGAAGAACTCGCTTTTTCAATAATTTGATCGATATGTGAGCGTCGGCACATAAAGAAAGGTTAGAAAAAGATATACTGTTTTCAACATCTTTTATGGCAAGGCCAAATAAGAGTGGGCCGAGATGGGTACCCTGAGGAACGCCCGAAGTTGCATAGATGGGATCGGACACAGAACCTATAAGCAAAACATTGTATAGGCGGCTTTCCGAGTAGGATCTCACCCAGTGGATGAACAATGGTGGAAAACTAAAAGTTTCAAGTTTTAAGTAAATGATTTAGTGAGAGATCATATCGAATACTTTACTGAATTCGTTACTGATTACATCGACATCATAGCTCTTTTCCAATGCGCATAATGTCATAGAATCTTTCCTTTAAAAACCAAGATGTTTTAGAGAAACAATTGAAAGTGAAAACAAAGGGAATCATGGGAAATGGTTTCAAAGGGCTTGAGTGTTGAGGAGAGTTTTGCGATTGGACGATAATTTGAGATTTCGTTCTTACTGCCCTTTTTTGTGAATCGGAAAAATAAATGAGCTTTTACATAAAGTCGGGAAAACCGCTGGTAAAAGAGAGAGTCGAAAAAGAATTGTAAGTGGTTCACGTAGAGCGTTAGAACATTTTTTTTAAGAAATATAGCTGAATACCATCAGCACCAGGAGAAAACCAAGTTTAACTTTTCAGACCGGGATTAGACTTTTATCAAGGGAACCGAGAGAAGTGTGTGGACTGATTGCTAGATAGTTAAAATATTCAAGATCAGGTTAACAATAACTTGGAGATAACCGTTGATAACGTATTGAGATAGTTAAAAACGGTAGCATTGGATTTTCTGTTGCAAATTATAAATTGGTAAAATCGTTTCGATGCAGAGATAAGAGATGTTTACTTTTGTACCAGATAATCATGGCAAAGCGATTCACAGAGGAAAGAAAAATTGAACGAAGCTTGGTGGTAGTTTGGAAAAATTTAACAAGTTAGTGGTTTAAAGTTTTCCATAAATTATTCTTAAGATTACGAAGAGTTTGCAACTCCTACTGAATAAATCTAGTGAATAAATCTATAATCTATAAATCGTTAAAGAATTATATTATATATGAATAATGAGTAAAACTTTAACTTTAAGAACTGTGTTCGAAATAGTTATATTTAGTTGTACCTAAAATTAATTTATGTAATTCAACAATATTTTAATAATTTGAAAGTTTCGACTTCGATTCGAAAAGATGTTTGTGTAAAAAATCTAATACATGACTGGGCCACTCTTATGTTTAAGAGACTTTAATTTAAAAAATGGATGTAAATAGAGAAAAATATTAATAGAAATCATATTTACTTGCGACTTATAGGTTCTATAATACAAGATGTGCACTCGGAAAAAAAATCGAAAATAAGATTTTAATCAAAGTTTACATTATGATGATAGCGAAGACTAAAAAAGTGGGTCTCGCAATTTTGTCTGTCTGTCTGTCTGTCTGTTCGACTACAGCCTAAACGGCACCGGCCGATTTTCTTTAAACTTGGTAGATATCACTTTAAATTTTTTCCCCCCACACGTTTTTTCTTTTTTTTTTAAGACCAAAAATAACGGTACCTGCCAAACGAAGTTTTTATAAAATTTTATAAATATTTTTTTTTCTCAAAATTGTTCGACAGATTCAAAAAATAAAAATACAAACAAATTTCATTTATTTTTCTCGAAAACGACGACGCCTAGAATTTTGATAAAATTTTTTTCTTTCAATTAATTTTTATAATCTTTAATTTAATAAAAAAAAATTTAATTAAGATATTACAGCTTGTACCTTCCCATAGAACCATTGTGTCTAATTTTGAATTTCTCACTATCGACACAACGGATTTTAATGAAATTTTTTCTACAGATGCTTCTAAGAAGACATTGCATTTCAAAACTTAAAAAAAAATATTTTTTGAAGTTTTGGAAAAAAAAGTCTTTTACATATTTGGAAAATTCGATATCTCAAAAACGAATCAATATTTTTTTTTTAAATTTAATTTTTATTCGTACAATAATAAAAATTTAAAAGTTAGGGTACTAATTGTTTTTCTTAAAAATTTTTTATATAACAGCTTATTTAAATACTACAACGATTTATAATTTTTGTTGTAGAATAATTTGCATAGCATTCTGCTTTTATGCCTTACTACTAAAAGATTAAAAAAAAATAATTTTATCCATGTTAACAGTTATCTCTAATAACATTCGTTTTTAAAATTTCTAGTCTATTACATAGGAGCAAGTTCGTGCGACCCAGTCGTGCATTTTTTTTTTTTTAAATTAATTTTTAAATATAAATCTTTTCAGAAACAAGTTTGTGCGCCAATTTAAGAAAGCACTGACTCGTTATTGAGGTCTCAAATTTTCAAAAAAAAAAAATAATTTGAAATACTTTTTTTTTAAGTTTTTATCAGTGTTTTTTTCAACTTTTAAGAGGCTTCTAAATAATGAGAAAGTCAAATATTCAAAAAAAAAAGGTTCAATGGAAAGAATATAAAAATAAAATATTTTGCATCGAATGATAAATCGTCAAAATTATCTAAAACAGAAAAAAATATTATCGAATCTTTCAAGCTGTTATCGAACACACAGTTAGTCAGGAGTGAGAGCCAAATTTTTTCGTCTTCCCTATCATCGTAATGTGTAGTTTAACAAACATTATTTTTAATCAAAATCTCTAGCTCAATTTATTTTATGAAGGCAGAACTTGTCATATAGTACCTAGGTTAGGTTAGGTTAGCGTACCTCTCCGCAAGAATGCTGGATACGCTTAGACAATAAGTTTGTTCAGTGTCCATTATGATCCACATAAATCAAGTAGACTACTCGTTGAACCACTTAGAGCTCCTTACGAAACTTGCGAGACTTCTCATGTCTATATTTCCAGGTTGCTTGGATGATTATAGTAGAACTCTTTAAGATGGAGCCAATATCTTTGGAATAGAGACGGACATGTACAAAGATGATGAGGAGTTGTACCTATATCACGCAAGTAAAATATAGAAGAAGCTTTTTTGTTGTTTTTTTTTTAGACCAAATTTGCTCCTATGTAACTCTAAAAAAAACGTTAAACAATCTTAAACTAATAAATATAATCTTTTCTTTCGAATTAATTTTAACTTTAAAAATAGCTTCTTTTTCTCTTGACTAAATCGTTAGTTGTAAAGTTAATATATGTATTTCAACTGAGTTTTTTTCCGGGAAGAATACAAAAAGTTTTATCAAAATTCTTAGCGACGTTTTCGAAATATCGGTGTGTAATGTAATGTAATTTTTGAATATTCGAAATTAGTAAATTACAACCTAGTATTTCTCCAAGATGAATAGAAATAATTGAGAAAGTCTCATAGGATTTTTTTTCCGCAAAGATTTTTTTTATGAATCCAAAGCTAGGATATTTTCTTCTAAAGAAGGAAAGTAAACTTCGGAAATATTAGAAAAATCTTTAAATTTTGATTAAAAATATTCTAGCGAGAAGAAGTTCTGTAACGATAATTTTTGATTGTAAGAAATTTTTTCTCTACGTATTAAGGTAAAGTAAATTAAAGTGAAAAAAACAATTTCTCGAAAACGCTTCTTGCAAGAGAAAAATGCGAGTTGTTTTTACTAACAAATACCCCAGCGGCGACCATTTTTCGAAGACTTGAGCAATCGAAAAAAAAAATGTATTTAGCTCTCATGTTAAAAAACCTTGTTTATTTTTCCCCGCCTACTACCACACCCACTTTTAAAATATTTGAACTTTCTTTTCATTTAATATTTCTAGAAAGCTAAGCTATTATTATTAAAACGGAGATGAAGAAAATTAAAAATTAATTCTGATTGAGTGCAGTTATTGAATATAACCCAATTAAAAGTCAAGTGACCTGAACTCCAAAATGCATTTCACCTAAGTAGGACAGTGCGCTCTTCCTTCAGTTAAATGCTGTCACTTGACCCTAAATTGAATTTAATGTCAAAATGTATTGAATTTTAAGTATTTCATGGAAAATTTCCTTGGAAAACCACCAGCTATCATACACACTTTTCTTAAACCTGAATGGTTCACTAGTTATATAAACATCAATACAAATTTGAAATTTCGTTAATCAGGTTCAAGTCTATTAAAAATCTTTAGACATGTGTTACTTTTTTTAATTTTTTCTACCATGTTCTCTTTTTATTGTAAGCCTTGTTGTTTAATTTATATTTGAAAATTGAAAGATTTCTTGAACATGCCTACTTTTTCGAAGTCTCCTGTGTTGTTTATGTAGTTAAATGAAGATAATGTAGTTAACATGACAAATTCAAGCAGACATAGTTTCCAACGTCAAATGATATGTCAGGCAGGTTATAAGGTTCCCACTTCCCACTGTTAATTGTCACTTTGAAGTTTAATTTCTAATATTTAATCATTCATTTGAATAAGTGAAGTGAAAATAATAGAAAAGCGCTTACGATTTCGGTCTTTCAGCGGCTGAATTTGAGAAAACAACAAAAATAAAATGTCAAAGTATTTTTTTTTTTGATATAAAAAATATGAAAAAATTCCCAAAGTAAATGAAATATGGGAGTCTCTCTGCTACTTATTCTATTTTTGTTCTGTACTTTTATGTTTATTTACGAGAAGCAGGCGTCAGGCGTAACAAATTGTAGAAAATTAAACGTGTAATTTATTCAATTAACTACGCGTAGTTAATAGTGTAGAAAATGTAGTGTAGTTAATTCACACTGTGCATCATACCGGAACTAATTCACGGAACGACATGAAAAATTATACAATAGTTCATGTTGTCTCCGCAAGAAGGGGTTTAGTTCAATAGTCAGTTTCAGCTGCCAAAAATGCAACGATTATTAAAGTAAGACAAAATTAAATATATTTTTAGAAAGTTCACTTCTGACGTACTTATTAAGAAGTTTACAGGCGACTCGTATACGTGTTTTATTGATATCGTAATTAGTTGAATGATATGAAATAGAGGAAAAGAGGTTTACCGTTTGTCTTAAACAACACACTGGAGTGCGCATCACACGTAAGAGAGATCAAAAAGTAAACTCTCCTAGATTCAAAACACACAAAACAGAAGTGGCCCAAGAAGACTGCCTTGATGAACACCTGAGTAGTTGAAAATTTTCACAGATTTTTCTCTCCTACATTTGAGTACTAAAAAGCTCAAAAATAAACTACAAGAGACGAATTCTTAGACTCATGATCACTTCTGTATTTTCATTACTCAAAAACAATTGCTTTAAGTTTAGTTACGTTAAGTTTTCAGCGTAGTTGGAGAAAGGTTTGGCTTTTATAGCTGATATTGGAACTGCCTTTTTAGCAAATAGAGAATAACTTGACAGTTGTTATCGTCATAACAATACTGAGCAAAAAAAACTCAAGCTTCTGTGTATGCTTTCTATAATTACGCTTCCACTGTCAAACTCAATTAAGCATATCTTCCTCAGATATTCCTTAGCTTGGTCTACCATTCAAAATAAAGTCACATACTCCAACTTTACTTCTGTATCGTCTACCTCAAATATTATTTAAAAATTCTCTTCCTCTAAACTCCAACTCCACAAGCACTTATTTTCCTATAATAATAAATATGCTCAATCCACTTCTTTATCTGAGCCTTAAATCTTACAAATTGATTTAATTAAAACTAACTGGACTTGTTACACTTATGAGGCTAATTCCTCACTACAAAGTAGTCACACAAACACACTAGCACTCTTTACTGATTACATTGCGGCACATACAAGCTATGACGAGTCAAAGATATAATCGAAGTGCTAGAAGAAGTGCAATTATTACACACTAACCCCTTGAGTAACTCAAGTCACTGCGTGAAGAAAAGCCTTTGGCTATGTGACACGGTACGCGCTGCGCGGGACAGCCTCCTATGCTTGTCTGGTCCACCTTTGTCAAACGGTTTCCATAATTAACCAAATGATCCATCCATCTTTGTGCCCCACTGACAGTTTTGCTGCGTCCATCAGCTAGCATTTCTGCTCCAATGCGATATGTGCGTTCCCCATCATTAAGACCATCATCAGTGCTCCGCAAAAGGCACTTGTGTACTATCGACCTGTTCACCTAATTAAAAGCCACTCATCTCGCGTTGTACAGCGATGTTGATACCGGTCCACCGTGCTTCACCATCAGCCACCACCAAACAGCACTTGCTCGTCCACACTCGAGAAACGTGAAATTCTTTGATATTCGAACCAATTCGTTGGTTTGTTTGGACGAATCGTTGTCGATTATTATTACGAGATGTGTGTATGGTGGTGGCAAGTCATTTGGTAAATGCACTTGCCTCACAGGCAGGCTCAGGAACCAGCAATCACTATCACCGAAGAATGGAGGATTTGCCAACGACCATCAACTTTAGCTATTTAAAGTTGCTCCAAGCTGGCCAATTGTGTGTGTGTGTGTTCGGGAAATAAAAGTTCCTCCAACTCAAATCGACTTTGCCTAAAGAGTCAGTCGAACAGCATTCCGTGCATTTATGTTCCTCCCGGAATGGTTGGGCTGTTTTTGCTGCTCCCGCTGTGGTTGTTTACAAGATGCTACTTCCATTGCTACTGGTTATCTAATCGGGAGAGGGCGAGGAGCATGGACAACGGAGAACAAACAGTGCGGGCTATTTGAGAGAATCAGGATTCGCAATTAGCTTTGCTTTGGGGCTCGCGTGGTGAATGCACGTAAAACAACATACTCCATCGGAGATACGCAATTATTAGGCGCAGTTTGGCAGAAGCTAATGCCATGCAGTTCCAGTTCTCCTGCTGAGCTCAGACTTTCTATGGTAGATTGTTTAGACACGCATGCCACATTGCAACATCCGCATAACCTGTCTGTTAACTTCAAAGCCAAAAAAAGAATATCGAATTTACATTGGCCGCCAATATTGACCATCAGTGTCCTCGTTTTTTCCCGAACCTTACAATCCGGCAAGTTGCGCATCTCTGGTATCAATCAATTCCAAGGGGAAGGCCAGAAATATAGGGGAGAGGTATAACCAGGGAATACACACACCGATAGAGACGAAAGTGAACTGAATGGACCAGCAGCAATCTGGAAAGCGTTGTCCGAAATGAAGCGGAAAATTTGTTTCAAATGACCTGTTCGGGGAAATCGGTAACAAATTTCACGGCTGTTTAGGCGTAGGCTTTGGAGCTCTTAGGCTAGGATATAATTTTCTAATTACATTTTTTTTCTAACGCAGGCTTTTTAGTTTATTTTTGATTTATTGGAAGAGCTAGATTTACAGGTTGTTAAATTTCAAATATTATCCTGGTAGGTAGAGCATGAGGTGGGAAATAGAGTGGTTTTGCGTAGGTAAGGTGTAATTTAGTCGAATTGAGAGCACACAACTCAGGAAACGAGGAGGAAGTACGTTTTTCTTTTTAATTTAAACGCAATTGAAAACTTCTCTGAGGTGAAATGGGATAGAATTAAAATAAAATCTGGTTGGGAATTAAATTCAAGTTAAGGAAACATTAAGAAAGCTGTTTTGGGGCACTTTTAGACGTTATGAGATTTAGTAGATATTATTAGCTTATTTCGGATTTTTGTTTTCAATTAAAATTATAAGTGTCAAAACCTGACAAAAACAAGCTCTCGTTTGTAAGGGTAGCCTCTTGCCCGATGGTTTCTCACGAGCGATCTGCTTTGAAAATATTGTTTAAGAAACTTGGCTCCAGAACTTAATCGATAATGTAAAGAGGTTAAAATTTAATGAATCACACTTAATTGATGGAGCTAAGGGAAAACTGATAAAAAAAGTCATAATGAGAGGTTTGGACACGATTATTTTGACTGAGTCGAGTGTCGGCCCAGGAGTGTGTTCTGAGAAACTTATCGTCTCTAAATTTAGGCGCGGACTACTCTTGTTGGCTTTGTAATTCAAATGGAAAAGGGGTTTCAATGGAAGGGATTGATACTTCTTCTCTTCTCTACCCTTCAGCTGAAGAACAGTGGCGTCTACAGTCC
Source organism: Chrysotoxum bicinctum (assembly GCA_911387755.1). NCBI lineage: Eukaryota > Metazoa > Arthropoda > Insecta > Diptera > Syrphidae > Chrysotoxum > Chrysotoxum bicinctum. The sequence goes on along the minus strand of OU426989.1, from coordinate 211,092,520 downwards.
CAGCCGGGTGATAGAAATTCCCTGCGAATTAAATTGTCTGCGAGTACATTATGTGAACTAATGCGACATTTTCGGAGCTCAGGCTTATAGGGAGCTCTTTAGCCCTTGGAATTATACTGAAGAACGGGTCAACAAGCTTTGAGGTCGTGCCTTCGGATTAACTTACCGGCCATGTAAATATTACAAGCTATAAGTTGACGAAACAAAGTTGACAACGAAGCTTATAACTATTCGTGAAACGGTAGGTATCGTTATGTGCCACTTGCAAACTTACCAAACAGATAGCGAAGGTCCTAGACTTATGCCGAGCAGGTATAATCGCCATCGCAGAAATGCGCTGGGAAGGGCCGGACAGAAAAAAGTTAAACAAAATGCGATACTTACTCGGACGATGTAACCGATAAAATAACTTTCATCTACTTGGTTGTGGTTTTTTGTTGAAGGAAGGGTTATGCAAGAACTACTGAATTTAAAAAGCATCACAACGATTCGCTTAAATGCTTAATTCTCGAACATGAACTTCATATGCCCATCGACCAAATATTCACATGGAGGAAAATCCTGGAGAAGACCATCGTCGCTCTACACTCACTATCAATTCATTGACTTTAAAGCTGCATATAATAGCATTTATGGTCAGGAATATGGCGATTACTGAGCTCCGGATTTCAGGTAAACTGATCAAAGTGTGTCGCGTGATATTGGAAAATACACAGTACAATGCGCTACTTGGTAAAAGCTTCTCCGAACTTTTCCAAACATGTAAAGATCTTCGGAAAGGACAGATGGTGCACATGGTAGGCATTAACACCGAGGGCACTATTTTCAACTAATCTGTCCAACTATTGAAGTCTACAGACGATATCGTTGCCAACGTTTTGTAATAGAATCCTTCATGAGGATTGAAGATCAGACGAGACTTGTTGGTCTTGAAGTAAATGAGAACAAGATCAAGTTAATGCTACCAACGAACACATAAACATCTGTATACCGATTAAGAAAAAATGTAAATATTAAAAGCAATATCTTCGAAGTAGTTAAGGAGTTCATCTACCTCGAAGTTAATATTAACTCTACGATCGACATATTTTTAACGATACAACTAAAAACCACCCTAGGAAATCGCTGCTCATTCAGTTCTCACTTCTTCTTCACTTCTCACGCGTAAGACGAAGTCTTGCTTTACTGCTCCCAGTATTAAGCTATAAGCAGAAAGGGAGAGGTGATATGAGCTCTGTCGAAAGAAAAAATTCTTTCACAGATATTTGGTCTTGTGTGCGAGAGTGGCTTATGATATATAACCACGCGCTCTTGGACCTGAAATAAATTGTGGTTAGGTTAGACAAAAAAGAAGACCAACCTTTCGATTCAAGAACCAAGCCATCGCAGAAGCCAGAGGGCTTGGCCCATATAACTGGAAGCAGCAAGCTGAGGATCGTAGAAGATGGATAGCTGCCGTCCCAGGCAGACACCGTCAGAAACTACACCCTGCATGGCATTACCTTCGAAAACGGACTCATTTTCATCATGGGACAATACATTGTGTTCGAATTTCCCGATTCCCAAAATTCTGTCTTCATCAATCAACCAGACTGACTACTTCTCCAGTATCAAGGTCAAGGATATTCCAAGTGGCCAACATTAAGTCACACCACTGTTACGCAAATCTCGCTCAAAGTCAGCACGACAGAAATTGAGAGGAAATTTGACGCCAGGCGGGGCTAGAATCGCAAGAGAGCTACACGGGAGCTCAATTAGCAGAAGATGAGAAAGAAACATTAGCTTCTCCTAAAGGAAAAGAATGAACTTGAGAGGTACGCTTTTGAGGGAAACCAGATAAACTATAGCAAAAACTAAAGCAAGGTCGATCAAGGAGATATTATCGTAATAAAATTTATTAAAAGCGGAATTCTACAAGCTGTATGACTGCTATGATGAATCCGATTCTCCTTATTAAACGGCTTGCTTCATTTGACTTAGAAATTGGAGACCAACGATTCCAGCCACCCGATCTCGACGAAGTTAAGATATAGCCTTATTTAAACGTAATTCCCCTTGGCATAATGGTTAGTGCCCTGGACTATTATGCAGAAGATTTTTGGTTCGATTCTCAGCCGCTGCAAAAAAGTTTTTCAGGGGTGTACTGCCTCTTGCGAGGAATTGACAAATTCTCTAAGATTATCTCTTGTCATGAGAAGTAGAAGTAGGTTCCCTCCATTCCTGGTAACACACACACAGGAATGGTTGAAAGTTGTATGTAACTAAGGTTTCGGCTTTCTACGAGCCGTTGTGGCCTCGTATGTTATTTTTGATTTTTTATATCCAAACGTAAATACAATGAAACTACAGGATTTGACATCATTGAATTCGAGCTGTTCAAAGCGGTAGGGAAGGGATTGATTTGAAGTACATACTAGTTCATCTGAAAAATATGGTCCGAGAAAAACCATGCCCAGTGAATGGAACCTCAGATTGATTGACCAATTCTCAAGAGAGAGAACCCTCTAAACTGCGCCAACTATTAATGCCATTTAAGATTTTGTCTGCGATATTATGTCAACTCTTGGTGAACGACCATCGACCAAACATTTACATAACGGCAGAGCTTGGAAAAAGCCCAAAAACTTAAAATTGACACTCACCACCTTAACATCGATTTCAAGCTACAAATGATTGCATCTATTAGCATGAGCTTCACACAGAGCGATGTCAGAATGCAGTCTGAAACCATTCGGAGTTATAGAAAAACTAGCTCAAAACTCTCGTGCCAAAACTAGAGGCCCATTCTTTCAAAAATCGGTCTTGTTTCTCACATTATCCGAACATATTGACATAATCGGAAGAACAAATCTGTGGCGCCTAGTAAGTATAAAGATGGCAAAGGCAACGAAGAAGACGAAGATTGGAAAGCAGACAATTTTAACAATTTTTCGAATACTTAGTATGCATACGTGCGAAATAGAAACTGCTTTCGTCTTAATACCTCTTTATTCTATTTATTTTGATTTTGATTTCTTTTAACACTTTAACATTCCAGTTTAATTATTCAATTGATATTAAGTCAAATAAATCGAAAAACCTGTCTTCTTTGCAAATTCAATATGGTAATTCCTGATTGAAAACGAAATGCAAACACAAAATAATTAATGTGTAAAGTAGATCGAGAATATGGCTCTTTAGATAGAATCCAGTCCTAAGAGATATGTATGCACTACTTTCTCAACAACTTGCACCACCTTGTTTTAATTCGCTTCAAGTCAAGAAGTTTACCTGCTTTCCATATTCAAGGTCATTGAAAATAATAATAATAATATTATTATAGCATAGAGAAGCATAAAGTATGAATGAAAATCTGACCTACATATATAACGGAGATGAGGTTTTATTTTATATTTACTTTCGAGATTAGTGATAGGGAATTTATTGGTTATAAAGAAAGTTATTGGTTTATTTTGTTTTTATATCCGATCTTAGATTTATCTTAATAGAGAGTGATAGTTAAAGTAAAATGCAGAACGGGGACTTAAAGAAACTGTTTCAGTCTTTGATTTAATAGTTTTGGGAAGTAGAAAAAAAAATATCACACTTGGAATCTAAGGCCTTCTGTAACCGAAGCAGCTGTTCATAGCCATGTACAATATAAGCTATGCAGGACGATTTTTTTCCCCAAAAAAATCCTTTAAATAAAACGTTTCGTCAGAAGGAAAACTATGGCAATTTTTCACCAATTTAACACATTTTTGGGCAACGTATACATTCTATGAAAATGAATGAAGATATGAAAATTATTTCTGTTTAAGTGAAGTGATTGGAGTTGAGGTCACTTGAGCTTTTGAATTCTATGAAAATGTTCAATAAAATCTTCTAATTGAATGCCTGACAAGACTGTATTGTAAGCCTGGTAATTTGCAGATTGGATTCACTGACGAGTACCTAACGCTAATATCTTCCGAGCATCAGTAAGGTATTCGAAAAAGTTATTAAAAGAGGTCTGTTGAAATGGGTGGAGTACAACAATATCATATCGGATACTCAGTTCGGGCTTAAGGCGGGACATGATACAATTTTGGTCGCATCTAAACTGGTCTTTGATATCCAATGTAACAAAACTTAAAGGTAATATACTGGTGCCTGGGAGAGTTTTTATCTAAAGATGACCAGACTCGGCATAAGTAAAGCACTATTCTGCTTTATGCCATGATGAATGAAACAAAATTGATTGCCAAAAGTGGCAATGTAACTTCTACCGCAATCTTTGATATTAAAAATGGTCTTCAGCAGGGAGCGGTCAACTTGCCGCTTATATTCAGTATTTACTCCAGCGCGATCTAATTGGTAGTCTTACTCAGGCAATTGCACACGCTGACGAACTTACAGCGAACAAAAGTCGAGGTCTCAGTGTACATCGCTCAGAGCAGATAGTCATACAGCGGACGAATTAAATTAAATTTAAAAATCCACCCCTAAGTGAAAAAAGGTCAACAATTCTGATATACCTGCGGGCTACCAGATTTTATTGCCTAAAAAGTAATTAAAAAGGGATTATCCCAGTGATTAACTTAAAGATTAATGAGGATTAAGTGTGTTAAACAGAAGTTTTTCTCAAAATAGTGTTGTGCGTGTTTAATCCGTTTTAATCAATAATAGTGAAAAAGGTTAATCCAGTAATATGGAACCTCTCAATCCAGCCTCGGCAATCGCTTCATTTGAAGCTTTGCTCAGGAGGATAGTCAAGGACCTTGGACCTGAATATTGTGGCAGATTAGCAATGTCTTTCAATAGCATTGTGCAGCCCAATAAAACCAGTGACAACAACATGGAAACCGAAGAGGTAGACATTGACGAGGAATCTTCAACCACCAGCACGTTGGAGGAGTCATCCACTGAAGAGGATCCTAGTGAGATCACCAGCTCGGAAGAAGATACCAGTGATTTTCCCCTACCTGGACAGAAGAGACCAAGCAAGGCGCTTAAGGACAAAGGTACTAAGCGCATTCAGCTGGAAAAGGACTGCTTAAAGAGTCCAATTAAAGTGCTAACACCTGTCCAAACCGAAACCGAGAAGTCAGTCAAAAAGACACTGACACCAGCTTCATCATTCTCAACAGCTTCAACATCAGCAGCCACCAAGCCTGTTCCAGCTTCATCATCTTCAACATCAGCAGCCACTAAGCCCATTCTAGTCCAGCCTACAAAGACATCGAATAAATCCACAGTGAAACCAACCAAGGCCCCAGGAATGCCCCCAATTTTTTGCTATTCCGGCAACATTGCTGAAATCAGCAGATTCTGCAAAAACAAGGGATTGAGTGTAACTTTCAAAAACAGAAATACAAAGACGACTATTATTTCCACTGGAAACAAAGAAGCCTTCGAAATCATCAAAAACTTCCTGAAAGCCAGGAAAATCGAGTTCAACTCTTTCACACCACGCGAGGATAGGAAGAATCTACTTCTTCTTAAAGGAATACACCATACCTATGCTGCTATCGAAGTTGAAGACGAACTACGGATAGAAGGACTTCCAGTGGTCAAGGTATCCCATTTTAAAGCCAAGAAGGCCCAAGGGAAAACCTATAACAATTTTGTAGTAGAGCTATCGAAGACATGTGACATTAACGAAGTCTACACGAAGACTCTAATAATGAACCAGAGGGTGCACTGGGAGCGACTTAAGACCGACGACATTGTTCAGTGCCGGAACTGCCAGCGTTTTGGACACGTTGCCACTAACTGCGGACGCCAGTACGTGTGCGTTAAGTGTAAAGAGGATCATGAACCCGGGCAATGCCAACGTAAGGAGAATACTGGGTTGGATGTATGGTGTGCCAACTGCAAAAAGGAAGGTCATCCAGCCAGTTTCAAGGGCTGCCCAACACTTAAGGTAAGACCCACCGAAAAGAACAAAATGTCAGCCGAAAAAAAAGCACAACAGGTATTTGCTGCAAAATCAGCATGTTTGGTTACCCGCCCTGCACTCAGCTTTGCAGCAATGGTGAAAGGCGGTTCTTCGCAGAAACCAACCAATTCCAGGAGCCAACAGCAACAACAGAAAACGACACCAGCGAAGGTGATCACACCCCAAGCAACAGCACCAAGGAGTGGACCAACCAAACTAACAACACCAAGGAGTGGACCAACCAAACCAACAACAACCGCACCAACGAACCTGAACACCGAAGTCCAAAGGATTTTTGGATCCGACCTACTCACGGTCATTGGAAAAGCTCGGAGTGCAGTTCCATCGAACTATGCTCAGCTTAGCGAAGGTGAGAAGTCCGTGGCGCTGGCCACCTTCATATTCCAAATATGCAATTAAAGAAGCTCCGCATCCTGACGTACAATGTGAATTCATTGTACAGCCTTGAGAAGAGAACGACATTTAATTTATGGATGAAAAACAAAAACCCGGACATCGCTCTCATCAGTGAGACCAACGTCACCAGACGCAACAACATCGACATCGCCGGCTTCAAAACCTTCCGAAAGGACAAAGATGAGGGCCGCAGAGGGACGGCAATCTACGTAAAAAAGAAGATTTGCCCCAACACCGCTGAAACCATTATCACTGGTCTCAGAACCAGCGAAGCCACTGCCGTCACCATTAAACTTGGAAGAGATGAAACCCTTATCATCATCAGTGTCTATTTTAAGTGCCAATCCAGCATAAGAAATATTCACAATGACCTCCAAATTCTCAACGGTGTCCTCGAGAGAAGCACGTATAAACTCATCGGCGGTGATTTCAATGCCAGGCATCACATGTGGCTGGATACTACGATTTCACCTGAGGGCAAGGCGATTGTTGACTGGCTGGACGCTAACAACGACCAGCACTCGTTAGTGGTTGTTTCACAACACAAACCCACCTTTCCCAGAACACCATCAACGCTGGACTTCTTCCTGGCTTCCTCGAACCTAGTGCACACTCTTCCGGTACCAGCACCTTCCCGAGTACGTTCAAAATCTGTATGCTCACAGACAACGTCTAAGGAAACGTCTCCAGCGGATCCATCAAAGTGAACTGAATACAACAAACAGAAACTACCAGATAGTTTGGAATGAGCTACAGCAAGTCAACATCATGTTCCGGAACTCCATTCAATACCACAATAATATCCAATACCAGAAAAGATTACAAGCAATCAAGCCAGGACCAGATGCTTTCAAAAACATCAATAGGATCATTGGAAAACAGCCACAAATACCGGAAACCATCATCAGCAATGATACTGAAGCTACCTCGGCCCAAGACAAGGTGGAAGCGTTCGCCGACTACTTCGAAGGAAACTTCACACCCAGCCCACCTACTGACCCAACTTTCTTACGAGAAGTTGAGGCAACAGTTCAACAAACACTGCAACCTAATCCGGATAAAATAAATTTTAATATTATCAATCCAGCAAATGATCCCACCGATAGTCCACATTTATGCAATCTAGAGGAGGTTGTAGAAATCATCGGCAATTCTAAGCCAAAAAAGTCTGCTGGACCAGATGGTGTCTCCTACTACATCCTGAAAAGGCTGCCACAGGCGGTAATGATTTTCCTCACAATCATTTTAAACAACTGCATCAACAACTGTTACTTCCCCCAGAAGTGGAAAACAGCGAAGATTGTGCCAATTCCGAAGAAAGGTGCCTCCAACTTAGTTTCCAACTACAGGCCAATATCACTTCTCAACAACATCAGCAAATTACTGGAAGAATTAATCTTACGAAGACTGAAGAAATTCTGCTGTGAAAATTCAATCATCCCTGACATGCAATTCGGCTTTCGAGAAAAACACTCAACCTTGCATCCACTGGTAAAATTCCAAAACGATATCACCACAGCCCTCAACAGTAATCGTGTCACCGTCGGATGCTTTCTGGATGTCGAGAAAGCATTCGATAGCGTGTGGATAGACGGTCTAATCCACAAACTTCATCTTATGCAAGTACCTCCGCCATTAATAAAAATTCTCTTTTCTTTCCTATCTTTCAGGAAATTTTTCGTTCAAGTAGATAACTGCAAGTCAAACATGAAGACCATCAGAGCTGGAGTCGCCCAAGGCTCAAAACTAGGCCCCTTCCTCTACAACTTGATGACTTCAGACCAACCTTCACCAATTGGATGCGAGAACCTTCTGTATGCTGATGACTCGCTCACCTATGCCACATCAATGTCACCTCTAATCGCTGTCCAAAAAGTAGAAACCCACATTAACAGACTCTTCCAATTCTACCAGAAATGGGGCATCCGAATCAATACTTCCAAATCGGAACTTGTCTGCTTCAGGAGACCTTCAACTGGTAGAGGCCTTCGCACCGCAACAATTTGCAGAAATCTGGTCCTAAGACTCCCTGACGGATCCTCCATAGTGGCAAAGCCAAATGTCAAGTACCTGGGAGTGCACTTCAATGAGTTGCTAAGGTTTAACCTGCACTCAAGAAATGTTCTGAAAAAGGCCAGCTGGGCCTTCAGCCGTTTGCACCCATTGCTGAAAAGAAGATCAGGTCTTAGCCAACCGACAAAGATATTAATCTACAAGCAGCTCCTGCGACCAGTGATCAGATATTCCTTCCCAGTCTGGTTTTCCATCTCGAAGACAGCTATGAAGGAACTTCAACTATTCGAAAGGAAGATACTGAGGATCTGCACTGGACTCTACTTCGACCGTCAACGACAGAAACACTACAGGAACGAGCATCTCTACACAGAAGCCAATTTAATCCCGCTGGACAAATATCTAGTTCTTTCAACGAAGAAACTAATGGGGAACATCATCGACCACCCGAATCAGCTTATGAGAAGGATGACCACAGAACAACGACATCCTGAGCCGAGGTACCTCAGTGTGATGGAAACTCTGGATGACAACGTAATCATGGACAACGAGGAAGTAGTCTCGTTCTACGCTGACATTGGGTCAGCCTACCACCGCGGCTAAAACGCCATCCCTGCCCACAACCCACAAAAATCACCACTGACAACCAGGAATGAACACCCTGAGGACAATACAACCGACATTTTAAATTTAATTTTTTTTTTTTTCGTCATGTAAATTTTATATAAAAATAATTAAATTTAAGTCACTGTATATAGTTAGGCCCCCTATGAGCCAACAAATGTAAACTTTCATACATATGTAGTATCTTATTAGTTGTAAGCCAAATTGTAAATAGTATGTTCAATAAAACAAAATTGAATTGAATTGAAAAGTCGAGGTCTTTAGAATTCTTTTGGAGCGTGTCTTCGACGAAATTCAGCGAAATTGCGATGACTGGATGTTAAAAATCAGCTTTCAGAAATCTGAAGTCTTTCTATTTAGGACTCCGTTCCATGGATCGTCAAGTGATACCAGAAATAACTTACACAAGCTAATGATCGTAGGACCACATGGACAGTCACTGGCGAGTAAAAGTCTATTACTTTAATCTTGGCATCTGGTTAAAACAGAATTTTTATTTTGACAAACATATAAATTCTGCTCTTGCCAGAGCTAGGGGACCTTTGACCTGACGATTGTTTTAAAGCAGCCGGCTTGATAGCAGGACGAAAGTGATTTTCTACATGGCCCTTATTCAGCCGATGATTGCCTAGAGAGTACAAGAGTCGGAGTTGTATACAACGGAGCCAACCTAAAGAGAATTGATACATTTTTGTTGAAGGTGATTTGGGGTCACATTGCAAGGGCGATTTCCTTGACCAACAACTTAATTTTTGGGGCTTACTACCCTAACGACAATTATGATTATTACGAGAGTGAGCGTCTATGTGGTTTTATACCACCCGAGGCATTCTTCTACTGAGAGAGACGAGGCCAGGTTTAGGATAGAATTGCGATCCCGCTATGGATATGCGACTCCTTTATAGTCGAGACATCCTGGCACAAGGCGAATCAGAGCACCTTCAGTTCAGTAGGACTGCGTTCGATCGGGACAGTGTGAATCAGAAGAACCAGTTATGGTGGTTACCTAATTAATGCAGAAAGATACCTAGGATAGGCATTAGCATTAAGATATAATTCAACTTAGAGTAGGACAGAAAGTAAGTTTTGAGTTATTGATAAGTAGACCAGTTTTTATGAATTTTTGTCTAGCTTTAAGATAGTTAAAAGCAAATGAAAAAATAAAAATGAATTAAAAATTAAAAAAATTTTCGCATACGCCTTTTGTGCGGTATTCTTTTGAATCAGGCATAAACTTTATACAAGCTGCACAGAAGTCGCAAGCAAACGTAGTACGCTTATATGAAAAGACACATCGTGTTTTAAGGCATGGGTCATTTTGTTAATGTCTTGTACCCTGTTAAAGAAACAAAACACTTGTAAACTCAAATTTTAGAATTCCAGCTATTTCTGTGATAATTTGTTGTATTTTGTCAAGGACAATGTAATGTCCTGCAACTATTAATATTTTTTTCGTGTTTGTTTCCACTTTAAATTTCTATTCAGCGAACAATTTTCGACTTTTATGGTTTTAGCGGGCGCACCTTATGTATAATACGATAAATAAATGCAGATTACGTCTCTTAAAATAAACATAAGCTGCACATAAGCTGCAAGCCGCAAGCAATCGTAAAAATAAAATAAATTAGATCTTAACGACTCGTAGAGAGCCTGAACCAAGTGACTAACAACTCTCAACCTTGGCTGTGTTCAGGTTGTCAACAGGAAGTTTCCGAACAGATTATGCATATGAAAAACACTAGAATATCTGTCACTTCTTCGCAAAAGATGTACTACGAAAACAAGGCTTCCATGGCGAGACACTTAGTGTTTCTCAGTTTCATTTTGTTGCATCTTTTTTTTTTCAGAAAAAAATTAATATGACACAACATGGCGTTGTAAAAACGTAATTTGTTCAACGTTAGCAGTGAGCACCGCCAAAAACGTCAAAACGCGACTTCATTGTGTATTTAGAGCTACTGCGGGTATGTTCAAGATTACGTTAAGGCCTGTCATACCAATCGGTATGCGAGGTTTGGTCTATTTTCCCGATTTAAGAATCAAACAACTAGTTATATTTTGGAATACACGAATCCAAACTTCAACAAGACAGTCCAACGCACTAACCAATATGCCAAGGTGTACTAAGCAAACAAACGTATTACGCTTTTATGACGGAACGCTAAGTGCTGTCCAGTTTTATTTCCGTTGAAAAAAAAATAAATACCTCTTAATCTCAGCTTAATTCTTATGTGAGTTCTTAGGAGAATAAATTTTGTTGTATTTTGTCAAGCGCGATGTTATGTCCAGGAACTTACATAAAACATCAAAGCTTCATCGTATTCTCTTGATTTGATATGTTCGTGCTCACTTAACATACTTACTCATTCCACGGTCAACTGCCGACTTTTATGCTCTTGTATGATTCAGTTAGCCCCTGCTAATCCCATTTCCTATTTCTATATTTAAATTCATCCCTCAGCAACCTTCTTCGCAAAACAAAATAAGCCACAGAAAATAAACCCTTAACAATTGTTGGCTTTTAGAAGAGAGCACAATTTCAATTACTCGTACTTACAAGAGGTCGTTTCCTAAAGATGACAAACATTTTTTTGTTTTTTGCGATAATGGAGAATTTGTCTGAATCATTCCGTACTTTTTTTTCTGGTTCCATTCAACGAAACAGAGAAAAAAAAAAAGAAGTTAAGCACTTCATTTTGAGGGAAGTAGTTATTTTGTATTTCCATTTGGACAGGAAGCTGAGGTAAATTACTCCGAGGGTTTATGAGAGTCATGTCAGTGTAAGAAAGAAATGTAACAGAAGTAGCAAAAAACAAGAAAGAACAGAATTTAACGCAAAAGTCACTCCTGTCTACACATCCATTTTTCATTTTCTCAAATTATTCATTCTCAATGTGACGTTTTTACGGTCCCTCGCATAGATGTGACATATTTTACACTTCCTTTCATCTCTCTTTTAACATACCATATTCAGCAACATATCCATCATGGCGACGACTACGATGACGATACGATGACAAGAACGACGACAGACCGCGCGCCGGTAGCGGATGGAATGGTTGGGCATTTTTCGAGTTTCAACCCAGGTGTTTTTTTTTGACACAAGAAGATTACAAATTTTAACATCATGTTCAACGGCTAATAAAGTGGCAAGAAACAAGAGATTTAATCACCTGTAGAACAGCGACTTTGAAATGTCAATGTTAATTAATTTCCTTCTCTCACATATATGTACTTTGGCTGCTGTGCGTTTCGAGCTTCTGTCATCTGTCATCACTCATCAGGGAGATGGTAAATAATTATAACACGCATCAGATGATAAACGCAAAATATAGTGTCGCCTGTTTAATAACAGTATATACGCATCTGCTTAAATGGAATGAAGAATATCAAGATAAAGAAAATGAGAAACGTCAACAAATAAACAATACCCACTTGCAGTAAGAGATGAGGTTTTTTTTTTTTGTTGTACATAGTTGGTTGTTACGCATTGCTTGGTGCATGCGACCGGTCTGAAGTTGAGGTTTGCTTTAAACCTCCACACTATTGATATCGTAATGACCATCAATGGAGCACTGCTGCGGTTGGGCATTGTTTTTTTTTGTCTACTTCTGCTTTTCTTCTTTAGTGGAACTTGGGCCTTATGAATGAATGAATGACCGACCTTAAGCTATTAAGATGACATTACATGGCGTTGCACACACGTAATGCGTTCAACGTGAGCAGTGAGCAGTGATCACAGCAAAAGATGTCAAAGCGGCGTCTTCATTGTGTGTGTGTACTCTGCTGCGGGTATGTTGGAAATTACGTAAACTTCTGTCAACGGACGACTCATCACAGCCATTGGTCTTGTCTCCCAACATGAGAATCAGACAACCGGTAATATTTTTAGGAATGCGCCGCATTTATAAAAATAAAAAAAAGTTACATATACTTGTGTAGCTTTTTATGACATAAGCACATAGTTTGTTGGTCAGTCTCGATCTTGGGGAGACATTGACCCTTTAATGGGTTTAAATAGAGAGAAAGATAGGTAGCTGAGAAGATGAATTTTAGCAGAAGAAGCGTTTTGTAGTGTGTGCCATATCTTTTTTTCTTTTGATAAATTTTAATTGTGTTTAAAGCTGTTTAGTCTTCCTGGATGTTATGCTTTGTTTTTTTTTTTTTTGGTGGTCGAAAGTTACCGTTAGAAACGAAGGTAACTCTTTTGACTGACAGTAATTTATTTCACAGTTAGCACCAGAGTTGTCAGTGAACTTTTAATGACTTCTTTGTGAAGAATATGCAATGGAAGTGTCAAGGTTTTGACGTGTGTGCTGCCGCACACTTTGACAATTTGAAAGAAACAGGCTTTGAGCTTCTTCGACGCAGATGATATAGTATAATAATTATCTGTCATTGGAGATAATATTTTATGGTTTGACATTAGTGCAAAGTAAAAAGTTTATTGATCACAGAGAAATATTTATATTGATGGCATTAGCCCAGCTGGAGTTCTTGAATGCATCTGTCTTTATACTTAAAGGCGAGGCCTATAGAGTAGGATAACACTGCGGGCAGAATGTCAGTGCAACTTGTGCCAAGTTTTCTGTATAACTATAATGATTGATTATCTTTATCTAAAAGAGGTTTTTGTATACCAGATTTATTAGTTTAAGAGTGAGGTTGCTTATTATACTTTTAGTGAAAACGTTTGCCAAGTCATGTTTTGGCAAGGCAAATAAGAACATACATTACCTTTGGAAGTGTAATTCAGTAAAAGAATTAATTTACTTACTAAATGAGATTCACAAGCCTGTTGTGTTTTTCACAGGTGACAAAAAAAATTTCTTTAAGATGCGGGGTCTTCATTAGACGAATTTTCATTTTACATAAATATTTTTTAATTTGGCGCATATATATCCATACCATGGTAAGCAGAGATACCATATGGGCCACCAGGTGTCGACACTTAGACACATGAGACATGAACCACCAGGTGTCGACACATGAGCCATGACTCGAAAAAAAAACTTTAAACGCGAAACCACGTTTTTGCAAATGTTGGCCACGATTACTTTAAAACTATTTGAAGGATCGTCATAATTTTGTTTTGTTTTAAGGCTTATTAAATTTATTGGAGTCTGGACCAAAATCAGGCTTACATATCAAAAATTTTTATTTGTACAGCGCTCAGAAGAGCGAAAAAAAGTGGAAAAAACGAACACTAAAATTCAAGCGTCCGCTTTTTTTTTTAATTTTTGAATTTGGGCAATTATTTTGGTCCAGACTTTAACTACACTATTTTATTTTATAAAAAACTTTGACTTTTTAATTTGCGATCATTTTTGCAGGAGCTAGAGTGGCCAACAGCGAAAAAACTTTTTTTGGAGGTGGTCTCGTTACGAGGCGCATTGTTTTTTAACGGCCCGGTATTTTTTGATGAACAGATTATTTTTTGTACTTATATGATAATAAACAAGTTAAAAAAATTTTAATTGATTATATCATTCCTTCCATAAAAAAAGAAAAAAACTTCATGAAAAAGTGTCATTTTTGACAATGAAAAAGGAGAACCTCCCCTTAATCTTATTTGAAAAATAAGCATTTTCAAATTCTAGCAAGTTCGTTCGATTTTTGAATCATTTAGTTACAAGCTATCGATAATTCAAATCGTACGATGGTGCCCATGCCCATCACTACTAAAGGCTTATCAGCAGAACTGATCAAATAGAAAGGTGACATTTTGTAAATAGCCATTTTCGTTATTTCCATGGCACATTGCAAAACAAGTTGAGCCCAGAACTAAAAAACTTGTGTTTATGAGAAAGTCTAAAATAAAAAAAGGGTTCCTGCGCAAAATCTAAAGAATGTTTGAAGTTTTCCAATAAGGATTTATAAAATTCGACTACCATATTGTTGAAGCTACATCTGTCAAATTCGTTGTCATGTATTAAGTATGTCTCCCAAATTAAAATCGGGAGTTATAGAGTTCAACATTATATGTAAATAATAAAATAAATTATAAATGTTTGTTGTGGATTTTGGGCCGCATCATAAAAGTCTATCCTCTTTTTTAGAACGACGTTGGCCAGTTCATCGTCAGCGGCGAGCGCTATTGATCAATGACAACCTATTTCTATTGGCCCGAATTGGATGATATGAATACCGACGAAAGATAGGAAACGCTTAATGGAAAACTTTTTGGTACCACAAATTTTACATTTGGTTTTAGACTTATAAGCCTATTTTCCATAATTTGGATACCCGTGTTGATGATCTAGCCACTGCTTTTCTTATAACGAAGACACATGCGACACTGCATGCAGAAATCCACTGTGTGTTTTGTCTTTGCAGTTGTATGTACAAATCTCGTGTACAAGAAACTTACTGAGTGTCTGGTGAACGACTTTTGCCATCACAACATTTGTGACCTCGTTTCAAGCAGGGCCGAGGAGCCTTTTCCACTTTTATTTGTGTCTTTGTTTCGACCAGGGCCGGGATCTTTTTTCCAATCGATTTTGTTCTTTCACTTTTCAACATTTTTTATACAAAATGCACACAGAAAAATAAAATCTAACCGAGAACATTTTTTGGTAAGTTAAAAAAATGTGTTGAAAACAACGTATAGTCTAGGTTAAAAACTATCAAGTGTTTGTTGCTAAGAGAAATGTAGTTTAATTGATTAAGTCAAATTGTTCAAAATAAACAACGTTGAATATTATTTTAACCGATAAAATAATTTTTGTTGTATTTACCTAGAAACTAGGCTATAATTTAATTTAAAAGAGTAACGCGTTTTAATCAAATAATTATGTTCAGTTAATTTAACACACTTCGTATTTTTTTAATTTTAATTTTAATTAAAGAATGTATTTCTGGCTTTTCAAAATGCTATAGCATTACTCTGTAGGTATCACCGTTATTTTTTAATAATTTTTTTCTGTTTTAAGTGATTTTTTTCTTAAATTGCCCCTCCCGCCTAAACGGGGGAAATAGACCCCCCCATACGATTTTTTTCTTGTCTAAGTCCAACCTACACGCCCTAGCTTTTTGACACACCTTATGCAAATCACCCTGTATGTACGATTAATACTTGCAGTTATATAGAGATATTACGAAAAATATATAATACATAGACACATCTTATCAAACATCCATTAACGAATAAAATATACATATGCATCATCTTTTGACAGCTCTGATTGATTTTCAAATTAAATTTGAATAATTAAAATTTCTCAGAATTGACTTCCATCATGTGGAATAAGATATTCACTTTACAAAAGCAATTATTAGGTTATTTTCAGTAGACCCTTGCTGGCAACACGACCAATGAGATTATATCTCGTGGTTAAGTAATGTCTTAACTGACACCGAGGACAATATAATGCTGGCTTTTGCTTTTGACAGTTACTAATTGCTGAGTGTAATTGCACAAAATGGAGAAGTTTCCTTTTTTTCATTTTTATTTTTGTTGGAACAACAGCAGTCATTTTAAATGAATGCTATAAATTATTTTGTTTTTTTTGTTATCTTATGTTCTGTACTTAGTTATGATGTCTTCATTGTCTTCATTTAACATGTCTGCGACGCGGTATTTTGTTGGTTGGTATGGCAATTCAAGTGAATAATTGAACATAGTAAAGAAGAAACAATATTTACACTAAATGGAAATTCATTTAGTAATCGCTTTTTTTCTGGAAAAAAAATATCGAAACAAATATATAAATAGTCGAGCGTAATGTTGTTATTTTTTTTTTTTTTTTAAATTAAACTTTTCTTTTATCGTCATTGTAATGTTTGATACTATCCCACTGCACTTCTGAATATATGTGCAATCATTACTCATTGAATATTCAATCATTCATATCCATATGTAAACCCATGAGGGAAATTTAATGGATACATTTCAAAACTGTGGAAAAAATAAATATGTTAAAATATCGAAAATTACTATGCGTTTTAGTCCTCGAAACACAAGCGATGGTGCTTCGGAACCAAAATCAATTCAAATCAAAACTAAAAGTTGACTTTAGAACTTATAAAAACAAAAAAGTGATTGATCTAACATCCCTGCAAAAATTTTTGCACTTTTTACTTTATTCATAAATTGAGGAATGCTCATTGGATTCAGAGCAGTGATGCCAGATCGTAGGGTTATTGTTCTTTTCTCGGGGGATACCAATATACAATTTAGTGAAAGTATTTGACGATATTTATTCACCATTCTATGATTCTTCACAATTTTCATATTTTCTTCCTATTAGTTTTATATAATTCAAAATTCATACGCGTTTTGATTGAGATAGCAGTTAATTAATCACAGTCACTCAATTATTGCAGGTTCAATAAATTATAGTTTGATATGGCAGACGTCATTAATTCACAGTCTGAGAATGCAGATTTTACTAAATTACGAGTACAGTCTAAGATAATAGACGAAACTAAATTACAGTGTGGGTTAGAAGCCTTCGACCGTGTATTTAAAAGGTTTAATCTCATCATCTGCTCTTGCTTGGTACTACGGCTGATCTCAATTTTCTTGTGTTCGTCTACGCTCTCTTAAAGCTATGTATATATTTAGGTTTAAACTATTTAAGTGTGAATTAATATTCTACTTAACACTTCGACAGTGATGGCTTCTGAGATAATGACAGCAATGAAGGGAGTGTAAAAAGGTAATTAGTAAAGGTTACGTTTAACACAAAACGATATGCTTATTCCACGAAATGGAATAAAATTTTATAAACGGCGGCGGCGATAGGGTATAGAGGTGCAATATTTCATTACATACAAATATTTCAGCATTGAAATAGGCGATTAAAAAATACTTTAAATTCGCATTGTACTCGTTTATTACAATAACCTCTAGAAAAAATAATATAACATTTTTTTCTGTAAGATATACCAGTTGCAAGATACGGCAACTTCAAAAATTGTCAAGCTTCGAAAATTTAAGATTTGTTCTTAAATTTTTGTAAGGTTTAAAGCGGAATAAATAAAATTGCAAATTTGAGTGAGTTAGTTGCACGAACAAATATTTATTTAGGACCAATAGTTCTCGACACATTTTAACAGATGAGATCTGAATAATAATAGGTGCTTTATATAATAATCTATGGATCTGAATCTGGATTTATTTTTAATACGTATAACAAAAACAATTTGGTATCTTGCTCCCTGCCTAAATCTATTTCAAAATCCAAAAATTAGTTCTTACTTTGGCGGGTAGATGGCTTTTTAGGATAGGGTAGTGTGAACTACAGTGTAAAGAAAAAAGCCAAGAAACATTTGAAAATCAACAAATATAAGGAAAAGAGAGATGAGCATACAATACTTCTGTCACTATGATTCGCATCGTTTTATTTTCTAGTAATGATCTATGTAGATCTTTACCGATAATAAAACGCGGCTAGTAATAATTTACAAGAATTTTGTCAATTGTGATTGATTCGGTCTCTGTGACCCGCTCATTTAAAGAAACGATTGATTGCAATTAGAGTAAGCCGATAGAACCCATCCCAATATCAATCATCTCAGATCTCGTTCTTAATCGCTTTACACATATCGTTCCCAGATTAATTCGACTCTATCGGGGTGTCTCAATCCCATGCATGGTTTGGGTTTGTCATTTTGTTGTGTTTTTTCTTCTTTCTTTTTCAAACCAAACTAAATATGTAAGCTTTTAATTGAGAATGAGATGAGAGGACAAAATAAAATTGCCCATGAACCCAATTTAGGACAAACATCATTTTTAGTACAAAATATATATCGTTATTTTACGATTTTCATATTGGGCATTACCAACAATCAAATTAAGAGACGACTTTAATATTTGAGTGAAATGAAGCATTATTTAATGGACTCTATATAACTGACCATATATATGCTACATTTTAGTATTTAGGTTCCGTACATAATTTAGAGTTCACATAAATACTCGTATATTAAGTTCATAACATGTATGGCTAACTTTATAGAGCTCTTTACATAATGGTCTATTTCACTCAAATATTAAAGTCGTTTCTTAATTTGATTGTTGGTAAGGCCCATTGTTCCGGTCTGGATCTCAGTTTTGGTATCGGTCGGCAAGAAACGACTGTTTGAATAGTTTGAATTGATTGATTCGGGCATTCAAAATGAACGATTACCATTGGCCCAGCTCTATAACTTCCGAAATGGATGAGCACGATTCAAAATTCATTTAAAACTGGCTTTGGCTGCTATATTTTGACTTATTAATTTTAACAATTTGTTGTCAATATCTATTGAAGAGATGTTATTGTAAATATCAAAGTGGGTTTTGACAGAACTAATATTTCTGTCCGAAGAATTTCCTGGCACTAAAATTTACAGAAAGGGGAAATAATTTGCTCTCTTCTGAGAAACACTAGACATTTTCTGCAAACGCGAACACGATTCGACTTAAATTCGAAAAAATCCAAATTTTGGGGTTTACGCGAAATAGGTCCTTACAACAGGACTGATTCACAATATTCGTCATTTAAGAGTTGAAAAACCCATATTTTCTTAATTTAATACTTTTTGGAGTCCCAATACTTGACAACTGATCTATCATACAAAAAAAAATGTCAAAGAAAAATTTCAAAAAATGATACATATTCTTGAAATGATGGCCTTAAGACAAGCACGCTTATGTGACCCTATCATGATTTATTAATATGATAAAAAAAAAATATGATAAAACTTACAGTACAATAGTTGTATGCGAAAAACAGCTATTTTTGACACTTGTCTTTTTTTAAGAACCAATAACTTTTAACTGATCGCTTGCTTGGAATGCTATGATCTACAAATTAAGTATTAGCTTTGTATATACGTGATTTTCTGTTACCAACGCTATCCTGGTGGTGGCGCTGAAATTAGCGCACGATTTTACAGTGGAGTGTATGTTATACAAAACAAGTAGTAAAAAATCGAATATTTTAATTTTAAATTTAGCAGAAACAACTCAAACAAGTACTATTGTTATGCTTAAGATGTCGCCCCAATCGTTGGTCTTCATGAGAGTACTATAAGTTTTATATACAAAGGTATTAGTTATATTTTGAAAACTTCGTCATTTAAAAGTTAGAAGTGTAAGGTCAAAAAACAATTGTATTACACTTTTGACTAAAATTTTTAAATAATGATTTATATTTTTTCAATTTATTCACTAAAAATCAAAAAGGGTATTCATGTAACGAGATAATTTTCCGCTTTGTAGAAAGATATAACTTTCCGCAGCATGTTTTCATGAACACCCCCTAAGAAATACTTGCGTAAATGTGGGAAATATTTTGTGAAAAGTCAAATTAAAAGTCAGAATCCATACTTCTTTAGTTTACGAGGTTTATTTCTGCACTTTCCGCAGCAAATTTGTGAGATAATTTTATGCGATTTGCAGAAACTTTTTCCCATACAAATTTTGACAGCTCGTTTCTGCGAAGATAAAATTATCTGGTTTACGAGGGTTTTCCGCGCTAACATGAATACCCCTAAAATGTTATTGTTTTCGTCAATTTAAAATTATGTACAAACTTGGGATTCAGTTAATTTTTGTTTAAAATACGGACCGTTTGGGAATTCCCTACAGCGAATTCGCACATTGGTAAGCTGCTAGAAGGGACTCTAAAGTGCGTTATCTTTATTTGCTGGGTTAAACCATCTTTAACATTTTTACAATCAATATATTTTTCAGCAGAAAATTACTTTATGAAATTTTCAACTAAGCGATGAACTCAGAATGCTTATATTAAAAATTTTGGGAAATCTTCTAAGCATGTTTCGTTTCATGCTTAAAAGAAAACAATTTGAAAAACTTCGTTAAATGGAGACAAGAAATGCATGAGAGTTGGAGAAGTAAAATTTGTTCGTTGTAGACGAAAATTCTGTTTATAGAAATTCATTATAATGATACAAACACATCTTAAGAAACTGAACGAAAAAACTTTATACTTCATAGATATTAATTCTTAATAGGGGAGCAGTGTGTTATAGGTAGAAGTTCGTATTAGGGAAGTTTGACTGTATGTATGCTAAAAACAGAATTTGTTTTAGCAACAAAATCAAACAAAAATTGACATATTCCCTTATGCTAGCTATACACAAGGCAACCGTTGCAGCAACGTGTTTCGTTTGTTCACTACACACGTAGCAACTATTGCCGCAACCGCAGCACTGTTGGAGCAACCGACCGAAAATATCAAAACTTTTTGATATTTCTGGCAACGGTTGCAGCAACACAAAATCAATTGGCAACATAGCTACACACGAAGCAACGGTTGCTTCAACATGGATGTGTTGCTGCAACTGTTGCCTCGTGTGTTGCTAGCACTAGACTTATAATATATTTAGGTTTCTATCGATCGGGGAGAAAAGTGTGTGGACAAAATTGAAATTGAACACATTCATAGGGTACAGCGAATTTTCAAGTTTTCTGTTCTTTTATATCAAAACATGAAGAAACTGATT
Source organism: Chrysotoxum bicinctum (assembly GCA_911387755.1). NCBI lineage: Eukaryota > Metazoa > Arthropoda > Insecta > Diptera > Syrphidae > Chrysotoxum > Chrysotoxum bicinctum. Next base: position 211,071,111 of record OU426989.1, on the reverse strand, counting down.
TTTGAAGCTTATATGTAGACATTGAAGAACAATAGTTAAATCCAAAATCAAGCCTGTTACGATTGTGTCTGATATAAAATCCTAATTTGACCTTAGAATAATACGTTGTATCTTCAAGAGAATTTCAAGGCCTTATTCGAATGATATAGTGACATAATTTCCTCAAAAAAAAAATATTTAAAAAAAATGACAAAAATTCATTACTCTTCAAAAAAGAAAAATAAACAAGGAGAGAAAGAAGAAGCATACCTGCCAAAAATTGTCTTGACAAACCACAGTCAAAAACCTAATACATAATCATTTAATTTAGGACCCCCAGACTTAGAGTGGCTTTGGAATTTAATAAGATAATCGCCCGTTAGAAAACCGCAACCACTACACTTCAGATTTTCTTGTTCGAAAAATCATTAAACTCTTACCGACTTTGCTTTTGTGTTAAGTTGACTTAATCATTCTTGATCTTGTAAGACAAACTGCCAACATTAATTCTTCCTTGAATTCCGGCACAAGTCTGTTAGGTATTTGAGATCTAACAATTAGTTTAATGCCTGTTATTGTTAGCTCTATGGATAAATACCATGCACCTGTTGTGCAAGTATAAGACCTTCAACAAAATCGTTAATCGCCAGTGTTGAGCATCAATGGTAAATTCCTGCTAATCACACGAAACTAACCCGTCAATTTCGTGTGCGTTCTATAGGTCCGATATTTATAATGTTGCCTCTATTTCGCTAAGATCCCAAGTCGGACAATTTGAGCTGAGTTGGACTGTGGAAATGAATATCAAATGTAATTACAATTTATTTTCTTCGTCATTTTATTTTTGTCTTCCTTTAATATCTGGCATCTGCAGTATTACCTTTCCTCTGAAGCTTTATTGTACCTATGTATGTACACCGCAGAGTCGATATCTTCCTATTAACCATCACTGTATAGATACTATAAAGACCTAGTTCTCAGGACGGAAATATAGAGGCATGGCACATGCTGCTGAAGGTATATAATAAGACTCGAGTCTCTGGCGCGGGCACGAAAAGATGTGAAAGTGTGAAAAACAACACTTTTTTCCTCCACGACCTTCCTTCGTTTGATTTTATTGTTGTCGTCGTCGACGGCTTCGTTGGCTCTTTCGATAGAAATAAAATTCATGATTCCATAAAGTTCGAATAATTTTCTATTATTATTTCTTGTTTTTTTTTTTCATTTTTTTTCCACGATTTATATACCTTTTTTTTAAATTCGCCAGAACAATGCTCGTCATTCACGATTTGCAACAAAAGGCCAAAGCCAAAGGCAAAGTCACTGAGTCAAAAACAAAGCCCGTTTTTTTTTTTTTTTAGTATATCTAACTGCAATAGGTAGCCGTAGCACTGTGGTCATTTAAAAATAAGCACAATAAAAAAAACAACAATAATCTTCCCACAAGTTGCAGTGGAAATATTGTCAAAAGAATAGGAGGCTCTCCCTCCGATGGTCACCATTAACGTAAGGAATTTGTCCAATTAGATAGTTGGACCATATCTCTACGTGACTCAGAAGCATATGCATAGATTGTGTTTTGGTGCGAAACTGTTGTAATTTGGAAAAACAAATAAATATGTACCTACACAAAGGTTTATTAGAGTTTTGTATTGCTTATAGTCAGGTAAGTTGTGTTGCTTTTCTGGTTGTGTTTTTATAACAATCGATGCACACATTTATATATTAAGGTATTAAACCATGGGTGAGAGGGCCATCTTGAATTTGTTTTTTTACTTGCGATGTATAGGCATTACATGCAATTTCTGCATTCATAAAAATATGGAACTCGAGAATTTGATCAGTCTTGACATATGACGATTATAGAAAAGACGAAAAAAAACTGGCTCTCACGGTTTTCTTTAAAATTCGTGGATAGCATTTTTGAATTTTTCCCCCGGCACGGTTTTTTTTTTTTTTAATACCCGAAATAACGGTATCTGCGTTTAAATTTTTTCGAAATTTTAGAAAATATTGGTTTAAAAAAATTGTATAACTATTTTTTTGGTTTTCGATTGTCTCAAACACTGTACGGATTTTGATTTTTGTTTTTATTCTAAAGCTCCTTAAAAGCTTAAACAGTATTTTGTATTTAAATTATTAAATTCTATCAAACAGGTTCAAATTAGTAATGGGGGGCCTGGTAGAAGGGGAAAAAAATGTATCTTTTGAGAAAACCTAAGAACTCCTCTGCGTTTTTGGCTACGTCGAATATATGATCATTTTCATAAGAGACGGTCATAAACACATACATATACCGATTATGGAAGCTTTCCAGTTTCTTTGATCTAAGAGCCATTCATGGATAATGACAAGGGTGATGGTATATTTCGCTTGATTGACAGAAGACAGCTTTGTGTTTTCAAACCATTCAATTCTTCACGAATTTTTATTCTCTACTGTATTATGATGTCGAGATCAGAATCTAAAGATTCAGTTTCACACCCGAAGACTCATAGTGGCTAACAACTTTCAAATATTCCTATGTGCGTGTTTCCAGGAGTGGGGGAGACCTACAATTTTCTGCCGATTCCGAAAGGCTAATGAGCAGCACGTCTTATGACAAGAGATACTCTTGTAGGATTTGTCAATTCCTCCTAAAAAAAAACTTTTTTGCAGCGGCTGAAAATCGAACCGAAGATCTTCTGCATGACAGTCCAACTCACTAACCATTTTGCAAGGCGTATTACAGTCTGAAAACCAATATAAAAACCTGAGTGTACTGTCGTCAATACAATAATGAAGGCGGTCAAGAGATCATTTTCGAAAATAAAAAAAGTTTCGGAGAAAAAACGGAGCCTTGGGGTACGCCACCTTATACTTTATGAATATCAGACGTAAAACCGTCCAGAACAATTCTAATTGAAGGGCTGGAATCGTAATTTATAGTCCAACGAAGAAGAGATTCATCAATACCAAATGCACGTATTTTCGATCAAAAAACTCAATCAAATGTTTTAGAAATATAAAGTGCAATTACTTTTATTTCTCCAAGATAATGTTCCTCTTGGTTCCTCTTATGCCATCAAATCACCAGTAGACCTATTGCTTTGAAAAGTGTTCTTTGAGTCATTAAAGAACTTGCGTTTTTATAATCTTGGAAAGAAAACAACTACATGCGAAGTTTTTACATACTTTGATAATCTTCAAGAAAATTTTAAAATTTAAAAATTTGGAAAAAATCAAAAATATCGTTTTCTGATCTAAAGTTACGAAGTTGTCCTTAAATATTTTGAATTTTTTTTTAGAGAAATTTCTGACAATTGTTACCAATTTGCAACGTAATTACTCAGACTACAGGAAAATTTCTACTTCGTTTTGTTCATTGCGTATAAAAATGTGAATTGAGGTTTTTTGAAAGAATTTATTAATTGGCGAGAGGTTTGTTCAAAGAATTAGTATCCCAAGTAAAGCTCAAGTATATAGTATGTAATTAGCATTGAATTTTACTTTCTTCAAGTGAAGAAAGTAGGCCGTGAAGGTTTGGTTGGTTGTTCTCTGAGGAAAATATGAAATTTGTGTATAGATCTTTTTGATTGATAAAAAAATAATTATTTATTATTTGAAAGTGGAAACATTTAGTTTTTGATAACAAAAAAAAAACACAAATTAATTTATTAAACATTTTTATGAGAAAAGTTAACATAGTTTATTAATTAAAGAAACACAACATTTTGTACAACCTAGTTTAAAGGTTAGTATGATACTACTTTTAAAGCAGTTTACTGTTTGGTTCCTAATTTTTAGCACAGCATTTAACAAATATCGTGGTCAGGCTATTTTTAAATAAACTACCTCTGAACACACCCAATAGAATGACAGCTCGTGGTAAATAACTAAACCAACACATCCTTTTTGACATTTATAAATAATAATGTTTCATATTAAGCAATACATCATTGGCGCAAAATTTTAGTAGAATTAGTATGATTTTATTAACCAAGTTAAAAAATGACGATTTTGCAAATACTTACCAAATTTAGCAACATATTGTCTCTAAAATTTTATTAAAGTTAAAATAAAAGAAAACTATTTTATCTTTTTAGTATCGCAATAAAATGGATATGACATTTAACTATGAATGTAAAATAAAGGTGTAACACCACAAACTTTCAATGATTTAGCTGTGTTCGACTGCGGTTTATTTAGCAAAATAGCTTTAGAACGATACTTATTTAAAAAATGTTTAAAATAAAGATAGATTTAGCAGAGTTCTTAAAATTAAGAAGAAGTGTAGTATCATGGTTATATTTATATTAAAAATGAACATAATATTTAAAATTCTAATGTTTAAAATTCGGAGCTATTGTTTTGTTTCATTTAAAGAAAATTTTCGAAAAATACATTTAAAATTCTGAAATGAAGGCGAATGGCTTTCAAAATAGAATTTTTGAAAATAAAATCGAAAAGTGTAGAAGGTGCTCCAAGGTCATCAAGGCACCTCTTTTAGCTTAATGAACCTTTGAACTTAGAATTTTTAAAATAAAATAAAAAAGTCTAGAAAGTTTCCCAATGCCATTAAGGCACCTCTTTTAACTGGATGAAACTTTTAATTTAGAATTTTTAAAAATAAAATCAAAAAGTCTAGAAGGTGCCTTAAAGCCATCAAGGTACCTGCTTCATCTGAATGGCCTTCTTAATTTAGAATTTTTGAAAATAAAATCAAAAAGTGAAGAAGGTGCTATGAATGCACCTTCAACAGTGGCCAGGTTCCTAAAATTAATGAAAATCAAAAAAAAAACCTAAAATTCAGTTGAAAATAAGAAAAAGTTTAGAAATTGTAATTGCCATTTTCGAGAATATTTTGAAAAACCAAAATCTACGAGGACTTGAGATATAACTTTTATTCGATCGGGGTCATCGTAAAGATAGTTTTTATACGAGTAAAAACATCAAAACCTATTCTTGCCCTATACTGCAAGAAAAATAAAATGCACGACTGGGTCGCACGAACCTGCTCCTATGTAATAGACTACGAATTTTAAAAACGGATGTTATTAAAGAAAACTGTTCATAAGGATAAAATGATTTTTTTAAATTCTTTTACAAGTAAGAGATAAAAACAGAATGCTATGCAAATACGAATTTATGCAAGAACAAAAATTATAAGTCGTTGTAGTGGTTCCTTAAAAAAATAAGCTTTTATGTACAAAATTTTTAAATCATTTTTAAGAAAAAAATTTGGTACGCTAACCTTAAGTTTCTATTATTGTACGAATAGAAATCTAATTTCCAAAAAAATACTAAGCCGTTCTTGAGATATCGAATTTTTCAACAAAAAAAAAAATGACTTTTTTTTCTAAAAATTGAAAAAATATTTTTTCTTAAGTTTTGAAATGCAATGTTTTTTTAAACTTTTTAGGAGCTTTTTTATGAAAAATTTCATTAAAATCCGTTATGCCGATAATGAGAAATTCAAAATTTTAAAAAATTGTTCTATGGTAGGTACAGTCAGTAATGTCTTGTTTTCAATTTTTTTTTTGTATTTAATTATAGATCTTAAAAATTAATCGAACGAAACAAAATTTAAGCAAAATTCTCGGAACCGTTTTCGAGAAAAATACGATTTTCGAAAACCATTTTTTAACATTTGTATGGAAGGTACCGTTATTTTTAGGTAAAATAATTTTTTTTTTTCATATCTTGTAGATTATTTTAAGAATTTTTTATTTATCAAGTTTTAAAAAAATCGAGCATGGGGTTTTCAAAATATTGAGTTTTTTAAAAACAATTTTGAAAATTTTTTAAAAACCCAAAACAATTTTTTTTTTAAATTTGAATACGCAATATGTAATATTGAAACTGCTAGGGATCCTTAACATAAAAAAGATCAAAATCGGTTGTACCGTTTTTGAGAAAATCAAAAACAAAAAAAAAATAGTACCAAAAATAATAATTCTTTCGAATTTTTTTTCATTCATTAGCTAGCTTTAACTAAATGAAATTTTATGAATTTTTGTTTAAAAAATCTGTGGGACAGTTTTTAAGAAAAAAAAATATTTATAAAAAGATATCCATGATTGAGAGTAATTGGATATAAATCGTCGAACATTTTCTAAAATGTCACTTGACGGAAAAAAGCAAACGAGAAATGACATTACATTACATTACATTTTACACTACTCCGTAGATAAATCTACGAAGTAGAGACACAGAAAAGCACTGGCAATTAAGGCCATCGGCTTTAGACAACAGAACAGAGAGAGACACACAGATAGAAAGAACAACAGAAGAAACACATGTCAACAGCACACGGTTGGTATTTGAACGGTCCCCCATCCAAGTACCAACCGCGCACAATGATGCTTGATTTCGCTGATCGATGGGAAGCGATGCTTTCATAAAAGCCAAGGCCGTTGACGAGAAATGACAGTTGGCTTTGCTAAAATGGAAAACATCAGGTCGTACATAAAACGTGCAGTAACGTTTGTTTATCTCTGTTGGTTTGTTCTTACTTTAGGCAAGTGTGGAATAAGCCCCTTCTCAGCAGGGCCAACGAATTTTGACATTAAATACTGATTCAAGATGTTTATCTTTCGTTCGGAACCATATATGCTTCGTCTATTTTTCTTGACCAACATATTTACTGTGATAGTTACAAGCTTTGCAGCACAGTTGTGCTACTCTCAAGTATATCCGTTTCGAAATAAATGCTCATCAGTTCACCCTTGAATCTAATTTTGGACATATCGTCAAATGCAGTTAGTCGCACAACACGATTATGGAATAATTTACCCGCCACGATTTTACCTTGCCATTTTAATTTTCAACACTAATGTTTATCGCCACCTCATTTTCCCCTTCTTTAATTTCCCCATCGCTCCTGCTGTATTTAACATTATAAGAGTCTCAATAAGCCTTTGAGTGTATGTGAATTATAAAAATACATAAGAAATTTCATCTCTTCACAACCACGAGAATTCAAAATAGTTTTGAAAACTGTTAAGTCGTCTGCATAAATGAGACACTTTAAAGACTTTAACACACGTGGATAGTCATTTATGACTAACATAAAAAGTATAGCACCGAAATGACTGCCTTGTGGTATTCCAGAGTGAATGTTAAAAGTTTTAAAGGCATGCCCATTTAAAAGTACTGAGTATGATCTATTATATAAATATGATTGAAGGCATACAATAAAATGGTCTTCATAAATCCATAAGCTTTCTTAGTTTCAATAGCAATATACTACGCAAGAGCTTATTGAATGCCTTACTAAAGTCAATGAAGATGTAATCCACTTGACTTTCAGCCAATTCCATTCGAATGGGGTTTATTTGTTGATTTAACATAGAAAGATAAAGTTTCACAAATTTTAGCCTCAAACATTTTTGAAATAACCGACAATCTTGCAACAGGCTTTTAATTGATGGTGTGGTTGTCTGATAGTCGGTGTCTCGTCTACCATATGCGGGTTTGCAGACCCTTTTTCATTTTAACTGAATATCATATAAGAAAGAGTCTACTCGATTCTTTCTGATTTTCTTTCGAACTTTTCGCTTATTAAATCTCGATGTACAGGTATCCTGTCAAATTGTATTAGAAAAATGTCAAAAATGACAAGCCAAACGAGTTTTTAAGGTAAGTGTAGCAGAAGAGCTTTTCAAATAAAGAAACGAATCAAACCTATGCACTATTTGAAAAAGTCTACTGATTGCGTTGGTCTCCCTGAAATATGTAGCAAAACTCCAGGTAATAGGTAGAACCAGGGATGCCAAAAGCTCAAATTTCAATTTAGCTCAGCTGAGCTCATTTAAGTAAGCTTTTTTCTTTGAACTAGTTGAGTTGAGTTGCAACCCTGGAAAAATGTTGTTTCATTCGATCGAACCTTCAATATTCATATGATGGTGCGAGAGCTTTGGAGCCTGCACTGCGCGTATATCATCGAAAATTTTCATCAACTTCCAATAAAAATTATATTGATTCCGAAAAAAGAACAAATCGAAGGAAAAAAATTTACAGCGAAGAACTGATACAGAGTAGTTCTCTCATCTCTCTCTATAGGAGTTTACTTTAATCCTCTTTCATTTGCTTCTGTAATAAAAACTTCTTTTTAAATAAATTAATTTCAATTAAAATCTCACTTTCCATGGATTTTTGTTTGTTTTTTTTATCTCCCATCGACACTACTAGAACAAAAAAAGGTAAAAATCCCAGAAAAAAATCCACAGACAGACACACAACCTCCAATCAATGTTAATAGAATTCTTAGGAAATAGAAAAAAGAAAAAATATGGTAACCAATCTACATTCATCGGACATCTAGCTAGCTTAGCTACACTCTTATGCGGAATTGCGAACTGAAAAGAGGTTAATAAAAATCTAGACCTTCACATAGACTCTGTGAAAACTAACAAGAGAGATAGAGATACAAAAAAAAAAGAAATTTTTTTTCTAAACACCAGCGCCAGCGGCGGAAAACTATTGCAAATTAAATTTTCCATCCGAACACATTTTTTTTGTTTTTGTTGTTGTTACTTTCCCGCCTTTAGCATGCGGAGGTTCGTGTACTTATAGATGAAAGTTCACTGCACACTCTTTAGATAGGTATTGTAAAGACTCAGGTCTGAGCATAGAGACTTTGCTGCCTGATACCTATCTAACTGATAAGCCAAGCCTCAACCATATGGTTTGTTTCCCAGAAAAAGGAAAAAAAAAAGATGAATCCATATTGGCAAAAAACAATGAGCACAATGGATGGAACGCAGCATTGGTGGAGCAACTAACGATCTCAAACGAAACCTTGTGATTTTCATTTTCATGGAAACTGCACGAAATTTGTAGCCAATCTGTGAAGAAGTATCTGCGAACATGATTATGAACTTATTTTGCGCAATGAAAACGAGGTAAAACAAAAGAAAGTGATTTATTCTGTGGAGTGTGTCTTCGTGAGGAGCATTTTATAGATTGGAGGGGTTGGGCGATGCAAATGAATTTCTTAGAACAAAGAAATCTTCAATCTGCAAGCGTAAATTGGTTTCTTAATTAATCTTTGCTTCTAGCAAAATAATTATGTTTTTTTTTTTCTTTTTTTTTGATTTCTTACTTTCCTTTGTTGGTTTTGTTTTCTCCATATGATTGTACTACAAGGTCTTAGGGTCTTAAGTATTTTACGAGTCATTGCGTCTTTTTCTATTGTTCCAACATTTGTGTGATGTGTGTTGTGCGTGATGTGTTTTCTATTGCAATGATAGACTTGGGTGTGGTGTGACTGTCATCTTTCTGAAGCCCTCAGCTACTGTCATTTACTTTTCTGAACATAATAATTTAGGGTCTGGCAACAAAAAGTAATTTTTTCCATTAACACTTGGAATATTGCCATTTTATTCGTTGTTGTTCGCACAGGCAAATGCATACCTACGTACATGGTTAATATTTCAAAATATTTTTATAGGATTCTTCAATTGGCTCGGGTGATTTTTTGCGGACATGTTGTTTTGGTGACATCTGTCAAATCAGTTGTTTATTATTTAGTTAGTGATGCCAAATCACCGAGGCAAGTTACATGATAAAGCTTTTTTTTATTAAAATGAGTGTTCGTTAGGGAAAACGTTGAGCGCGTTGCGTTTACTTTACCGCAGACTTGATGGTACTTTATAGTCGGCTCTTCAACGTAATGGTGACCAAATTTGAGAAGACCGGTTTGGTAATTAATTAGCCAACAATCGTGCGTCAAAGGAACGCAGTTTTTGCCAAAAACATCGCTGGGGTCTGTGTACAGTGTACAGTGTACAGCAGAACCCGAGCCAGTCAATTCCTCGCCGTGCGCAAAAACTCGACTTTCCGCAAACTTCAACCTGATGAATTTTGCCTCGGGGGCTTGCAAGATCCAACTCACTCACGAGCTCAAATTTCATGACTATAGACAACGCCGTTTGTTCGCTGGCTGTGCTTAAGAGCATTTGGAAACGGACCCCAATTTTGGCAGAAAAAATCATCTTTAACGAAGAGGCGCATTTTTTGATAATTGGCTGTGTATACAAATAAAATTGCTATATATGGAGGTTCACCAAGTTACAATAAATCCTCAAAAAGTTACCGATTTGTGTGAATTTTACGCCGGCGGCGGGCTCATTGGTCAGTACTTTTTCGAAAACGACGTTGATTAGGCGGTCACCATCAATGGTTAACGCTACAGAACGATGAATTTCCTAGGGCAGCGGACGCCAAGATTAGCATTCTGCATGAATGATTTGAGGGATAGCTTATCTCTTGCAGAATTGGCCACCATGTTCATGCGATCTGACCCTGCTAGACTTTTTCTTGTGGCGTCTCCTGATGTCTGAGGTCCTTGCGAATAAATCAAAAAGCTCACTCAAGCGCTTATTGAGTCACTAAGCAAGACATACTCGCGGCCGCCATTTCTACCTACATACCTACCTATTATTGTAATGTCAAATCTGATCAAACTCTCAAGTTCGAAATTTTTACGAATGCTTGCCCTTGCATATACTGCCTATTTATCGCGTAAACATTTAATTGTGTTAGATCGCACGATCTATGAAGTCAATTGCATATGCAGTCATATGCATTTCGAGAAATCGCTCGTCCAGGAAATTTGTCACGCACTTCTTTTACGACCTATCTGGCCCCGTCCCACTGAAAAAATGTCACTAATGTCCATATAGTATTAATTTCAGGGGAAACAAGAATGTCATCACTTTTGAAGAAAAATAGCCCAATGACATATCGAACCCCAAAAATCTCACCAAATTGTCCTTCTTTGTGAAGAAAGAGGTTATTCTAAATACTATTACTCTTGCATTTGCTGATCCCAAGGTGCGACAATTTTCTTTGCTAACTTACTGCCTGTCAGTTGCGCCTCATCACTCGAAATAATTTTTTCTAAAAAATGATGATTTATTCATTTCCACCATCCAATCTTAGAAAGTAAAGCGTTTTTCGCGTTCTATTGGCTTCAGTTCTTGTATTGACTGAACTTTATAAATATAGAGACAATGATTAATTCCTGAGATTGTCTTGAAATAGATGCACTTGGGCTTTCAGTTCCACTCTCAGCTATATGCTCTTTTCGTAAACGTCAAATCAACGTCAATTTGATCGTCAAATGATCGTCATTTCTTGATGCAAATATTGCTGTCGTCAAATATGCAATCTTCCTGCTTGCACAAAATCTATTTGATCAACGTCAGTGTGTTTTCTTGCAAATACATTTGACGTTTACGAACGCGGTCTAAACTTACATTTCAATCAAATCAGAATCAGATTCACTTCCACTTGCCATTTTTCTTTTCAACGTCGTCAAATCGATTTTTTTACTGCAGAGCTGCGCCGCAAATGATGTTATCGAACATATGACTTAAGCAAACTGTATTATCGAAAATAATGCTTTTGCATGAAAACTTCGTTTTGGGTTCTCTTTTGCAGTTTGCGTTTAAGAACATTCTGCAAATGCATTTTTGATGCAGATGACGTTTTCGAAAACGGCCTTATATACAGACATTCAATTTTTCAATCTACGCAAAAGTTGTTACCCTATCGGAACATACCATAATTTTTGCAAATGGCGTAAAATTACAATTCTACTTTGACATTTGTGAAGTAAACAGATACGAAATACACGTCGACAAACACATGAATCGCTATGCTCCTAAAAGACGCGAAATGATTTTTCCCAAGTAAAGATTTTCATTCATAAAAAAAATCAAAGCCAAAGGACATCGGATGATAACTTTTGCGACCTACTTTGTACAGTTCTATTAAGTATGAACTTATGTAGTTTTTATTCCGAGTGTTAATGAACACAAAATTAATTTTTGTCGATGAATCTACTAATTTTTTTAATTGTCATCTTCTATATAATTTTGTGTGGACATTGAAATTATTTACATAAAATATTGGATATAATGTTCCTTTCAATTGTTCACATTTAGCTTTTTTATATAATTTTTCTAGAACAAACAATTTGAAGAGAAAAAAAGTGAACTTCAGTGCGCTGTCATCGGCCGTTTCACAAAAGTATAAACACCCCATTTTACTTCCAAACGGTTAATTCGGTTTAATGACATTATACTCAAGAAACTGAAAGTTTTTTTTTAATAGCGTATAAAATAATTTAGAGAACGTTCCACTTGAAATATATCACTTAAATGGACCGGCTTTATGATAGCCCAATTTAATGTGTTCTTTTTTATGTTATTACATTTTATTTTCACATTAATACCCAACGATTCTCTTAGCGTATGAGATGCCTCAACTATGTACCTGCTCTGAAAAAGTAAGAAAGAAAAACAAACAGACAGTAAATTAGCAATGAAATTGAAGCTGTTTAATTAAAGATGCTACCATTATAATACGGAAAACAGAATGTAATCTTCGGTAACTTCTAACGAAGTATGTAGATTTTGTTCAATCTTTCGAACAATTGGTTCATATAAATTTAATTTGTTTTCGGTTTGTCAGCACACACGCCAAAAAAGGGTCCAAAGTAATTCATCAAGTGAGGTCAAATCACATTTCACATTTCGTAAACAACTGATGTTGAATCAATACCCCAATAAGTCAATGTGCGTCTCAATGATGGCAATACCACAAGATAATATCACCTTTCACATTGATAGCCAAACGGTATTTAAAGCGATGTCTGCCATTGAAGCTCGTAACTTGCAGTCACAAAGAGCTAAGGGTTATTGGTACATAGCACAACATAATGCTCTATTGGATTCCTGCTCACTGTGGTGTCCCAGGTAATGAAAGCGCTGAAGACCTGGCAAGAATAGGATCAACACTTGATCTTCAGCAGGCAGGCACAAGAGATCAGGTCCAACTCTGTAATCTTGAACAGAGCAAATCGAGATCAAAGTTCTAGATACAACAAACAAGAAATGGAGCTCGCTCGATATCAGACTTATAACTAGAAAACTATGGCCCAGACGGACTTTATCATTCAACTGAGTAAAACGTCTCTATGAGCATTACCACCGGACAAAACCACCTGGGTTACAACAAGAAAGGATGACTTAAGCAGAGGATGCGATGACGAGGAGACACATGATACTGTGGCACTGCCCTACGATATATCTTCTGAGAAACAGGCTCTTAGGGAAACACTTCTTCAACAACTTGGAGGAACTCTCTGCCATTTTAAGCAAGAGCCTTTTGAAATTTATTCACCCTAGCAAATGGCTTGAAAATACCTAAAATCTATCAACCAGATTGGAAATCCCCTCCAACCACAGTCAAAAAACATTAAAAGGGTTCAGGACGACAATGATAGAACGAACGAAAACAACTGAACGACGCACGTGTTCCTTGTAGGATTAACAACAAAGGAAGAACGGGCACTTCACACACCAACGATTGCAACTCCTATGGTTAACATGAGTGTCAGTCAGTTTATAGGGCCACCTATACCTTAGCTTGATAAAAGGGACTGCCCCTTCGAATTATTCAGCAATACTGACCAAACAAACGGACATATACACCAACTACTGACCTATCAAACTCATCTACCAGACTTTGCAAAGAGCGACATACACCTAAAGGTCTGGTGAAGGGATGATTTCTCAATCAGGGGCGTCAAAAAGACGCCTTCCTTTCCTCAACAAAGTGATTATGTGACGACAGACATTTCTTCAATGACTTAGATGTACCCTCCGATATTTCAGACTATAGATTGCTGAAACTGATCAACATTCTAAAGGGGCTTGAATGACATAGGATTTATCATTGGTTTCAATAAATATGAGTCACAATCACTTGGCTATCACAACGGATCTACATTGATCTAAGTGTGACAGTAACAAAGTCAACTGTCAGCTCATTAACCTAACATAACATAATTCAATGTATGCAGTATGAAAAGTACCGCCATCCTGCTTCAACCGATATTGTCTAGACCTATTTCGACAATATTTAAAAGACCAGAAAGCAAGGCCGAAGAAAATAATTTTTTTTACTGTAACGAGCTTGTGCGGTTGTTGCTCTTAGAAAAGAGACGTCAATTTATTTTGATTGTAAAAATCTTGCGATAATGTACGAGTACAAGCAATTTAATACGGCGGAAGTTTTTTTTCAAGATGGTGCACAGTGCATTGATTGTATGGAGGTAGTGGACAAAAATCTATGTTTCAAAAGCAAAGTAACTGTGCAAACAAATTGGTTGATAAGAGATTTTACTCAATTTGAGGAATTTTCACGCCCCTGCCACGCCCACTGCTGATAAAAATTGGTTTCACAAGAACGTCTCGTCTCGATAGTGATTTCAAGTATTCATATTTTGGTTAGTTAAGATATTATAACTTAAAGTGTCCTGAATTGATGAGTGTGATAACAAAAATTAATTTGAACCAAAATCCACCCACTGAAACGCCCACAACTGTATTACATATTATTAGTTAGAAGACAAACATTTCAATTTTTTTTTATTCTTACGTTATACAAGGGTTGTAATATTTTAAAGGTTAGTAGGAAAGTATACATTTTCTTAAAGCACAACAACCGTAGAATATATCGGTATAAATGATTTTGCAAAATATAATGAATGTTTTTACTGTTGACAAAAATAATTATTCATAAAAAAGTAATAACAAAAGAACACTGAAAAATAAAAAACATATGAAGAAAGATCACTATCCGAATCTCCAAGAGTAAGTGAGGAAGATGACGAATTTGTAAAATTTTCATTCATTTTGATACATGCCCCAATATCACTTTAGTCATTTTTTGAAAGTCTTAAATTTGTTTTCCTTAAATTAAAAATGAAAGGATCAGACTTTAAATGTAATGTTCTCAAGAGGTTTTCGTTTGTATTGATCTGGGATGATTTTCTTGTGTAAGAAATGCCGGAATTCCGTAATTCTTTATGACATGGATCAGAAGCTTATGGACACTTATAGTACCAACTGTAGAGCTCAAGATATTTTTCTTCAACTTCAGCCAGCAGTTCAGAAAAATTACGTAGGTATATCAATACAAAATCCTGAAGCTAAGATTCTTAATTCAATTGAAAATTTATGTATGAGTTGTTCATCAAGTCTCATTATTTCTGCAGTTATTTTCGAATTCTGAAATTCTGAAAAAAAACGTCTTGCCGTACTTCCATCAATTGTTGACCCAAAGCCTAGCTTAAGCTTGTCAACAATGAGATATGAGACCCAATTTACTTTTGAACAATTTATTCACATGATGAAGCATTTTTCAGAAAATTAAGAATGCTATTTGGAAGAATAAAAGAAGTTCTCAACCAGACTCGGTGGCGTCTTGCAAAATGATCGCCGTTTTATGTACAAGCCTTTCACCTACGTTCCACCGAAATCGTTCTCAGTTGTAACCGCATAGCCTTTAATTTTTAAATCATTCAATATTAATTCAATAACACCTTCAACTTTTGTGTTTTTATCAAAAGAAATCCATTTTTCGATTTTTTTTTTATTTTTTAGGTTTGACATTGCCCTACAAAAAGTCAAATATTTTAAAGGTTGGCCAGAAGTAGCACGAAAAGTAAGGTCGGTTTTCTTCACTACTGTTCAACTTGCCTGAAACCCTAAAGTTGGACAACTCTAGAGTTGATACAAAATGTAGAGTTGAGTGGCAAGTTGAAAATTACTTTTCTTCACTACCTTAATTCTCAACCCGAAAGTTGAAATTTGAAAGTTGTCCTACTTGAGTTTTTCAGAATATCCCTGGGATATTTGTGACAGATATGTCATATGTTGTTGTTTTCTAGTTGTAGATTTAAATTTATTGCGTTTATAAGTTAGAATTTTAGGTTCGGTATAATTTTTATCGGCAATTAAAATTTAAAAAAAATGTAATTATGGAAAAAAACAGATAAAACCCAATGAGATTCCCAAATTGTCAGAGGAAATACAACAACATTTGGCAACTAAGCATAAAATCGAATTGGAAATTCTGGACGGTGAAAGGGAGAGGTATAAGCTAGAGCGTGAGAGAGCTGCCAATACCATCTCTCAAAGAATCCTCTATTAGCTGAAACACTATTCTTGTGGTGAGCTTTGAAAGACGAAAACGATAAACAAAGTCACGGTCGTCCCATTTCTCGACTCCAACACATAGAGTCCTACATTGTCTTATTTCAGGAGTCAAAAATTCTTCTTCATATTCGCTTTCCCAAGCAGCCGTCTTTCCGAAGTTTCTTCATTTTCCTCGAAATACTATAGTTTCAAATTAATTTATTCTGGATATTGAAGGCGAAAACAACTTTTTATTAAACAAAATCTAAATCCTAGTGGAAAACCTCAAGTTTGCTCGGCCTACTTCTAATTGTTTCGGGAGTTGAGAAAATCGAAAGTTGATAAACTCTAGAGTTGCAAATCAGAAGTTGAAACTGTCAACTTTGAGTGAAGAAAAACAAAATCACAAGTTGAAAATAAAAATCCTCAAGTTGAGTTCAACTTTAAGTGAAGAAAATCGCCCTAAATATTTTCTCAAAGCACACAACATAATGACATAAGATATTTTGCTACAGTTTGTTAACATGTTTTTAAAAGCTTAACTTAATACCATTTGTAAGACTCAAAAACGAGTACTTTTTCAAAAAATCACAAAAATTCAAATTTATAAGAAAAATTCGAAACAACAACTCATACCTGCGGTCAAAGTATCCATTATTAATATTCAAAACAAAAGCCAAAATATTTTTCTTACACGAGCTAAACTAATTCGCACAAAATTGCAACTTTCAATAACATTGCAGCTTAAAGTATCTCAATTGCTCACAAAAGTTTCTAAAACAAGTTTAGAGCATAAACATAGATTTTTTATTTTTATTTATGTCTGTCCACTAATCGACGCACTGTGCGGTGGTCTAAGCCAACCTAACCTAGTGCTAGGGGTTTTTTGGGAATACTTAAGGGAACTGTTTTTAAAATTTCAACCTAATTTTATGCCGCCTGAATTAGTGGTCAGTTTTTTTTTTAATGTTATGGACTTTACTCGTTTAGTCATTTAATTCAAAACTTCGTTGTCTAATTTTTGGCAATCGAAACTAGCCAATTTGACACTTGAGTGACTTGCCTATTGCAGTTTGTTTTACAGATATAGCCCAATCCGGAAAAATCCAAGATGGTAGTTTAAATTCCATCTCAGATTTTTTAAGAAATTACCGTTATAATTAAGGACGTTGTTCTGACCATTTCCACTAAATTTCAGCTTCTTAATACTGATTCAGCTGAACTAATTATGATTCAAAGTTTTTTAATTTGAAATTTAACAGGTGATACCCAATGGCCTGGCCAAGCCCATAAAAACCAACCTGGACTGTTCTGTTCTAACTTGTTCCGATAGTTCTCACCGAATTTAGTTGGTCTGCACTAGGCTGCCTATTTCGAGGTTGGAAAACGGCCTCCAGACAATTTGTTTCCCTAAATTGGTTCCTCCTGATTCGAAAAATGAATTTTCGTTTCGTTTTCCGTCACATTAAAACTATGGTTGGAAACTTCTTCAAAACTTATTGTTTTTTTTTTTTTAACTGCCACTCCAGTATATGTAACTGCTGCTGCAGTTGGAAGCATTTATGTATGTAAGAACCATACATAAATGCTTCCATGACTGGTATTTAAAAGGAAACACTTAAGCACCTGCTCAGAACCGAATTCGTGATATGTTAACTTCCTTGGAATACTTCCCGGTCGAACCTAACACGTCCTTAACACATCTCATTGTCCATTACCACGTGCAATAACAATTACTCTAAAGCCCTCGGTCTATGACCCGAAAGAGGATAATGCAATATTGCTTCTGTCTAACGAACATTAGGTGCCTAATTATATCTTATGAATGTACATATATACCTGTTCCAGCTAAAACTATCCCTAACAACATCCATTTTGTTTTTTATTTCTTTCAGAAAACTTCAGCGACAGCAAAGCCCACCAAATACCACTACTATCCACATAACCAACATATCTATCTCCTGCCAGAGTGTGCTATTCAACAGGTCTGTAATGCAGTCTACGTACGACTTAACTACACTCAACCACTCTGCGCATGCCCATCAAGGTAATTTTAGAGTTTTCCGAAATCACTAAGAAGACTCCCAAAGCAGAGGAGCGAGGAAGATGATTTTACCATACAGCTTCGAGAAAGCTATAGCCAAATTTACTTCCTGCCTTCTGCTTATGTCTTCTTAAGCATACATTGCATCCAACAAGTTCAAGAAATTAATGTGAGCCAAATCGATTGTTTTACAGGTACCGGGATCCATGTTCGGCCAGTTTGAACGAGGACGATCAGCATACAACGAAATTGGTCGGCGATGGAAAGAAGAAGGTAAGTCTGTTCCTTTGGAAGAAATAATTGTCCCGAAATGGGCAGTTAGAGTGCACTTGTGCGATCACTTTATACAGCTATAGGGTAATTGCATTTCTTTACATGACCAGTGGTGGTTAGAAATCCGAGCCGCTGATAGTTGTGTTCCTTTTGGTAAAAAAAAAACTCTTTTTGGGCTAAAACACATTTCCATTAACATTTCCACGACCAACCAACAAGGATTCAGGTTCTTCCCCCGGTTTGTCTCCCATGCAAAAGCCGATTACCAGGGGGACAACGACGATGACGGTCGTCGCGATCGTGGTAAAGCCAATCGATTGCTTATTTTTTATTAGACAGTGGAACACGGCTAAATCATACCCATGGACGACAAGATGCGACCCAGACTATGCCATCACCTTCTTTGATTGGATCCAATGATTTAAGAAACAATCAATTTACAGGTGTTAATTGAGATAACCGTTTGAATGAAATTGGGTGGAAAAGTTCAAAACAATTTTGAACAACACATTTTATAATGAGGACATGAGATCGGGAGCGGGAGCGGGAGCAAGACACACGGACCAAAAGACTTAAAACTTAAGACATCATCAAGTTCAAGATCTTGTATGCGGTTGTCAGATTGCGGTGTTATGTTAATAAAGTGAACCATACTCTGTTAACCTATACTTATACAATTTTTTTTTATTATTATTTTTCCGTTCACATGTTGTGTGTGAGAAAATTGTCTTGCACGTAATTTTGGGTTCTGATTCGGTCTTTTGGTTTCGAAGACGAAACTTAAAATCCGAGAATGAAAATCGTTCTGAAAGTGACTTTTAAATTTCACTTGATTACATTCATTAAGCAAATAGGTCGGTAAATGAATGGGGCATCATTATTTTCGAGGTTGAATTACACTTCATTGAATTATAGTGAGTTACGGGGAGAGAGTGAGGAGCGTAAAGGAGATACGTGTGAGAAATGGGTTAAGTGAGTTTCTAAGTGTGCATGATGTGCATTCTGCAGTGCGCAGTTGGATAGGTCAGATTTAACACCAACAAGAAATTTTGGTCGATTCTTAATTGAGTGTTTTGATAAATTATGATGAATAAATTAAATAATATAAAGTATGGGTTTATTGAGTTTTGCGACCTTAAGATCTTTTGTGCCACCATCCCAATTTAAGACATCTAACCAGCCGGTTAGACTCTATTCTGTTATACAATTGATGTTCCACTCGCACCAATAGCCTGTTAGCTTGTTTTAATCTGCTGCTCTAAAATCGAAATCTGCAATTTTAAATAAAGATTTTTCCAGCTGTTATTTTTCAGTAATAGTTTAAATAAAAGCACATGACTAACAGCTGAACGCATTCATTCCATTACATTCAAAATGAGTTCTTAGAACGGAATTCACTTGTCAAATATTTTCAAAGAAAATGGCCGTGTTCAGATTTGTACCTGTATAGCTTTGTCTTGTTGTAATTCTGTTTGCAAAGAACAGCTGATGACAAAACAGCTATTTTCAAAAATATTTTATTTTAGGATTCTAAGATAATTGATGAAAAATGTCAAAACATCTGACACTTTGGAAGTTAATTTATTGACAGCTGATCAACCAGAGACTAAAAACGAAACTTACTTTTAAGTCACTTATGTCGCCTGAGCGCATTCAATGTTATATTTAAATAAACGCCATCTTCACTAGCGATAAATCCATCGCAATCGCAATAGCCAAAGCAGAAAGAGAGAGCAGATTTATCGCTAGTAGAGACACTGCATGTTAATAACTTGTAATGTCGTTGTTCTATCGCTGCCACTTCTTTGCTATCGGCTATGAACAAAATGGAAATGTTACGCTTTAAACGCTTTGACGAACAAAATTTTTAAAATAAATAAAACAAAAACACCTTTTAAGTTACATAAATTTTTATTTTTTAAAAAATAAAGACAATTGTTTCGATGCATGTGCGCATCATCTTCAGTTTTTATGTCGACTGACTAGACGTGTCAATTTAAGAACAAGAGTAAAGCAAAGAAACAACTAATAATAACATATTATACATAAATACATGGAAACTATTGAAAAATAATAAATATATTATCATTATGTATTAACAAGTGAAAAAAGAGATGAGACAAATGGGCCATTGTCTCTGTTTACAGCATTATCTCGATGCAAGAGCAAGTATAAAAAAAGGGACTCAAGAATATTTAAACGTGTTACATTTTGCTCGGATTTTTTAAGAGAGAAATTCTCAATAGTCAAAGAATGTTTTGATTCTAAAATATGTTCGGCTATTCCGCTTTTATATGGTTCGTTATTTTTTATATAATTTAAATGCTCTTTTATTCTAACAATTAATTCTCTTAGAGTTTGCCCAATATAAATACTATTACAATTTTTGTTATTACATTCTGCAATATAAACACCTGGTTTTTCTAATGAATTTAATGTATCTTTAGTTGACAAAACTAATTGGCTGATTTTATTATTGCTTTTTGGAACTAATTGTATATTGGTGCCATTAAAAAGATTTTTTATTTTGTTATAAACAAATGGATCATATGTAATGGGAAAACGTTTTATGAGTGATGTTTTTTCATTTGATGATAAAGATGTCGTCTCGAGAAGTTTAAGTTTTTTTCTTTTGTTTTTTACATAAGCTATCGATCACATTTTTTCCAAAACCATTTACTCGTGCAGTGTCATATATAAAATTTTGTTCTTTTATGTAATTTTCTTTGGACAAAGGTAACTTGAGCATTCGATTAATCATAGAGTTGAAAGCTGCATGCTTGTGTGTGTTATGATGGTTTGATGTGTTCGTTATATATCGCTGAGTGCTGGTGTTTTTTCGATAAATATCGAAGCTTAAACTGCCGTCTGATTCTCGTCGTATCATGATGTCCAAAAATGGCAAGCATTCATTTCTTTCCGTTTCGACGGTGAATTTTATATTTTCACAAACGGAGTTTAACAATTGAAGCGTTTCTTGGATGTTCTTCGTCTTCACAATCGCGAAGATATCGTCGACGTAACGGAACCAAATAGATGGAAATGACGTGTTTTTCGAGAGTAACTCCTCTAAAGCATTAACATAAATATTACAGACGACATCAAACCATCATAACACACACAAGCATCCGAGCAAAATGTAACACGTTTAAATATTCTTGAGTCCCTTTTTTTATACTTGCATCGAGATAATGCTGTAAACAGAGACAATGGCCCATTTGTCTCATCTCTTTTTTCACTTGTTAATACATAATGATAATATATTTATTATTTTTCAATAGTTTCCATGTATTTATGTATAATATGTTATTATTAGTTGTTTCTTTGCTTTACTCTTGTTCTTAAATTGACACGTCTAGTCAGTCGACATAAAAACTGAAGATGATGCGCACATGCATCGAAACAATTGTCTTTATTTTTTAAAAAATAAAAATTTATGTAACTTAAAAGGTGTTTTTGTTTTATTTATTTTAATAATACAGTTACATAGCACTCAACAATAATTTAATAATGAACAAAATTTTGTTTTGAGTTTTCAAACAGTTGACTTTTGCAGTTTGCATTCTTTCAATTGTTCCCCATCAATTCATTGAGTACTTTATTGTAGAGAAACATAAAATGAGTCTGCAAATAAATGTCCTGCATTTGAAAATCAAAGTACCAACGTAGGCCCTTTAAAGCATGATAAAATGTTCACGGCTTTTTTCAGCAAAGTATCTGCGTCCACACTATGCCTAACAACATTGTTAATTTATATTGTCGATCAATATGTACAACATTTGAATTTGTGCACATAGTCTTATACTACGCATTATCAAACCACTAAACTGAGATTTAATCAGATTTACCCTTAATCTTACACAAATATCCAAGATTTAATACACTAACTTAAATCGTGAATCTAGATTAGAAATAAATCTTGATAAATCTTCATAGGGCCAACAATTTTAGGAATCGAACTATGCCCATATTGACCTGAATGCATTCACGTCAGAATTTGTTCGCTTTGTTTGACATAAGTCAAACTTTTTGTCTCACTTTCGCACGTCATAGGAAAAAATGTCAAACCATTTGCAATTTGAAAGGTAGTATCAAAGTTAATCTTTATGTCCTGTGGAAACTCTATATAGGTTTATTTAATCTAAACTAAGATAATCCATACGTATGTGTCAATTTTAATATCTAGAATAACATTTGTGTTAAAAATAATTACAGAATTATTTGTGTACTTCTTCTTATCATGAGTGAGGATAGCAATTAAACTTACAACAAAAAATTACCAAAAACTGGTTAAAATAATGCACTTACCACAGGCAAAACAAATCTGACAGCTGACTATTGTGTTGATGAACTCATCCAGATTAGAAAATTATTGTTCAGTCGACACAACTTTCTTCATTTCTACCTATTTGAATCGTGTTCGGTTCGGAACAACAAAAGTTGATTGGCGCTGTTCAACATTATTGATCAGCGATATTGATTTACGTAAATCAACATTATGAACATTGCCTTAGCTCTTACTTCACATTTACCAAGTTCTGAACGTGTTTTTTCAGCAATTAAATAACGAAGACGTTCCAAACATCGAAGTTATTTCGCACAATACAATTTGTTGAGATTCTTGTAGTATGTGAAACGACTCTTAACATTTTTATGTCCAGTTTCACAGAGTGAGTAAGCGGCACTTAAATTTCAATTATTAAGGTAAGTGTGCATCTTGAAACATAGTCTTACGAATCAAAAGAAATGGATATGACTGATTTTCAAAACGTCAAAAAAAGTTTAGATGCGGCAGCATTTCACTTTTAGTAGGCATTTGTAACGCATCCTTGATACTTTGCATACATTTTGCTTTGTATTTGACATTTGGGAAAGAAATGGAATGAAATTATTTTAATGTGGATTTTTACCGTTTTCATTTATTTATGGTGTAGATCCTAGAGAAAACATTTTTTAAAAATTTTAATTGACAAGTTTTCAATTCAACTTAATTTATAAATGCGTCGATTTTTACTGATTGGCAAACCTCATCGATATTTCCAACAGCTACCTTAATTTATCAATAGAAAAATGAACAATAACTTAAGACAAATATATTTTTCTAACTTCTATCGAGACTCCATTTTTTTTTAAACAAACGTCGCGTCAAATCATGTAATGAAAGCGTTCATATAAAAAAGCAAATGTTCAGTTTTTGCGCATCATTGACATGAGGATGCGTTAAGAAACTAATGACTTTGGCAAAAAATTTTCTTTTGAGTTTCGGAACTTTTGAATTTGCACCTGGAACTCAGATGGAGCTCAATTGGGAGTAATTTTTAGAACCGTATTTTAACAAGTGAATTCCAAATGAACCGCTATTTTGGGTTTCCTATTATAAGTTGTGTACATAAATTAAATGTGTTTAAAATTAGTTAAACCATTTTTAGAGGTCAAACCAGAGTGATAAACTCAAAGCAAGAATCTATAATCCTTTTTTATCATCAAAGTATTGCAATTTTCTCGATCATCACTTACAATCATTTTAAAGAATTCAACCACGCCATTGGCTCTATAGGGAATGAGAACAAAAAAAACTTCATTATGTCCAAACGGAAATTAGATTTCTTTTCAAATAAAAATAGCAACACTTCACACAATAAGGAAGCAAATAGTAATAAAAAGCGAATCAAAGTCCATCTGATGATGTTGGCCACATGCCTCGCAGGCAATTAAATTGCTAAACAATGTTCCAATCTTTTTAGCGTCGAGGAACGAGGATTGCCTGATGTGATGCCCGACTTGTTTTGAGATGGCAAACTGAAGAAGAAGCAAAAAAAAGAGCACGCTCTGTCATAATTAAGTAATTAAAGTTCAATGTTGCATAAAGCCGATTTCCGTGCTCGTTCTCATCAAAATATAGACAGACAGACAGAACTCATGGTCGTATGTTTCTGGAAGCTGACCCTTAGTAATTTTCTAATTTCTCACCGTATTTTCCTATAAAATAGAAGATTGGCGGTGTATTCTTCTTTTTTTTTTAATTTTTACTATCAAGAGGCTCTTTTGTTGCATGCACTGCTTTGAGCTTCTTTGTCAGGCGCATCATCTTATGTTACATCTATGTGCGAGGCCAGGCCGCTAAATTAGCTAAAGGTTAATTGCATTGTTTCTATCTTCTGGCTACATAGTGGCTATCCGTGCTCCAACTATCTTTTGTTTGTTCGAATCCCAGATATTCCAGGCTAATGCAGTTTCAATGTCGAGCCAAACTCTAAAGAAGAAGCAACCAACAATGAGTGCAGAGTGAGGGATAAGAGCCTCCATTGAACAACTTTATGATGCTCCTCCATCGATTACGGCATTTTGCCACCAGCAGCGGTATTGACGTGATTTTAGGTCTTCGTGTGGTTATATCTTTTCGTAACGCAAATGGTTGGGACAGGATAGATATACGGAGGAACGTGTGGTTTAGTTGGGGGGGCTATGTCAAGATACCGATGAGAGGAGGAACGCAACATCACCTGAATAAAAACAAAAACTTAAACTATACGAAAACAAAACACACTCTATAGAAGATACCTAGGGTCTCATTCTCGTCTCTGTTTTGATCACGATATCAAAACGGATCATCATGACATGAGCGCGTTGTGATCATTCTTTTTGCTGTCTCCACCAGCACCACGACTTCTTATTTTCCGTTTTTAATGCAAAACTCAAGAGAAATATTCTGCTGCATAGATGAGTGGCGTTTAAAAGAGGCTGTTTCGGTGTTTTACAAAATATTAAGGGCGCTAAACGAGAGGGCGGTAGCGAATTGTTTTAGTTGAGCAGGTATCTTAAAGGAATTTTGTCCGTCTATTTTGTTGAAAGTAAAGGTGTGTTTGTTTACTTGTAATTTCTTAAAAACTTTCAAACTTTGACCCATGAGAAAAAATCCAAGTTTTTTTCAAAACTTGGTGAAAATTTTAAGTTACCAAACCAGAATTTCATAGCAACAATGTTGAAATCCCAAAGGTTTGACAAAAAGATGTGTGTATAACATTACTGTCACTATAATCTGTATCATTTTATTTTCGAGGGATTATCTATATGGATCATTAACGATATTAAAACACGGTTATTAAAAATCAATTTCGTGTAAAAGCAGCTTTATGTCATTTTCCAATGCACTTTCAGAAGCGACTGTAAATGTTTAAAAGTTTTTTCAAACCATTCCAAAAAAATACTCTTCTCACTATTTTGAGAAGAGAATTTCACTTCTCGATTTCAAGTCAGAATCCACTCAAGGAGCACTAATAGTACACATACTCAAATGTCAGAAGTAAAACCAGACAGCAGCATTCTTGCTTGATTTCGTTTGTGTTTGCTACAGTTTAGTTCATTCGGAAACAAATTATTTAATCGAAAATATACAAATAAATATACAAATAACAAATAATACATAAATGTCGCAGATTTTTACCGACACGCCGATTTACTTATACAAAGACAACATTTCAAAGTTGAGTAGAAGTAGTTAGCACCGCCGCGCCGGCGGTGTTCCATTTGATTTCAGAATGAATGGATCCTTCAGTGAAACCAATGGAAAATTACTTAAGCAGAAAATCTTATGTCTCGGAAAGTTTTTACTCTCATGTTTTTTGAGTAGAAAAATAAAAGGTAATGAATGACACACACATGAGTGGCCGTGGCGCGATGTGTACTCGCCTGTGAACCTCATGATCACAGGTTCGATCCCTTCCGTCGTCTATGTCGTTTTAATTCCATTAAAAACCTTCTAAAAATTGTCATCAATGGGTTGCTGGTTTACTCATTACATGTTGTTCAGGCATAACACTAACAACATGTAATTGAGTTAAACTAGTATGCCCAACAAGGATGAACACGAATAAAATAATGTGAATTATAAGCGACACAGAAATAAGACACGGCATTCTCCGCTTTAGTTCAGCCGCCATCCCTGGAGATAAAATATGTATCTGAGACGACAACCTTCAGTCTCAGAACATCGTGCTACACATCTTTCCTATCCTTCTTTCTCTTCCTTAACTTCACGCCCGCGCTGTGTTGAAACATTTAAAGGGTGATCATAATCCCTTGAGCGCGTGTAGATTATAAAAAAAAATGACAGCTGACAGTTAAGTGGGCAAGTTAGTTTCTTATGGTATTTTCTTCCAATTTCGTTTCAGAAGGCTCCTGGATGACCAATCGAAAACACAATTAAACAAATTTTAGAACATTCCAATCAGATGCAACTTTTAATTGTTTTCTAACATTTTATTAAAGTTATAATCATCGAACAACTATTTTTTATTTTTAGTATCGTTTTAACTTCATATGACTCTATAAACACTTCCAGATGTCAGAAAAGGTCTGTTTACTTTGTTTTTCGAGCGAACTGTCATTGTTTTAGATGTGTTTTCAAGCTAAGATACTAGTAACAAAATGTTTTAAATTATTAAAAAAAGTTAGGAAATTGTTAAGAAGTATCATACTAATACCTAATACACTTTAGGCTTT
Source organism: Chrysotoxum bicinctum (assembly GCA_911387755.1). NCBI lineage: Eukaryota > Metazoa > Arthropoda > Insecta > Diptera > Syrphidae > Chrysotoxum > Chrysotoxum bicinctum. The sequence goes on along the minus strand of OU426989.1, from coordinate 211,044,339 downwards.
TCAAAGTATTGAGCTAAAGTATTTACTTAAACACTATCGCCGTTTTATTGAGCGAAGAATGAAATGTGAAAATATTCAAATTTTTATTGGCAAATATTACTTAAGATAGTTTTAAAATAGTCAATGTCAACGAACACATCCCCAGACATATAAAGGTTACTAAACTACAAAAGAAGGTATTATTTCAAAGAATCTATTTCATTGCGATACAAAAAAAAAAAACACATTTTTCATATTTAATATTCATTTTAATTTTTGATATGTTTACTATTACTTTTGCTATAATATTACTTGTCGTTTTGTAAAAGTTATAACCAACGCAGTAATTAAGAGTGAATAAAACGATTTTGCTCACTCTCTATATTCAATCTCTTTTAAATTTCAAAATCAGTTCCATATGTCACATTTCACATTTTTTTCTTTAAATTGAATTAAGCTCGCAACATTTTTAATGCATTTTATATTCTCTCTGATCGCTAAAATTAAATTAAGCGCCATCTAAACTCTCAACACTTCAACAAATGAAATTCACCTAATGTTCACTCTGATTACCCACCCACATTGAATTCACTCTTAGTTTTGTTGTTGTTAAGATTTGCTGTTCACCCTTAAAAAAAACATGGCTTTTGTTAATTTTTAAAGTAAAAAATCACTTTTAAAGTTAATAAATACAAGGTTTTAAAAAAAATTCACCTTATCAATTTTCCAGATGCAAATATTCGTTAAAACTGAAATCGTCGGACATACAGACTAAGCTTGAAAATTAGCTTCCAAAAATCTTTTTAAATCTTTCAACAACATCTCACGGTCAAGATTTTATCTTTTATTCAAGGTTTAATACTTCATAGAAAATCTGGGCCTAGTGCTACCTAAAATTTTATGACGAATCCGAACCGCTAACCCTAGGGCCACACGGGCAAGAACTGGCAAGCAATTTGGGTACATACATTGCCAGTCAACTGATGAGTAGCACTTAATCATGATTATTTGCTAAAAACAAATTTCCATCACCAGACTTCTCGCGACCAGACTAAGGAATATTACCAAAGATTATGCTCTATTTGGATTTGAATATTGAGTTGTTAGTTTTTTTAAGACTAGGCCCTACAAAAAATTGAGCTCTGTTTAGCATCAACTGCGGCCCTTTATCCTCACGTGTATTATCTCGGAGAAACCCCAAAAGAAGCTGACTCACGACACGGATAAATTAGGGGGAAGCGCAAACGATAAACCCCCATCATACCCCCCCATCAAAGTATAAAGAAACACGCCAAACAAAACAAAATTTGAAATGAGAGATGCACACCAGGAAAAAGGGAGTCAGTCACATGACCGCATGTGCATGAAGAAGATTCAGAGAAGCATCACTCTCGTCTCAGACTCCAAACTCTTCATCTTCATATCTAGCTTTCCGATTGCAAGCTACGAGTATATCATTGCAAATCAAAGAAGCTAACCTACAATGTGATGTTATATGTGGTGAAGGTGGCTTCTTACACAAAACAATGAGATGCGAGGAGATTGGAGATTTTTCTTCTTTTTTTTCAAAGAAAAACCAGAGACGCGATGGAATTCTAACGGAAAAGTCAGTGGTTGCTACTTAGCGGTTATGATGAATGACTTTGGGGTTAATGATATGACGATTAATGTGATAATCAGATCGAAGATTTAATTTTGCATTCACAAATTCTGGGCGGTAGGGTAGGGCGGTGTGGTTATGAAACAGGCTACCATTAGAACTTGCATGACTTTAAAATAATATTGTGATTTAATTATGTTAATTTATTCGAAGAACTCGCTGCAATCGGTGTGAGTGCCTGGAAGTGTGAATTTCCACACACGAGGAATAATAGAAGATTATCTCATAAATCCGTTGAATAGAAATTAATGGATATTACGTCTATTCCGGTATTTTGATATTAAGATTACGTTATGTGGTAGAGAAGTAATTTCAGAAGATTAATTTGCAAATTTACTTCAAAAGTTTGAATAGTTTATATATCTAAGGAAGTACGAGAACGAAGACCCGAATCTAACTGAGACGAGTACGAACAGAGTTAGAGCTACCGTTTACTCTTGTAACCTTGCCCTAAATAGCACCCAGCGCTTTAATTTAAATCATTATCATTTATAAATATATGTATTTGTTTTGTGGACTCTATTTCAGGCAATCACTTTGGCTAAAACATGCGAAACCATAACTGAGATGCGAGAATGTCGTTCGCCGAAAGACTGGTCGCTTCTCGCATTACAAAACACCCGCACTGGGAAGTCACATTATTTGGTTATCTGCAGATGTCCAGATCACTTCAAAATGGGTAAAGAAAAAAGCTTATTTTTTTAAATGATTTTTGTATAATTTATGTATCTGATTTATTTATTTTCCCAGAGGGACCAATGGCACATGATCAACCTACTTATGCCAGTGTGCCCGGCATTCGAGTCTTCGGAATGATGTGTGTAAAACCTGGATTCTCAGTGAGAAAACCATCGGTTCAGCCGCCAAAGCGCTATCAATTGCAAAAGCCTTACTACATTCCAAATTCCCAAAACAAATACAGTTCGATAAAGGATCATAGCCGACCATCATACGGATCGTCATCGTCGTCCCTTGGAGGCAGCAGCAGCCTCAATTATCAGCCTCCTCCGCAGCATCACACTCTCCATCAACAAGATACGTATCAATATCTTAATCGACCAGAAAGTTCCTCCACTCTGTTTGTCAGTTCATCCAACAACCATGGACACAATAGTCACAATGATTATCCAGAATCAATTAGTTTTAATGGTGGCATCTATGGCCGCAACAATGAACGCAATGGAGAAAAACCAATTCCAGCAGCAGATGAAGACATCACTAGTACTAGTGCCAGCAGCAGCAGTAGCAGTAACAGTGACAGTCCTCCCAGCAGCAGTAGTATCAGTCCAATTTCGAGCGAGACGAAATCAGAAGAGATCAGTCGAACATCATCAGCTGAAATCGATGAATCTCCAACGACGTTAGAGGCCGCCACTAGCACTGCCGGCAAACGAGACAAACGATCAATTGATGATTTTGAATCGGACATCTATGATGAGGAGAGTTCACCTGAATTTCCATGGCAACGAGCAATTGCCTTTCAACGGTCAATAGTGTGGGACTAAAAGACGATACTTAACCAGAGGATTAAAATAATTTTTCGACTGTGACTGAAAGCAAACAAAAACTCAAACCTATCCGCTAGGAGTATTAACTTTCTGTCGACGAAAACATCCATTTTTTGAAAAAAAAAAAACTACCCACACGATATTCATCTTTCAAAACAAGGACGTTTTCATCTTTCCCATATCATTAATTTTCGTCGTCAATTTTATTATATAAAAATAAAATTAAAATATTCTTGTGTAGTAGGTTTAGGAGTAATAATTTTTTGGGAACGGTCTTTAATTGAGTTCTAGAATCGAGGAACTCATTAGGGAAATGTCTCCGAATTCGGGATTATAAATATATTATAAACAATTTAATACTAATTTAATTATGTATTTTTAAAAATTTAGATAATTAACTGTGTGTGGTGGATGGGAAGATTTAAAATCGATCACGGACCACACAACAACAATACTATACCAGAATTAAATTAAGGATAAAAGATAAATTATTTTTATTTATTTTTTTTTTGTATTTAGATTTAGGAAGCATTTAATAGATTAATGAAATAAACTAAAACATAAATTTGAATCTATGTTTTTTTTAAAGGAGTCCGTGAAGTAAAATATATTGGTTCAACTCTTCGTGCAACTTCGTCCACTCTTGGTTCAACTCTTCGGATGTTTAAGGTTAACGGCCATAAAATAACAAGAAAGATGTTTGAGTGGTGGTTTCACAGGTTCATATGTACATACAAAATGACTTGGGGTAGAGGGTAAGTCAATTTGGTTTTTGGTGTTTCAAATAAAACAAGATAGGTAGAAATGGCGACGACTGGCAGTCTAGCGCTGTGGCCAATTAGCACTGAAGTGCGCCATTTTGATACCATAACTCGTATGAACCTGTGGATTGAGTTGCATTGCTATGGGAAATTGTGAACATTCTCACGGAGTCCTCCAGTTTGGATTAAGATCTCTTATTGTGTGTTTGCTTTTGCACAATCACCCGGAAAATGGATCACTCACTCAACCGGACCATCATACTCATCTGACACCATCTACACTGTGCCAAACTACACTTGACAGGTTCTGAAACAGAGGCCAATCCGATTCAGCAATCATCCGGGCCCCTACACCGTAACCCTCCGTCAAAGTCCTCAGTCCATTAACTGGGGATCTAAGGAGTCAAACGGAGGATAGAGCACAGAAGTAACCGAAGTTCATCCTAGAGGCATTTCGTCGCGTTGAAAAGTGATGAAGTCTTTGATCTTCATTTCCGAAAGTTCGTCAATGCCGTCAAAAAATACCCTTCCTAATGATTATGCTCTAAGATTTTCCAGACCAGGGCATTTGCAGAAGAAATGGAGGACTGTTATCATTACAGTTTTCTCGCTGGTCCCCTCAGCTATGACAGTGAGTGTTGTGAAAAATGCCTAGCTTCGCTGCATGCTATCTTATTGGCCAGTGTCCGTTACGATTCTGGCTATGTCTTGCCTGGGTCTGCGTATCAGATCAAGTGTTCGTGATTTATTATAGATGAGCCAATTTTTTCTAGATATAAAGCAGTTAATTAAACTGCTCCACCTACAGGTTTATTCGTTAAGAAAAATTGAGAGAATATTGCCATTCCGAGCGGTATTTTGACTCTTTCACCAAGTGAGCTATACTATCAATGCCACAATGATCCGAAATCTAAATAAGACTGGCTGTGTGCTTAATATAGATTCTTGCAAGTTCATTCCAGCATTGCCGGACCAATTTGGAGGACGATGTAATGGAATTAATGGCTTTAACAGCCGCCTGACTGTCTGTTATAATAGCCGTATTCCAGCTTTGGTTTGTATTTTTATCGAGGACCTTGCATGCTTCCCTGATAGCCAGTAATTCAAATTTAGAATTTTTAAAAAGAAAAAATTAAAGTAGGTACCTAGCTATAAGTTGTAAATGGAGAAAATTTGATTAATCCAACTGAAAATCTTTTGAAACACCAACTGAGAAGTTTGGTATAGGTACATTTGAATATGGCGCGTATGTATATTTTACAGAAAAGTTCCCCATTTCTAGTATATAGTACGTGTATGTTGGCCTATTATGTATATAGACCCATTATCTTAATTAAAATCATATCTCCGACACATTAAACGTCTTAATAAACTAACCCTAGAACTTACCTAAGACTTCAGCATTAACAACAATATTACAACTATACATCGGTGTGACCAAACGTTGAGGTTGTTTGCAAAAAGCTTGTTTGCATGCTTCTTTTGCTGTTGACATAACTTGCCCTTAAGTAAATAAAGGATTTCAATCAGCACAAATATTCATTCAAATAATCTATTTAACATACCAGAAAACGGTCCATATGACTTTGAATTCAATTCATCACTCGTATCAACTGTCCATTCTAATACAACAAAACAAACTCCTTGCATTGGCTCATCACATAACGGTCCAGCAGTAGTTGTCAATTGAAAACCATTAACAAAGGAGCTGTCATAGTCCCGACGTACATCATGAACGGCATTTGATTCTGATTTGGCAGGGGAATTATGATCGCCTAACCAGAAACTTGCAGGCTCATAGTCGGTTAGATTCAAAAGAATATTTGTTCCACATTTTCTTGGCCCAATCGACCAGATTCGATCGATGAGATTCGTTGCACTGGATATGCATTTTAAATCGAGCTCATCAAGTGCATTGGCTAAGGATTTTTTGATTTGTGCGAGGAGTATTTTAAATTTGTCAGAAATCACTGATGATCTTGACATGTTGGAAAGTTCCTGTGAGAAATAATATAAAAAAATAGAACTCAAAGTATTTATGAAAGAACTTACTTTAAAAACAGATGAATATTTTTCTAGAATTTCAACAACCGATTCTGGTAATGGCAGAGCAATCAATTTTATTGTACCCAATTTATTAACAGTCTGAAGTGTGACTATTTTCTTACTGATGTCTTTGTCAGTCGCTAAAATGAGAGGATGATTTGGTTTTGTAACAGGAACAGTTAGCTTGTGTATGACTTACCTGTTTTTATTATGGCTTCGTTCACCATGTCCATTGTAGCTTCGGGAACTATTGTTTCTCGGAAGGAAACAATTGGTTTGGATACATTAAGCTTAACCTTGGCGTAGTTTTCTTCTAAATCTCGAACACATTTTTCTACATGGACTTCACCGAGAGTGGTAATAACATGCTCTCCTGAAGGCTCAACGGAAATTTGTACGCAAGCATCAGCCTATGAAAATGTATTAAGATAGGTACTCATAATATTAGAATTTCACGAACGTGCATGGTAATTATTTGTATTCTTAGTGTACTGTGATTTATGAACACATCAAGCTTAAAGTTCAAATTTAAGTCGTAACTTAAGTTTCTTATATGGGTGATTTCAATAGCGCTTTTTCAGATAACTGAGCACTGGGAAACTGAGCCCTAATTTATGAGGGACAAGGCGTAGTGACTTGCAACTTTCAACCTATTATTGGCGAATCCGAATCAATAGGATGAGACTCAATTTTTCATGACAAGAGATACATAAATTAATGAATAATGTAATAAATCTAATTAATGTATAAATCTATTGTGCCCATCTATGCAGGTAGATGATAATGTTAATTTTAGAGTTCTTCCTCCAGATTGGTTTTTTTTTAGATGACAAAAGATACTCTTGGAGGATTAGCCACTTGAGGGCCTGCTCTCCTCACGAAAAAAAAATAATTTTATGTGGCATAGGCTGGGAATTGATGGCCGAACGCCGGCGAGCGTGACAGTCCAACGAACTTACTACTACGCTATACTAACTTTCAAATGCAGGTCGTTTTTGACAACTTACGAGTATAATATACAAATTTCAAAACTGCCATCAAAGATCCTTACCTGATTAAGAAGTTTAAGTCCTTTGACCAATTTTGGCATATCCAATGGATTGACTGTCTCGATAGCAACCCTCAAAATTGGCGTTGCCATAACAGTCAGTTCACTAAACGAAGGACAAAATGGTGTACTACTGAGTGTAGCAGTTTTGATCACATCATTCTCTAAGCCGCCAATTCCGACAATACTTCCAGCTGGTGCTGCATCTAAATGTTGAAGTTCGCCACCCATAAAGAGGTACAATTCACCGATGGTGACTTCAGTTACAAAAGGTGAATCGGTTGCAATCCGACTGAAAAGAAGACAAACAAATTTGAAAAATTTCTCAAAAAAAGAAGTCATTTTAAAAGAGGGTGTACTTTGTATTCCTGGGGTCGTGTTTTGGAGACAAAACAAATAGCTTCTGTCCAGTTCTTAAAGTTCCACTAAAAACTCTGGCAAATGCAACGAAAACAAATTCTTTTTTCTCCTCTAGTTCAGCTTGGGGTTCATCGACTTTTGTTTCAGCTGGTGGTTCAGGTTCTGTGGTCAACTCTTGAACACCAACTGTTATTTGCTCCAGAGATGGTTTTCCTGCCAACTGCTTCCTTTCTTCGATCTTTTGCCGAACAATTGCCCGCCTTTCTTGCATCTCCTGCTCCGTCATGCGCTTAGGTTTGTTCTCTGGCAACTGAGACACGTGATACGAGGTCATCTGAAATTTAACACATTTTTTTTAAAGAAAGACGAGTCAGCTTAAATCAAGAACAAACCTTTGAAACAAAAGCAACCACATTCTCACTCTTGGCATCGCACCTCTTGAATTCCTCCTTGAAAGCCAACGTTTCTGGGGGATATGTTGAAAGTTCCACATTTGTCGGGAATAACAATCTCTCGGCTCTCTCGTCAGAGATCACATTAGGCTGGGGAATGTGTCTAACAACCATATGGAGGATTGACTTGTCCACAGGCAGCCACTGCCCGAGAACTGCCCTAATTTGCGACTTAACGTCGCCCATTTTAAGATCTCTCGGACTTAGCTTGATGCCAAGTTTTTCTGCAATCGCTGGCAGTTTCTCTTTGTCTTTCCTCACCACAATGATGTCATAGAGGTTCCAAATGTTCTCCAAAACGAACTGCACGAACATTGGTTTCTTGGCCTTCTCCTGGGCTCCAGGCATTGCACATTTCTTCTTGGAATTGTAATAGAAATCTCCCCACAAGACTTTATCGAGTTCTTCGCGAGGGATTTCCAGTCTCTCGGCATAGGTGCTGGAGAAGTCTTCAATTGAGAAAGCCCAGCCATCGAATGCCGAACAGAAAACAACATTGCCATTCTCTGGAGCAAAGTACAGAGCAGAATCATCTACGTCTTCCAGAGCGGACTCATGATTGTCCTTCTTAGAGGTGTCTTCTTTTGCCAGGATGTCAGAGGCAAAGACACTCCCCAGAACTGCATTTACTTGCTCTAGAACTTGAGAGATATGGAAATAGGCATCGATGGGAGTCATTTGCTTCTCAAGAATCAATCTGTCGATTTTGTTGAGAACCAAAACCGGCTGTAAATGTTCTGAGTAGGTTTGCTGAAGACATGCTCGAGTCTGTGGACACACACCTTCAACAACATCGACCTGAAAGGTTCTTCTTAACTTCTGATCACAAAAATTCACTAACCAGACATACCACTACAATGGCTCCATCACACAATCTAACTGCAGTTGATACCTCACTAGAGAAGTCCACATGTCCCGGAGAATCTATCAAATTGATGAGATAATCCTTATCCTTCCCCATCGGCCCGTCTTTATAGTACAGCGAAATGCTGCTAGTTTTCATGGTGATTCCACGTTCTTGCTCATCTTCTCGGTTATCAAGGTATCGTAACTTCCCAGCCATACGTTGTGAGATTATTCCTACATACCATAAATTCCAATTGCTTGATTCTAATTAGAAAATTTGGGGCTTTTTCAGAATGCTTACCATTGCTAGCAACAAGTGAATCGGCCAGAGTTGTCTTTCCATGGTCCACATGAGCTAGAATGCAAATATTTCGGACTTTTGTTATGTCCTTTTGGAGCTGGATAAAGTCAGAGGTGTCGATGTGTGGCATCTTTGGGGTTGACAAAAAGAATTATTTAAAATAAACGGAAATAAATTATTGTGAAAATAAACTTTCGATTTTTATTTCACACGTGAGTTGTTTACTTTTAATAAATCGCGAAACATGAATATTTTGACAGTTGAGGTTGCCAAACATTTGTTGGTGGCGTTCCAGGTAGTAGGTTTTTTAGTTCTATTTTTGCTTACCATCCCGAATATTTTGAATCGAGTTGGATTAGGGTTGGTTTTTTTAATTGGGAAACTAATTGAAAAATATGGTTTTGACTTGATTTAAATGGGTGTTGAAAAAACAGGCAGTAGAAAGAGTATTGAGTTTGCTCGTATTCATATTTTTATTTTGTGACTTTCTATTAAGAACAAAATCTTTTTTAGCCAGTTTATAATATAATTTATGACATTGAAAATAAAATTTGAATTATTGAGCCTAGTTACTCAAATCGGGAAAAATTTTGTCTCCCATACATTTTTTTTCCTGGGACAAATTTTGTCTCAGATATTTTTCCGAGCAGTACGCAGTTCGCGCGCAAAATTCATACTATTGTGAATTGCTCTACAAAATGTCTCCACCAAATTTTGCCAGGAAAAAGAATGATACAAGCATTATTTTGCGGGACAAATTTTGACAGCCACCGTATTTCCGAAAGTGATTTTTGTCAAAACTGGTTTTATGTAAAAGGTGTTGATGCTTCTCTTGAAAGCATCAAGAGGAGATTCCAAAAAGGTATGAACGACTTTTGTAAGACAACCAGTTCCATAGATACACTAAAAAACATACTAAATTAGATTAATTCTCTCCAACTTAAAACTTTTGCGCGAGATTTGGAAAAGTTTTGTAGAGATTAAAATTGTAGAGATAAAATTTGTCTTGTCTCGATCTGCGTACTAGGCTAGTACAGTAGATTTCAAGTAGATTTATTTGAAATCTCGAATCGAGATGATTAATTTTTGTATGGTAAATCTAGTGATTTCAAGAAGATTTCAATTAGATTTGAGTAAATCTCAGATTATCGTTCAGCGGAGACGCAGTATAAGGGATAACTGAACAAATTTTAATTTGTGTCAAAAATGAATAGTACCCAAGTTGAGTATGCATCAAAATTAAGAAAATATGATTTGATTCGATATTTCACAAGTTATTTATTGTCTAAAGCCTAGTACGCAGATCGAGACAAGACAAATTTTATCTCTACAATTTTAATCTCTACAAAACTTTTCCAAATCTCACGCAAAAATTTGAAGTTGGAGAGATGAAATCTAATTTAATGTGTTTTTTAGTGTATAGCCTAGTACGCAGATCGAGACAAGACAAATTTTATCTCTACAATTTTAATCTCTACAAAACTTTTCCAAATCTCGCGCAAAAGTTTTAAGTTGGAGAGAATAAATCTAATTTAATGTGTTTTTTAGTATATCTCTGGAACGGGTTGTCTTACAAAAGTCGTTCATACCTTTTTGGAATCTCCTCTCGATGCTTTCAAGAGAAGCATCAGCACCTTTTATATAAAACCAGTTTTGACAAAAATCACTTTCGGCTGTCAAAATTTGTCCCGCAAAATAATGCTTGTATCATTCTTTTTCCTGGCAAAATTTAGTGGAGACATTTTGAAGAGCGATTCACAATAGTATGAATTTTGCGCGCGAACTGCGTACTGCTGGGAAAAATATCCGAGACAAAATTTGTCCCAGGAAAAAAAATGTATGGGAGACAAAATTTTTCCCGATCTGCGTACTAGGCTTATCTCTGGAACGGGTTGTTTTACAAAAGTGATTCATACCTTTTTGGAATCTCCTCTTGATGATCTCAAGACAAGCATCAGCACCTTTTACATAAAATCAGAATTGACAAAAATCACTTTCGGAAATACGGTGGCTGTCAAAATTTGTCCCGCAAAATAATGCTTGTATCATTCTTTTTCCTGGCAAAATTTAGTGGAGACATTTTGAAGAGCAATTCACAATAGTATGAATTTTGCGCGCGAACTGCGTACTGCTCGGAAAAATATCCGAGACAAAATTTGTCCCAGAAAAAAAAATGTATGGGAGACAAAATTTTTCCCGATCTGCGTACTAGGCTTAAGTCGTGAAGTCTAGTACGCAGATCGGGAAAAATTTTGTCTCCCATACATTTTTTTTCCTGGGACAAATTTTGTCTCGGATATTTTGCCGAGCAGTAGGCAGTTCAAGCCTAGTACGCAGATCGGGAAAAATTTTGTCTCCCATACATTTTTTTTCCTGGGACAAATTTTTTCTCGGATATTTTTTCGAGTAGTACGCAGTTCGCGCGCAAAATTCATACTATTGTGAATTGCTCTACAAAATGTCTCCATTACATTTTGCCAGGAAAAAGAATGATACAAGCATTATTTTGCGGGACAAATTTTGACAGCCACCCCGACCGTATTTCCGAAAGTGATTTTTGTCAAAACTGGTTTTATGTAAAAGGTGCTATCGTCGGCTTAGAGTGTAAACCTGCTAACTCCATAAAAGTAAATTTTACAGGAGAAGGAAAAAACTTTTCAAAATCCTTGTTGTTAATAAAAAAAAAATCCAAAATACCATTTTGTTTGCTGAATAGTACTCTTCATTTCAATACCTAAGCAGGTTCAAAAAGACGCATTGTTTCGTATTTCTTGCATTTTTTGTGAGTTAGCAGGTTTTCTTCTGTTAGCAATCAAAACATATATTGGATTTAGCAGGTTTTCCTAAAAAAATTAAAAAATTGTTTTAAACTGTTTACCAATAGATTTAATGTGGTTTTCTTTTAAATATATTGTCAACTTAGTTACTGACGTTGATTTTTTTTTGGGTAGTTTTTGCCAATCATCCGGAAACCTCAGCTTGAAGTATACATCACCATTCGGAGTATATCGTAATGCTCTAATATCGGTAACTTTAGCATCACCTTTACCTCGGCCAGGGCGAATACTTTTATAAAATTGAACTTCGTTAAAATTTTTAAAAAAGTTGTGATTCAAATATGATACGTCATAGGGCTTTGGTTTTTTCCGAGCGGATTTGCAAATAGATATATAATCTGCAGGTACATTAATGTCTTTGTTTTTTAGGGCTCGTTCAACAGTAGAATGGATACAATCTGCTTCCATTTGAGTATGCCCGACTTCAAGAAACTTTTGCTCTATTATTATATTGTGATTAATTGCAGAACACAACAGAGCGTTTGACATAACAGAGTTTCTGTTCTGATATGTGCAACCATCACTATAAAATATTACTTTGATCGGATCAGTTCTTTTGTTTTGTAAAACCACATGTTTTTTAATTAAATCGACCCAAATACTAGCGAATTCTTCAGCATTAACTCCCCCTTCAGTTTCACTCCACAAATAACAAAATCCATCTTTGTTATTTAAATTATAAAATGTGAGGTTATGCACTTGAAGTTTTGTGCGGTAATAAAGACTGCTTATCTGAGACTTAGGTGCCATTAAAACTGCCTGTAGATCAGCTGTAAAAACAATGCTCTCCCTCGTCTTATCTCTTTCCTTTTCTGCTCTTGCTTCTTCTTTTTTTTTTGATGTTCGGAATAATCTTTTAGGGATAAATTACCCACTTTAAACAAAGAGCATTTTTCGCATTGGTCTTTTTTTGGAAAGTAGAGTCCCAGCTTTCTCTTTTCAAAAGCTTCATAAAAAACAGCAATAGAAAGTGGGTTAGTATTTTTCTTTGAACACCAATCAGTGACATAAAAATTATAAAGAGCTTGTTTGGTGGTCCACTCTGGCAAAAGATATTTCTTTTCCGTTGAAGCTCGGCAATAGTGTGACTCCATAACTGGTAAGGAGTCCAAGAAGTTTCCAAGCTCTTTACGTTCCTTGACAAACGCTTTAGGTTTAGGTCGTCCCTTTTTTTTGCCACCACGGGAATTAGATGGTTGTTCCTCCAGCTGTTTATTTTTCCAATGAAGAACCGCCCATCTTCCGATTCCGAGAGTATTCAAAAACATAATTTTGCATACTCTGAAAAGAGTGTCAAATTTTTTTAAATGATAAATAAAAGATTGGGATCTTCTGGATAGCTCGGCAACCTTTCTTCCTCTTGATCGCTTAACAATTGCAGAAGTCACAAGGCTATTCACTAAAATTTTTTTCTCAGCCCAACTCATTGCCCAAAAGTTTTTAAAAATATGAGCTCTCTCATCGTCCGAAAATTTAAAACATTTCATTGCTCCTTTTTCAGAATTTTTGCAATCGCACCCAGGGTTACCCCTGGGATTTTTCAAAAAGTCGCAAAAAAAAGTCGCTTTTACAAAAAAAAGTCGCAAATTCGAATTCTTTGAAAAAGTCGCATTTTTGAACAAAAAGTCGCAAAAAGAAAAACTCGCATAACTAAATATTATTTTTTTTACTATAGGAAAAACAATTTAGATATTTTTTTCATTTTACATAAATTAATATGTATGTAGGTTTTAAGTTAAAATAAATACCTAAAAAGATATGTAAATCACATTAATTAGGTTGTTTTCAGGAACCCACTCATTTATATCACAGTCAATGAGATTTGTGGAAGCTAACATATTTTCGCAGGTTTCCCTTTGTAAACGGTTTGTTAATTTATTTTTCATAAGCGTAAGCTTTGAATAAAACTTGCTCAGCGCAAGCGCTGCTGTGTGACATCGTTAAAATTTTACAAACAAATTCGTAAAGGTCAAAGTATAGGTTATCACCTAAACTATTATTTAAAGTACCTACCAACCTTGTACCAAAACTCTTCTATATTTTTAATTTCAAAAATTTTGCCATAATTTTTGTCAAACGCTTGAAGCTCTAGGTGTTTGTATTGATCTACCACTTTTTCTGGCTCATTTGTAAAGCTATTAAAATTTGAAACCAACCGAAAATAGTTAAAATCCTGATTTGACCTAATTATTTTTGGATCTATATGTTTTAAAATAGAAAGCTTCTCATCTTTAACATTAAAAAATTTCTTAGCAAAGCGTCAAATAATATTGAAGTACATTTTTTTTTATGCAAATAATTTCAAAATTTGTGAGTTTTTTATCCTTTAAGCAATTTTCGGCTTCCATGCCGATATATATTTCTTCAATTTTTAAAATAATTTTCGTTTCGATAATCAATCTCAGAAATAGATTTTCCAAGAACACATTCTTTCAATAAAAAATGTTGAAAAATAAAAATGTTGAAAAATAATAAATAGAGGATCTTCTATATAAGAACACATATAAGTAATTTGTGATGTTTCACTCTGAAAAACTTTGTTTAAAATATTTATTTTTGAAAGAATATATTTTAGAAACTTTAAATAAACTAAATTTTCGTTGTTCAAATTTTCGAGAATAATATCAATTTTTGAATTTGTACTTTCTTCAAATTTAGCCCTAATAAAAAAATGTTGCAAAACAACCCATTGCTCCACGATGCGGCATGTTACATGTTACAGACAAAGCACAAAGGTAATACTGCTTTTACACGAAAGCGATTTTTAATCTTAGTTTCTCTTTTGGAGTCATCTTCGGCCTTATATAACCCCGCCACCACACACGTCTCTCTTCTACGGGCTTAAAAATCGCAAGGTAATATTGCTCCGTTTAAAAGCCGTCTAAGGAGAAATTCCAGGAAATGTCAGTGTCAGTCGTCAGTGCCAAACACGTAAGAGAACAAAAAATAATCTAACAGCGCCCCCGTGGTGCGGATGGGAAAACAAAAACTACTTTCGAAACCGAGAATGCGAACAGAAAACAAAGAACAAAGCAAAGACAATCATACTCACACATTCTCAGAAAAGTTTGATTTGTTTAAGCGAAGAAAAAGTCGCAATTTTAAACAATTTTAAAAAGGTCGTCGCATAGTCGCACAGCACAAAAAAGGTCGCAAAAATGCGACTAAAGTCGCATAAGGGTAACGCTGATCGCACCTGTTCTTCATTTCTCTCTTTTCTTTTTGAACTCCATAATTCCATTTTACATCCTTTTTTCTTCCCAGGTATCGTTTCCCAGATTCCCTTAGTTTCCTGTTTTTTTCAGCAAACCATCTTGAATTTTGTATTTGTTTCCGTTTTTTCCTTTTCCCACTTTTTTCTGGATAAACAGATGAGTCAGATTTGGAGTCGGAATGGAACCCGTATGGGACTAGCCCACAATAATCGCTTTCATCTGTTATCTCGTCTTCTATTTGAAGACGACATTATAGGTACTCTCCCACTTATAATTCATGTAATAATGATTTTACCTTGAATCGTATCCTGTTGATCAATGGCGTGTTCTGAAATCATAGAATCCTCAACGGTTTCTTTTTGGATGTTAGGACAAAAAGCCTCATCGGCATTTCTCTTGCTTCGAAGATTATATTTTTGCATCACAAAAATCAGTTTCAAGCTATTGTAATATTATTGAGACTTTGTTATTTTATTTATTTATTATTTAAATTTTTATGGTATACAAATTTCACAAACCTCTGCTATATTGACACGAAGAAGTCTTAAATAATAATGCGTAGTTCAATTGAATTCCTATCAGTGTCACTAACAGAATGCAACTAGGTACATAATACGGTTCTTATTTAGACTGACCTACATAATATTGCATTTGGTTTTTTATCATCACCTCTCTCAGCCTCATGTCAACTTCAAGTGATTTGAAGGTCAACCATGCAATCAAGAATGCAGCTGCTCTTACATGTTAAGAGAATACTCTCATTTCTAATTTTTTAATGAGATAACTGTTGATTTATGACATTCTGATATGGAGTTAGCAGGTATTCTTTGCAAATATGGAGTTAGCTGTTTTACTCATCACGCGATTTCGTCAACTTAAAAGTGTAACTGAACGCAAATTTTAATGTCAGACGATGCGCCTTCCTAATACCTTTCAAACTGTATACCTAACTCAAATTCGCCCAAAAGTGGAGTTAGCAGGTTTACACTCTAAGCCGACGTAATGCTTCTCTTGTTAGCATCAAGAGGAGATTCCAAAAAGACAACCCGTTCCAGAGACACTACAAAACACAATAAATTAGATTTTATCTCTCCAAATTCAATCTTTTAGGCTAGCCGCGCACTAGCAACTTTTAGTTGCGAAACTGCTTGGTTCGAGCAACTAAAAAGTTTGTGTTTTGACACAAACTAAACGATTGCCTAAAATAAGTTCGCCATTTTATTGAACATATAATTATCTGCAAATTCACGGACATTCAACCAAACAGTTCATCTGTTTTCTATAAGTAACCAAACAGTTTCGCAACTAAAAGTTGCTAGTGCGCGGCTAGCCTTACGCGTACTAGGCTTAACCACTGATCTCTATAATACACTGGATAGCGCATTCATCCAAAAAAGTTGACTCCATTTGAACATTGTTATATTATGAAGCTGCCCACGGTGCCGTATAACAGTATAACTGTATAACATCTAAAACAGCATCATAAAGCGCCGAACAGATTGAACCAGCAACAGCACTGTCAACAGCAACAGCGGCCGCCATTAATTTAGAAATAATGCATTTCAATTGTTCAACACACATAAGAACAGCAACAGCAACGCCAACAGCGGCGTCGTTAGGCCAAAGTCCTAAGCTTGCTCTTGCTGGTGCAGTATTGTCAACTTTTCCCACTGCAATATTTAGTGGCATCACAATGCAAAACAAAATAGAACGTAAAATAATTTATTCATTTTGCTACTTTTTTATTTTTGTTGAAATTATTGTGTGAATAAAAAACAATAGATAATTTTTGATAAACTAAAATTGCAAAATTAAGGCTAGCCGCGCACTAGGAATTTTTAGTTGCGAAACTGCTAGGTTCGAGCAACTAAAAAGTTTGTGGTTTGACACAAACGAAACAATTGCCTAAAATGAGTTCGCTATTTTGTGTAACATATAATTATATGTACCTGCGCGCACATTCAACCAAATAGTTCATCTGTTTTCTATAAGCAACCAAACAGTTGTGCAACTAAAAGTTGAATGTGCGCGCCTAGCCTAACACGGCAACTCCGACATTAACGTTAGACCTTAACCCTAAATTCGATGTCGCTACGCAAATGCTACCAACTTTTGAGGCGAAATTTGTCAGTATTGTCAACACTTAAATGAAGATGTAACAACCATCTTTTTGATTCGTCTATTTATTTTGGTTTTGACAATGGAAGAATTGCTTAAAATAAATAAATTTTAGTACGACAAATTGTGCAAGTCGTATACATTGACGCAATTTACGTTAATTTTTATCGTTAAATGTACGGCAAAATCATTTCGCATTTGAATATGTTTTGATTATATGCTGTCAAAAACGCTGTTCACGTTGTAATCTATTTCACAAGACTTTTGATGTTGAAGTTTTCGTTGCTGTTAGACTATTCGCGCACATTCAATCTTTAGTTGACCAAGCGCGCAGGTGCAAATAATTAGGTGTTACACAAAATAGCGAACTCATTTTAGGTAATGGTTTAGTTTGTGTCAAGACACAAACTTTATAGTTGCTCGAACTAAGCAGTTACGAAACTAAAAATTGAATGTGTGCGCCTAGCCTTAAAGTTGCTGTTGAAGTTGCTGTGTCAATCTGTTTCCCGCATAAACAAGTGCAGTCACATTTGTTTTCCTCTTTCTCATGTCAAAATATTTTTTTTTTGTGAAAAGAAGACGTCAAATTATGAAGCTGCCCACCATCTGTCATCTTCAATTGGAGTCAAAAAATCTGTTATACAATGTAGGGAATGCGCTATCCAGTGTATTATAGAGATCAGTGGGCTTAACTGATCAATTAAAAAAACAGAAATAACTTTCTTCAAAAAATACAAAGAACACACTGTAATCAAAAAGAAATCAATTGTAACCTCGCCACAAAAACGCATCGGTCAAAGTGTCAAAATGGAACCAAAACAAAATCCAAAATTGAATGTCAGTGCAAGCAATTTTGATGACGTTTCTTTCTGCAAGGAAAACCTTTCACTTCACACGTTTTATTTTTCTTGAAAAAAACTGCTGGCTGTCGACTCATCGGTCTCTAGCTTTTCTGCTGCGACCAAACGTAAATACTCAACGAATTTGTGAAATTCATATCGCAAATATATTAACACTGGTTTCAAAAGAAATAAATCACCATGTCTGTCCAAACTCCTGAAGAAAAGAAAGAACTCATCACGAGAAATCTTCAAGAATTCCTCGGCGAAGAAAAGCTTAATACTTTGCTCAAGGAGCGTGACATCAAAATCTATTGGGGAACTGCCACAACAGGGAAGCCTCATGTCGCTTACTTCGTTCCCATGTCCAAAATCGCTGATTTTCTTAAAGCTGGATGTGAGGTTAGTCTCAATAAAAGATAACTTAGCAAATCGATAACGCTAATCTCATTTTAGGTGACAATCCTGTTTGCCGATCTCCATGCTTACTTGGACAACATGAAGGCCCCATGGTCACTTCTTGAACTCAGGACGCAATACTATGAGGCAGCCATCAAAGCAATGCTGTCGTCCATCGGGGTGCCTCTGGAGAAGTTGAAGTAAGTTAAACAAATTAATTGCTGAAGCGGATGCCATTAAAGCCTTCTCTTCAGGTTTGTCAAGGGAACAGATTACCAACTATCAAGGGAGTACACACTGGATGTATACAAACTAACTTCCGTCGTAACGCAGCACGACGCGCGGAAAGCTGGAGCCGAAGTAGTTAAACAAGTCGAATACCCACTGCTGTCTGGTTTGTTGTACCCGGGCCTGCAAGCACTGGACGAGGAGTACCTAAAAGTCGACGCCCAGTTCGGTGGTGTGGACCAACGGAAGATCTTCACCTTCGCTGAGAAGTATTTGCCTCAGTTGGGCTACGAGAAGCGCATCCATTTCATGAATCCAATGGGTAAGAATCTTGATTTGAAGTACGAACCAGATTCTGACTCTTTTTCGTGACAGTTCCTGGTTTGGCTGGAGGAAAAATGTCCTCGTCTGAAGAGGATTCCAAAATTGACTTGCTCGACTCGCCGGCGAATGTCAAGAAGAAGTTGAAGAAGGCCTTCTGCGAACCTGGAAATATCACCGATAATGGTCTGCTGTCATTTGTGAAACACGTGCTCTTCTCACTGTTTCCCAAAGGCGAAGGATTCACTGTCAACAGGAATGAGAAGAACGGAGGTGATGTGACATTCCTGGCCTACCAAGAGCTAGAGACGTGTTTTGCAGAGAACAACCTGCATCCTGCAGATTTAAAGGCTGCTGTAGAGAAGTACATCAACAAGCTACTCGAACCCATCAGGAAGGCATTCGAAAGCCCAGAACTTCAGTAGGTTTCACATTGAATTTCTAGTTTTCTTTAGATTTCGATGATTCTTACTTTTTTGTTTTGAAGAAAACTCAGTGCAGCAGCCTACCCTCCACCAGCGAAAGCAGCTAAGAATGCCGCCAACAACAGTGCCGAACCAACCGAAGATGGTCCTCAGCGACTAGACCTCCGGGTTGGAAATATCGTGGAAGTCAAGCGTCATCCCGACGCTGACACTTTGTACGTCTTGACGGTTAACATGGGCGCAGATGAGCCTGCTCGCACTATTGTCAGTGGTTTGGTGAAGTTCGTGACGATGGAAGAACTTGATCAGAGACAAGTTTTGGTGTTGTGCAATCTTAAGCCTGCAAAAATGCGTGGAATTCTCTCCGAAGGCATGATTCTTTGTGCTTCAAAGTAAATATTATTTCTACTTCCAACACCTCGTCTTTCCTGATTTTAACTTTTGTTTTTTTTTTATGTTCAAGTGCCGATCACACTGAGGTGGAACCAATTATTGTCCCAAGTGGATCCAATGCTGGTGATCGTATTGCCGTTGAAGGATACCCTGGTACTCCCGACAAAGAACTCAATCCCAAAAAGAAGGTGAGTTAAACTGGCACTTGAGTTCTAAGCAAGACATGAGTCAAGCTTCTTTTTTTTTGTTAATATTTTTCAAAGGTTTGGGATAAACTACAAGTTGATCTGAAGACAAACAGCAAAGGTGTTGCCGTATGGAAGGACAATATCCTGCAGAATCCCAAAGGGGATGTATTAGTTAGTAAACTGGCTAATTGCACCATCAAGTAATAAATCACGTTATACATTCGATATGCCTCTCACTGCGCATCCAGAGCATTTACTTATTTATTTTTTTTGCTAAGCATTTTGTTATACATATATGACTGCGAATAAAAGTGAAGCAAAATGAAAAGGCTAAAGGAATTCGATGTTTTTTCTTCGAGCAATAAGGAACTGAAAAAATTATTTTAATTAAAATACTTGTGATGTGGGTACCACTTTCTTAATGGGATCACGTTTTAAATCGGACTTAAAATCCCAGAAAAAACTTATAATACCATGCCAATTCCTAGCCCCATATGAATTGTCCTTAAATAGCAAGATCAAAGAACTTCAGGACTATAAGAGATTAGGAATCGATTTGTATCGCCTGAAATGACGATCGGATAAATTCACATTTTAAAATATCGTTCCCTTTATTGAGGCATCTTATACGAGTAAGAGTAACATAGGTTTTAAAAACTTGGACGATCTTGTCCCAAAGGCAGTTCCAGTTGAGAATAATTCTCTATAAAAGGTTTGAGAGAGATAGGAGGATATTGCATTTACATTTTCAAATATTAAGAAGGGACTAAAAAGTCTAAACCCAGTGAATAATGGACCTTTAATCTTCTGGCGATTTTGAACGGGTAAATAGCAGCACTTTTCATGTCAAGATATACTCTTGGAGGATTTTTCACTTACACGCAAAGAGGCTGAGAGTCGAATCAAAGGCTCTCGGCATGACAGCCTAACGCACTTACTTGAGATAAATGTTTTTATTATAAAGAGTAGTCAGGCACTGCCAAGTAACAGCCTTTTTGGTTCTAAGACATACATATTTATTAAAAAGGGTATTATTTCTATGCAGTTTACATACTTACTTAAAAAGAAGCTCCCGATGCACGGAGGGAAGAACCGGCGGCGCACAGTGCGGCGACCACTGGAGAAAAATAAAAAAAATGACATTTAAATGACGTTCTATTTCTACATATGACTCGTATTCGACTACAGTGTATGTTGTTATTCCAGGAGTCGAACATCCGAATTTATTTGTACTAATATTGGGAAACGAAAAACATCGCATACGACTGTCCCTAAGACTTGAGTTCAATACGAGTCATAAATACGAGTTTCAGAATATGGGTGAATAGTTTATTTTTAAAACGCAGCATCAGGCTTGATTCACCCGTATTCATTAAAAAATTAATAAAATATAAAGTGGGCAGTACGGTTTTTCCAGCAAGGTAACATTCGTCCATGTCCGACCACGTCTCTCCATGTAACGACTGTTTGTTTCATGTCTTTTTATAGATAAATGTGTACGAATAGGGAACTATTTGAGATATGAAATTCTCATCCAAACAACAGATTTTCTGTTATGTTAGAATTTGTACGAAATAAATTTGGAATTATTGTTAGTGTAGAGCCGGACCAAGACCAAATTTTGAAAAAAACATGTTTTAAATCTGTGTGCAAACATTAACAAACGCTGGCAAAAGTGCTATAATAACCGTTTTAGATTTACGGAAAAAGGAAGGACTGTCTCGATCATTTCCACTCTTTCCCGGAAAAGTTTTCTCTTCCTAGTAGAGTTTCCAGTGGCAGTGATCAAGACTTAAGAATAAGATATGGAAGACCAGTCAAATCTTTTGAAGGGTGTTGCAGCTTGGTGCTTTTAACACTGTAAACAAAAAAGTCTAAATAACAAAAATAATGTACAAAATGAAGAAAAAAAAATATTTTTTAATATGCTTGCATATGAACCAAATGTGAACAATCAAACTAAAACATTATTTTTTTAAAATTATTTAAGTTTTTTACACAATGTTTGCTTGAGTTGAATTAATTAAAGAAAAAAATATTAAACTCAAGCTGTTTTGATTTTTTTTTCTACGTTGCATTGAAACACCGCACTGTGCGGCAGTTCCGTCTTCCTTGTCGCCGCGACCCTGGGGGCTGGCATTCGAAGCAGGAGCATTGTTGCTCCATGGCCAGGCCAAGGTAGTCGACGTGTTTTGGCTTTCTGGACTACATACACATTTTGTTATAGCTGGTAGAGTTTGCGGTTATATCAGGTTTACTTGTTGAGCCCTGAAGTCACCCTGGGGTCGCCCTAAATCGTTTTTTAAAAAACCTGAAGTCGCCCTGGCGAGTAAATTCTGTTTTTTTTTTTTTGAGAACTTTGGTCGCCCTGAAGTAGATCTAGGTATTTTGCTGTGGAGAGTTCAGGTAACGAAAAAACTGTCAAAAACTAATTTATAACGAATTTAGAGTCTTATGAGAGCGTGAAATTATTTTTTTCTTGCTTTTAGTTGTTAACCAAAAACCCTTGTTTTTTTTTGACAACTCTGAGGGTCGTCAAGAACACCTGGGTCAACCCTGGGTAAAGTTGAACGAACGAACCTATCTTCTCCTCCATTCGCCCTACTCGCACACAGGATTAAATATCCGTCGAAGAATTTTTCTTTCAAAAGAGCCCAGTATCATCACTCTTTTACTTTTTTTTATAAGTGGCAACATTTTTTTTGGTGGAAATATAAAAATTGCCGTTATTAAATTTTGTTAATGTTGCATTGACAACATAACCAACGCATTCGAATAAAAATTTATGTAACTTAACAACCTTCTAGACCTTCTTTGGAATATGCATGTGTAGTTTGGAATCCAACAACTCAGAAAGATATCCATAAAATTGAAAGAGTTCAAAAAAATTTTTTGCGTTTTGGCCTAAGAAAATTTTTCGGCAATGTTGATATAAGTGCTTATTCTTACCGTTCAAAATGTCTTTTATTAGGAATGCAATCTCTTGAATTGCGTAGAGAAATGTATAGTATAATGTTTGTCAGAGACCTTTTGTGTAATTTTGTTAATTGTTCTCATTTACTTTTCCTATTAAATTTATATGCTCCATCGAGATCACTTAGGATTAGACCATTATTATTTGAAGCTCCACATCGAACTAACTATGGTTTTCGAGAACCTATATTTAATGAGGCTTACTATTGTTTAGATATAAGTTTTGAAAGAGATAAGTTTAAAAAATTATTAATAATGTTTTTATCTCATAAATTTTAAAATAACTAGTATTTAAGATTTTTTTTTTCTAGTATAGCTTGTAAGATAATAATCTGTAGATCACGTATCGTAGATGAATAAATAAATAAATAATATGTAAATATACACAACTTAAGTCTCTACTGAAGAAGGGACAGAATTGTTAGTAAATATTTTGTAAATTACAATTACATATATTTTTCAGAAATATGGCTATCGTATTTGGTAAACAGCCGAAAAAAAGTTTTTTTTTCTAATTTAAAAGTGCAACATGAACCGAATTTTATTTTTTTCAATAGTTTTGTTTGCGTTGAATTTCAAAATTGTAATTTGTCTTTCACTTAAGGTTTTTCGAGATATTTCTGAAAGAAAACAAAAATGATTTTTTGTATAATTGATCTTTTAAAAACTAAGTTGAAGGTTTTGTTGAATTTATTAATCTCCTCTTGGAAAAAAACTCCAAATTCTTTGATATTGGCGAATCAAGGAGGGTTAAGCGAAGACTTTAATTATTGTAGACACATGATTTCTCAAAGGGAAACAAAAGGACTTGAATAAACCAACGGACTCATTAATATAATCAGTTCAAAGGTTAAACATTTTATTAAATGATAATGGTTTTATTTGATTACAAACATTTTATTATGATTTCTTCGTTTTGTAATAGCTGTTTACAAGTTTCAAATCTAAAAACCACTTAACTGTTTAGATAGGAAGTAAATTAATGAACTTAAGTGAATTATAAAACAAATTTCTTGTTAAATTATTACACGACAAATACTGATTAAACTGTTTACAAATTACAACTATCAAGTACTAAAGTACAAATAAACAAGAAATGGGAATATGATATAAGTTTTATTTTTTTGCGAATTTAAGAATTCGCTTGAAAAGAATTATTTTATCTTATAAAATGTATGTACATATAAATATTTATATTACAAAAATACTAAGATAAACCTACTCATAGTCGCTTACTTAACTCGTTGTGCCTTAGTAGAATAATTTTTTTATTACCAAATTCCTTACTACTCGTATTTTACAAAATGATATAAGTTTTTTAAACATTGGCTTGATGAACAAAAAATTTAATGAGACTTTTCTGTTTATGAATGAATAAATATTAGGAGGGCTTACAGCACTGCAACATTCCTCCAAGTGTATCCTAGTAGTGTCTCAGGTTTTATTTATTTGATGCATAAGTGCTTCCCATCTGCCTAGTTTGGTCCGGTGTTTACTCATGACATGAGTACTGTAGAATATGCATATGGGACTGTTTTCTTCTAAGTTTACAATGGGCACTGAGGAGACCCGTTATTATTCAAAATTGGTATTTTAGGTTCTTCGGCGATTCCCTAAGCAGAAAATTTTTGTTTAGTTCCAAAACTAACGGTACCTGCCATACAGCGATTATGCAAAATATTATATATCCAAAATGGCTTAAACGATCTTAATAAAAATAGGCATGGACTACATTTTGATGGCTCTAATGAAAAAATTTCAAAAAAAAGCTTTGTTTGCATAAATTCATACTTTTATAGAAATCAGACAGCAATTCATTGTATTTTAAGATTTTTCTCTGATTAAATCCATGTTTTTATATTATTTATAAGCAATTTTCAAATTCCATACTTTTGTATAGGAGCAAGTACGTGCGATCTTAATATCCATTTTTACTTGCGATATAGGTACTATAGGGCAAGTTCTGCATTTGGAAAAAAAAATCGAACTCGAGATTTTGATAAAAGTTGACATTACGATGAAAAAAGTGGGTCCGGCATTTCCGTCTGTCTGTCTGTATGTCTGTACTTCGATTTAAAGCCAAAAAAACTAGAGCTATTTCCTTCAAAATCTGAACTTAAGGGTCTTCGGTGATTCCTTAGAGGATAAACTGAAATTTGTTTTTTAGCTCCAAAACTAACGGTACCCCCCATACACCCGTAGTACAAATTCTTATTTATCTCGAAAACGGATCTAACGATTTTGATAACATATTTATGAACATTTGAACATTTTTATTTCATTAAATCCATGTGTTATATTTAGTTTTGAACAATTTTTTAAATTCCAAAGTACTTTTACATTAGAGCAAGTACGTGCGATATACTCATGCATTTTATTTTTAATGAATTGTTATGAACGGATGAAAAGCAATGACAGCTCGTGCAATTTTTTTTTAAATAACCATTTTATAACGATATGTCTATAATGACCCCTCTGCATAATACGCCATTATGGCTCAGTATGATGGGCCATCGTGTAGATGGGTTGATGGCGTCGGATGGCTTATGGTACAGTGCGATGACCTGGAATAGCGTTGATGTCGGTTTTCGTCCGCACATCAAAGGATGAATGAATGAATGAATTGTATTGGGGGGGTTATTACATTGCCTCCTTGTAGATCTATTGTGCCCCCGCTTTTAAAACGATGAGCTGGCTCATCCTACAGTTCCTCCTCCAAACCTATTGCTTTTAGGAATTTTAGTATTTGGGGCACTTAAATAAAGGATAGGTTGCTCTCTTCTACCTGGTATAGTCCCATATGGGTTTTCCTTTGATGCATGATTGGACAACACTTTCCCAGTATGTGTTCCGGTGTTTCCTCATGCAGGTTGCAGAATCTACAAGTGGCACTGCTTACCACCCCAAGTAAATTAAGGTGTCTTCTAAGTTTGCAGTGTCCTGTTAGTATACCTGTTATTATTCCTAGGTTATTCCTGCTTAAGTTAATGCAGTTTTCGAAACGTTGCCGGTTGTAATTGCCAAGTAGTAATTTCGCCTGTCTCAGCTTAGGGAGTTCAGTCCAGTTTTTGAACCTGTTTGCCTCCTCTTCTTGTTTAATTTTGGTTTTTATGACATTTTCTCCTATTCCACAATACAGTTCAGGCCCTGTGAGAGGAGTTGAAGCGCCTGTTTTTGCTAGGGAATCTGCCTTTTCGTTTCTATGAACACCGTGTGACCAGGTACCCAGTAAAGTGTGACCCTGTTCTGTTTACCAAGTTCATTTAGCCTGCTTATGCACTCCCACACCATCTTAGAGCTGATGGTGTATGAGCTTAATGCCTTGAGTGCTGCTTGACTATCTGACATAATGGCAATGTTCTTGTTACGATTATTCTTTTCGAGATTACGATCCACGCATTTCCCTATAGCGTTTACCTCCGCCTGGAATATGCTGGTGGAAAGGTTGGTTTTTGGCCCAAAGATTCCTTCGGCAGTCCCTTCACTTGTTCTCGATCCATCAGTGTACTCGTACCATTTGATGGTATTTGTTTAGAGTATGTAGTTTGTTTCCTCTCCTACCGAGTCTTTCTTGTTACTGAGCTGTGTAAGAAAGTTTTTCTCGATCTCTCGTTTTTTGATCATTCCATCTTTTGGGATGTCAATAAGGTTTATTATTGTGGACCTGTCAATTAAGGCCCTTTCTTTGAGACCAATAATTTTGCCTGTCCATCATCAAAGGATAGTGGCCCAGTGATGGCGCTACGCATCCACACGTGGCCCACCATATTTTAAAGCCATCCTTATTTATAAGCGACACAACCATTGGACACCCATCTCATTGACCATCTGATGATAGATATCAAAGGCTGGTTCAACATCTTTTAAAGGGTCTTTTAAATGCAACCTGAATTGCATGCTTCTATTCAGAAGGCTATAGACAATAATTTTCTCTGGCACATAGGATTAAGCATAAAGTGTTTTTAGTTTATGTTGAAGCTGGGGCTATACAGAATAGAGAGCTGCCTAAAGTAGGCCTCGGACCCACATCTTTAAATAACCTGTTAAGCATCACATCTAATACCATTTCCATCCCCCTCTGGGTATTAATTATAAACAATGAAATGCTAAAGGTAACGTTGTGTCATACTTTTTGTCTCATTTCCTTCACTCGGAAAACATGTTGTTTACTGTGGTCTGGTACATACTATAGACTTTATCGAATTTTGTATAATTTCATTCAAAAAACATAATAGTTTTTGACATTGAAAACTAATTTAAAGTGACTTGAAAAATTAATTCTTTTGACTCATAGTTATTTTATGGAATTCATCGTATAATAACAAATGATAAAAATAAATAGCATAGCTTTTGTTTAAATAAATCCAAGATAAGCACAATCAGCCGTCTTATAAAAGGAAGGAACATTCACCCACAACTAATTAGAAACCTCACTTTCCTTTACGTACTCACAAGACACGGGCATTTTAACTATTTTTTTTTTACAAAAATACATTCGAAATCAAAACAAAATAAATCATGTCAGCTGTTAAACGACTTTTTGGTGTAGCAACTCGATTCATCCCAGGACGAAATGCCTTACAAACCGTGTATTGGAGAAAATCACCTTCGGGAAAAATGTACAAGTATAGTAAAACTTGTGAATTTGGAAAGGACGAAGATCAGCCTAAAAGTTTTAAGAAGCTAAATAAAACTTATATTTAGGAATATAAAATGTATTTGTGTAAGGAAACAATTAATTTTAAAGATATGTACCTAAGCTGAAACTGTGAAATTATTGAAGTGCTATTCTTATTATTTTATAAGATTTAGATTTAAGAGAACAAAATAAAATATATTTAAATCAAAATAAATTATGTGGTTATTAAGAACAGTACCTTTTTTGTAGTTTTTTTTTTTTCAGAAGGAGATGATTTACTTTTGGGGTTATAGACTAGAAATTCAACATGTTTTTAAAAGTATGATTCCAAAAGTTCTATTTTTCAAAGTTTTTTTTTTTAATAAGGCCTTACGCAAAAAAAGTTAAAGCAAATTTTGTCTCCATATTCTATATTGGAGCAAACATAGAGTTTCTGGGATGAGAATACGTTCATAGAAACGTTCAATGAAATTCGGGAAACATTAACCCAGAACACTAATACATTTTTTTATTAGACTGCTATTCATCTTATTGGCGGCTTATTCAGTGAACATTTGTTGTTAATCTGTCGTTAGTACCTCAAAAAATAGACAGCATAAACATTTCTAAAAATCGCTGAGATAAAAACATGAAGAATCTGATGTTTGCTCGAAAATTTACCACATTTTACTTGCGAACTTACCCTATAGTACCTATCTATAGGGTAAGTTCTGCATTTGGAAAAAAAATCGAACTCGAGATTTTGGTCAAAGTTGACATTACGATGATAGCGAAGACGAAAAAAGTGGGTCCGGCAATTCCGTCTGTCTGTCTGTATGTCTGTACCTCGATCTACAGCCTAAGCCAGTGGAGTTATTTGCTTTAAACTCGGTACTTAAGGGACTTCGGTGATTCACTAGAGGAACAATTGAATTTTTTTTTTTAGCTTAAAAACTAACGGTACCCCCCATACACCCGTAATGCAAAATCTCATTTATTTCTAAAATAGCTCTAACGATTTCGATAAAAAAAATTGGGTGGGATATTATGAACATGGGCTATATTTTGGTCAAAAAAAATTTGGGGCAAAATGTTAAACGGTGCCTGTCATAGAACCGTTTTTTTTGATTTTCGACTTTCTCATTAACGGCTCTAACGATTTTCACAATTTTCAGCAGGAGTCCCCTTAAGTTTAAAATAATATTGTAGATATATAAAAAATATTCGAAAAAATATTTGTTGGGTTTTAAAAAAAAAAAAAAAAAAAAAATTATCTCATTAAATCCATGTTTTATATTTATAAAATGTATCTTAAATTCCAAAGTACTTTTACATAAGAGCAAGTTCGTGCGATCCAGTCGTGCATTTTATTTCTTTTAGGCCCTAGCTACAAAGAATCGGACTTATGATAAAAATTCAATAGATGAATATTTTTGGCTTACACAAATCAATATTAACATATTATACAAATGATTTTAAAGTATTTTTTAATGTCAAGACCAAGACGATACGATCTCCCTTTCATTTAGTTACGAACCTTTTAATATAGGGAAGATTATATTTTTATAAATTAATTACGAAACCCCTGGACTGCTAAAACTTGAACAAAATGTGTGCATTTGTAATGAAAGTGAATAATGAAGAGGACATATAAAAATAAATATCTGAGTTGAAAGGGGTTATTTTCAGGAATAGTGGATTTTCAAGAAAACACATTACCCACTTCCACACTCTTTTATCTTAGCTTTTTGTTAATTTGATACGAAAATTAGAATAACGATGAATAATAATTTACGTATGTAAATACACTTCGTTAGCTGCCAAACAGCCATATTAGAAATATAAAAATATGAATATTCCTTTGGAATTATTTAGAGGGAATTGCGATGTCTCACAAGGCATTTAGATTTATTTCACTATACCTATTATTATTTTATTTCTCCCATTTATTACAGTATCTTAATTTCTTAAAATCTAAAAGTAATTGCTTTGATTCAAATTTTAACCATATAAGCCTTGCTTTTTCTCCCCGTTCCAAAGGCCAACACATAATTAAAGATGACGATTTGCCTGCTTCAAAATAACATATCAAATATTTCCATTACTTGGTAGACTCATAAGTTTTCACTGTCAAGGTTCCAAGAAATTAAGCTTATCACCAAAGAGTGACACTGCCTGAAAAAAACAGAATGAGGAAAGAATGACATAGCAAACGAATTCCCAGACTTTGTTGATTTTTAACTCTAAATTCGGCAAATCAATAAAAACTTTCCATAGATAACTCGAAAGTACCTTTGCCAAAAAATTAAATAAAATAAAAAAAAAAATCCATAAAAGTAAGTAAGGCAATGGGTCTTTGGCCGTTAGATTATAAGTTGGTGGTATGTTATCAATTTGATAACGAGTACGTCTAGATTTGTTGGTATATTATGAGTAACTTTACAATAAAGTCAAGTAAAGGCTTCTTAAATATTTAAAAAAAATAGGTTTTAATCAAATTAAAATTTAATGCACGAAGGAGGAGCACGTCCTTGGTCTGATTTAAAAGTACTACTTTGGAATTTAAAAATTATTTATAAATATAAAAACATGGGAAAATGTTCAATTGCCATCAATTGCCATCAGATTTCTAGAAAAGTATGAATTAATGCAACCAAAATTTAAAAAATCGTTTTATTATTAAATTCTTTTTTATATAAGAAATTTCTTTGAAATTTTTCTAAGAAAAAAATTGGAATGTTAATTTTAAGTATTTAACAATAAATCATTTAGGAAATTATTTCAAAAACTAATCGTTCACCCGTTTTCAAGATATTGATTTTTCCTGTATAAAAATGTTGGTCAAAATCGTTAGAGCTGTTAATGAGCAAGCTTAAAATAAATAGAACTGTTATAATACAGTTATCGTTAATAAAATTTTTTCCAACCAAAATGTAGTCCATGCCCATAACAGAACACCTTATTTTTTTATTTTATTAAGATTGTTTGAGTCGTTTTCGAGATATATAAGAAAATTGTCGTTTTCTACATCGTAATGTGAACTTTGACCAAAGTCTCGAGTTCGATTTTTATTATTACGTATATTATTAGAGAAAAAAAAAGAAATAGGCATAAGTCGTTTTTTAAAATACAAACAAAACTCCCTTAGTAGTTGGAGCGAAAATATGAATTTACGCAATTACAAAACATGGTAGGTACAATCAGTTATAGCTTAATTAATTTTTACTTGCGACTTATAGGTACTATCGGCTCGGCCGATTTTCTTCAAACTTGGTAGATATGGGTTTTGATTTTTTCCCCCAGACGTTTTTTTTTGTTTTTAAGACCAAAAATAACGTTACCTACCATACGGTTTTTTTTTTTCGAAATTTTATAAATATTTTTTTTTCTCAAAAACTGTCCTACAGAATTAAAAACAAAAATCATAAAAATTTCATTTAGTTAAAACTAGGTAATAGTTGAAAAAATTTTTCCAAAAAATTGTTATTTTTGGTAGCCCTGGGTCCTTGTTTTTTTTTTTATGCTAAAGCTCCTCTAAAGTTTAAATATTATTACATATTCAAATTTTCAATTTTTTATTTTTTGGATTTTTAAAAAAATTTCAAATTTTTTTTTTGGAAACTCAATATGTACAAAAACCCCATGGTCAATTTTTTTCAAACTTGACAAATAAAAGTTTATTAATATAATCTACAAGATTTGAGAAAAAAAAAAAATTTGTTGTATCTAAAACTAATGGTACCTTCCATACAAATGTAAAAAAATGGTTTTCGAAAATCGTATTTTTCTGGAAAACGGTTCCGAGAATTTTGCTAAAATTTTTTTTCTTTTGATTAATTTTTACGATCTATAATTTAATAAAAAAAATTTGAAATCTAGATATTACTGACTGTACCTACCATAGAACGATTTTTTCGAATTTTGAATTTTTTAGAGAAAAAAAGTCGTTTTTTTTTTGGAAAATTCGATATCTCAAGAACGGCGTAGTATTTTTTGGAAATTAAATTCTTATTCGTACAATAATAAAGACTTAAAGTTGGCGTGCCAAAAAAATGTTTTAAAAATTTTGTACATAAAAGCTTATTTTCTTAAGGAACCACTACAACGACTTATAATTTTTGTTCTTGCATAAATTCATGTTTGCATTGCATTCTGTTTTTATCTCTTACTACCTACTAATAGAATTTAAAAAATTCATTTTATCATTATGAACAGTTTTCTTTGACAACACTCGTTTTTAAAATTCCTAGTCTATTACCTAGGAGCAAGTTCGTGCGACCCAGTCGTGCATTTTATTTTTTATTGAATCAAAATTCTAGGTGCCGTTATTGAGAAAAATACGATACGATATTTTTAGATACAATTTTTTTCTCACATATTCTCACGCATTCGTAAAAAAAATCGAACTCGAGATTTTGATCAAAGTTGACATTACGATGAAAGCGAAGACTCGCAATTCTGTCTGTCTGTCTGTTCGACTACAGCCTAAACGGCTCAGCCGATTTTCTTTAAACTTGGTATATATCATTTTTAATTTTTTTTCGTTTTTTTTTTTAAGACCAAAAATAACGGTACCTGCCATACGAATTTTTTTCGAAACTTTATAAATATTTTTTTTTCTCAAAAACTGTCTCAGTGAATTTAAAAAAAAAAAATTTAAAAAATCATTAAGTTAAAACTAGGTAATGGTTGAAAAAAAATTCAAATTCAAAAAATTCAAATTCTCAAGTTTTTATTTTTTGGATTCTTAAAAAAAATTTCAAATTTTTTTTTCGAAACCACATATTTCGAAAGCCCCTTGCTCGATTTTTTTTTAAACTTGTTACATAAAAGTTTCTTAATATAGTCTACAAGATTTGAGATAAACAAATTTGTTTTATCTAAAACTAACGGTACCTTCCATACAAATGTTAAAAAATGGTTTTTGAAAATCGTATTTTTCTGGAAAACGGTTCCGAGAATTTTGCTAATTTTTTTTTCTTTTGGTTATTTTTACGATTTATAATTTAATAAGAAAAATTGAAATCTAGATATTACTGACTGTACCTACCATAGAACCATTTTTTTCGAATTTTGAATTTCTCATTATCGGCATAACGAATTTTAATGAATATTTTTATAGAGAAGCTTCTAAAAAGTTTAAAAACATTGCGTTTCAAAACTTGAAAAAAATATTTTTTTGAATTTAAAAAAAAAAAATCTATTTTTTTGTTGGAAAATTCGATATCTCAAAAACGGCTTACTATTTTTTTTTTGTAAATTTAATTTTTATTCCAACAATAATAAAAACTTTATATTGGCGTTTTTCTTAAAAATGATTTAAAAATTTTGTATATAAAAGTTTATTTTTTTTAAGAAACCATTACAACGACTTAAACTAATAGTTGCTTGAATCACATGGCATCCGGTTTTTAGCTCCAACTACGAACGGAGTTGTTTTAGTCATTAAAAAATGAATTTTATGTTTTTTTCTAATAACATTTATTTTTGAAATTCTTAGTCTTTTACATAAGAGCAAGTTCGTGCGACCCAGTCGTGCACTTTTCTCGAAAACGGCGCTTAGAATTTTATGATTAATTCTTACGATCTATTATTTAATAAAAAAAAATTAAATTAAGACTGACTCTGACTGTACCTACCATAGAAATATTTTTTCGAATTTTGAATTTATTATTATCGGCATAGCGGATTTTAATGAATTTTTTTATAGAGAAGCTTCTAAAAGGTTTGAAAAACCTTGAACTACATGGTATCCTGTTTTTAGCTCCATCTATTAAAGGAGTTTTTTAGTCATTAGTTTTTGAGAAAAAAAATATTTCCTTTTCCTGAGTGTTGTGAGGAATGGCTAGATTCGCTGTATGCTCTCCTGTTGGCCAATTGCCACTACATATAGCAACGATCCTGGCTATGTCTTGTCTGGGTCTGCATATCAGATGAAATATTTTAGTTTCAATATTGGTGGCACAAATCATTCTAAACATAATGCACTTAGTTAATTCTTCCACCTGCGCCTGAGGTTTGATTCGTTAAGAAAAATTCATGCTTCATAACTCTGAAAGGAGTTAAACTTAATCAAAATTATTTAAGTGGATAATTAAAAAAAATATGAAACCAAGACTATTCGTAGCTTTGAATAAGCGCAAATATGTGCAACCCATTTGAATACCTACTTTATTCGCATTTCGATAGAAAAAGTAGCTAAATAGCTGACGTACAATGCAAAGTTCCGTTTGCTGATATATCTACATGCATAGAATTTCAAAAGGTCAGCTTTGCGCATCTGAACCAAGTCTATAGGGTAAACCCCTTTGACGCATTTTGATTAGAATAACATCTTATAAATCTTATGCGATGTAGGATTATCATTTTTAATTCATATTTCCAATACAAAGAAAACTGATTCGAATTGAATAACACATCGCCCCAGCTCTCTAATCACCTTCTTAGCGAGTGCTTTTCGTATCAAAACTTATTGTTTGCAAACAAAAAATATTAAAAAAATAAAACTACAATAATAAACTACGAGTGAACTATACTACGCCAACCGAAGCGAACACTCCTCTCGGTTTCGATGTGTTAACATGATCAGATAAGCAATATACCAACGTCGTAGTCGTGCCAATCGTCCGTCCGTCCATTATACAAACACTTGAAACCTTTATAAAACGCCCAACGTTTGCTATCACAACCAGAGACCGTAGAAAGCCTTAGCCACAGAAAGAGTTCAATTAAAATAAAAGAATTAATTTTTGAGTAAAAAGTGTTTTTTATAAATTAAAACGAAAATGACTGCGAATAATATTAACGCCTTGGTCGGAGCCACCACCCGTTACATTGCTGGACGTAATGCTGTCCAAACTGTCTACTGGAGATGCAAGGAGTCCGGCAAGATGTACAAATACAACAAAACTTTCGAATTTGACAAGAGCCAAAAACTACCCCCACAAAACATTCGATTGACAAACTACACTACGAATTTCAGAAGTCCTGGACTTGTAAGGAAGTGAATAAGATTAATAGACAAAGTGTCCTTAAAAATATTTATGTTGTATATAAATGTATGTCGTAGTTAGTTTAAAAATTATTGATATTTGTGATAGGTAAATATTGCCAAAATGTGGCTAAGTTGCTAAGGTCTACCAAAAAGGTTGCAGTTACCAGGAACTGCGAGATCGGAGTACAAAAATTCAATTTGTGATTAAGAAAAACTTAAAAAAAAAATAAACAAAATTTAGAAAATAAGTGCGAATAAAATTCGAAGTAAAATTATAAAAGAAACTCTAGTGGCTTTTGTTTTATTTACTTGCGTTAAACTTAAATCTTTTATCTTGCGATAACACCTGGTATTTCTAGAGTTCTTCTGTTGCTGTGGAGAGTTGTGAGTTAGTTTTGCTGCTATCAGGTAATCGCTGAGTCTATACTTTTTGTCAATAAAAATCGTTACCAGACAATGTGTCTACAAACATTTTATTTGTTCGATGATTAAGCAAAAAAAATTATTAATAAATATGAGCATTAAGTTATAAACTGTATTATTTGATCAATAACATTATGTAGATAGAAATGTTTACAGTTTAACGATGCTAAACTAAGAAGTTTGCTGTCTGGTAATACTCTAAAGATCATCCAGATTTGACATGATCAGATGATGTAACACTTGAAAGCCTTTTCTCAGCTTACTTGGCATAGGCTTAGAAAGCTTCGCCGTCAGAGAGTGAAGGTTTGTATCTGCCCACATAGCAGGATGTAGTATTATTGTGCTTCCCTTCTGTAAGACATTGTTCTCTCTATTGAATGATGAAATTGTTACAACACAGCTTGCCTGAAAAACCTCATATATTTTTTATGTTTGTTTCACAAATTTCACTAAGCTCGATAAAAAATTGTTTTATAACATGATTCAACCCCCGATCTTACCAAGACATGGAAGAAAATGATCTTTGAAGCAAACTGCTTTTGACCCGATGGGATATCCTATACTTTTTGAAATCTAAGCCTTTCAGGCTACTTTATGTATATTTTACTATTTTTGAAGAACGATGATACCGATTTTATTCACACACAAGTAGTATTCATAACCATTTTCAAACAGGTGTATGGATACATTTCTTAAATGTTTCTGAAAAAAAAAAATGAGAAGCATTTCAAAAACATTTAAGAAAGAAAGGATAATTAAAATAGCTGTCGTTGTTTTAGAGAAAAAAATTGAGTTATTCAATTAAAAATCAGAAAATTGCAAAATTTTGCTCTAGTTTCTCTAATCATAGAAGTTTTAGAAAACAGGTTTGTACATTAGCAATCTTAAGTTTTTTTATTTTTTAATTTTGAAACTTCTTACACACATTTTTCGGGAAAAATATCGGAGTTTTAGAGTGGTCCTAAATGATATCACGTCCATGTGAGATCACCGGGACATAACGCCAAGTTTTGTGAACTACACTCCAAAAACAAACTTAGTCTAAGTGCTAAGTCTTATGCTTGGCTTATTTATTTCAGTAGTATACTTATAGTTTGTATTTTAAAAGCCTTCATATAGAAACAATACCAGGTCACAGGCAAAATCTTCCAGGGTTAATAAATAAGAATGATAATCTTAGTTGGATAGAGTTCACTTTGGATTTTTGTCAGAAAATCGATGTAAGATAAACTGAATTGAATAAAAATTTCATTTTTTAATAAATGTAAACACGATAAAAATTTTTATATTTGTATATAATTTATTTATTTAGTTTTAAAAAAGGTTTAACACAACATTAATTTTAATTCAATTCAAATTAATGTTGTGTTAAACCTTTTTTAAAACTAAATAAATAAATTATATACAAACCAGAAAACCCGTGCGAAAATTTCGCACATTCAATAAGGCTTTGCAATTAAATTTTCAAAAAGAATGTTTGAACAAAATGATGTGAACATACTAGTTTTACAAAACCTCTTTGTAAATGAAGCTGAAGATCGCTGCATCGAAATTTATGTTTTCATTTAGGATAGCAGATCTCGATAAGTATCAAAGATATTGGAATATTTTAAACGCCAAAATGTTGGGCGCAAATTTTCCTAGGGGCAATGTCCGTTACTTTTTTTTTAAATTGTATCTCGTTATATTTTATTTTAGTGAGTTTTAAAACTTTTAAGACAAAAAAATTTTTAGGAGAGGATATAGACCGCAATAATTTTTTTAGAAATAAAATAAATATGACCCAATGTAGAATATACGTTTCTCTAGGGGTGATGTTTCTCCTTTTTTTTATTTTTTTTTTTATTAAGCTTATTTAACCATGATTTAACCATGAAATTAACAAAAAAAAAAACAAAAAATTTGGACCCTTATAACTTTGGATTGACTAATCGTAGGTAAAAAATCGGTACATGAAAAAATTAGAATTTCCAAACTCTAGGGGCGATGTTTTTTCTTTTTTTTTATTATTTTGTTTATTAAAGTTTTTAAACATGAAAGTTAAAAAACAAAAAAAAAAAGTTTAGACCCTTATAACTTTGGATGAACTAACCGTAGGTATAAGAACGGTACATGAAAAAATTAGAATTTCCAAACTCTAGGTGCGATGTTTTTTCTTTTTTTTTTTAATTTTTTTTTTATTAAATTTTTTTAAACATAAAAGTTATAAAAAAAAAAGTTTAGACCCTTATAACTTTGGATCAACTAACCGTATGTATAAGAACGGTACATGAAAAAATTAGAATTTCCAAGCTCTAAAGGCGATGTCTTTTCTTTTCTTTTCTTTTCTTTTATTTTCTTTTCTTTTCTTTTATTTGTTTGTTTATTAAATTTTTTTAAACATGAAAGTTAAAAAAAAAAGTTTAGACCCTTATAACTTTGGATCAACTAATCGTAGGTATAAGAACGGTACATAAAAAAATTAGAATTTCCAAACTCTAAAGGCGATGTTTTTTCTTTTTGTTTTATTTCATGTTCTTGAGTCATTTGTTGTCTAGCAACAAATTACAACAAAAAGGAAAATAGATATCTACGTTTTGTGTCAG
Source organism: Chrysotoxum bicinctum (assembly GCA_911387755.1). Classification (NCBI taxonomy): domain Eukaryota; kingdom Metazoa; phylum Arthropoda; class Insecta; order Diptera; family Syrphidae; genus Chrysotoxum; species Chrysotoxum bicinctum. The sequence continues at coordinate 211,006,822 of OU426989.1, read as the reverse complement.
TTAAGATGTTGGTTATTTGTAATATTTTTATATTTTTTATTGCATTATATTAATAATTGTATATTATCAAAATTATAATATTTACTTCATATGAATTTTTATTTTTTCGATTCAAGTTTTAATAATTCTGATAATAATTATACAAAATTGGAATTATATAAAGGAAAGATTAATTGTTATACAAACAAAAACTAAATTTCAGCAAAGACAAAGAAAAAGAAAATTCCAGAATGAATATACTTTATAGAATAACTATTATAATAATTAGATAGATATTATGAGATATGTTTAACAAATTTGAATTGAAAAATATTTATTGCTTTTAGTTTAGCTAAACCAAAAAAGGATGGTGTTGAGCTATTAGTTTAGCTAAAACAAAATTATACTAGGTTTAGTTCTAACGATGATTCAAGTTTTATTGCTCTTGTAATGCCAGCCATCTAGAACAACAGTCACAACTGAAGAGAAAATATACATTTTGTAACTCGTCCTCAGTTTTTTTCAAGTAGTTCAGACATCCACCGTTTACAAGTATGGCACTGGCACCAAGTTTGCTAGAACACAAATGACTCAAGAACATGAAATAAAAGAAAAGAAAACACATCGCCCCTTAGAGTTTGGAAATTCTAATTTTTTTATGTACCGTTCTTATACATACGGACGGTTAGTTGATCCAAAGTTATAAGGGTCTAAACTTTTTTTTTTATAACTTTTATGTTTAAAAAAATTTAATAAACAAAAAAATAAAAAAAAAGAAAAAAACATCGCACCTATAGTGTGGAAATTCTAATTTTTTCATGTACCGTTCTTATACCTACGGTTAGTTGATCCAAAGTTATAAGGGTCTAAACTTTTTTTTTTTTTTTAACTTTCATGTTTAAAAAACTTTCATAGACAAAAAAATAAAAAAAAGAAAAAACATCGCCCCTAGAGTTTGGAAATTCTAATTTTTTCATGTGTCGATTTTTTACCTACGATTAATCAATCCAAAGTTATAAGGGTCCAAACTTTTTGTTTTTTTTTGTTAATTTCATGGTTAAATCATGGTTAAATAAGCTTAATAAAAAAAAAAATAAAAAAAAGGAGAAACATCGCCCCTAGAGAAACGTATATTCTACATTGGGTCATATTTATTTTATTTCTAAAAAAATTATTGCGGTCTATATCCTCTCCTAAAAATTTTTTTGTCTTAAAAGTTTTAAAACTCACTAAAATAAAATATAACGAGATACAATTTAAAAAAAAGGAACGAACATCGCCCCTAGGAAAATTTGTGCCCAACATTTTGGCGTTTAAAATATTCCAATATCTTTGATACTTATCGAGATCTGCTATCCTAAATGAAAACATAAATTTCGATGAAGCGATCTTCAGCTTCATCTTTGTAAACAATATTTGATGTAAGATTGAAATCATTTAGAATTTTTTGTTTATCATTTTCTGTAATAGATACAAATATGTTGTTTGATTTTTTGACTCTTGAAAATACTACAGTTGTCCATGAGTAAAAATTGCATTTGGTAGGTATAATTCAGCTCTTTCAAATGGTTGTCCTTGAGACTTTTTAATAGTCATTGCAAAAGCAACTTTCAGTGGGAACTGCCTTCTTATCATTTGGAAAGGCATAGTTGGGTCAGGTGGAGTAAGATTTATGCGGGGTATAACAAAAGTTTTCCCAAATTCAATCAGCTGAGCCGTGATAGTGTACTCATGTAGGTATATGACAACCATTCTGGCCCCATTAATTAAGCCACATTTAGCATTTAAATTTCTTATTAACAGAACGATAGTGTTCTTCTTTAAAATAAATTTATGTGTTGGTAAGCCTGAAGGGTTTAAAATATTCAAAAATTCAGTAAGATGTAATGTGTTATTAGTTTTCACCTCAGATATAATTGAATCACAACTATAGTACACTTTACAACATCCTTCTATAATATTTTGGACAATGTGTTCGTTGATTTTTGTGCAGTCTTCATTTTTCGGGCATAATAAAGCTGTGTTGATAAAGCTGTTGACATATTTGTTTGCCACTTCTGTCGTTTGTATTCTTTTTTTCTCATTCGGTTTTTTATAAATGAAAGAGAATTTTAAATTACAGAAGTAAAACATATTTTTTCTCGTTCACTCATTCAATGAGTTAAAAGTGAGGCATTCTTTATGTCAAATTATTCATTTATTGAATTATTTAAAATTGCCAAAATGTATACAAAATTGTGTGGTTTAACATAAAGTTTTTGTGCAATGTCATGAGTATGTGTAAATTCCTATTCATTGATACCTAACTTAGTGGATTTGAATATTTTATAAGTGAGAAAAAGGAAGTTTGACAACAGAAATAATATGAATGATATAAAAATTTTTATCGTGTTTATGTACATTTATTAAATAAAAAACACACAACATGGAGACTACTAAACTAAAAATTTTCATATTGACAAGGCCCTCACTAGTTTAGATTTATAGCCACATTGTCCATCATCTTACGAACGGCCACAATAGCTTTTATACAATTTACCGAAAACGCATATTTTAATTCGAGTTCATCTTTAAATGAAAAGATCATTAAGCTCGAAAATATGAACCATACAATTTACAATAGAATTTTCGGAAAGTGTCCAAGAAACTGGCGGTCAGCCATCAGACGAATAGGGGGAATAACATGTAGCATACGAAAACATGCACGTGCCGTAACTATTCGGGACTGGTGGAAGTCTGATCATAGCCTCTCCGTGGCGGCCGCTAGAAACAAGCCTTTAAAAAGGTTTGGCTAATATGATCAGGCTAGTTCCTCAGGTTGGCGACAGGTTAATTCCCTGTCCCGTAAAACTTTTGAATTACGAGACCGACAACAAGCCTCGGAAACGGACTGATCACACGACGACAACCAACGCAACGAAAACTGAAAAACGATTTACGAATTTTCTTATGGAACGTACGATCGCTCTATAGAGCTCGAGCTGCTCAGCAGCTAGCCGATGCCCTGTCAAAGTATAAAGCTGACATAACAGCTCTTCAAGAAATCAGATGGACAGGGAATGGTGTTCTACAGAAGAAAGAATATGACATATACTATAGCTGTCATACAAAACACCATGTGCTCGGGGTAGGCTTCCTAGTCAGCGAAAAAATGAAGTCTACCATCATCGGCTTTAACGCTATAAGCGAAAGGCTATGCACCCTTCGCGTGCGAGGCAAATTTACGAACATCAGCCTCCTTAACGTTCACGGACCTACGGAGGAGTCCTCAGTCACTCGTAACCAAATAGACCACGTGTTGATAGACCGTCGCCACTACTCGAACTTGATGACGGTACGAACGTACCGAGGTGCCAATATCGACTCGGATCACTATCTTGTTGGTATGGTTTTCCGAGGGCGGATTGCCTTGCGAAGACGCATTGCATCCGCCGATCAGGTTCGAATCAACACGGCTGCCCTGCGCAATGAAAACACCAGTAACACCTTTGGTAATGCGTTAGGACTCGCCCTAGAATCACTTGATTTAGGGAGAGTAAGTCCTGGAGCCAGTATGCTGGGCGTAAATGAGAAGTGGACACGCCTTAAGAATATTGTCATTAGTACTGCCAACTCCATCTTAGGCAGCAGTCGTAAAAATCGGAACGACTGGTTTGATGATGAATGCAAGCTAGCGACTGAACGTAAGAATGTTGCGTACCGAGCAATGCAACAATCTCATAGAACGCGGGCACGCGAAGAGGAATATAAAGAGCTCAGAAGAATAGAAAAACGGCTACACAGACAAAAAAAATCAGCCTGGGAGAAGAACCTAATCTGTGAAATAGAAAATAGCCGAGAGCGAGGTCCGCACCAGGCGCGGAAGTTCTACCAATCCGTCCGAAACATGACGCAGTACACACCACGCTGCACATACTGCAAGGACGGAGAGGGAAATCTGATCACCGATCCTGAAAGCGTACTGGAGCGATGGGAAGTGTACTTTAATGAATTGCTAAATGGTCAGCTCACTGCAGAAGTGGAGGCTCCACTACTTCAAGAAGAATACTCTATGTTGCCGCCACCAAGCATAGAAGAGGTTGAGAAGGCTATAGGCCGGCTTAAACAAAACAAAGCCCCGGGAGCCGATGGCATACCAGCCGAATTATTCCATCACGGCGGGCCAGCCTTACGTCAAGCAATTCATGATATTATAGTACACGTATGGGAGCAGGAAGAAATGCCAGAAGATTGGCGAAAAGGTTTAATATGCACCATACATAAGAAGGGAGATGTCACAACGTGCAGCAATTATAGAGGTATCACGTTGTTGAGTACCGCCTATAAGATACTCTCCTCTATCCTACAAGACCGGATAACCCCATACGCTAAAACCGTTATCGGACAATATCAGTGTGGTTTCATTCCAGGCAAATCAACAACTGATCAGATATTTACCCTTAGGCAGGCGATGGAAAAATGTCTAGAATTTAACATCCCAACATACCATCTATTTATAGACTTTAAGGCCGCCTATGATAGCATAGCCAGGGTAGAACTTCACAAAGCCATGAGAGAATTCGGCATCCCAAATAAATTGACACGACTATGTAGGTTGACCATGACCAACGTAACAAGCCAAGTAAAAATAGCCGGATTGCTATCCAGACCAATCAACATCTTTAATGGACTCCGACAAGGGGACGGTTTGGCCTGCCTCCTCTTCAACCTGGCGTTGGAGAAAGCAATCCGTGACTCTGGCACGGCAACAAGAGGGACCATCGTCAACAGGTCCAGCCAGTTACTGGCTTACGCAGACGACATCGACATCATCGGAAGAACCGAACAAGCTGTACACGATTCCTTCATCCAGATCGAGCAGGCGGCACAAAATCTGGGGCTGCACATTAGTGAAGGTAAAACAAAGTACATGGTGGCGTCGAATGCGAGAGGAACAGTTGGTCAAACAATCAAGGTTGCGGAGCACGAATTTGAAGTAGTGCAATCCTTTAAATACCTTGGGTCAATAGTAGCAGCCGATAACAATATAGAAGAAGAAATACGCGGGCGGCTTCTCAAATCCAACAGAGCCTACTATAGTCTGTCAAAGCTCTTCAAATCCAGAAATCAAAACTGCTGCTGTACAGGACCATGGTCCTGCCAGTACTCACATATGGATCCGAGACTTGGGTGCTTAGCAAAAGGCACTCCGACCTCTTAGCTGCGTTCGAGAGAAAAGTCTTAAGGAGAATTGTTGGCCCCGTATGTGACGAAGGACGATTCCGGAGACGGTACAATCATGAACTGTACGCAATCTACCTTGAAGCAGATATCGTGACAAAAATTAAGCTCGGTAGACTCCGGTGGGCAGGGCACCTAGCTCGCATGAGCGAAGAGAAACCTGCTCGGAAAGTTCTTTGTGGTACATTCTATGGTAGACGACAGCGTGGTAGACCATGCTTGCGCTGAAGAGATGGCGTAGACCAGGACGCCCGAAGCCTTGGGGTGCGCAACTGGATGGCGTCGGCTAGAGACCGAGATAGGTGGAGAGACTTGTTGAAAGAGGCCAGGACCGGAACCCGGTTGTCGAACCGATGATGATGATGATGTCCAAGAAACTACATACATATGTACCGAACTGAGCAAACTGACAGACAGAATTGCGAAATCCACTTTTTTCGTCTTCCGTGTTATTGTAATGTCTAGACTCTTTTTGTACCAACACAATATAATATATCAAAAATATAAATTATAAGACATCATTATAATCTTAATAAACAGTTTATATGGGTTTGATTTATTATAAATATTTATCTATCAAATCTCCATTTACAGTCAATCAATTTACGGTATATTTAAAACTTTAAAACCTTTCAGAAGTAAACAAGATTAAATTAATTTAAAGTCCTAAGTGCGACCACATAAATAGTTAAGATAATAATTATAAAGTGGAGACTGTTTCATAAATAATATGTAATCTTAACGTTCCCAAGTGGAACTAAACAGAACGAATATCATAGTAGTTTGACTGTACTTTTTCCACCATTTTATTTTACTTGGTTGTATATACTTTGGCGCAGTGATACTTTCACCAATTTAAACTGATTTATTCCAGTTTTAGTTGGCTCTGTTCAGAAACCTAAGGTAAGCTTAACTGAGCTAAAAAGAATTAATTATATTGAAGCGAGGACTCTTTTAATACTGCGAGAGTTTTTTGCTGACGCGAAACGGTGACGTGAAATAACGCAAAACGAAATAAAACAAAAAATGTGTCCCTATCTGGAAATAATAGTAAATTTTCGAAATAAGGACAATTTGGTCTTATTTCGCTTTGAGCTCATAACGTTTATGTTAAGACATGAAGCTATATCAACAAACAATAACATGAGTGAAAATTTCGCCGGTATTGTTGTCCAAGAAAGCTGTTTGTTGACATAGGTAAATAATCATGTCGATTACAAAATTCGCAGAATTTTACTCCCGGTGAGTTAACTCGATCCGTTGACCTTTCGCATCCGCTGTAAAACTGAATTATGAAATTCCCCGGATGAACTACATTGTCGATTCCTAAAATTACCTTATCATTTATGAACTTTCCTACCGACGCACGCTGTCAGTTACAGACATTTAGTCAACGGCCTAGGCTTTGATAATAGCATCGCTATCGATCAGTGAAATCAAGCATCGATGTGCGTGGTTACTACTTGGATGGAGGACCGTTCAATACCAACCGGTGTGCATTCTTTTTTTTTTTTTTAGATTTCTGGCTATGCCCGGTTGCGTCTTGATCATCATCATCATTTCCACCATTTCTCTAAATTTTTTTCGGTTGTCCGTTTTTTATTAAAATTTGTTAAACAAACACTTACAACATTCATTATGATAAGCTTTTGATTTACATTTTTGTCCTTTCCATTGTTTATTTCTGTTTTTTTTTCGTCGGCGTTGCAGGGATTGTTACCGACATTCGTTCAACTTTCTTTCGTCGGATTAATAGCAAAAGTTTGGAAATTAATTAAAACTGTCACTTTAGCTCATTCGCCGAATTCTGTAATAGGGGTGAATGTCTGACTATTGAACATACTATAACCTAACAAGAGCAACGGAGTTGGAGAGGGAAAACCCTGATCGCGTCCTTAATCCATATCATCTGAAGGATTGAGAAATAAGCTTTAACAAATATTCAAGAATTATACAAGATAATCGAAATTCGGTTTTATTATCAAATTCTTTTTAGCATCATTTTGGTTACCACAGCGAAAAATAACTTATTTAGCATTATATTTTAGTTTTCAAAAACGAAACAACACAAAACTTCGAATTTGTATTTATTTTATTTGGCGTTGAGTTAAGTTGAAACCAAAACCTTGTGTTCTACATTTTCTCTCTGTAATATTTCAAATTTATTCCAAATAGACGCATAATAATTTTTTTTAAAGTGGTACAAGTATTTGTATTTATGGATTTTTCCATCAACATTTACAATTATACAAAAATTTCAAGTGCATTTTCTATGATACATCTTAAGTGACTTTATTTAGATTTAGATTAATTTTGGTGGTGCAACAGATCGAAGAGAACCAGGACAAAGTTCATGTGGGCGAGTTTCCAGAAATGGAGGGAACCTATAATTTTTTGCCGAATCCGAACGGCTGACGAGCAGCACTTTACATGACAAGAGATAATCTTAGAGGATTTGTCAATTCCTCGCAAGAGGCACTACACTTTTTCGAACCAAAGTTCAACGCACTAATTATTATGCGAAGGGATACCACGGTGATTCGTTTTACCGATTTAATGAAAATGTTGTTACATTAATTTTTTTTACGAAACAAATTCTAAAAATATCAAAACTAAATAAAAAAATATAAATAAATGAAATGATGTAATTTTCTTAAAAAATTGACATAAAATATACAAAATATTAATGACATCAAAATTACAATTTTTCCTTTCTTTTATATTATTACAATTAAAGGTTATTTAATTTAGCTTAGAGTTTAAGAAAAAAATCGTTTTCAAACTCAAAATTTTGCAGAAAAAAGACTATAGATATTTCTTTTAAAACTGTAGATTTAATTTTCTATGAATTATTAGTTGGATAAGCATTCGTAAAAAAAATATAACTCACGATTTTGATCAAAATTTACATTACGAGTGCATCAGAGAATTCTGTTTATGTTTTTGGTGGATTTTTTTCCAATTTGTGCCTAGCGGTTTTTTTTTTTTTTGGTTTTTTAAAAATGTTTTTTAAGATCAGAAATAATGGTACCTGCCATACATTCTTTTTTCAAATTTAAAAATATATATATTTTTTTTTCTAAAAACGGTATATTAAGAAGCTTTTTGAAACATAAATTTTTCTACCAAAATAAGGAAACTGTTGGATTTTTTGAAAAAGTTCTTACCACACAAATCTTAAAATTGGAAACCATCTATTAAATTAATCTTATATTATTAGCATAGAACCATTCTTTTGGTTTTTGACTTTCAGAACCATTTATATAAGATGTTTTGAGTTTTAGAAAATAACCAATACTTTTCTTTTTCGAAAATTTGAAATAAAAAAAAATGCCATACACAAAATTATTTAAAAAAAAACAACTGACACGATTTCATTCATTTTACTTAAGAAATCAGATTTCATTCATTGAAACTATTTATTTACTTTATAAATTTAGACAACGAATATTATCTATTTTCATCTTTTTTTTTTAATAATCAATTTTTACTATAATTTTTATGTGTAAAATTAAAATAAATAAGAGTTAAAATAGCTTGTCAAGAACCTGAATCTGGTAACTTACAACTTTCAACCATTCCCGTGTGGGTGTTGTGTTCAGGAATGCAGGCGAGCTACAATTCTCTACCGAGTTCAAAACGGCTGAGACCAAGAGATTCCCCGAATAATACTTTTTTGCTTTTAGGTGGTAGCGGTTGGAAATCAAACTTTGACCCCTGAAACCACATTGTAGTCAAACGCACTAATCATTATGCAAGGGGTACAAGTAACTAATGAAAATGACTTATGCACTTAATTAAACAAAATTTTTAAATTAAGTCTTTTTTAATGTATCCCTTTCAATGAGATTAATAATTAAGAAACAGAAACAGAAAAAATAAAATGCACGACTGGGTCGCACGAACTTGCTCCTATGTAAAAGACTAAGAATTTCAAAACTGAATGTTATTAGAGAAACTGTTCATAAGCATAAAATTCATTTTTTAAATGACTAAAAAAACTTCTTTAGTAGTTAAAGGTAAGAATAGGATGCCATGTGATTCAAGCAAATATAGATTTATGCAAGATTAAAAATTATAAGTCCTTGTAGTGGTTTCTTAAAAAATAAGGTTTTATATAAGAAAATTTGAAAACAATTTTAAGAAAAAATGTTGGTACGCCAATTTGAAGTTTTTATTATTGTATGAATAAAAATTAAATTTACAAAAAAAATATTGAGCCGTTTTCGAGACATTGAATTTTCAAAAAACAAAAAATTGATTTTTTTTTTCAAAATTCAAAAAAAATATTTTTCTTAAAGTTTTGAAATGCAATGTTTTTTAAACTTTTTAGAAGCTTCCCTCTACGAAATTTCATTAAAATCCGTTGTGCTAATAATGAGAAATTCAAAATTTTAAAAAATCGTTCTATGGTAGGTACAGTCAGTAATATCTTGTTTTCAAATTTGTTTTTATTGAATTACAGATATTAAAAAATAATAGAAAGAAAAAAAATTTAAGCAAAATTCTCGGAACCGTTTTCGAGAAAAATACGATTTTCGAAAACCATTTTTTAACATTTGTATGGAAGGTACCGTTATTTTTAGGTAAAATCAATTTATTTTTCTCATATATTGTAGATTATTTTTCTAAACTTTTATATATCAAGTTTTAAAAAAATCGAGCATGGGGTTTTCGAAATATTGAGTTTTCAAAAAAAAATTTTGAAAGTTTTTTTAAAAATCCAAAAAAATTGTTTTTGAAAATTTTAATACAAAATAATATTTAAACTGCTGGGAAGCTTTAGCATAAAAAAAATGATCAAAATCGGTGGTGCCGTTTTTGATAAAATCAAAAACAAAAAAAATGGTCCCTAGGGGGGTACCAACACTACTCATTTTTTTGAAAATTTTTTTCGACCATTACCTAGGTTTAACTAAATTAAATTTTTTGAATTTTTTTTAAGAAAATCGCAGGGACAGTTTTTGAGAAAAAAAAATATTTATAAAATTTCGGAAAAAAATCGTATGGCAGGTACCGTTATTTTTGGTCATACAAAATCAAATCAAAAAACATCCGGGGGTAAAAAATCAAAACCCATATCTACCAAGTTTAAAGAAAATCGGCCGAGCCGTTTAGCTGTAATCGAACAGACAGACAGACAGACAGACAGACAGACAGACAGACAGACAGACAGACAGACAGACAGACAGAATTGCCAGACCCACTTTTTTCGTCTTCGCTATCATCGTAATGTCAACTTTGATCAAAATCTCGAGTTCGATTTTTTTTACGAATACATAACTTGCCTTATAGTACCTATAAGTCGCAAGTAAAAACAGTTTATTGTACTAGTTAAAGGAATAAAAGAACAGGTTTTTGATTTTAAATTAAAACTATAGCAATTATATAGCATACTATACATAAAAGAGATTTTCAAACTTTGACAGGAGATTTGCTGTTATATTTTTGAAGCTACATACGTCTACTGTCGTGTTTGGCTGTCATTTATAAAGTCTATCTTGTCAAATCAACAAACATATGCAAATATTTAAATTATTTTATGAAAGTGGGTCTTCTGTTGGAGCAACATTCCCCGCGATTTCCCCGAAAAATAATATTCTACTGAAAATCATGGGTCCATAGTTCTTTAAGATTGATGTTGGCCAGGCTATCATAGATGATAACTAATGTCGATTTCCTTTACTCACTAGGGATTTCGATCCCTTGTCAAATTTTTTCTTTTGGTGTGCGTATTTCGTATACATACATGTAAATCCCTCTTCAAATACGAATTCGAGGGATTTGATCGCTGTCAGAAAAAAATCGATTTTTTTGGTGTAAGGGAACGTGAAATCTGTCGAGAGATCGAAATCTTCACACAGAAATTGATTTCTCATGTGTAAAGGAAATCGACATATGTAAATTCTTTTGATCCGAATTTGATGACAATACACAATTTTCCACAAGAAGATTTCCAAGCATGGTTATCTTACGCGGAGAGGATATGAATTAGAATTGACAATTATTTTGATACATAAGTATTGTTAAAAAATTATTCGACAAACATTTTAAAGTATCTGTTTCGGCCTTGATTGGTTAAAAATAAAGTAAACTCGAAAGACACCGAGTAAAGCTCGGTTGCCCAGGTATTTACTTTTACACAAATCAGTGAAATTCTTTGAAATTGCACACTCTCCGATAACGTGCGTTTTTTTATCACGATTTTAAAGGCACACAATTAAAAGTGGTTAATAAACAACGTAAAGATGATAAGCTTTCTAGACAATAACATAAAACACGAAGTAAAGTCGTGTATCTACATTGTTTAGCCGCCTCATCATCATCAGATCAACGAAACTTGGGTACGGATTACGGAAATGTTTTTAAAATTTTTCATAAGCAATAAAATAAGTTGTATAATTTTTCCGTCTGCTTTTTTAGGTGCATATTATTTTGCAAAATATTGACACAATCTTAATTTTTTGACAAATATCTAACAAATAAAAATCAGCTGTTTTGAGTGTTATCAAACTATGCTGAAGAAAATAAATCGATTAGAAAACAAATCTTATCTTCAATTTTTTAACTACATATATAATTAAGATTAGAAAAAACACAAACTATCATGTTACAAAAGCATGTTTATTCAAATAAACAAAACTGATAAGAGTGGCTACAGGAGTGCAAAGTCAAGCAGACTTACGCTATGTGCTGCCGGATTTAACCCCGTTTTACGCCGCCAGTTCGTCATGAAGCCTTTTTGAATACAAGAGACATCTGAACCTGAAGTGATAAAGTTTTCATTCGAGTATGACGTCAGCCAGAATGCTTAGTTTAAGATTTGAGAGCAGGCTTAAAAGACGCTCGTCTTACCCCTTGAATCTGAAGTTCTTAGATCTGCGATTGACGACGTCCGAATGTCTTTTGAAATAATTTATAAAACATAAATAGTATTTATGATTCATCACTGAATAAAATGTTCAAGCATGTAATGGTCTTTCGTTTTGTCAAGAAAATTCTTGAATTTTTTTTTCAATTCAATGTTTGCAATTTTTTTCAGATAAGAAGAAAAAGGGATGAGTTCAAAGTCCTTTTGTTATCTTTATCAAGGCCTCAATTATTTTAATGGAAATAATCATAACAAAAGATTTAGAAATGGGAGCTACAAAAAATAGAATAATTGATTTTGAATAGGTCTTTGATTTTTGATAATATATGTATGTAGGTATTTGGTTGGTTTATGAAACAAAATTTGATAAGGATTTCGAAGATAAAAATTCTTAAAATTATCATTTAACTTAAAACTATTTATCTGATATAACTTTGAAGGTTTTCGTGTTGGTTAACATGTGAAATTTTTTATGATTAGTCGGGTTCACGGTGACGATGATAAATGCAATAAAGAGGGAAACGTTTTGGGAAATTGTTTAATATTTACTATTCATTATCTTGGGTTATACCCAAAGCTTAAAATGCCAGAAAGTTTCGTTGGTTCTCCGGAAGAGGGCCTTACTACTAAAATGCCTTCCTAGCCCGAAAAAACAGCGGATTGGAAGTGTAATTTTTCGTTTGATCTCCGCATTAATATCACTATGCGACTTATTATACATAGTTCTTGACTACTTCAAAATTATATATCCGTTGACATGTTGACAATCCTTTTTCGATGACTTGTCTTGTTTTAATTATCAGCTTATCACATTTTTGTCTTTTCTCTCTGATTCGTTTCGTTCTGCCTATAATATATACGAGTTTATCTACATATGCAAGTAGTTGAACGGACTTTTAATAATTTCCAAGAGTACCTCTGTTGTTGAGTTCTGAGTTGCGCTTCAAGAACGATGCTCAAGAGATTTCATGATAGCTCGTCGGCTTTTCCATCATCAAACGTCAGTGAGGTTCTTATGAATTTTGACAGAGAAGCGTGATTTCTCCTTCTGCAACAGCTTACGAGTTTCCAGGGATATAATTCATCCCTACTCATGCTCATAAAGTTCGACATACTAAAAGGTTTCAATTTATTTCCTTAAGAACGAACTTCTGAAAGCATTTTTATGTCGATTTCCTTTACACATGAGAAATCAATTTCTGTGTGAAGATTTCGATCCCTCGAAACATTTTACCGATCGTTAAAGAGTCGTTTGTGAAGGGCCACCACGTCTACCGTAAAATGGACGCAACGAACGCAAAGTTTTCACTCACAAACACTCATTTCAAGTTTTATCATTTGGGCGTGCTGTAATTGTTATTTGTAATTTAATAATAAACAACACATTTGACAGATGTCACCAGAACAATATGGCCGCCTAAATCTACTCGCGACGATTTTTTTATTTTCCAATATGCATACATAATATGTTCTTTTAGAGGTTATAATTACCGGTCTCATTCTATTCTTGTCAACGATCATTGTATTGATTCTGCAAATTTTTATTTGGGCACCCTGCATGTAACCACTTGAGACAGCGACTTAAATTGTCCTGCGGAAAAGTTGTGTTTGGACTTACCTCATGATACTTATCACAGCTATAGATTGAGAACAACGGGAATCATTTGACGAATTCAACAAATTTTCTTCATGTACAAAAAAAAAACGTCTAACGTAAACTAATTTTCATCATGTTTACTGTCGAAATCTTTGAACACAGTCACACAGTGCGCGACAAACAACAGAGTGTCGGGACGAGTTCAAGTGACAGTTGGACATTTATTTGAAAAAAATCGAATGGCTATTTGTGAAAAAGCTTTTGCAGGGCAACGTTGGGTGCCGAAATAAAAACTATGTGATCATTAAATGACGTATGATATTCTTGCTTTTTTTAATGCCATAATCTCGAAGCCGTTTTCTTGACATATTCATAGAAAAGATACATTCAAAAATGTCAAAAATTTCAGGTCCCTTTAAAAAATTTTGCGGGTCAAGGTTCTATACAAATTAGAACAGAACATATGTACATACTCGTAGTTCAAAATTTTGTCGGTCTGTCGCTTGTTATTCACTACGTAGCCGAGTCCTTAGCCTTAATTTAGTTTTTAAATTGAGTATTAAGCATTCGGAATCCTCATGAAGCTCTTACTCTTTTAACTCGATTTCGCAGATTAATAAATTTTACTTAGAGAATTCTTAAAAATTGGGATAATCTTGTTCTTTCTATTTTTCCTTAAAATCAAAGTTATTTTTGTTTGTTATTATTTTTCACATGAGTAATTTAATTTTTCCTTCAAAGATAATCATAAATTACGAAACCTAAGCCTTCCTTCTGCTAACGAAGTTCCTTTCCTATGTTCTCATAGATATGCTAATTCAAATTGTTAGTAAGGCTTAAAATTAAATTATCCAATTAATTTATTAAGATTCAACCCAATTTGCTCTAGAATGAAATTTAAATAATTAATAATGTTGTTTGCTTTTCAATGGCAACACTTTCCCATTAAATACTCAAACATACCCGATGTGAACAAAAACTAAACTTATCCACAAATTAAATAAATTCCAACCGTATTATCGCCTACAACCCACCTACACATTTACTTGCTTCTTTTTTTTTTTGATAAAATCGACAATTGAATTTAATTGGCTAACCGAATTAATTGTTTGATAATTTTAATTTTCGCATTACTTACTATCCGGATAGATGATCTTTAAGATACTCGTATATCTAAAAAAGAACTAACAACACACATTTTTGTTAAACTTTATTTTTAATGCGGTTTAGCCTCAAGTAAGAAAAAAATAAACGCCCACTTGCAACTCCCGAGAAAATATGAAATAAATTAGATGAATAGAAAGCTTAATAATTATTTTAAAATTAGATTAAATTGGTAAATAGAAAATTGTGAAGTGAATGTAGGTTTGTTGGACTGTTGTATTGTGACTTATCAATTGGAACGTAGAAAGAGGAACAAGGACAGAATTATCGAAAGTGTCATCATCGAAGAAATAATATGAGTTGCACTTGATGAGCACACTTTTCGTATGGAATCTGTCGCCAGCCCTCGTCGTGCTAGGAGTGATCGAATGCTTCGGAGGCCCTAGAAAAGAAAATAAAGATTTTAATTTTTTCAATAATATGGAATTGATAATTAATAAATAAAATAAATCAGTAAGTTAAAACCAATGATTTTCATTACGGACAATTAAGAATAAAAGGAAGAGATATTTAGTGTTAAAAGCAACTTTATTACGATTGTCAATTATCAATTTATAAATGTATTGAAATTATATTTTAGAGAAGCTAATTGAGAATTATTTAAAGAATATTGATAAATTATACTGGGAAACAAACATTTGTTTTTGTTAATTGTTTGTTAGTTTGTGCTCTTATATCATAAGTCAAGCACACTAAGTATTTATTCGTTCTAACTCTTAGTTTAACAGTAGTGTGAAATTTGATTGAATTCAGAATGGCACTAAAACTACATCACTTTTACTCATATTTAGATTTTTTTGAATCTAAAATGGGAAGTTTAATAGTACATTTTCACCAAGAGATAATCGTAGATTTAAGTGGGTTTACCATAAATCTTCTTGAAATCTCGAAGATTAACCATACAAATTTATTTCGTAAATCTAGTAGATTAGTGAATAATCTCGTTAATTCTTCATTGGATCAGTTGGTCTATAATTCGAACTGACCTACATATATCCATATCGTGCTTAACTATCTCGATGATTTTTCATCGTTTGGCAGAAATTAAACAGATTGAAATACTAGGTGCGTTTTATTATCTACGGATCTATGTGGATCCAAATCTGGATTAATTTTTAACATGTATTACAAAAACAATTTGGGATCCTGTTATCTACGAGTATCTGGATCTATTTAAAGATCCAGAAATTAGTTCTTTCTCTGGCGAGTAGATGGATTTTATAGTTAGTGTAAGCTATAGTGTAAAGAAAAAAGACAAGACACATTTGAAAATCAACAATCATAAGCACGAGGGAGATGAGCATACAACACAACTGTCACTATGATCTGTATCGTTTTATTTTCGAGGGTTAATCTATATGGATCATTGGCGATAATAGGTGCGTTTTATTATTCACATATATATCTGGATCCGGATCTGGATCTTCCCTTGAAAATAACACGATACAAATCTTAGTGACAGCAGTGTTATAAGTCCGTCTCTTTTTATCCTTGGGTTTGAAAATTTTCAATTATTTCTTGTCTTTTTTCTTTACACTATAGCTTACACTACCTTACCATAAAAAGTCATCTACTCGCCAGTGTAAAAACTGATTTTTGGATCTTTAAAATAGATCCCGATAGAAAACAGGATCCCAAATTGTTTTTGTAATGTATGTTAAAACTTAATCCAGATCCGGATACAGATACATAGGTTTGTGAATAATAAAACGCGGCTACTATTAGATTTTGATAGGTGCTGTGAAAGTTAATCTTCGTTTTAATCTTTTAGTGCGGTGAAAACATGACATATACCCCTCACACACGCCACATCGATCAACCTAATCGACAAAGTACTTCGCTTTTGTATGGGCATTTACACGCCAAGTATATGCCAAAATCAGCTGTTAAATGGTGGGGTTGTGAAATTTTAAATGAAAAGTGAAAATGACGGAAAAATATTTGAATTTTAATGCTCCAGAACCACTTTTTTGTGTTGATCAGAGTTTTATTGATTTGTTGCTTAAGGATATTGAATTTTATTCCTGCTTTATCAGACGATTTGTAAATTTTAACAACTAAAACCGAATAACATCATAAAAAACTGTGTCGACGAACTAGTTCGGTCCTTTTTACACGACATGTCGGCATACTACTTCGATTCTCAGAGTTCGTACTGCTATGTCGATACATATTCATTTCACACGACCCAAAAACCTTATCGACAATATGCTTCGATGAAGTAGTTCGTGGTGTGTGTTAGGGGTAATAAGTCTCTTGCCTCAACTAAAAACACTACGGATCATGGTGGATTCACATTCATCTTCATCTACATTTGTTGGATAGAGAGAGAGAAGACCAAATGCATGAAGATTATAGGAAACTCGAGAAATGCAGATGAAGATTATAGTGAAGACAAACGTATCCATCTTTAATATAGCATCTGCATCTGCATTTCTATGTTTTTGGATGTATTCACAAGTTCCTTTAATTTTTCTTGCGCAACTGTCAAAATAAAAAGAACACTGCTTGTCTAGTCTATCTTCTGGGAATATAACGAAATCATAAAATAATGAATCCAATTAAAAAAAATAAAAAGGTTTATTGTAGATTGTTTTAATATAATTAAGAAATAATGTCGAACCAAAAGTCAAAATCAGAACATTTTGACAAGATATAACAAATGACACTACCTACTGACAGCTGTTAAAAAAATTATGGCAAATTATACCAATTAAAAGAGAGTTTCCAGCTGTCCGCATGTCCGTAGTTCGATGTATGTATACCTATCTGACCCGTTGTACTTTTCTTCAAATAAAAATCAATTTAAGACCATCATTAATCAAACCGTTTTTTTTCTGACTAATGAAATATTAATTCATTGATTCTTATGAGCTTACACACACAACTTGTGAAGCAAAACAAATGTTTTCTTGGCTTGTATTTTTAGGTGTGGAGTGGTGTGCTGTGTCATATGTCATATAATATGCATCTTGCTGCCGTGCAAACGCCCCTTTTCGCACAAAGTTGCTTCTCTTTTCAAGAGAACGATCCTCTATTTTCCATATATGTACAGAACAAAACGTCATGTATGCATGGTATGACGCAGAGTAACAGAAAAGATTTTAGCACAACACCCCACTCGAGATGTGGTTCCCGCTTTTTGCTGGATTAACAGGACTTTCAATTGTACCACAAAACTGACAAACATGCTCTAACATTTTAAGGGTAGTCATGAGCTCTTTAGTGCTCGAAAAATATAAAAAAAAAATTACAATAAGTTAAATAATGGTACTCTGAATATACTGGGCGTTTTTCTTTTTTCATTCAAAGTAGAGCACTGAACAGAGCATGAGCATGTCGAACATGCTCTGAACTTTCTCCGAATCGAGTGTGTTCTAAGAGCTCTGAATTATTTTATAAACACATGCGAGTTTTTGAGTTTTTTTCCTGTCTGTCAGAATGATTTCAGCATTTAACTCTGTCTGCTCAGTTATTTTATACCGAGCTCATAGAGTGCGCTCTGAACAATCTCTGAACACGCTCTCAACGAAAAAAGAAACACAAATTTGAACTGTTATACACTCTGAGCTAAAAAGAGGTTGCATTGGAGTGTCCGAGAGTGCAGACGTGTTTCTGCGTCTGCACTCTCCAAAAAATAAAATTAACATAATTCTTGTAAAAACGTGTTACGGTTTAAATTAATTTTTTTCCGTTTTTAATGTCTTTTTTAACTAAATTTTATTCGCTTTTACTAAAAGAGAACTTCCTAAACATCCTAAATTATACTCAACGCCGGATGATGCTGTGATTACAACGAAAAAACTGGATCACTTTTTTAACACAAAGTGCCCATTAGTTCTCCCCAGCGAGATAAGAAAAAGTAGAACCTCAAAATGAGGCATCAACCCAACAAGTGGATTAAGCAACAGTGTAATACACTACACAAAAATCGACGATGCCGATACATGGCTCACTCCCAGCAGGAAGCGAACCTGCACATTAATAAAAATCCGCAACTGCAGTTCTGCGGGCAACAGTCCGCCGAACAACAATCGATGACGCCATGTGGCTAATTCCCAGCAGGAAGCGAACCTGCACATAAATAAAAATCCGCAACTACAGTTCTGCGGGCAACAGTCCGCCGAACAACAATCGATGACGCCGACATATGGCTTATTCCTAGCAGGAAGCGAACCTGCACATTAAAAAAAATCCGCAACTGCAATTCTGCGGGCAACAGTCCGCCGAACAACAACTAAATCTCACTTGGGTCTGGAACTGAGGATCTCACGGCGATAACCAACAACTGGGGCTTACAAAATCACCACCAAACGCAACAAGTAACGGATCTGATTCCAGTGTTTAACAACTCGTAATAATCGTATATTTATATTATATATGTATAAGTATAGAGCCATCGCTCTCAACTTATTATCTCTGTCATGTGATATTAGTGTAACCGTATAATCTTCTCACTCATTCTAAATGTATAAATATAAGCAGTATAGAGCTATCGCTCATATCTGACTATCTTTTTTTTACTCTATCACTCCTCTAGTGAACTAATTGCATATTCAAACATAAAGAGCGTTCTCGCTCTCATTTTCAAAAAAAAAAGACAAGAAATATCAACATTATATTATGTTAAAAAAAAAGATATAGCGCATGGCGCTTTTTTAGTTTTTAGCTCTTTAGTTTTTAAGTTAGTATTAGTTTATAAAATTGTAAATATGTATATAGTCAACGAAACATCCGTTTCACGCAAATGTATAACGCTCTTGAGCACGAGCAGAACAAAACTATATTATTATATAAAAATTGACATGCCATGAGGCTTAACCTTAAATAAAGTAATTGTTAAAGAAGGCCATACGCTACAGCCACTTTTGTACCTATGTTAAAGTTAGAATAAGATGAAACGACTTTGTAATTGATACTTAAAGACTCAATAAAACATTCATTCATTCATTCTGAGCTAAAAAACAAACACGATTTTTTTTGACAGTTCAGGTTCTACTCTGAACTAAAAAAGAAAAACGCCCACTATAACAAAATAGGAGCAAGTTCATTGTTTCTTATATTTTGTTAAAAAAAAATTTAAAATGGTGTCAAAACGATATTTACACAATTACAAAATTAAAAGTCGCGTCAGTTGCGCATGTCAGTTTTTTGTGACTACTGATACTGATAGATCTTAAACCATTTGTACTATGAAGAAAATGGAAAAATGATGGCATCTTGTCACTCGTGTGTAGATCCACAATAAGTTAAGAATGGTTATAAGTATTTCAGTAACATCCCTGGAGTGAAGAGTCGGTAAAATGGTAAATAAAATAAATGAAAAAGTAGCAAAATAATCGACGACAACTCGTTGGGCCTAATAAGGGACAATTCAAAAGTTCACAATATAACAGAATAGAAGAACAAGAAAAGTCTCTTGAATTCTAAGGACGTAAAGAAGGTAGAAGTTTTTAATATTTTTAAAAGTACATAAGCGCTCCGATATCCAAACTTTGTAATCAAATTCTGACGCAAGAGATTACACTGGAACCTATGGTATTTTTGAAATGAGCTGATATTCAATAAATACAGTCAAACTGGGACTTAAGACTATGAAAAATTTGTAACAAATGTAGGATTTTATGGAAAAATATTTCAACCAAAACATTCAGCTGGAAACTGTGAACCTTTGTCATAATATAAAAGTCTTTGTAAATGAATTCTCTAAAAGGTAGTAGACGTAGCAGAATTTAAAAATAAATCTGTTTTTTTTTTGTGTTTTTGCTCTAAAAAAAACCTAACTTTAAATCTCAATAAATTGTTATATCAAGTTTCGATTGAATTATAATTTGACATAATACTTCACTTACTTCTTCACCCAATCCCTGTGGAGTTCTTGTCAGCACAATGGTGAAAAATGTGCTATTAACTTTAAAATCGCAGAATGTCAGTACAATATGATCATGCACTGCCTTAGTAACTTGGATAGTTCCACGAAACTGTCTATACGACAAATCCAACATTGATCCCCGTTGCTCGCCAACACTCAACCAAAGTCCCGGGTTTGCTTCCGTATAGTTAAGTGTATATTCCAAATTATTGTTTTTTTCATCCCATGACAGCTGCAGGAATCGATTTGGCGGATCTTGTCGCAGATGAGGTGACTTCCTATGAGTACCATGTGCAGCAGCCCTTGCTGTTGTTGTTGTCATCTAAATAAGTGAATAAACTCTAATTGAAAAAAGAACAAGAAACATGCGTAGAACATACTTGTTGCGTAATATCGGTCAAATGAATTAAAACACAAGTATCATAGTAATAAGTTCCTGGACTGCTCTCGGTGTGTGCGATTATTTCACTTCCATACCACAACCCCATTATCTGCAATAACAAAACAAACAAAATATGTAATAAGTAAATAAGATAATGTTTTAAATAGATGACAATATTTCAATGAACTTTGATGCACTGCAAAAAGTGCGCTTCGGTAGAAACCCAGTTTGCAGCAGGAAATGTAAATTTGTAGTTGTTTTTTTGAAATGCAAATAAGATTTGCATTGCGAGATAATGGCTGATAAGTACGTCTTTTAATAAGTATTTGAATTGGCATTTTTAAGGTCAAGGCTTTGAAGAATAAAAACTTTTGCAATGAATCAAGAATAGAATTATATAAAGTATAGATGAAAACATATTAATGATAATATTAGGTTATCTAATCGCGATAATTCGTTCAAGCTTCACAAATCAGGTAGCCTATTTATTCAATGAAACTTGACGATAAGCCGAAGCTTTGTTTTTATCTGTTTTCATTTAATTCATTATAGCCACGCGTTGAAGTTATTATTATGATGACTTTTATTTGAAGTAAATATTGAAAGAAGTTGCCAGGAGGATACTTTTTATTAAATCAAGAGAAAATCCATATTTTTAATATTTTAATATTTTATGTATCGTATACGAATCGTTGCGAGTCCTTCTTAAGCAGTACCACAAGAATTTGGACTTCATTATCAACTCAGTTTTTCTTTCGCATTTCAATATCCATACATTAAATGTATGTATGTATGTACATCGATAGCTATTACAAATTTTTACCTCCCCTTCCCTAACGCTGCGTTAGCGCAATGCGTTGAAGCAGCAGCTGCGTTACGTGCGCTGATACATCAGTTTGTAACTCAGTGACGCAGTAACGCAAAAGCGCAGTTCATCAACTCAATAATCGAATAGCGCTTTTGACAAGCGCAGCGCCGCACTGCACAGACAAAAACCATTCAAGCAGATACAAAAAGCGCTGACTTCCTTGTAGCGCTCCCATATTTTTCACATTTTTGACGGAATTCAATAAAATTCCATGATGTAGTATATGGTATTTTTGCATTTTAAGGAAAAAAATGTTTGTATTGCAGAAGACTTATTGCAGCTTGTGGGTAACGTAGAAAAATATTTTATATACCAAAATAACCGCTGATTATTCAAGAAAATAATAAAATTTTAATTTTTAAAATCGGTTAGAAAATGTGGACAGAATTGTCAATTCTGCCTAGGATTTCTTATTTGATCTAACCAAGCCTCTCAACCATTTAAGTTGTATTACAACCTTCAAATTTTTTTTAATATTCATATTAGAGATATTTTAACCTATGCGTGGACACCTCAATCTTATAGATGGAAGAAGTATTTCTCTAGTTATAGTCAATAGAGTGCAGCAAAATCGAACATTTGGAAAATTTTCTTGTATGGAAAATAAAAAAATCGAAGAATTTTTTTTGAATTTTTTCCACATTAGATACTATAACGAAGCTTTTAGGCTATGTACATGCATGTTGAATATATCAATATAAGCGCTTACTTGTTCTTCATTGAATAAAAGATATTTTGCAAAAATCCGTTAAAATGCCTAAAGTAATAAGAGATATAAGTGATAAGCTTTTCAATTTTCTTAATATATTTAGAAAATATATTGAATAATAATACAAAATAGTTTTAATTTTCTATGTTCAGGTTTTTGTATTTATTTAAATTTTTTCCACAGTTAAGAGGGAGAACAAAAAAATCACTACTCCAGATAATTTTTACATTTTTTTCAGTGTAGTCGGGTAAAACTTTATATTTTTTTTTCATAAATTGTATGAATGTCTAATGTCTACAGTATTTTAAGACTTTAATCTTAAAGATCTGTATGATATTTTCGAAATAAAAAAATAGCTTATGAAACCATTTCTATTTCTTTTTTGTATGAAAATCGATTTTTTTCGTTTCAAATCCTTTCAACCAATTTTAGCGTGTTTCCTGTCGAATTAACTGTAAAACTTTGTTCAGAATTATTTTAGAAGAGGATTGGGGCAATAAGTACGTGGTAATTTTGTTTCAAAATTCTGAAAATTTTCATCAACTTTTGAATTTTGAGTGATTTGAGTCGAATTGATTTTTGCGTCATTAATTCTTTAGTATGAAATTTTTTGTTATTTTGAACTTTTTTTTTACACAGAAATAAAGTTTGACATTTCTCGTTTAAATATATACTTTAATAATTAAGATCTGAGAACTAATAATCAAGTTAGAAGAACTAGAAAGTATGTAAATCGGCATATTTTTAAGATTTTAATTAAATTTTTAATCAAAATTTAATTTTTATTGAAAATTTGAGAAAAGTCACCCTACCTCCTCTCCTGTTTCATATTTTCCAAAATGACCTATGACGCATTTGTAGAATAGCATTATTGCAATTAACTTGCATCTTTAGTTTTTTAAAATTGTAAAATTTTTCATCAACATTTTAGTTTAGAGTTCTTAAAATCGAATCGAAAGGAACTCCTTGCACGCTTTTAGTAAGAAAAACTTTGTCCCTCCTCAAATATTTTTAGACCAATATTTAGGAAAACATTCCATCTTTCATTTAAGACATTAGTCTTGAAGATTGGACTATCAGACCAAAAGATATAAGTACAAACGTCTCCACACCTCAAACAAAAAAAAAATTTTTTTTGAAAAGACACCCCCATTCTCACTCAGACTGTTTGTTGGTCGACGATGAACAACTTGTGTGCGCTTGTGCGCTACGAAGTTTGTATGATGATGAGTTAAAAATACAACTGCGTTGCGCTGCGCTGTTTTGCTTCAAATGAGTTAAAACAAAAAATGCGTTATGGCGCAAACTGGGTTATGGCGCAAACTGCATTAACGCATTTCGCTGATACAGTGAAGTGCGCTTGAGTTAGTGTATCAACGCACTAATTTTTACTGCGTTACCCATGTCTAGAGGATAGTCATAACGCCTTGAGTGCGAGTCAATTATCAAAACAATAATAATGCTTTTTATGACCTCAACAAATTGAATTTTTAACAATCAGTATCGACGGAAAATATCACAACACATCTTAAGCATATCCAAAGTCCTCCGTGATCTCCTTTTGGCCTTTTTATGCAGATGCTCTTAAAAATGGGATGAAGAAACAGAAACAGAAAAATTTATTTAAGTACAATCTGAGCATATGACACGTGATTATCTAGTACTTTTTAACTTTGAGTCAAAAAATGTTTGTGTGTACAAATAGAAAAATGAATCATTCCACTACACGTATTTCTATGTGCTCTTAAGATTTTTAGTAATAAAAGACAAATGAAACATTTATTCCAACTTTCATTATAATACGGTTATTTTCGTAAATATTTTATCTGTCATCCAATTCGTGTTCTTAATTTGAAATCCTTGTTTCAATCACGTATCGAACTTTCATTCGAGACTGTATATTTTTCGTTTGAGATTTTCGTTTTTAGAATAGTTTAACAATCCCCGAACGTGTTCAAATTGTGAAAGCTGATAACTAAAACTATGTTTTTGTATTAGATACTTTCGGTGAATTATGAGCAGATTATTAGCTTACTAAAGGTGTTACTGATGTGTTAACACGCATAAATCATGGCAATGCAAACTTTACGGAAAATCCAAAGCTATTGATTTTATGGCAAGCACATCATTTGGACTTGTCTAAGGGCACATTATGGCTTAATTCGCATCCACACCCTTTTAAACCTCAAGTAACTCAAGAATTGAATCTAACTGCCCACCGAATGAGGAGAAGATATGCCTATTAAAAGCTTGAACATTAGCGATGACGCATTGTCACAGAACATTTTCTTCGGCGATTAGGCTTATTTTTAACTCCGATGATACGTTAACAAACAAAACTGATTTTCATATATTCAAAAACAATGTGCATCGGTGTCTCCTTTTAAAGCTTCTCTATCTGGCAGATGGCAAATGCCATGCTATAATGATTTTTTGTAAAATAAAAACAAATAATGAAATGTAAATTTCGAAGTTATGTAAGAAAAATCTTATCTAATCTAATATTATATAGAGGATTCTCTATTACTTTCCTAAAACGCTCGTATTATGTTCAAACATTTTAAGGGTTGTCATTATCCTTATAGTGCGCGCAAAATTATTAAAAAACAAAACATACGGAGGCTGTTTGAAAAGTTCTCGGCCTAACATAGAAGACGTTGTTTTAATAAATAAATTTTAATTCCTCAAATAGCCTTATATATATAATAATTGTATGTGAAGTTTCATTAAAATTGGTCGCGTACTTATATCAGTGCAATTTTTTGTTTAAACGAACCTATTGCTAACAACGAAAATGGAAAAAAAAATGAAATTACAGCCGTCATTAAATATTTGGTCAAAAAGAATATGACACCAAATCAAATTAAAGATGACTTCGATGAGACATTGGGGGAATCTGCACCTTCGTATTCCATGGTCAAAAAGTGGGCAGTCTTATTTAAACATGGCAGACAGAGCGTCGAAGATGATCGCAGAAGCGGAAGGCCAACAACATCCACCTCTTAAGAAAACGTCGATAAAGTTCATAAAATGGTTTTAGACAACCGAAGGTTAAAAGTGCGAAAAATAAGCAACACCATGGGGATCTCTTCTGAGCGGGATTACCACATTTTGACCGTAGAATTGGGGTTGAAAAAATTGTCCGCAAGGTGGGTGCCGCGTTTGCTGAGCGAAGAACAAAAATTCAATCGAGTTGAAATCTCTAGAGATAATCTAGCTTTATTTTGGAGGAATACCAGCGATTTCTTGAGAAGATTCATTACCACCGACGAAACATGGATTCATCACTATATTCCTGAGACAAAAGAACAATCAAAACAATGGAAGCATAGCGGTTCTCCTCCACCGAAGAAAGCCAAGTCGTGTGCTTCAGCTGGGAAGTCAGTCTTTTGGGATTACAAGGGAATTATTTTTATTGATTACCTTTCCAAGGGCCAAACTATCACTGGTCAATACTTTGCAAACCTGTTGGACAAATTGGCTGGAAAAGTTGCCGAAAAAAGAAGACCAGGATTAGCCAAAAAGAAGATCCTTTTTCTTCAGAATAAAGCTCCAGCACACAAGTCGGTTGTTGTCATGGCTAAACTCCATGAACTTTGATTTGATGTATTGAACCACCCCCCTTATTCACCTCATTGGGCACCATCAGACTATTACCTCTTTCCTAACTTAAAAAAAAAAAATTGGCTGGACGAAAATTCTTCACCAACGAGGAGGTGATTGCTGAGACGGAGCGGTTTTTCGAAGAGTTGGAGGAATCGGCCTATAAAATGGGTATAGAAGCACTGGAACACAGATGAAATAAGTGCATTGATATAAGAGGAGAATATGTAGAAAAAGATTAAAAAAAAGTTTTAAAATTTATTGCGTTTTATTGGTCAGGCCGAGAACTTTTCAAACTGCCCTCGTATATCAGGATGTGACGATTGACATGTTACTCTTGAAATAATATTGCATAAAAAAAAGTCACTGTATGGTGTCCAATTGGGTTTGGTGGTATCAAACCAAAAACTCTGATAAATTCTTAAAATTTCTTCACCGATATAAGACGTTAAAACTGATAGGAAACATATCTTTAATGGAATCAATCCCATATCTTGAACACTGTCGTCTTTCCTTGTTTTATCGCTTCTTTCACTAGCAATGCTCACTCGAAGTAACCAGTTGCAGTCCTCCTCTCAATCAGTTCATGTGTTCACCCTCGAGCCTAATTTTGGTCGTACCGTCAAAATTATGGAATAATTTACGGAACTATTTTCCCTTGCTATTTTATTTTTCATTATAAGGATGTGAATTATAAAAAAAACGAGTGACAGGACCCAATCAAGATATTGAAATAACAGTTTAATCGAATTTAAGCCATTAATGTGTTTCAATTCTATCTACTTTTGGAACTCAAAAATGGTTGACGTAAAGGAGTCTATGATTACGATCATTTTGGGTTACGGTTTATGATGAAGACGTTTCAATTATGTTTTATCGTATTTATATTTTACGAATTCATTTTCGCAAAAAATTTAAAAAGTCGTTTTTCTAACAAGAATTGGTATGCCAATTTTATATAATGTTATACATATATTAAAAGAAATATTTAATTCAAAAAAACAATTGTATCGTTTTTAATGCAATGAATTTTTCAACAAAAAAATTAGATTTTGTTTTTGAAAAATCAATTAAATAATTTTCATTATCTCCTCTAATGACCGACATTAGTGCGCTATTGGTACAAAGTGATAAAAACTAACAAGTATTCCATTTGACACTTTTAGGCTGAACTAGGATTTTTTGGAACAATGAAGTTGGCTCCTAGCAGTCCATATCTATTAAATCAATTAAGAAGACCCTTTTAATTAATTTTAAGATCAACTTGTATCCTTAAGTATCTATGTATTCTATATAACATAATTTTTTTTTTAATCTCTTATATATAACCAACATGTAAAATATTTTAAAAGACTATGTCTTAGTGTATTGTACCAATAAACTTGAATTGAATTGAATTGAGTCGACCCTTAAACACCAAGTTGGAAGAAAATCCCACAGACATAGAGACTGTAAGACGGACCCACTTCTTTCGTATTCGCTATCATCGTTATGTTAAGTTTAATCAACTTAGATATATTCTAGTTCGATTTTTTTGCAATCAGGACGCTTAGCTCTAAATTTTGAAGCTATGGCAAAGCTGTTATCACAATTATTTAGACTTTGGAAAAAACTGCATATTTGATGCATAATTACGCACTATCTAATTACACTAATTATTTTTTGTTATCAATCACAACCAAAAATTGCTGTGGGCTCTCGGACTAATAGTACCTATAACTCGTAAGTAAAAATTACGTATTCGCCCCAGTGTACCGTGAGTCATGTTAAATCGAATAATCATTTTAAATCAATAAAATCTGAACTATCTAACCGATTTCCATGATATTTTTAATGGTAATAAAATATGACAAATTGAATCATTATAATAAATTTCCGCCCACTGACACGCCCATTTTAAACACATGGACATCAATACTGCAGTCAGGAGAGTCTTTGAATCAAAACCCCCTGGTTCGAGGTGACAAGAGAAACCGAACCTCTGGTTTATAGACCAAGCCATCGTGGATGCCAAAGTGGCCTAAAAGACTGCTGGAAGCAGCAAGCTCTGGATTGTAAAGGATAGAAAGCTGCCGTGCCTCGGGCAGAGACTCTTCATGCATCGGAATCCGTATACAAGTAAAGCAGTATCTCTCAAAAAATAACAAAATTAGAAATTATTCGTAAGACCCTATTACTTATTGAAAAACAAATATCCAATTTTTTGCATGGTTCAATATGATAGCCTATCAAAATAAATTTCTACTTTTAATTTATATCACTCACAGCCTTAGCTGAACTGCCTAGTTCGTTTAACCTTCTTACACACTCCCATACCGGTTAAGAACTAATGGCATAAGAGTTCTGGTGATTAAAATATGTATTGAAGTGTAAGGAGAAGTTCATAATCTCAAGAAATATGAGATATTAAAAACAGATGCTTTAAAAATTTCTTGCGATGATAAATTTGTTCTTTCACCCAAATCTATCTTAAACTAAAATAAATTAGAAACAAAATAATAATAATAAAAATAACTAAATACGACTTAACGGATTTATAATATTGTTATGGTCTGGTCATTTACGCAAAATCCGTCGCTATTCGTGGTTTAGTCTCGAGATGATTGAACTAGTTGATATCTTTACTTACATAATGGAATAAAATGTAAATTTTAGCTAAAATGGCTTATCTGTACAGAGATGATCGTTATTTGAAGTTAAAAATTTACTTTCAATATTTCATGTCGCTCCTAAACCATCATACTGATTAACTATTTGAACCTTGAAATTTAGAGCGATCTAATCCCGCGAAATCGAAGATTTTCCCGTTCAACTCCAAAGCCCCGAAAATCATACAAATTATAAGTACTCGTAGTTATTCAAATTACTTGACAATGCGCTCATTGTAAGTTCAATTGCCTTTCAGTTATTAACACTCATCTCTGACACCATTGTATCAAAAAATAACTACACATTATTTTTGTAGTCATCATCACCACAAGGCATGATCTGTGGGTCACTAATTGAATAAGGAGAATATCAATCAACCATTGACTATGCGTTAACGCATTGATGTCAATTATGTAAAGGGTGTTTTTTTTTATATGATATAATTTCGAACTATTTTTTTTACATAGTCACAACCGACCGGTGCAATGCATGTATGTATGTATGTCAGCTTTGATGATAGTTCACTAGTCGTCATAATAAGTGCATTGCCCTCCTTACTCATGGCTTTACATTTCACTAAATAACCCCGTTTTTAGCGTTAACAATTTTTGCTATTTGGTATTCAATAGCAAACTAACAAATTTTGAAATATTGAACTCTAATATTGGATGCACCAATCACAAAATAAGAAATAAGACCAGAAAATTTAAAAAAGATTGTGTCAATAATTTACGGAAGTGATTTTTTAAAATTTAGAAATTTTATTATTATGTGTCGAGTATCTGACTACGTTCATTCAGTGTGTTTAATTTCAAACTTTTGTTAGGCTTTAAAAAGATACCCTATACAAAAAAGAAATAAAATTTGTTATTTATTACAAATAATTCTGTTATAAAAACTATTATTCAACCTATTCTACGCTATTATCGACTTCTATAACAAATTTTATCAGAACCCGTCCAGCAGTTCGAGCGTGATTAGATAAACATCAACACAAATATACTTTCACGTTAATAATGTAATAAATAAAATAGGGTACGAAAAATAAAATACACACTTCTTGAATATTTAAAGAATGTTGCGATCGAACATTTTTACAAAACATCGATTGGGATGGTTCGGTTCCATCTTCAACAAGATCAGCTCGACTTATAGCAATATGAATCCCGCAAAGGACCAGCACTATCGCATGACACCAATAAAACATAACTCAGCAATCACGATAACCAGGACACAAATAACCGTCGATTAAACCTCCGGCGATTTTGATTTAAATAAAACGAATTTGAAAAAAAAAAAAAAAACGAACACAAATGTGAGATAACTCTGGACTCTATTTTCGGACTAAATCGAGTACGATCCCTGGCAATTGTTACAACCGACTGTCATTGCCATTCCACAAATTGCTCATCGTCATCATGTTGTGTGTAGATTGTTTTATGGTCAGTCTGATGAGCTTGAGACTAAGTTGTCGCCAGCGTTACCCTTATGCGACTTTAGTCGCATTTTTGCGACCTTTTTCGTGCTGTGCGACTATGCGACGACCTTTTTAAAATTGTTTAAAATTGCGACTTTTTCTTTGCTTAAACATTTACCATCAAACTTTTCTGAGAATGTGTGAGTATGATTGTCTTTGGTGTGTTCTTTGTTTTCTGTTCGCATTCTCGTTTTCGAAAGTAGTTTTTGTTTTCCCATTCCCACCACGGGGGCGCTATTAGATTGTTTTTTGTTCTCTTACGTGTTTGGCACTGACGACTGACACTG
Organism: Chrysotoxum bicinctum; assembly: GCA_911387755.1. Lineage (NCBI taxonomy): Eukaryota > Metazoa > Arthropoda > Insecta > Diptera > Syrphidae > Chrysotoxum > Chrysotoxum bicinctum. The sequence continues at coordinate 210,976,144 of OU426989.1, read as the reverse complement.
ACATTTCCTGGAATTTCTCCTTACCTTTGTGCTTTGTCTGTAACATGTAACATGCCGCTTCGTGGAGCAATGGGTTGTTTTGCAACATTTTTTTATTAGGGCTAAATTTGGAGAAAATACAGATTCAAAAATTGATATTATTCTCGAAAATTTGAACAACGAAAATTTAGTTTATTTAAAGTTTCTAAAATATATTCTTTCAAAAATAAATATTTTAAACAAAGTTTTTCAGAGTGAAACATCACAAATTGCTTATTTGTGCTCTTATATAGAAGATCCTCTATTTATTATTTTTCAAAATTTTTTATTGAAACAATGTGTTCTTGGAAAATCTATTTCTGAGATTGATTATCGAAACGAAAATTGTTTTAAAAAATTGAAGAAATATATATCGGCATGGAAGCCGAAAATTGCTTAAAGGATAAAAAACTCACAAATTTTGAAATTATTTGCATAAAAAAAATGTACTTCAATATTATTTGACGCTTTGCTAAGAAATTTTTTCAAGATTTAATGTTAAAGATGAGAAGCTTTCTATTTTAAAACATATAGATCCAAAAATAATTAGGTCAAATCAGGATTTTCACTATTTTCGGTTGGTTTCAAATTTTAATAGCTTTACAAATGAGCCAGAAAAAGTGGTAGATCAATACAAACACCTAGAGCTTCAAGCGTTTGACAAAAACTATGGCAAAATTTTTGAAATTAAAAATATAGAAGAGTTTTCGTGCAAGGTTGGTACTTTAAAAAATAGTTTAGGTGATAACCTATACTTTGACCTTTACGAATTTGTTTGTAAAATTTTAACGTTGTCACACAGCAGCGCTTGCGCTGAGCAAGTTTTTTCAAAGCTTACGCTTATGAAAAATAAATTAACAAACCGTTTACAAAGGGAAGCCTGCGAAAATATGTTAGCTTCCACAAATCTCATTGACTGTGATATAAGTGAGTGGGTTCCTGAAAACAACCTAATTAAAAAGTATAGAGAAACTTTATTAAAAAAACGAAACATTAATGTGATTTACATATCTTTTTAGGTATTTATTTTAACTTAAAACCTACATACATATTAATTTATGTAAAATGAAGTCTTTAAATTAGGTTTTTTTTTGTTTTTGTTATTTTTTAATGTATACCTATCTAAGTGTAAATAAAGAAATTCAAAAAAATATCTAAATTGTTTTTCCTATAGTAAAAAAAAAAATAATATTTAGGTATGCGAGTTTTTCTTTCAATTGCGACTTTTTGTTCAAAAATGCGACTTTTTCAAAGAATTCGAATTTGCGACTTTTTTTTGTAAAAGCGACTTTTTTCTGCGACTTTTTGAAAAATCCCAGGGGTAACCCTGGTTGTCGCTAGTCTGTCAGAGATATGATACACTCTGAGTCAACACACACAGTCAGTCTTGGGCATGGTCTCGGTATGATGGGGGTTGATTAATAAACGCATTTTCCCGAATATTCATCCAATTAGACAATAGTAATAAAGAAACGGAAGAGGGGAAATCCGGGAAATAATAAGAGCAGCAGCAAAATTTGATCAAATTAATTGGACAAATATCCAATGGACATACAGGGTTTGATTCAAGCTTAACATAGAAAACGCGCGTGAGATGTACATAATGTTTTGTTGTAGTACTAAGTGCAACTGCATTAATAAATCCAATTGTATTCTAATCAAAGAATCTAGATCAGAAAAATAAGTTTTTAAAGTGACCTAAACAGGGGACAGGGAATGTGTAGAAACGCTTTTTGCTTGGAAATGCAAGATGCTTTTATCAATTCGCTATTAATCAATTTAAATGGAATATTTTTACCAACAAAGGTCAAAGATTTTTTTTTTGAACAATTATAATCAAATACTTTGAATTTTTCAACGGAGAATACAAAAGTGATTTTCATTTATTTTCGTCTAGTTTTGAGCGAACAATGAATAAGGAAATTATGAATAATTTTGAAGTAATGATTTTCCGAGATGTATTGTGCACTCAGAGAAAAATAATGTACAGGTCAACTAGCGCTATTGGTGCAAAGGCGGAAAACATAGTCTAAATACTTTGGTGTTGATACTTGATTTATCAATTGTTGACACTTGAGTATGTAAAGGGATTTTATATTCAGCGGAAATTATTCCATTTTGAGTGATAAATGCTTTTCTCGTGAGTTAAGCTCATACTTTTCTACTGAAAATATACATATAAAAGATGAAGATTTTTTTAAAATGAAAGCAAAGTGACGAAGATGAATATAATGAGAAAAATTTTTATATTGAAATATGAATTTACCACTGACCGGTCACAGAACCTTACACCATTCTACTTTTTAATGAGGCTACCTAAGTCGAGGGCTTACAACACCAAATAACATACGACTAGTAGTCCAACCAATAAGCTGAAGAACTCATCAACGAGAAGTTGTATGCCCTCATGGCCAGTCACAACACTGTTCGAATATAAAAATCAGTGTTGCACTCGCAGACTTCAATGCTTAAGTCGGAAAGGAAGAAATCTTTGGTGGTCTAGTTAAGTAAATTTTCAACTGCTTGCGTCTGTTTGTTACTAACTTTGTATGTATTTGTTTTTTTTTTTCTTAAAACTGGAACTTAATCACAAAGTATGTTTGTTTCAAATAGAGCCAAAAAAAAATATTATTTTGATTTCCTTTGCTAATTACCTTCTCCAGTGGGTGAGCTTGAGTCCAGTTAGTAAACTTTTACTAGCAGACATTTTGTTTTGTTAATGAAATTTTGTACTTAATGTAGAGCTTACAGATAAACCGTCAGTACACCGCCTTTATTAATTGGGCTGTTATTGTTTTATAAGTTGCTTATCGAAATAAGAGTCCAGGAATGTAGGGGACCTACATATTTGTTCCGAGTCTAAACGGCTAAGATGAGAAGCACTTTTATTAAAAGTGATAATCTTGGAGTATTTTCCATTTGCTCTTAAGAGGCAGAACACATGAAGAATTTTTTTATTATTATTATTTTTAGGTGGAAACAGCTGGGGATTGAATTCAGAGCCTTGGCATAAAAGTCCAACGCACTAACCATTATTCCAAGGGACTCAACTGGATCCCAAAAAATCACCACCAGAGATAGAACACGCTTCGTGATGAATAATGTATTCACCTGAAAAATTGACAGAAGATCATGCAGCGAAAAATAAGAGCAGCGAAAGAAGAGTATTGTGGAAAGAGAAGATAGAGAAGAAAATTTTGCGCAGAATAAAGAGAGAATACTCAAAGAACTTCCAAAAGCCTTTCGATATCGATCGAAACAACACCCGGAGGTGTTATAAAAAAAAACATAAAACTGACTGCTGGTCTTAAGAGCAGAACCCAGATTTTTTGAGACGGTGAACGTTATTTATTTTTCTCGAACCACAAAAAAAATCAGATATCTATATTTAACAGTATTTCCAACAGCTATTCATGAACATAATCTTAGGGTAAAGGAATATATTTTATAATAGTTCTATAAGAACAATATTCCACTATAAGAGTCCGGCAGAAAAATTGAACATGATTATAGTGTCTTGAATTAAACTGTTCAATAATGATTATATAAAGATATCGAATTTAATTGTCATACACATTCGCAGATATAAGCCTTTACATTATTCAACTATACAAGCAATGTAGAAATGAGACATCGGATACTAAATTTAGACTTTTATAACAGTTTCTTGAGTTGACTGTTAGAGTATAAGCTGTCCTACACGATTTTATAGTATGAATATAGTTTAATTAATAGATAATTGAGTTATGACGCCTATATAGATAATTAAAAGTGCTCCAGAGAATATCTATGCGATGAATTATATCAAGCTTTACTCCTATAACTACTTCAGTACCGGCAAGAAAGGTTATATGAGCACTATAGCTACGAATGATTCTTGAATTTCACAAATATTAAGCAATTTTATTAGTTGGGTATATTACTTAGGGTTGCGACTTCGGGAATCGGGAGTTTGTTCTCGTTCACACCACAAGCTAAATTGAGATGATAAAGCTAACAGTGTGATTAATTTATTTGAGACACTCACAGTCTCTATACGTCGATAATAACCTACTTTGACTCAATCTAGTTCCAGTACCTAGTATAGAAGACGTAGGTTTCACTATCAAATGATTAACAAATCTTCAGAATCTGATGGCACCCTACAGCTTTTTAAATACAAAAGCATGAAATCATCAACCGAGTATGGATAAAAGAAAACATGCTTGAGGAATGGACTATCAGCTGCTTATGCCCCATTTACTAAAAAAGCAATCTTATGTCCTTCAAAAACTATTGAAGAACTTCCCACCATGTACAAGTTCCTATGATGCTTCCAGTCCGTCATTTCGTCGACAGAATACATTTTCTGAAGCACTGAATTGAATAATGAAAAAACCTAACGAATTTCAAGCCAAGACTCACCATCCTTCCATCAACTTCAATTATTGAACTATGTATCCATGAAAGACTGTCAAAGATCCGCTGAAAGACAATATGGTGTGCAATATACAGAAGGTGAGAGGTGATATTGAACTATTTTCATAGAAATTTTTTTTGACGACGACGTATGTTTGGTCCTGTGAATGAGGTGGCGAATGCAGGAGAAGATACGCTCACGAGATCTATTGTCTGTACTAGGGCTCTTGATTTTACCCGGGTAATACCCATTTCATCGAAAATCCGGGTACCCGGGTAATGCGGGTATTACCCAAATTTGCGGGTACCCGGGATATGTCAACTGGCGGGTACCCGACAATGTCGTGTTTCGGGTACCCAAAAATGCTACAATTGCTTATGAAATAATATTTCACAAGAATAGGATGTAGCCCAAAAGGTAAAAAAACGCGTTGACTTCACCCCTAGATCGGCAACATCGAGCGAAATAAAATCAATTCCCCAAAAGCAAGACATTGTTCGAATCCCAGGTCCGTTTTAAAATCGAGCCATCGCGGGGGCTATATTTATTTATTAATTTCAAAGATCTGTATGATTCAAGCTGAGTCCTTTCACCGGTCGGAAACTTCCTAAGTAGTTTTATGAAAGTATTTTCTCGACCACTGACTGGTTTCATAAAGAGAATTAGTCTAACTTTTATTTTAATACTTCATTTTTAGAAAACCTTATGGAATAGGTAAAGGAAAGTTATAATAATAAGAAAAAGGATAACGCCTTGATTTTCCTTGATCTACTATTTGTTTGCGGTACATACAGTATATCTAAAATATATGTATGTTAAAACAAATACATAATTTATGTACGACTTTATATTCTTATATAATAGCTTCATAGGGGACAAATTCCTAATAAAATATTACACTATGTACTAGTTGACAAGTGCGACGAATTTTTTCCGTGTAACTTTTAACTCGATGGCCAACAAAAAATAAAAAAAAAAGAAAAATCTTACAGAATATGTTGCCAGATAAATTGAAAATATGTATAACATCATATTCCTAGGTCAAGGTTGGTTTAACCCTTTAATTTAGCGACCTAAGGCTTTTTTTTTTAAATGAGAAGAGCGCAGATATTCCGGTGAAGTTTGTGTATGTTTTATTTTTCAAAAAATAACCATTAATAAAATTAGATTACCATCAGTGAATTATTATGCGGGTGTTATTTAGCATATGGTACAATAATGTATTGAATTTAATACCCTTTGGCTGGGGTAGAGTAAAAATAATTTATTCAATTTACATACATAATGAAAATGTGTGACTAATTTGTACTCGGTCACTGTACCAGAGAGTTAAAAGTTACGAAAAGACATTTGCAATTGGTTCAGGCTGTATTACGACTTCAGCTAGGTAAATGAATTTTAAGAAGAGTAAAACAAAAGGGCGGAACTTGAATATATGTATAGTGAAGGGTTAGATATTTATAGATATTTACTCGTATAGTGAACTAAAGGGTTGCCAGATAGCTCTGATAATTTTTCCAATGTTTTATTTCAGCAGCTGTCAAAGTTTCGAATGACATTTATCTGTCAAAATATTCATTAAGTTTCGCCATTTAATCCGGATGACCATAAACAATACCGTAAGATCGGTAATTGTGAGTTGGAAATGTTGGCCGGAGGTCCAGAGGCCAATTCTGACTCAGGCAGAATTGTCATTATTTGAGCGAACAGAACCTTCAAACGCATTCACAAAAATTTACTGGTTTGTGAGACTTATGGTATGGTGTGGTGGCATCATCGGAAATTATTTCTTTCAAAATTAGGAAAAAAACACTGTTAAAGTCAAAAAAGTCACGGATAAAGATCGATGTCAACTGACTTTCTATTGTCAGAGCTCGACAACATCGATATATCCGATTATTTGCTTCCAACAAGACCAACGTTATCCTGAAAGTTGTAAAGGAAACTCGATTATTTTTTCAGATGATACTTGAAGTCCTTAGTCTAAATTAGCCTGCCAACCATTTTGAAAGAGCTCTAGGCCAACATTCGATACGCTTCACAGGAATAACGCTGAGAGTATTCTAAACCGCTTGAGCACAGGCAGTGGTCATTTGAATAATGCGCTATTCCATACATAATGGCATGAATGTAGCTTTAAAATAAAGATAGAATCAGTTTTAACCTTTGTTGTTTCTTTTAAATGACTTTTCCTATCGTTATCGTCTGGTCAGCTTATATTTAAAACTGCCTGTCAAAAAACGATACAAAAGGTAACTAATAATTTACTCGGAACTTATAAACTTCATCATCTTTATTTGTGTCAAATTTTTGGAAAACGATGTTTGCATTTTCGATTTGAATCAAGATAAAGTGAAAAAGACAGAAAATCCAATCGAAAACGCAGTTTGGGGCAGTTCTGCAGTGAGAGATAAATTTGAGTTAAGGAGCAAAACTCGAGTTAATTAATAGGCGCGTTTTGTTGAGCTTCTTAATGTACACATTAAGAAATGTTTCACATTAAGCTTATTTTGCACATGTAGATACAACAACAACAAGTTAACAGCACATTCACTCTTCAGTAATTTTAATGTAACATTTCTTAATGTGTACATTAAGAAAAGCTCAACGAAACACACCTAATATAATTTGATAAATTAACTCCGAAACAGGGATGATCTCAATTTGAGATTAACTAGAGCTGATAACTCCTCCATATAAAACAATTTATTAATTATTAATTCCTATTTCAACATAATATTTGTTAATTCAGGGATAACTTAAATGATTAAGAGGTTTAATCCGAGATCTCAATGGTTTAAAAAATATTTTTCAGGAGTTAACTCGAACTTTATACTATGTTTTCGCCAACAAATAACCCGAGATTTAAGTCAAGAGAGTTTTGCGGTGTTTCCACCACACTAAACGATTAAAAAGAAGATTAACTTTAACAGCACCTGTTCTTATATAAAGTGGAAGTGAGAGAAAGAAAGTTTCATTTGTGCCAAACGATGAAAAATCATCGAGATTTTATCTTTATCACAATATGGATATAGATCAGTTCGAATTATAAAACAATTGATCCAATGAATATTCAACAAGATTCATTTTTTAATCTACTTGATAAACGATATACATTTTTTTATCTTTTGGTGAAAACCTAGTATTACCTCGAAAATCGGATGATCTCGGTCTGATTTTAATTGTTGTAGAAACACCTTTTTATAGAGTGATGCTACTTATTTAAATTTCACATATTTTAAAAGAGTAGACCTACATAGATAAGTCTGTTGTTGCTTTTTATGAGAAACAAAATATTCTTATTTATAACAATTACAAATTGATCTACCATCGATAAAATATCAAATTATTAGGTATAAGATGTTTAAGTTAATAAATAATTTGGGTAAGTTTTCTATATTATCATAATCAGATCTCATTAAAATTTAAAAATTTAAGCCAACGTCAGTGGAAAACGTTTGCTGTTTTTCAATCGTCCCAGGAAGCTTTTCAGCTATTCATTACAGCCCATTTTTGGTAAAAAAATATGTCAAACATTGTTTAACAAACTATTAAAATATTGATGTTTTCTTCTTTCCAAAAGATGAAACTGTCAAACATGAGCTTAACAGTGCAGCCGAAAACAAAGAACACCAGGGCCTTACTGAAGTAAACATAATAGCTTTTGAAAAGTCCAATGAAATCCGTTTAAAGAGTTTTGCAAAAAATGATGATGAAAAACCATCAACCATGTCAAATGTTTCGAAACCAGGTGAGACTGTTACCATTAGTTTGATAATTTTTAAACCAAGGAACGGATTTTGTTAGAGCTATTTTTACAATCAACAAGTATCGCATCTTTTGAACAAAATAAGTCTTCAGATAACTCAGATCCTCCACAAATTTGTCCTTCTGTATCAGAGAATGTTGAAATCCCAACTGCTAAAAACAAATCAAATGAGATCACGATTCCGCAACCTTTAGTTGGAAAGGTTTGATATTTGTTCTTAATTTGAGTACCTATGAACCAACTTATGTATGCTGGATTATTTTTGTCAAGGTTTACGCTGTTATAGGACCAGTAGTTGATGTGTTCTTTGAAAATGAGATTCCAAATCTCCTTAATGCTATCGAGGTCAAATTGGATTGTTCCCAAAAGCTTGTTTTGGAGGTTAGCAATAGTTATTTTTATGTGACTTAAAGGAAAAACAAAAACATATTTCTTAAGGTCATCCACCATGTTGGTCAAAATATTGTTCGTACAGTAGCAATGGACTGTACAGAAGGGTTAGTAAGAGGCATGGAAGTTGTCGATACAGGGCATCCAATTAGAATCCCCGTTGGTAGAGCTACACTAGGACGTATAATGAATGTAATAGGTGATCCGATAGACGAACGTGGTCCGATTGAATCAAAGTACCATTCTTTCATTCACTGTGAAGCTCCCGAATTGATGGCACTCAACGTTGAGCCAATGCATTTAGAGACCGGTATAAAGGTCATAGATCTTTTGGCACCTTATGTGAAGGGTGGGAAAATTGGTCTCTTTGGAGGAGCTGGAGTGGGGAAGACAGTCTTAATAATGGAACTTATAAATAACATCGCTAAGAAGCATGGTGGTTACTCGGTGTTTGTTGGTGCTGGCGAGAGAACTCGAGAAGGAAATGATCTCTATATGGAGATGATAGATTCGAATGTGATCTCCTTGAATGATGATAGTTCTAAGGTTGCTTTGGTGTATGGACAAATGAATGAGCCGCCAGGAGCAAGGGCCAGAGTGGTATTGACAGGACTTTCGATTGCAGAATACTTTAGAGACTTCGAAGGTCAGGATGTTTTGCTATTCATTGACAACATTTATCGTTTCACTCAAGCTGGAGCTGAAGTTTCAGCGCTTTTGGGAAGAATACCCTCGGCAGTTGGGTATCAGCCTACTTTGGCAACAGACATGGGAACTATGCAAGAAAGGATAACTAGTACAAATCAAGGATCTATAACTTCAGTTCAGGCAGTATATGTTCCTGCCGATGATTTAAGTGATCCAGCCCCAGCTGCAACCTTCTCTCATTTGGATGCAACAACAGTCCTTTCAAGACCTATTGCTGAATTGGGCATATTTCCCGCCGTGGATCCTTTGGATTCAACATCTAGGATAATGGATCCCGAAATCGTAGGCCAGAGACATTATAATGTTGCCCGGGGTGTGCAACAGCTTCTACAAAGCTATAAATCGCTTCAAGTGAGATAGCATTTTTTTTTAAATTAAATTTAAAAGAAGTGTGTTAATTTGTTTTTTTTCTATTTCAGGACATCATAGCTATTCTGGGAATGGATGAACTCTCTGAAGATGATAAATTGACTGTAGCGCGAGCTAGAAAAACACAGAGATTCCTCTCACAACCTTTTCATGTAGCTGAAGTTTTTACTGGTCAAGAGGGCAAACTTGTTCCACTAGAAAAAACTATTGACGGATTTCAGAAAATACTCGATGGTGAAATGGATGACTATCCAGAAGTTGCTTTCTATATGGTGGGAAGTATTGATGATGTCCATGAAAAAGCCAAAAGTTTAACTGCGGATATACAAAATGTTTGATTACTCTTTGTATAGTTAGTCGAAACTTGTTAACATTTTAAACCTTCATTATTTTTACTTAATAAATTAACTAAGAATTCTTGGATTCAAATTGTGTTCTTTAAAACGACTTAAGTAGATTAAAATAACCCCCCTATTACGGCTTGCGAATCGAACGTTCGAGGTGAGATTTTTTCTTTAGCGAACTAACTCATTCGACATACTACGCTACGGTTGGCGAACTTTACAATTCGAGTTCGAAATTTGATAGTTTATTTAAAATATCAAATATATGTCACTTAAGTCGAATCAAAGGTTCTCGATTCGCCAACCGTAATACTAATTTCTCACACTCACATGTTTATTTGTTCGACTCGCCAGCGGTAGTAAGGTAAAGATCGTTCAATAGCGACAATAATGAAGTTCCAACCAAATCTCATTGAATGTACATATGTTTCTATTATTTAAACTATCAAATTCGAAGCGAATTTTTAAATATATTACAGTAACATATTTTCTTGAAGATCTTAAAAAATATAGTTTTTCAAAATTATTCTCTTTTTTAAATTATATTTTATCTCAACAGCCATTTAAAAATACTACATATATTTATTTACAAATCGAACTCACCTTTACCCATATCGCTTTGAATGCTTTCGTTAGACAATCGATTTTTTTCGGTTTCGTTTGAAATAAGTTAATCTGTCTGTCTTACTTTCACTTCATTGGAAATAATGAAACGCCATTTATTTCAAAGGTAATGTCAAAGCAAATCTTCTTGTGCACTGGGGAACAATACACATATTTATTTATTGTAATCTAACCCTGAGTCCACATGAGCAAATCCTGCAAGCAAATACTTGCTTTTCACACAATTTTGCAACACGAGCAACAGTTAAGCTAAGGAGTAAAGGTGACATGGAATTTCCGAACTGCCAGTAGCAAAGCAAGTTGCCTGATGGCTGGATTTATAAAATTATAATTATTTAAGTATTTGATTGTTCGTTTGACGCTCCCATTCATAAAAACAAATATTTTGGTTTTGTTGGAGTGTGTATTTAAGCGAAATCTATTGATAAATAAAATGTTAAATTTAAAAAATAGCTCGCAACTACTCGTCAAATGGCGTGCTACCTACGTCGGACCAAATATACAAGTATGAATTTGACATGCAGTATATGTACCCAAGTTGCTTGGTAGTTCTCGCCTCTGTGCCCTTGGGCTAAGATAAGATATCACTTTAATCAAAGAATAGCGCAAGTAATAAGGAGACTTTTTGCAGATTCCTTTCAAAGTCAAATTAATCTTTTATTATCAATTTTGTATGCTATATTTCCACTAACCTTTTGAAGAATTAAATCAAGATTTAATTGGATTTATCATTAATTTTCCTTAAATCATGAAGATTTACTGCGCATATATATTTCGTTTATTATTAAGTTATAAATGATTCTTGTTAAATCTCAACCTGGCCAATGAAAATAAAATATCTAATTTCAAATACAAAATGAAGTAATTTAAGTGCATATCGTGCTGAACATACTTATTAAAAATCACATTTTGGTTGCTCTTCGGGCACCAATTAAATTTTCTGATTCACTTCATAAGAAAAATCCAACCATATTTTTTATTTCGGTACAAAACTCAAAGATTTATACTACGTTTTCACCAAAGGTAAATCCCGGATTTAAGTGGATTTACCATAAATCTCCTTTAAATCTCGTAGATTTACCATACAAATATAAATCACCTCAAATGAAGATTTAAAATAAATCTCCTTGAAATCTTTTCGCAATCAGAAGATTTGCAAAACAAATTAACCTTATTTTGTAGAACGCACCTATGTAAACCCACTTTCTTCATTGACAATCAACACAAAATAAAAATATCGGTTTTTTTCCTGTTCACTATCCAATTGCAATTTTAAACATTTTTTTTTCTCTTGTCCAAATTGACAATTGACAAGACAGAGAGAAAACGTCAAATAAATAGTTACCCAGACGAAATTAATCGCGAAAAGATTTACGAATCAAACTAAGCCAAAATATACCTGAATGCATTCACTAGACAAACGATTTTTTGTCTACCTGCTTTTTAATAAGTTAATCTTTCTGTCTTCCACTAACACTTTATAACTTCTTATGAAACCACATTTTCTAATTTAAAAGTTAATTACGTGTTAAACTTTTCACGGAACACTACAAAGATTTATATAATTTTAACTTGGATAAATCTTTTTTTCGAATCCTAGCATAAATTAACATTCAGTATTGGTGACAACATTTTATTTACTCTTTCGTTTGAAAGTACACCCACCTACTTGTATGAAAGTAACGATTTTGTATGAAAAGTATTCATCTATTATCACTTGATGTGTTACGAATAAAACATCAAACACTATCGAAAAGCAAAAAGAATAAAAACGTGTAAGTTATTCCCCCGTATACATCACAATTTGTTTTCCCACTTCGGTGTTAAAAATCGCGACAATTGTTGCTTCATTTAAAAGCAGCCTACGTATTTTCTTTTTGAACACATCCGCTCAGCAAAACTAGCAAACAAAACAAACAAACCATCTTTTGTTTTGACATTTCAACAAAATATTTTCGTTTCACTTCAACTTCGACCATTTCATTCATTTCAACTTTTAATTATTTGTAAATAAATACAAATCCACGATGAGTTCTTTAAAATCAAAGAAAAAGTCGAAATCAACAAAAATTCCCGAACCGATTAAAATAAAAAAAGAAGATGACCACCTGATGTGCCCAATGGAGCACTATGTCGACGACAGAGTTGAACTAATTCGACAAATATTTTCAGCTCTGAAACCTAAAACAATCACAAATCTTGCTCCAGATTTTTTAAAGGTATCTTATTTATTAACATTTATCCTCAGCTCGGTCCAGTAAATGATGAGTATAACCTTTTAGAAACAAAAACTAGAAGACATTCAGGAACAATGCCTCAATGAGATCCTCGGCATCTCGAAGAAACGTCTGCTTTCCATCATCAACGCATCCAAATGTCCAACTGACACGGAGACTTCTAGCGAGGATGATGTCAATGCTGTAACTGGTAAGAGGCTCTAAACACTTTCGATTACGATTTTGGAAATTATTATTTCTTTTTTTTATTTGAAGAACATATTTCACTGGAGGAGATATCTTCAGACAGCGATATTCCCGAATCCAAACTTCCCAAAGGAGCTGGTAAGTTAGTTAAATAATTCCTTCACTATTGGAGGCAGAAAGTATGCCCGTATGTTCACAGAAATCTGAGAATCTTCCTCCAAACTGTCAGAAATTGAAATGATAAAGTCTCCGGTGGAGAAGATGCCTTTCTTCCGACCGAATTCGATTCCCATATCCATAGCTAGGGTTTTTTCTCGGCAAACGATAGTCTTAAGATTCTTCCTTAGGTTCAATAGACGTGACGTCTGATCGTTGTCCAGAACAACAATTACAGGACAGTAGATATGAATATTCGAAAATGCTACAGCCGCTTTTGGGCAGGAATTAGCTACCACAATCCCTTGGCAAGGAATCGAGTATATAGTTCGAAGAATAAAGTTCATGATTCCATCCTTACATGACGAACTATTCAGTGGTGGAATGTCCACTTTCTGATTACCAACTGGGAGTAACTTCTTCGCGATTAGAGGAAATTTCATTCGAAGCGGGCTCTTTTGGATCAGAAGGCAATCCATTTGCTTGATTATTATGTGGTTCTCTAGTTTCTTGAAGTCACTACAAGTTTTCAAAGGAACACTCCCCACCAATGCCTTCTCACATTTCTTACATTGAGTGATTGCATTTGCAAGCAGCTTCTGAGAAGCTGAACAGAACATTTTGTCCAGCACAACTCCGTCCAGTTCTATCAAATGATCAGCAAAATCAATGAACTTCGATTCCAAGTACTCAAAATCGATTGATCCTATGAGATTTACACATTCCCCAATGTGTTGCTTGATGGATTTTAAAAAGACTGCACTTCGAATTCCAGGAATCATCAGAAAATGAGCTCCATATTTGATAGCGTCGTCTAAATCTGTTTTGTCTTTTTCGTTCAGCTCCTTTGCCTCGATGTAATAGGGCACCTTGAAGCTCATGAATGACGTCAAAAGACCTGGTTTGATGACTTTGACTGCGATTGGTCGCATATAACCACATTTTACGACCTCCGCCACAATCTCACCACTTGTTCCCATGACGACAACATCGCCGAGCGTCATTACTTCAGAATATCTCCACAAATTGCTTATATACACCACCTCCTTGAAGCAGCAGTTCTTGTATTCCTCATTGTTGGTCAAAGCGATAATGTGTCCCCTCTCTACAAAGACACCCCGGTCGTTTCTCATCCTACCTGTGATTAAAAGCTCCCCATTAACCTCCACTGCTACTCCAATCGGGGTTCTGTGTTGATTTTCTGTATACAATTTATCCGTACAAGTTTTGATTTTGATGAAGATCTGCTCCAAATCTTGTGGTTTGTTGCAATTCTTCTGGACAATCAAAGTTCGGACGTCGTTATTAAGAAGCCTCTCCAACTCTGTCTCTGTGGTGTGGCTGTCCACTTTTGCCATGATGGCAAGCTCATGATATAGATTCCGTTTATGTTTCGGTGACTTAGGTTTGTTCTCTTTGTATTCGGTAAGGTATTCTTCGAGTTGACCGGGAGTTACTTCATGGAATTCATTAGTACTCGTGATTTGCGGGCTAACAAATAGCCTGATTATTTCTGACTGCCTTTGAAATACATTATCCATTTTTGAAATTAATTTAAAAAAAATTTGTTTGTCTTCTTTCAGGAAAAAAGAAACAAAAAATGAAAAAGGAAACCGACAACAGTAAGTATTTACAAATAATTTTGAATTACTATATTTATTTTTAGACAAACGGGGAACTACATTTTTTTTTTATTTGTAACAGAAATTGTTTTTTCGGGTTTTAAAAAGATTGAGCATAGTAGAAATTTGATACGGTTATTAGAGCATAAGTACAGAGTGTGGCAACATAACTTCCTTTACGACCCTACTCTAAGTAGAACGCTCAACACTGTTCCCACATGTGATGGATGGAAAACAGAACCCAGCTTGGTGAATGAGACCACTTCTACTCCTACTGCCTGACATTCAGTCACCCATATCAAAATTCAAAGTTATGTTGCTTTACCCGTTATTATTCACGTTCTTGCATTTAAATTTATCGCACTTTCGATTGTTAATTTGAAAGAACTTGAAAGAAGTGGTACAGTTTAATTTTTTCAGTTAATGCCGCGTCAGTCTGTAAAAATAGATGCAGTTAAGAGTTAAAAGCTGAAAATTAAGAATTTTTCACTTCATTTACCCTAAGGTCCAGTGCGAAATCATCTGTGCATGGCGTTTGCACAGAATCGAGATATTAAAAGAACAATATTCATTGATTTCGGCAGATTTTTAATAATAAATTGCGATAATTGTTTACTTTTTTCTTAGATAAACAATTTAGTGTGTTGGAGCTTCTTGAATTACAAGCCAGAGCTCGTGCTATACGCTCTCAACTAGCATTAGAACCAGTTACCAAAATAGAAGTCGATACTGATTCAGAAGAAGACGGCCCGCCCAAGCAAAAACCTCCATCGGCCCCACTTGTTGTACGTAAAAAGTCCAGAAAGGCTACAAACGGTGATTCGGCAATTAGTAAATCGGATGCTGCTAAAAAACCAGCAACTTCAACACTTACGGTTATCATACCCAATGGTGAACCTGTTGCTTCAAAACGTATCAAATTGAAACGGAACTTCCGCAAACAAACTCGAGCCGAAGATAGTAATTACGATACTCAATCAACTGAAGCCGCCAACAAAACTCCGGAAAAAGTTTTGCCCAAGACTGAAGCTCGTTCCCCATCTCCAGATGTGATCCCAATTGTTTCTGTTCCTGAAACACTATGCATAAGTGATTCGGATGAGGAGAAAAAAAATGCAAACAACGATGCTAAGAATGATGTTGAAATTCCTGAAGTTGGCACTAAGAGTTCTCAACAATTGGAAATCCTAAGCGTTATTAATATCGAAGCTCCTCCAAAGAACACGGATAGTAATGAGGAATCTTTAAATAACCCTTCTAAGGCCAGTACTTCGCCTAATAGGATCGACCCGCCAGAGAGTGAAGAAGAAGGTGAAATTGTGGAAGAAGAAGAAGTATTAACGTCAAACAAAGCAGAAACTGAACCAACTAAAGATAAAGCTGCGAAAACTGATGAATGTGACAAAGCTCCCAATCAATCAATTGATAAGAAAGAACCTGAAACTCCTCCAATTATAGAAAAGAGTGAAGCTGTTTATATAGAAGAGCAAAAAGCTGTCGAAGGGAATGATCAAAAAGCTGTCGAAGGGAATGATCAAAAGTCTCAAAAGGTGGAGATCTCGGCGAGTGAAGATGATGACAATGATGATGTCATTTCATTAGAAGGTGGAGATCTTGTCAATGAAATGAAGGAACATATGGAAGATGATGTGGAAGAGGTGACACAGCAAGATGATATTATCTGCTTGGATGATTCAAGTGAAGAAGAAGCAAAAGCAAAAAAGGTAAATATTTTTTTGAATTAAAATTCTGCTATATTCTTAACTACGTTTTTTTTTTAATTTTAGAAAACCGAATCTTGGAATGACCGCTGGCTTAACAGCAGAAGAGTGAGTAAAGTATTAGCTGCATCGCGACTTGGAAACAAGGTGCGAAAAAAAATTAAAGAAACCAAAAAAGCGAAGAAAATAGAAGAGCTAGCAGCAATTGAAAAGGAAAAAGAGAAACCCCAACAAGTGGTTTTTATATCAAACCATGAAATAGGTTCTGTGGACCAATATAAAGAGATATTAGAGAGCTTGCCGAAAAAATCTTCGGACTGAAAAGTAATTCAAAAATATTAGTCAATAGTTAAGTTAGTTGATTTATTATATTGACCTAGACTCAAATTGAATTTAAGTTTAATAAAATTAATCTTACAGCAAAGAAGTGCTCTGCACGAAAACTTATTGTTTTTTGGATAAATGAACTTAAGAGGTAAGTTTTTGAATTAAAGCTTATTTATATTAAAATATGTTCCATCACCTCCTTCCACACTATCCCACAAAGATCAAACTCAATGTCAAAAATGTGTGAACAAAAGTGTGTTTAATAGAAGCAAAATATGAAAATAAATTATCAACACACAAATTTGGGCGTGATATGAAAATGCGTCCACCTTTTTTTGGCATTTATGTCAATTTTGTTTGGGATAGAGTGGAGGTAATTATTATCTACAGATCGGCCTGATAGTCCTTGAGTAGAAGCAGGCTCGATTCGATTCATTCATCCCAAACAGTCAAAAATTTTATCGGTTAATTAAATATATTTCATTGTGAAGAAATATGAAAGTGCAGTGATTTGCAGTGAATTTAATTCAATTGAAAGCACAAATGACCTTAACTTGTGGGCGAAAGGCACTTTGGATTTGAGGTAATTTGAACTTTCAATTAAATTACATTTCATTGTCACAGGGTAATTCGAATAAGTTGCAAACTTTTTGTCGTCTGTAGATTTTCTGACATTTTCAAGAGAACTAAAATAAATAGATCCATTTTAAGGATTCGAATAAAAATTCATAAGAAAAGAAATATTCACTAAACACTTGGTTTAAAAAAAAAAACATAAGAAAACGTTTTCCACGTTATAGATCGCAAATATCGATAAATAAACGCAAATTTTGAAACAGCACTGAGTTAAGTTAAATAAAAGTACATGGTTCCACAGCAGAACTCGGAAATAGATTGGTTTTTAATAAAAGAAAAAAATTAAGTAAAAGCTCAAGTGACCTCAACTCCAAGGTGCGTTTCGCCCAGATACGACAGTGGGCTCATCAGCGAAACGCATATTGGAGTTAGGGTCACTTGAGCTTTTAATTGAATTTAATTAAATCACTCCACTTAAACCAAAATAATTTTCATTGAAAAATTTGAAAAGTTTTAAGTTTCAAAAATATACAGTGTAGTTCAAAATTCTATTTTGTTTCGCTTTTATGTAAAAATATTGGCGGTCTAAAAGGTGGACAGCTTTTAATTAATTACCAAGAATACAGATATGTATATTTGAGATTAGATTGAATATAATTCTTGCACACATTATCAAACGTCACTCTTTAAAAAGTGTGCTCCCCATCTGCATCTGTTTGTTTGTATATCTTTACCTCAACGTTTAGCCTTAACCGCTGAAGCGATTTTCTTTAAACTTGGTACTAAGGGCCTTAAGTTTTTCTCTACAGGAGAATAACTAAACTAAATCGAAACATACTTTATGAAAAAGCTAACTTATCTCAAAAACAGCACATATATTTTTTTTGAAAATTCAATTTCTCCATAAGGGGCGGACGTTTTTTTTTTAATTATGTATGTCAATGTACATACATATATTATAAAATAATTAAAGTTGGCATATCACTTTTTTTTATAAAAAATATAATTATTAATAAAATTGCTTTGACAATTTTTAAAATTTTGTTTGAACACTTTCATATTATTTAAGGAAATCAGATGGAATTCCATTTTTATATATTTAAAGCTGATTTAGCAAATCAAAAAATGAATTTTATACTTTTTGAAATATCGAGCTGTCTTAACGTAAGACCAATAACATGAGATTCAGTGGTGTATCAAATTTTCGTGCGTAGTGCCTGTTGTATGGGATGGATATAAGAGTATCCTTCTTTGAAATGAAAAGTGATTCTCAAAAATGCCTTACAATTCTACCGACAACAAGCATAGAGGTCTTCTTTACAATGCATTATCGCAACTATTAAAACCATCTCAAACATCCCTAACTTTATTTTTTAATATTTGTTTTGTTGAAATTTCGCAAAGGATATTAGATTAGTAAAAGATTTTCCTATTTTTTTTTAATAATAATGGTGTCCAGCGTGAGGTTAAAAAAATAGAAAATTGTTGTAAAAAAACTCAGTTTTCTTTGGAAATTGGGTAAAAAAAACTCAGCTTTGTTGTAAAAAAGAAAAAATAATTTTTTAAAGAATTATGAAATCTGCATGACATTTTTATAGGAAATGAATAATAGTTATAGGCACAATAGATCTAAAGATTGCAGTGAATCTAAACCCATAATTATTCATCCATAGAAAACCTTCATGTTGTCAAATATATGTATTTAGCTTCATTATTTATTTTAAAAACAAATTAGCTGTTTTTTTTAATTTGCTTAAAGTTATTAAAAGAAAACTAATTTGCTATTTTAAGCATTTTAAATATAAAGATGCTCAAATATTAGTTAGTTAAATATAATATTGATGTTTTTGTAAAAAAAAAAAAAAAACAACAATTAACTTAGTGGGATCCCGGTCTGTTTGATACAAGTGTGATAGGTTAGCTGTTTATATTTATCGAGAATAAGTGCTTTGTCATGAGTAATTGTGGACTGACAACGATTTTCTGTCTATGTCTAACTGATAGAAACAATTTTTGAAAATAACCTTAACATGAACGCATTTATAAAAAAAAAAAATGGCGCCCAACGTTAATTTTTTGAGGTTTTTATATGATATTTTAAAAAGAGCGGGTAGATGTTGAAATGAAATAAGACAAGCTATGTGAGAGGTATTAATTAACGTCACCTATGCGAGAAATAACCTTACACTCAAATCGTTAATGTAGAATGTCAATCATGGCGTCCGCTGTATGGCACGTATCGCTGTTCTGCTGGAACTATATGGTTCAATTTGGGCCAGCAGAAATTGGCTATCATCGTTCTGTATAGCGCTCGCCTTTGGGCCGTGACTGCCTCACCAACGTCCGTTTCGAAAAGTACGGACCAATGATACCGGCGGCGGACCAAAATCCACAACAAACGGTAAATTTTTGAGGAAGTTTTGTCACCTGGTGAACCTCGTTTGAGTTGAGGTGGTGTTATCCGATATAATGCAATTTTACTTGTTAACACAGCTACATATTTATTTAAAAACGCGCCTCGTCGGTTAGGATAATTTTTCGGCCAAAATTGAGCACAACCCGGAGCGTTTGGAAGAGAAACGCTCCCAGGCCCAGCCAGCAAACAAACGGCGGTGTCTAAGGTCATGAACTTTGAGCCAATTTGAAGTCTGCAAAAGACCGAGGGTTCTGCTGTACACTTTCACGGACTGCGGCGATTTTCTCGGCCGATTATTCTTTTGACATACGAATGTTTGCTGACTGATTACCGAACTAATTGTCTCAAATTTGGCCACCTGTGAAGGGCCACCATGTCTACCTTAAAATTGGCGAAACGCGAGCGACGTTTGAACTAAACATGTCACCAAAACAACATGGCCGCCACAGACAGCCAAAATCTACCTACTCCAGTTAAAAAAAAAAAAAAACCTTTATATCAAGTAATGTCTTAAAATAGGGAACAACCTTTCTTCACACTGGAATAAGTTTCTCAATTTCAATGAGCTTTCTAGCCAAATTACTTTCCCACCAATTCATGGTTTTTGATATGCAGTTCATGGCTTCTCAAAAAGTTTAAAGTAATAACTAAAATTACTCGCAGTATTCTTTATTACCTCATCTTACTCTTGTTTACTATAAATTATAACCTATTAAATTTCATAGCTGCTTTAAAAAAATTACTTAAAAAAAAAACTAGTTTTAAAAGAATTCAGTGGACATCTATTTGTATGCAGCTTAATTTGCAAATGACATTTTTTCTGCAGAACATTAAATTTTTTTAGGAACTTATTTCTACCCAATTGCTTCAATAACTCATCCTCTACAAAAATAGAGCAATGCAGGGATGTTTTTGTTTTAATTTCCTATTAGAATTATTGTCGACGTCATTTGAATGAAAAGACAACAAATTATAACAGCTACGCATAAGCTGCAGCTTTATTTAAACTTTATTTAAGCTATGGGCGGATGGGTTGAAATTGAAATACATTTTAAAATGAAGCCATATTATGTAGATATGTATGAAGAAATTGATTACATAATAAATAATACCTATGTAGGCACTGTACATGAATGGATATATGTTTCTTTTGATTTAAATCGTAAAACTGCGGGTGACTTTACAGACAGTCATATCTGTACTTGAATGTTATGCCAGCCTAGTTAAATGAAAATATGGCGTACGTGACGATCCTCTGATTTACATATATTCTTCATAATTCTTTTTTTTCAAGGTCCTTGAAATCTCTTTCAAAACTTACTCCTGTATGTTTCATTTTCATTCATATTTTGCAATAAACATTTCAATTCGGTACCCAGAGATGGTTACAGGTAGTAAGACCGACTGCGCAAGATAGAAAACTTAAAATTTTTCTTAATATTCAAAGTGATTATTTTTTTAATAAAAAAAAAACATTTATAAAGTTTTTATTTTATTAATTTTTCGAAAGTTCAATTGTTTGAAAGTGTTTTAATAATAAATTTAGTTAAAATATTTTGTTTATTTCATTGCGAAAAATCCGAAAAAAAAAAAACAATCAACTGGTGTGTGTGCAAAATCAAAAACAATCATCCCTGCTTTTCCCCATCATCGTTGCACATCTTTGAATGATACGAGTACAACATCATATTCAATTCAACTCGGCTTTTTATTG
Source organism: Chrysotoxum bicinctum (assembly GCA_911387755.1). Lineage (NCBI taxonomy): Eukaryota > Metazoa > Arthropoda > Insecta > Diptera > Syrphidae > Chrysotoxum > Chrysotoxum bicinctum. The sequence continues at coordinate 210,954,568 of OU426989.1, read as the reverse complement.
GTAAATGAAAATTGAAAAAAAAAGAATATAAAAAAAAGTTAAAAAAAAAATTATAGAGAAGAATTTTTGAATTTGCTAAAAAAAAAGTTAAGAAAAAATGTTACTTTTGAGCTCGTGAGTGATAAGAAACAAAGTATCTTTATTACTTGGAGTCTTCTTACTCCAGTAGGTCGAATATGTTCGAATAGGTGACACTGCTCTCAAATTCGTGTTTCTGGAGTTGGATATGGATACACTCAGTCCAATATCATTGTCCGTAAAAAGAATGCATTTGCCCTCAAAATCTAGCAGGACCACTACCACTGTCCAAAAGAGAACAAAAACTGGAAGAACGAATTGCGAAATCAATGGTGTTCATTTTTATTAACCGATGCCCAGCACTTTTCACTGATTCAAGAAATTGTGCTTCGTAGAATTCCATAGTTCTCTTCTCCGTCGGAAAATCAGCTTGAATTATTTTCATAATTCCAAAATTCACCAAAAACGGCAAAGATAGGTTTTACCAAAAGAAAGAAATGAAGAATAATCTCAAAATTACAATCGTAGTGAAATTGAATTTGAAAAACAAGTCCCTTAAATTTTGATATTAAAGGAAAATTCAATTTCCTTCTATGTACATCCGCAATGATATACAGAGAGCCCCGGACAGAAACACAAAACCTCCATAAAATTCACATAAAATACAATTATATAAATCTAAATTGTAAGTACTCTTATTCAAAGTATCGAAATTAAAAGTCCGCAGAATAAAAGTAATTTAGCATTGTTTGTGAAGGTAAAACTTGAACAAAAGTGAAAATTCTATTTTGTTTTGTTAGTTGTAGTCAAAGGTGACAAAACAAAGCGTTCTAAACAGAACTAACGACAACGTTTAGAACGAACTCAAAGATGATTTAATGAAAAGTTTTTTAAGTAAATAATAATGTCTTCGAGGAAATATTTTAAAATCAAATTTCCCATTTGGAATGATGTTTTTGAACTAAGTGACTTACATCAAAACTAAGGTATTTAATGCATTTAATGCATAAGGTTCTTCTTATATTTTTTTTAAATGAAAGTTCAAGTGATTTCAACTCTAAAGTGCGTTTCGTTCAGATACGAGGTCTCATCAATTAGATGTTGTCGCACTCTTCTACTAAGAAGTTGAATTAAAGTCAATCAATCAACTTAAACAGAAGTAATTTCCTTCGTTCGTTTTTCTATTAAAGCTTCTACAAAATGGGAATGCCTGGTGTAAAATGTGAAAACAAAATGTTATCAACAAAACCATTAATCCGAAACAGAAGTTAGCCTTTGATTTCAATAAAGCATCCTTGAAACACCTGATATTTAATGTAGTTTTCCATTGGTGTTTCACGCAAGGGTCCACTCATCCAATGGAACGGGGCTCACTACTCCTACTCAACATTGAAATTTCGCCTTTGTATTAGTTAATCGTCGTGTTGGTGAAAATCTGCGATAGTTATTTATAATTTGTTATTTGTATAATTATTTGTATATTTTGGATTAAGTAAATTATTTCTAAACGAATAAGAATACTGCTGCCGGTTTTTACTTTTGACATTTGAGCATGTGTATTAGTGCTTTTTGAGTGGATTCTGACTTGAAATCGAGAAGCGAAATTCTCTTCTCAGAAGAGTATTTTTTTCCCAATAAAATGGTTTGAGAAGACTTCTGAACTAGCGTTCGGACTTTACTGCGAAAGCAGTAGATCTGCTGCACTTTTTTCTTATTTTTTAATTTTACTGCACCACTGCGCTTTTCCTACAATCTACTGTGATTCTTCAGATTTTGTTTGAATAGCAGCACTGGTCATAGAAATAAATGTGAACATTTAAAAAGATTCTCGTCTCTTTAGTAAAAGTCTTCTCAGCTACATAAATACGTTTTTAGTTCTACTACTCTTTAATTTGTTCTTGTTTCAAAAAGTACAAATTTATAGATGGTAAATTTATTTTGATTACCTAGCTTCATATATTTTTGCTAAGACTATGGGGGAAGGTGGCCTAAAATGGCACCCCCTAAACAAAATGTGTCATATCAAAATCCAAAAATGTGACATTTAAACTTAAATGTTATATTCATTTCAAAGCTAAATCCATTTCCCTAGCATTTTTTTGCTTTACGAGTTTAAAAAGTTTCAAAAAGTATTTAAAGTATTTAATTTTCAAAAACTCTTCAAGCTTCAATGATCAAAATTGTCCGGGTAAAATGGCATACTGGTATGCTATTTTACCCTTGCAAGTAAGTCAACTAGGCAAGTAAACCAAAAACCATTTTCAATTAAATTTAAACTTTATTTTAAGCAAATCATAGTTCAAAGTAAAATGAACATAAACAATACTCAAAAAAAAAATAAAAACAACAATTCATTTAAAAAATTTACTTAAGCTTTTGTTAATGCATTATCCCTCCAGGACTGCCTCTCTGTACATCGTTTATATTTTCCAACCATTTTCACTATAAAGAAAATGAAAATGTAAGTATAAAATGGCACACTATGCCATTTTAGGCGAGTGCTAAGTAGGCCATTTTGCCCATTTAGGGTTCTTTTATTTAAGTTCTAATTCCGAACACACTGAAATAGTTATATGCCAACCATTGCCATTTTATTGGTTCTACTTTTGTAAATGGCTAGAGACAGTTTGACCTGTAAAATTTCAAACAATAGCTTGAAGCTGCTAATATTTCGTTTATGTCAGTAATGGCAGATAAACTAAAGAATTGTGTTACCAAAACCTTCTAGTTCTGTTCGATTCTACAATTTCTAACGAGGGGGGCATTTTACCTTGTAGGACATGTAGGACATCTTCCCCTACATTTTCATTATCGAGTAAGAGTATATGTATTTGTTGACACATACTATGTAAGTGAATCGATGATTGTTAAAAAAACATAACAGGACAACATAACACACATGAAACACAAAAAATCCTAAATTTTTGGCCGTGTAGTCATTGTCATTTTTCTTAACTCAGACATCTTATAACAGTGTTTCAACTTTTAAACCATTAAGGATTTTTTAATATGTTTTTTTTTTTTTCTCTTCCGTAAAAACTTAAAATATCACTTATGTTGTTTTAAAAATCAACAATGATTTAAATGTGATTTAACTTTGATTCCTTTGTTTGTAATTTTTTGTTACCTAATCAAAAAATATATGTATGTATTTCTACTGCGAAAATGTTGGTTCTACTGCGATTTTTTGGCCAATTTACTGCGATCTGCGATTTATGAAGTCCGAACCCTGTTCTGAACGCTTCCAGACGCTTCTGGACTACCAATGGAAAATGACATATATTAAAGGCTTCCTATGTAATTGAGCTGGCTTCGGAAATAATAGAAGGAAACTTTCTGATACGGTAGGTATTAATATCGAATTAATTTTTTTTGTTAAATTGATGTAACACAAAATTGACCTTAAAAACCAGAACTTATTTAACCGACTTCGAAGAAAATATAAAAGTTTCCTCAACGAAATGCCAGGAAGTATAGTTACTTTTCGATTTTGAGATACATTTTAAGTTCTGTTAGTTACACACCTACGGATTGCATCTATGAACAAAATTTATTTTATGACTCCCAAACTTGTTCGTTAGCACCTTTATATAATAGTACCTAAAATAATTATCTCTGCTTTTCCATCAATCCTTTATCTCTCATCATCCCTGCATTCCTCGTCATCCCTACATTTCCCCGTCATTTCTGCATTTCCCCATTATTCCTGCATTAACCATCATCACTGCATTTACCATCATCCCTGCTCACCTTTGAGTGGACCGACGACCGAGTATTTAGTATTAGAACCATGTAATAGAACTCAGGTAATTTATGGAAGCAAGCGTGAATTTGTATCTGTTCTTTTGATTTCAAATAAAATATTTTGTATTTGTAAAATTAATGATTATCTGTTTCATGTTCTTAAAAAACTAAAGATTTATTTTAACATTACATTACTTTAGAGGAAGCTAATTTACTTTCTCCCGAATGAGTTTTCTTTAAAATTTCAAACTCAAGGAATAATAAAATGTACACGCACTTACTTGCTCTAAGGCTAAAGCTATGTCTCTAAGGAAGGTGGTAAGATTGAAGATGTAGCAAATTTTTCCAGCACCCGATTAGTCGAGTTTAGTATAAATAGTGACCAGATTTTTTTAAGTTAATGCAGGGCATTTTTTAAGAACAAAAAACATATTTTTGAAAATAGAAATAGACTTAGATATGTACATGAAGGTTTATTCATTGATTGAATAGAATTTTAGAAAATATCTCATTGCTTCAGTTCTCTATTTAATCGACTAAGAACATTCTTTGTTCCACTTCTGGATAAGCCACCAAAGTTATTGTTGACATTATCTGCATAAAATCCTTCCACTGTGTGCAGTAATTTTTATAATTTGTAAAGTATAAAACGTGTAGTGTAAAACGCGTAGCTTAACATCTTCTTTAAGGACGAAGTATCGCAGGAATATTGGGCAAAAGCGTAATGTTTTTGTTACAAGCGTCGCGTCGGAAAATATTAACGTAAAACACATATTTTTGTAATCCTATTTTTTGTACTTATTTAGCTAATGAGAAAAACATGTTTATTATTATTACAATAGACTAGCATTTAAATCAGATACAAGATTCTGAAACAACCTTGACATTCATACTATTGATCGGAACTTTTATTTATGGTAAATGATGTGAAAGGACATCAACTAGTGCAAATTTTTTTCACTATCCGTTTTTCGAAAACAAAAAATGTGAAGGTCGGTGATATGGATCCTTGGAGTTTTAACTTGTGTCCTTTGGATTTAACTTGTTCATTAATGTCGTAGGCGTCGTCAAATGATCGTTAATTTTTTGACGCAGATATTTTAATTGTCAAATATGCCATCATCCTGGACAAAATCTGTTTGATCAACGTCAATCAATTTTTTTGCAAACGCGCATTTGACATTTACGAACACGTGTTCTGCCTTATTAATATTTGTGTCGTCACAAGGCATTTTCTTTTGGCTATTTTTCATCTACCTCGAAAGTCCAATGTAACAAGAAATACATATTAGGTGTCCACGGTTTTTCTAGATCTTCAAATTTAAATCCATGGTACGAGAAGTAAGCTGTTTTTATCCGTAAATTGTCTAACATTTGTCATTTCGTAACATAAAACTTCTATTTAACTGAAGTTAATAGAATCAACATGTTTTTGGTTTGGTTTAAACAAAATTTTGTGAGAACGTGCTTACAGTAGGCTAATTAAAGCGAAATTATGTAATTGTAAATTTCAAAATTCAAAGAAGCTCCTGTACAAAAATTTAAGTTAAAACTGTTAGAGCCGTTAATCAGAAAGTCGAAAATAAAAAAAAAAAAACGCTTCTGACAGGAAGGGTTAATAAAATTTTTTCTTAATTTTTGTGTGACCAAAATGTAGTCTTTGTCTGCAATAGCACACAAATTTTTTTGTCAAAATCGTTAAAGCCGTTTTTGAGATAAATAATAAGATTTAGCTGTGGTAGTAAATGTCGTCGTTAGTTTTGGAGTTGAAAAACAAAATCAATTTCTCCTCTAGGGTGTCACCGAAAACCCTTAAGTCTTAGAAATATCGCTTCAGCAGCTTAGGCTGTAGCTCGAGCTACAGATATACAGACAGACAGACGGAATACTCGGACCCACTTTGTTCGTGTTATTCTGTCATTGTCATTGTGACAGAAGTCTTTTTTTTTGTTTTTTTTTTATGAGTTTTTATTACTTTGAAAAGGGTCCAATTCATTTCAGATACCTTTATTTAAACATATGTATTTTCAAAGCTGCTAGTCAGAAAATGTATGAGCGTAAAAAAGTTTTTGTGCACGTTCGGAATTCACTGCCTCGGGTTCTGCAGTACACTTTTACAAACCGCGGCGATGTTCTCGAACGAGCATTCCTTTGAATTACGAATATTGGCTGATTAATTACCAAACCAGTCGTCTCAGATTTGGCCATCAAACGTTGAAGAGTCGACTATGAAGGGCCATCACGTCTGCCTAAAAATAGAGACGCCACGTTTGCACAAACGAACACTCATTTTTATAATAGGTACAGTTTTATCGTTTGGACATATTTTTCAATGTTACATGTTACTTGGTATGGTGGTTTGTCATCGATAACTGAATAATAAACAATAGATTTGACATGTGTCACTAAAACAACATGGTCATCACATGCCGCCAAAATCTACTAGCGGCAATTAAAAAAAAAAAAAAAATAATCTTTTCTAACTGTTTAGAAGCTTCTATAAGATCCATTACGCCAATTATGAGAAAGTCAAAGTAGATAGTATTAAGAACCATTAAGATTTATTAATTTTCGAAATATTGAGTCCTCAAAAAAAAAAGTAAAGTTTTTTTTTAATATTTAATAAAAATATTTGAATTTTAATAAACCATTCTATTAAATATTTTAAAAAGCTTTAGCATACAAAAATCAGCTCAGTTTTTGAGAAAAACTAAAACAGAAAAAAACGGTTCTAGGAGCTTAAACAGTTTCTATTAGTTGTTATTGCTTATTTTTTAGTATTGGTAATATTGAGTGATAAAAGAAAAAGGCAGTATAAAATAAATTGAACTCTTCTAAGAGAGGAAAATAATAATTTAAGAAATTCAAATATTTTTTCTTATAAATGTATTTAATTAATTTTTATATTATTGCATAGAAAATTAAATTTTATTTTATATATCTAATTACTTTTGAAGATGACAGACCGTAAATAACCTCCACGCTCATTCACGCTTATACGACACCTGACTAGAAAATTATTCATTACAACCCGCAGGGTTGAATTTGGGATCGCCTCAATTATCGTTTTAATCAACTGCTTCAATTCAGTTAAATTCCTTAGTTTAGTTTTGTACACCTCTAGCTTGACATATGCCCATACAAAAAATATGGTGCAGTCTGGTCAGGTGACCTTAGGTGAAAGCGAAAAGTGGAGCTTCTGGATATTAATTTTTTTCGAAATTTCGTTGCACATCCGCCATAACCGGTCTGTATATGTTCAGTTGCGCCATCGTGCTGGAACTAAATCCAGCTGAAAGGGATACGTCTTCGGCGCAGTTCTGGTTAAAAAAAAAACTCCTTCAACATCTTTAAACAACCAGAACAATGCACCTTGATAAAACTGCATACTCTTTCTGGGTGTAGTTCATAGAGTATTTCTGAATTAGAGTCACTCCACCGACGTCAATTTTGCTTGTTTACATTGCCTTAGCTGTTTTTATATAGACCGGATTGCAAATGCAACGGGGTTTTCGATTTTGTTTGGACAAAACTTTTAATCTGCTTTATATAGGACTTGTATTCAGAGCTGTGTAAATTGTTCATTTCAAACTATCGAATCGTTCAACTGTCGATCAACAAAATGATGCGGTCATCTCCATTAATCGATCATTCGATCATTTTTGATTTTAAGTTCGATTTCTATGAAATTTTATTTCTCCGAATTTAAACGAATTCACTTCAATAATCTTGAATACAAAATGCACCAATTTTGATTGAATTCAATTTGAAACAAAACGATTCGTGGTAAAATCGAAAAGAAACAAAAAATCTTTAACTGACAAAAATACGAGGAGGAAACAGAATTATTCACTAAAAATAAACATTCATCAAATATTAAAAGTAAGCAAATACTCGTACTTGTTACTTTTGCCTTGAACAGCTAAATGTTTGTTATCCTGGTTAATTTGAGCATTATTCGTCTATGTTTCACACGCCGAAAAGATTTAGTAGAACTTTAAACTTCTGTCTTAGTTTATAATTGATTATAATTGATTGAATCTGTTGTATAAAGTTAAAACTATAAGTGTAGGCCTATACCTACTTTGCTTATATATTATTCCATTTATATATTTAACATATAACATATAACAGTTATCTTGTATGAACCTATGTATATTGCATAATAAAGACACTTGCATATTGAACGTAACAGAGGTAACATCGTTTATTTTCTCTACATAAATATACATATATATATATAAGAAAATATAAAACATGGCGCAGCCGAATTAAAGTGAAATAGTTATGGCAAGAACAAGAGGACAATTAACTAAAAAGAAAGCAAGTCAAGACCCACAAAAAGTTAAAAAAAGTGAAAAAAATAAAAGCAGTTCTGACGATTCAGAAGAGTCAAGTGATTTCGAAAGTGAATCAGTGGACATTGAAGTTGACGATATTAGTAAAATTGTGAGATTATCGAAGACAAACTTTAATGAAAATAGTTCAAAGACAAGTGGAAAAAAAATAAAAATGGATTTTAATGTTCCGAGTCACTTAGTCATGGATGGAAATCTCTCAGAGAATTTCAAAAAGTTCCAACAAAGGTTTCAAATATACATGTGCGCATCCGAAAGTGAAACAAAACCCGAACCAGTTCAAATTGCAATTCTTCTTAACCTAATTGGAGATGATGCCGTTAATGTCTTCAACACTTTCCCTGCCGAAAAAGTGAAAACACTAGCTTCCATATTGAAAGAGTTCGAAGTATATTGTAATCCAAAAAAAGACGAGGTGTATGAGCGGTTTAAACTATATAACAGAACACAAAAAGAAGAAGAGACGTTCGATCACTTTCTTACTGATGTGAAGCAATTGGCCAGCACGTGTGAGTTTCATAAAGATGAATTACAAAAAGCCATCCGGGATAGAATAATTTTTGGCATTCGTTCAAAGTCATGCCAAGAAAAATTATTAGCTGTGGGAAACATATCTTTAGAGGATACCATAAAAAAATGTCGCCTGTTTGATATAGAAAAATCAAGGTTGGAAGACGTCCAGAATACAAAAGAATACGAAGCTATGCAGCAGTCAGGGAGTTCATCAATCAATATTGTTAAGAAATCACCTAGTATCAATTATAATAAATTTAAAAGTTTTTATAAAAATAAATTTGAAACTAAAAGTGTAAAACAAAATCCAAATTCTTATAATAATATCTCTTTTCAACAGGATCATTATACCAAAGGGTACGAGTGTTGTGAACGTTGCCATAAGCAGCATCCGCCAAATAAATGTCCTGCTTTTGGAAAAGTTTGTTTAAAATGTAATTTGAAAAATCATTTTTCGTACGCATGCAAAACAAAACAGGTAACTGAATTATCCCTGAAAAATAATAATGAAAATGACCAGATGGATTGCATTAGTAATCCAGATGAAACGAATTTTTTTATATATGATATTAGTACCAAAAACCAAAATTGTTGGATGGAATCTATTATTGTAGAGACAACTCCAATTTCATTTAAGCTTGATACAGGCGCCGAAGTAAATGTCTTACCAACTTCGTATTTAAATAGTATCGAAACTGATAAAAAAGTTAAGCCGTGTTTGAGAACTTTAGAAGCGTTCGGAGGAGAACTTATTCGTCCGAAATATAGCATTGTTTTGAGATGTTCTATAAATAACAGAAGTTTAGATCAAGAGTTTTTTATAGTTAACAAAAATACAGTTCCTATTTTAGGTATTATTGCATGTCAGAAATTAGGCTTAATAAGTCGAGCTAATGTAAATACAATTCAGGATCCAAAACATACAATTATTGACCAAAACAAAGATATTTTTTCAGGAATAGGGAAATTTCCCATACCATGTCACCTGCAAATTGATGATACAGTTTCCCCATCCGTTAAGCCACCACGCCGCCTACCATCCACTCTTATCGAACCAGTTAAAAAAGCTCTCAATGAACTAGAATCGATGGGAATAATACAAAAAGTACATAGTCCAAAGGGGTGGGTAAGTAATCTAATTATCGTTGAGAAATCAAATAAACAAATTCGAGTGTGTTTGGATCCGAGAGATTTAAATAAGGCTCTTAAACCTGAAAAATTTTTAATTCCAAAATTCGAAGAAATCAGGGATAAGCTCTGCGGTATGAAATACTTTTCGGTATTAGATTTAAAACATGGATTTTGGCAGGTCGAATTAGATGAAACCTCAAGCGAATATTGCACATTCAGCTCACCTTTTGGATTTTTTAAATTTTCTCGACTCCCTTTTGGCATAAGTGTAGCACCGGAAATTTTTCAAAAATATACCTATCAAAATTTTAGTACATTACCAGGAACCTTCGTTTATATTGATGATTTGATAGTTTTCGGAAAAGATGAGAAAGAACACGATATAAATTTAAATTTAGTTTTAAATAGAGCTCGAGAAATAGGAGTTAAATTTAATGAAGATAAATTTCAGTATAAAATGAAAAGCGTTAAATACATAGGGCATATATTTTCGGAGATAGGAATAGCTCCGGATCCAGACAGGGTCAAGGCCATTTTAAATTTGGAAAATCCATCAAACAAAAAAGAGCTCCAAAGTGTTTTAGGAATGATTAATTACGTTCGTAGTTTTATACCTAATCTCGCTGAAGTTTCTGATTGCTTGCGCGAGTTGTTAAAAAACAAAAAAGATTTTGTATGGTGTGATATTCACACGAAAACCTTAAATAAAATAAAAATTTTAATTGCAAACGCTCCCATACTTAAAATGTTTGACGGCCGTAAGCCCATAGTTCTCCAGTGCGATGCGTCAAAAAGCGGCATTGGATGTTGCTTAATGCAGTCTGGAGCACCTTTAAGTTTTGCATCTCGATCTTTAACTCAAACTGAAGTCGGGTATGCTCAAATAGAGAAAGAACTACTGGCTATAACTTTTGCATGCAATAAATTTCACCATTATATATATGGAAGACCAGTAACTGTTCAAACTGATCACAAGCCGCTAGTAAATATTTGTAAGAAAGATTTAGATAAAATATATTGCACTAGATTACAACGCATGAAATTAAAATTAATTAAATATAATTTAAACGTAGTATATGTACCAGGTAAATATTTACATATTGCGGATTTATTGTCGCGATCATATTTAAAAAGCGAAATAAATAATGAACACGAAGATTTTAATGAAGTTATTCATTCGTTGAATATAAGTCAATACCGAAAAGAACAATTAAAAGTTGAAACAGAAAACGATACAGTCTTGGGAAAATTGAAAATAATTTTAAAAACGAAATGGCCTATTGGTATAAATAGAGTACATAAAGATCTACAACCTTTTTACAATTTACGAAATTATTTATTTTTAGAAGAAGATATTATATTTTTTAATAACAAATTAGTTATTCCATTATCATTACAAAAAGAATATTTAGATATTTTACACGAAGGTCATTTAGGTATTAATAAAACAACTAAAAGAGCACAATCACTTGTTTTTTGGCTAACACTAAACAAAGATATAGAAAACTTAATAAATAACTGTTCAATTTGTCAAAAATATAGGAGTTCGGAAACAAAAGAGCCTATAATTCAGCATGTGATTCCTAAACTTCCTTTTTTAAAATTGGGAATTGATATTCTGGAATTCGCAAATCATCCATATCTTGTGTTAGTGGATTATTATTCTAAATGGTTAGAAATAATTGAACTTAAAAATAAGTCTAGTTTAGAAATAATAAAGAATTTAAAACATATATTTTCAACTCATGGCATACCACAAGAGATAATAGCAGATAATTCTCCATTTAACTGTGCTACATGCCTATCATTTGCTAAAGAAAATGGTATACAATTTATTTTTAGCAGTCCCTATTATCCAAAGTCGAACGGTCTTGCTGAAAAATATGTTGGGATCGCCAAACATTTGTTAAGAAAAAGCCAGGCTTCGAACATAGATTTAAATATAGCATTGCTTGAATATAGAAATACCCCATTATCTGGAATGCAATATTCTCCAGCTCAACTTCTGTTTAACAGACGAGTTCGCACTAAGGTTCCCATACACAATAACTTACTCATTCCAAAAATTCCCTCTAACGTTGAAGATTCCATTCACAAATCCAAAAATGTAATACAAAATCATTACAACAAAACATCATATATAAAAAAGAACTTTTCATTAAATGAACCTGTATGGATGCAAAAACCCGACAAAAAATGGTATCCGGGAAAAATTCTTTATAAATGTCAGGAACCAAGGTCATATGTCGTAGAATTAAATGAAGGGGGAAGATATAGACGGAACAAAATCCATATAAGAAAAAGATTTCATAAAACAATTTCGCCTCAACGAGAAGCTGTGATTTCTTCTTATGATCACAAAGTTCACAACACTCGTAGCCGCATTGAAATATAATAAGTTAACGTTGGTAAGACTGCAAGTTTTTACTTTTTGAATCATGTATAATATAGATATGTATTATGTATTAAATTATAAATGAACTATTTGAAATTTTGAATTTAATAACTTGAACTTTGAATTATTGTTTTTATTTTAATTATTCATTTACAAAGGGAGATGTTGTATAAAGTTAAAACTATAAGTGTAGGCCTATACCTACTTTGCTTATATATTATTCCATTTATATATTTAACATATAACATATAACAGTTATCTTGTATGAACCTATGTATATTGCATAATAAAGACACTTGCATATTGAACGTAACAGAGGTAACATCGTTTATTTTCTCTACATAAATATACATATATATATATAAAAAAATATAAAACAGAATCGGAACAAATTGAATCGAGTTAACTGAGATTGATATCGAAAATTGATATTCATTCAAATCATTGAGATTGAAATGGAAAATCGAGAATCATCGAAATGATTGAGATTGGGTTCGATTGAAACAAAAATTTGTGATTTCAATCATCAATACTTTTCGATAATCGGATCAACCAAATCGAATCGTTCCTGATTGACACAGCTATAAAATATTGGTGAACTGACCCATTGGGCGTCCATACTTGTGAATTCTTCAGTTGCATAGCATGTCACTTAAACATTTAAGCTTTCCGGTTAATGCATTCATCAGAAAACCTTGGGGAAGATAGAGCTATATGGGTGCCCATTTTGTTTTTCTGTTTCGATTACCCTGCGACTCAACGGAAATCGAATAAGAATGTGAGCCTTTTCCATAATTTTTTTGGCCACATGCTTAAAATTTTTAAATACAGTAGAGTGCGTTCAACTCCAACATCTAGTTATACACGAAACTGCAACCAGGTTCCCTCGGAAATCTTAATAAAATATTAATCACTGAACATTTTCTTTTAAAAACTGAAACAAACTATGAAAGTCCTCACCACTGATTTCCCATCGTTTCCTATGAAATTTTGGTTGTCTCAGACGTTTAAATTCAGCCATATTCGCACTATAACTGAAGAGAATAATAAAAATAAGAACTAGTCAAACCATTCTAGATAGGGTTGAAGGAATTTTGATATTTGTATAGGTATCTTGAACTACATTAAGCTATTCTATTCACTGAAATTGCAATTTAAACTGAAAAAAATAATTAAAGCTACATTAATCTAGCGTTTGTTATTTTCAATTAGCTATTACTAGAAGACATGTCTAAATAGCTAGCCAAAGCCAGTTTTTTAAAACCTAGTTTTCACTTAAAAATCCAAGTTTTAACGTTACTTTTTTTTTTATTCATAAGACCCAATGTAAAAGAATATAATTTTGCAATGCTAAATGAAATTTCCCATTGTTTGACGTTAAAAAATTTTTATTTTAATGCAATCATTTTTGACGTCACTATTTCTTGAAGTAAATGTGAAAGTTCGGTAAGGCATTGGACTTAAGTCGAAAATTCGATTCGCCTAAAATATCGAGTCAGATTTTAAACGAACTCATAGCTTGCTCTATAGTTCCTATTTGGTAAGCAAAAATTCAAATGATGGGCAAATTTTGGCGTTTTCGAAATTGTCAAAAATAACTACTGCTCAATAAAATCATACAAATTTGAGAAACTGAAAACCACTGCTCATCTCCTTCTTACAGAAATAATCTCCAGTTGCATTTTCCACAAATACAAAAACTCCAGCTCAGAAGTGTATGCTTTCAAAATTTATCAAAAACACTTGTTTGAAACACGTTCCACCCCCTCTTCCAAAAGAAATAAAAAAAAAACTAAACAAAAAGCAAAACATCAAACCAAAAAACAAGAAAAAGAAAACACACTTGTGTGTGTGTGGTACATGCTCGCTCAGAGTTTTCCAGATGATACTTCTTTTTATTCTTCTATTTTCCAACCACCCCCACCGTGTAGTCGTCGTCGTCGTCGCCACTGTTTCCTTCATTGTCCTTTTTTTCCTCAATTTCCCAACAAAACCAACAAAAAAATGAGAGAATCTTATTTGCATTAGTGTTTGTTCCTTCCATCAATCTTCTCTTGTTCCTACACACATGCATACATGTATGTATACATTGGAAGAAAACGAAAGGAAAGAAGTGAAAACTTCACAAATATTAGGAGAAGGATATCGTAATCTTTGTATCCTTATGGGTTCTTGCCAAGGCTATTCAAATGCCACGATTCAGTCTACAGAAAACGCGTTCGTGAACAAGAAGTAGCCGTTTGTGGTTACACTCTCTCGGCGTGTAAAGTTTTTGTCGGTATGATAAACAAGTGATACACCCTGTTAGAGTTCTGTAAGTGTCCTTAAATTAGAAAAATTTTAAATTCATCTCATCGTTAATTTGCATATAATTTTTTCACGAAATAAAAATGAAAAAAAAACTCATGAAAAAGGATAATAAAAGGATGCGACAAAAAATGAGGTTTTGAAACTAAAAAAAAAAAAAAGAAACATCCTAAGTCCATTTCCACTACTTATCGATTTAACAAAAGGATACAAATACCCGACCGAAAAAAACAGGATACTTCGATACGAACTCCTTTTCAGTTTTGTAGAATTTTTGTTTGTCATTTGTTTAAAGCGCAACACAAACACCTACGCGTGATTGTGCTTTGGATTTCCTCCCCCAAAAATTGGGCATCCCCTATTTTTTGTCCTTTTCCTCCAATTTTTGGCTTCTGTTGCTGCTGCTCGTGTATGTTGATGTCGGTGGGTGGTGAGGTTTGAGGTGCCAACGGACAAGTCCCAAGGACCAACGGCGTAGGAGGGGTGGCGATTTCAAGAAATTAGTATCTACCTGCCTACCTTGTTTCCGAGGGGTAGTTAGTAATCGGTAATAAGCCATTACCCCTCATGAAATATGAATAAAAATATGTATATTGGTGCTCCGGCAGGTGGGGGTGGGTTACTGGGGTGATGTGGGGTTGATCGAATTCACAATTTCAATACATTCCATCAGCTCAACCACTCTCCCCGTCCTCTGCCACACAAGCACCCTTCTTGGGTACTACAGATATCAGATTGGAATATAGCTGATGCCAAAGAGAGGATTTTTTGCAGTACCGTGCGGGGGGATGAAGGACATCTATAAAAAAAATTCTTCGACAAGACCAAGAAAAATACAAAATCAATATACCTACCTACCTACCAAAATTCTTTTTTATTATTGTTGTTGGGTTACTGATGATGGCTGGCTGCTGCTTCTGTTGTTATTATTATTACACACTCTTGCACCCCCTTTTTGAATGGTTTGATATACCTACCTACATACGTACACTTACACGCGTACATAACTGGAAAATAATATTTTTTGAGTGTCAGAAATGGAAAGAAAAATAATTTCATGCCTTTGCCTCTGAACGGGAAAAAAATTATCAAAAAAAAAAATATTACTGGCCCTTTTTCCCTCTTTTCTCGCACTATAGGGCATTTTAGGGGGTGATAGTGGGTGGCTTGATGATATTTCTTTTGCACCCATTCACGGTGTATAAAGTGTCGGTCTATGGGCAAGGTTATAGAAGAGCGAGTGCGGGTATCGGGTTTATGCGATATACATACAATTTTTGTTTATTATGGACTCTCGAATACACTTGCAATTTTTTTTAGACTTTTCATTAATTTGTTTTCTGTTTTTTTTTTTCGGTCGGGGGAATTTTTTTGATGGAAAATGGGATTTCGGTGCGTACGGTTTTGTTGTTGTTGGTTTCATTGGGGGTTGATACCAAATGAAATGAATTGAATTTTTGGTTTTGCGGGGGGATGGTGGGCTGGGAGTTGAATACCTACTTTATGGTGGGGGATGATTTTATGGTGTTTATTGTGTGGGACAGGGAGAAAGAGAGATAGAGAGCGAGAGCAAGTGCGCGCGAAAGTGAGAGTCTAGCCAAAGATGTAGATATATGTAGATGTATGCTCATATATGGGAGAATGTGAACAACAAAAATATGAAATTAATTTTTCAGTTGGTTGAGAGAAAGTGAAAATGAATAAACGCGCGTATCATTGTGTGTGGGCGGTAGCAGCGTCGTTGTCGTCGGCCGCCTAAGATTAATTAACCAATGTTGTTACCTTTTTCGATTTAATGTAATTTTGCATTTAAATTGTAAATACCTACAATGAGTTATTAACGACTTGAAAAAACAGTGATGATATTTTTAAGGTGGAACACTTGTTTTTTGTTTGTTGTGTTTAAATGAATTGACAAAACTATGTAGTGAACTTTGATTTTGTTTTTGTTTTTAAACGGGTTTTTGAAATATACAATACAAAAAATCAAAATTTTATAAAATGTGATATGTCCATAACTAAAGTGAAATTGAATGTTATGTTTTTTTTTTAAACATGGATAAATAACTTTAAGAGTTTTGGTTTGTATTTTAAAATTGTATCTATAGAGCATAGAGCTACCTTTTTATATAGATAGGTACCTACATATAAGTTGTACAGTTTTAAAATTACCTACTTTTTTTAAAAAAAATAAACGTTACAGCGTTTAAAGTAACTTCTCACTTTCAATCTTGCGAATGTACTTAGTTATAATTTAAACATTCCTTAATCTGTACATAAACTACATAAAGTATGTATAAAAAAGTGCCTGTCTGTAAATTCGAAAATACCGGATTTTCTTTAATTTTTTGTCTGTCTGTTTATTACAATTTATCTTCGAAACTACTTTACAAATTTTGACGGGACTAAATCAGCACTAAATTGTGTCTCTACAAATTGTTTCTATACAATTTAAAACTAATTCAAAATGCACTAATTTTTTTAAATCTTTAACATAATTTGAAATGTTTGTCTTAAACTTTATTCGATTTTGGGTTAAGAAATCACTTAACAATAGATTAAACAGTTGACTTTACTATGTTTTCAACAAAACTTAATTTGATTTAAAATATACAGGACTATGTAGTGTTTCTACAGCGCAAAAAAAAAAATTTAAAGTGGATTAACTTTAACACGCCGAAGGTGTGAGCTCTGTAAGATACTGGGTTGCGTTGAGGCTGTTGTGGCTCTTACTTTTTTTTTTTTATTTTGTAGCTGAGTTCTTCCGGACTAAGGCTTAAGTAGCAATACCTATATCTACTGGTGATCAGATGGTATATCTCACCGAGCATGGGAACATATCGTTTTGGAGAAAGTAATAGACAATGCGTGCATTTCGTATTGATGAATCCCTTTTTCTATATGAAGGTTTTTATAGTACAAACTCTATATACTACCGAAATAAATCAGTGAATTAGAAGAACTAGCACTAGACTTTTTGAATTATTGAATTAGAATACCTTTTTTTGGCCTTTAGTTCACAAAAATTGGGGTTTCGTCCCGCCGATCTCACATGGACTTATCAGTTGACTGTAAGGGCCTTGTCAATACGAAATTTTTGTAAAATTCAGTTCATCCCTTTATCGTTGGATAAGATATCATCTTTCGAACCTACAAGACGTATTGGATGGTTTCAAGTCTGATACTCCAAGTGCCCCAGTGATTTGTTTTGTCTCCGTCTCTCTTTTTGATATTCGTCAATAAATTTTATTTCTGAATTTTCTAATTCAATAAATTGTTTTGCAGTCTGATCTGGATGTAACCTATAAAGCCTTCATAATTCCAAAGCTTTAATGCCAACAAATGGGCGGGTGCCCCTAAAACACACTTAAGTTTCTTGGATAGAACTCGAAATAGAGTTATGAAAATGATCCGTGATAGAACTAAAGCTGAAACCTTAACATCGTTTGAGCTTCAAAATAAAGTTTCATGTCTATTTTTGTTCTATGGTTATTTTTTAACTTAAACGTAAACTTTCCACTGTAATACTCGTACTAACGGCAATACTCAACAATTTACCCGGTAGCTCAACTTCGGGCGTACCGTCAAGTATAGATTCATTTATACAACGCGAATGTGGAATGCATTGCTTGACTCAGCTTTTCGCTCCACTTTAAATATTCAGAATTTCAAAACTTATATGCATCAATAAGTTATACTAAATCCTTTCCTATTTCCTTAAAGCCCACACTTTTTAAATAATATTAAGGATATTTGATATTCCTTTCACGAATATAATATAAAAAGAATTGTATTTATACTTAGGTAGAGACAGTTAAAATAAACCATTAAACTTGTTCTTAAAATTGGTTAGAAAACACCCTAAAATAGTTTTAAGTTCAAAGTACAGTATTTCGTCTGATTTGTTAATAGATTTGTTTTGCGTCTTAGAAGGGCACGCCATCATCTAACTGATGAGTTCACTGTCGTATCTGGGCGAAATGCATTTTTGAGTTGAGGTCACTTGAGCTTTCAATTGAATTAAAAGCCGAAATAAATTTCGTTTTCCATATATCTTCATAGATTTGTAATTTTATAAAAAAAAATTAAAAATAATTGGAGTATTTTTGTTTTTGAGATCTGTCAGTTAAATAAATCCTTCAAAGCTTACATTTTTATTGTGGTGATTCTCATGATCGACAGAGCTTAGGAAATTATTACTACCGAAATTCACATTTAGTATGTTTGCAACATTAAAAATGCACTTAATTTTCGGTCCTGACAAGCAGGTTTGCCAGATTAGGCTATTCATCGGAAATTAGGACATCTTTTTCAAAAATCCGACAACAATATTAGTATGACAGTCCAATTTTAATTGGGCTATAAATATCTCAAATATAATGGGCATTATATTTTTTCATAGAAATAAAACACTCTCCCTAAACATACGCCTAACGCATTCTCCAATTTGGCACCAATTTTTTTATTCACTGATACTTATCCACGCTATGCTTATTGGTTTTGACATTTCAAATCAACCGCAACAATCTTCATTTTAATATCATTCAGTTTGTTTCTAGAATTTCAGTTTTTATATGAACTCTTGTTTATTGGTATCTAAAAGGCTACTATTTCGGCTACTTTTTCTTGTTCCTTAAGCCTAGTACGAAGATCGGGAAAAATCCCATACATGTTTTTTCCTGGGACAAACTTTGTCTTGGATATTTTTCCGAGCAGTTCGCGCCCAAAATTCATACTTTTGTGCATTGCTGTACAAAATGTCTCCACTAAATTTTGTCAGGAAAAAGAATGATACAAGCATTATTTTGCGGGAAAAATTTTGACAGTCACCGTATTTCCGAAAGTGATTTTTGTCAATACTGGTTTTATGTAAAAGATGCTGATACTTGTCTTGAGAGCATCAAGAGGAGATTCCAAAAAGTTATGAACAACTTTTGTAAGACAAACCGTTCCAGAGATACACTCCAAAACACATTAAATTATTTTTTATCTCTCCAAACTCAAACTTTTGCGCGAGATTTTGACAAGTTTTGTTGAGATTAAAATTGTAGAGATAAAATTTGTCTTGTCTCGATCTGCGTAATAGGCTTTAAACTAGTTCAAAACATGACAACCCTGCTGAAAATCTGTGAGTGAATGAATCCGACAGGTCACCGGTTGAAGTACCGAAAAATATTGCATCGTTGACAAGAATCGGGAATATTCTTGTTCTTATTATGGCAAATTTCGCGTTCCACCTACCTTTTATACATATAAATGATTCAAAACATTTACGAAAACACATTTAGTATGCCAATTTTAAGTATTTATCGATATGCACTTAAAAACTGTATTTGTTATATGGCAAGTGAAAAATGGCGCCGCCGCGCCGTTATAACACCAGTTATTTATTTATTATCATATTCATTAAATTGTTAACAAAAAAAAAAAAATTATAACCGAGTTAAAAGTAGAGAAGTATTTGAAATATTTTCAAATGAATTCAATTAACTGTTTTGTCTAAAACATTTTTTTAGACTTTCAGAATTAAAATGCTGAAAAGTTTTTGCCACATAACTATAAGGTGATTTTTTAAGAGCTTGAGAACTTTTTTTTAAAAAAAAACGCATAAAATTTGCAAAATCTCATCGATTCTTTATTTGAAACGTTAGATTGGTCCATGACATTTACTTTTTGAAGATAATTTCATTTAAATGTTGACCGCGGCTGCGTCTTAGGTGGTCCATTCGGAAAGTCCAATTTTGGGTAACTTTTTCGAGCATTTCGGCCGGAATAGCCCGAATTTCTTCGGAAATGTTGTCTTCCAAAGCTGGAATAGTTGCTGGCTTATTTGTGTAGACTTTAGACTTGACGTAGCCCCACAAAAAATAGTCTAAAGGCGTCAAATCGCATGATCTTGGTGGCCAACTTACCGGTCCATTCCTTGAGATGAATTGTTCTCCGAAGTTTTCCCTCAAAATGACCATAGAATCACGAGCTGTGTGGCATGTAGCGCCATCTTGTTGAAACCACATGTCAACCAAGTTCAGTTCTTCCATTTTTGGCAACAAAAAGTTTGTTAGCATTGAACGATAGCGATCGCCATTCACCGTAACGTTGCGTCCAACAGCATCTTTGAAAAAATACGGTCCAATGATTCCACCAGCGTACAAACCACACCAAACAGTGCATTTTTCGGGATGCATGGGCAGTTCTTGAACAGCTTCTGGTTGCTCTTCACTCCAAATGCGGCAATTTTGCTTATTTACGTAGCCATTCAACCAGAAATGAGCCTCATCGCTGAACAAAATTTGTCGATAAAAAAGCGGATTTTCTGCCAACTTTTCTAGGGCCCATTCACTGAAAATTCGACGTTGTGGCAGATCGTTCGGCTTCAGTTCTTGCACGAGCTGTATTTTATACGGTTTTACACCAAGATCTTTGCGTAAAATCTTCCATGTGGTCGAATAACACAAACCCAATTGCTGCGAACGGCGACGAATCGACATTTCACGGTCTTCAGCAACACTCTCAGAAACAGACGCAATATTCTCTTCTGTACGCACTGTACGCATTCGTGTGGTTGGTTTAATGTCCAATAAAGTAAACTGAGTGCGAAACTTGGTCACAATCGCATTAATTGTTTGCTCACTTGGTCGATTATGTAGACCATAAATCGGACGTAAAGCGCGAAACACATTTCGAACCGAACACTGATTTTGGTAATAAAATTCAATGATTTGCAAGCGTTGCTCGTTAGTAAGTCTATTCATGATGAAATGTCAAAGCATACTGAGCATCTTTCTCTTTGACACCATGTCTGAAATCCCGCGTGATCTGTCAAATACTAATGCATGAAAATCCTAACCTCAAAAAAATCACCCGTTATAATCCGTTAGGGAGTTTCGGCGGGACAACGGAAAAACTGGACTTTTCACTTTCTAACTCTTTATGTAAATTCTCTCAGAAAATTTTATCAAGTATGTAAATATAGGTTAAAAGTTCTTGTTTCTATAAAAAATCTTAAAACTCGTATGCATTTCAAAATGGAAGTGGAAGTGAGTTAAAAAGTCAAACAATGAACACAAATTTATTTTCGAACGATTGTATTCAGATTCGGGTTTTTAAAACCATTGATCTCATGAAGATTTATCAAGATTCATAACCTAATCAATGCACTACATTAAATAAATATGAGTAAATTTATATGCCAAAATGTCAAGATATGAAAAAGATTAAGGATAGGCTTTAATTAATCTTGGTTAAATGATCGGTGAAAAAGTAGTATATTAGAGACCTATAAAATCTGAAAATATTTGTTGATATTTTAAAACTACAAAATTACTACACATTTAATATAAAAAACCTAAGTGAAACAGTAGTTGAGATTTGAGAATGTTGATGAAATGTTTCTAATATTAAAACCGTATTGATATTGGACCATGTAAGACTTTCTTCGCAATCTTAGTATATGCACGCTTTCTATAATGGCTAGCAATTTTTATTTTTATTTTTGATGTTTTTGCATAATTGAGGCTGTATTTCGCGCGAATAAGAGTTCTGATATTTTCATTTAGCTTATAAATCGTTGGTGAAGCATTGATGTAGACTTTCACATTGCCCAAACAGACAAATCCTTATTGTTGTAAATCGAACGATCTTGGAGGGCAATCGAAGTTTTCATTTCGAGAAATCATCACTTCTAGGAGTTTTGTCACGCAATAAAGCCATTGTGCCACGAGCTGTGGTAATGATGGAAATTGATGGAAATAACGTTGTCCATGTTCATATTTCAAGCAAACAAAAGTCAATTAGCACCATTTCACAGAGACGATCGCACCAGCATCATTTTCGAAAAAATACATACATACATATATGGTAGCCCAAAAACAGCATCAAACTGTCATTGGTTGTGGATTACTCTTGACATCCGAAAGTCCAGGTTTGTTTGTTTACGTAACCAGACAAATCGAAATGGGCCTCATAACCCATAGTTGACGTTTCGAAAAGTGCACGAAATTTTAAATGAAAATATTGAATTATTTATATTTCAATAAAGAAATAAAATCAATATAATGTCAATCGGTTGAGCGCCCAAAGATCAACCTCTAGTTAGATTTCATTTATTGAATTCTCGAACAAATTATTTGGTATAATGTAATTACTTACTTCCGAAATTTAAATAGGAAGGCTCAGAACTCTGGATGACCAATCGAAAGAAGTTATGAGAATGATAAAATATGTATAATATGACGTTAATATTGACATTTTGACAACTATATGCCGATTTCGATAGGTTATCAACAAAAACCCTTCGAAATTGGTTATGACCTTTTTGGAGTATTTGATTTAAGACACACGATTTGTAGTAATTGATCTAGATTATAGATATCTCCAACATTTCTCTCGAAATACAACATTTTTCTAGATCTCTCTTTTTAACAGCCTTTCAAAAACTTGCGTTCTTTTTTTAAATATTTAAATAAAAATCCACCATTTTAGGTACATACCTTCCTTATTCAATTATTTATTCCCAACCACCCTTGTGGTTAGACCGAATGTGGAAGAAGAACCTATATCTACCCAAGTATTTAACTTTAATTGTGATTTGACCCTTTCGATTGGTGGACCTTCGATTTAATACACTGACATATTTTCCATTGTTCAATAAAACCACAATTTTTACGTTTTCATTTGAAAAACCAATTATATTCTAATTGTTGGTCATATCGTAGAAATATCGTATTGGGGTGGCACAGACAATGTCATCAAAAGGAGTGAAAAAGGTAACGCATTGCTCACACATACAAACCACCCAGTAAACACCGAACACTGTGCCCACATATCAATCATTAGGGAATCCAATTTAAAACGTCACATGTCATGTCAAATTTCTTTCAAATAATAATATACCGTTGTTCGACCAACTGGCGCAGCGAGGCGTTGGTGCATAGGTTTAAACTGGTTGCGTGATGTCAAAATTTTGTGAGGGTAAGTGACCCCTAAGTCGAATCAAACAATCTCTATTCAAATGAGTTTCGTGTTGGTTTAAAAAAAAAAAGTATGGAAAACATTCCACCGGACCCATTTAGGTTTTTTTTTTTAAAGCCATCCAGCCATCAACAGAAAATATCAGTAAGAGCCCTCTTAGCTCTTCCAGAATTCAAATATTATCTTTGAAATGACAAGAATGTAAACATTGTAAAACACCCACCGCAAACGAGTGTATACCAAAATACTTACAACCTCGAGTGTGTGTTAAGAGTTTTGGGGGATGATTCTTATTTTTTGTTTGTACTCACAATAATCTCTCCTCTCTGGGTCTAGAGCAGACGCACAAACACAAACATAATTCCACGAGGGATGAATATGTATGATGATGGTGATTACTCGAGTGAAAGTGAAAGTTGGTTTTTGTATATTTGGAACATAAAGAACCTTGACCATTCTCCCCTGGCGCTCGCTGGCTGTCAGCCTCACACTCGTGCCCCTGACAGAGGGAGCCAAAAACAAAAGCCGGCTTTTCGGGCCCCCAAGTGCGCAGAATCATGCCCTGAGAAGGGAAAGTCGTAAAATCAGAAAATGATTTTCACTTTCTATGAATGCACTTTCGATGTGGTGGTTATGAACGGTGATTAGAGATGGACGAGTCCGTTAAATGACGTGTCGTTAAATTGCATTACTATTCTCTTCTGTCAGTTTGTTGAGCATTTGATGACTGTAATAACTTTTTTCTGATACTGACCGCTGACGGGATGGCAGCAACACTTCAACACTTACTTACTGCGGTGATGGCTTTTATTTACTTTTGTATTTTATGCTTCTCGACGCGCAATATGTGTTTGACATTAAGCTATTTTGATCTATCTATACTGAGTGGGTAGACATGCTTTGCTATTCAATGTGCTCAGAACATTGTTTTTGTAATTATTTTAAATATCTTCTGGTTTTCTGGAGCAAGATTTTATTTGAGTTTAAGAAGTTCGAATGGAACAATTCCACGTTTAGTTTAATTCAACCGAATTCAACATAATATTTGTGAATAAATTTCGTTATTGTGATCTAACACGGATAGCTTTGTGATATATGCATTACTACGTTTATATGCAGTATCGAAAGATCGAGTTGGATTAGGGTCAGATTTTCGACCCAGGTTTTTCGTCTCACATTTCGACTCGACACCGCTGAGCGAGTGGTATCGAGTCGAACAAAGCTCATTTCAACTCAATTCAGATATACAAAGGTTCGGAGCGAGCTTGAAGCTCGCTTCAGCACCTTATATGAACGTAGTAAATGTTTCTACTATGTACTCTGAACTACACTTGCACCTCTTTTAGACCTTTGTCGAGTTGAAATGAGTTTAGTTTGACTTTGGTCAGTTGTTCCAATCATGAACCTAAAGTCAAGGTTCATCGTCATTGAAGTCAACAATTATAAAAATATGCGCACAAGATTTTTGTTGAATTAGTACGATGTTAAAGATGTTTAAGTATGAAAATTGGTTAAAATGATGATTTTGCAAATTTTAATTGAGTTTAGCATCATACTTTCTCTAACATTTATTGAAGTTTTGCATGAACTTTCATTGTTTAAGGTTTGTTCAGATGCAATTTATTAAAACATAGCCTTAACACGATACTAGTTCCAAAATGTTTAAAATTAAGAAACAGTAATCTACTTTAAAGTTAGTAAATTGTTATGTAGTATCATACTAATATCCTCATACTAGGTTGCTTTAAATTGTGCTTTATTATTTGTAATTCTCAACGAAATTGTCTTCTTCTATCATCAAAAGAATGTAGAAGAGGGTTTTTCGCCAAAGAATGCAACAGAAATTGCAGCAAATCATTTTTGAAGAAGCTGTGAATCAAACACAGATCTTCGGCACTAAGCTTTTTGTCAATGGGTAAAAAGTTGTGTCAAAACTGCCGTAGAGAAAATTGTGATAACGTCATGAAAATTCGGCAGCTGCTCGAGCTCGACAAGAATTGTTATGATAATAACTTATGGCAAGTTATGTATTCGTAAAAAAAATCGAACTCGAGATTTTGATCAAAGTTGACATTACGATGATAGCGAAGTCCAAAAAATTACAGAATTTAAAAAAAAAAATCATAAAATTTCATTTAGTTTCCGCTAGGTAAGGGTTGAAAAAAAAATTTTACAAATAATGGTTTTCTTGAAAACGGCACAACCGATTTAAATCATTTTTTTTATGCTAAAGCTCTTCCAAAGTTTGAATATACGTATTCAAATTTTCAATTTTTTATATTTTGGATTTTTAAAAATTATTACAAATTTTTTTTTCGATATTTTCGAATTTCTTATTATTGGTATAACGGATTTTAATTAAATTTCTTATAGAAAAGCTTTAAAAGTTTAAAAAACATGGCATTTCAAAACTTAAAAAAAAAAAAAATGTTTTTGAATTTTTGAAAAATAATCAAATTTTTTTTTTTTGGAAAATTCAGTATCTCAAAAACGGCTTTATATTTTTTTTGTAAATTTCTTTTTTATTCGTTTAATAATAAAAACTTTGAGTTGGCATAACAACATTTTTTTTAGCAGATTACTAACTCTTAATATCTTAAACATTTTATAACTGTATCGTTCTTAAACTTCTGAACACACCTAAAACAATGACAGTTTGTGCAAAAACTTAAGTAAACATACCTTTTTTGAAGTTCTTAGATTCCAAAGTGTAATATAAAATTAGCACGATACTAAAAAATAAAATTGGTACTTGACGATTTTAACTTTAATACAATGTTCCAGAAAGTATGATGCTAAACTCCATTAAAATTTACAAGATCGTCCTTTTAACCAAGTATCATATTGAAACAGTTTTAATCGTACTAATTCGACTTAAATTTTGCTATCAACTATCAGCAATGTCAAATATTATACGGGTGATTCTACAAACAATGGAATTTTCGGTGGCCCAAGAAATATTTTAAAATCCGTTCAATTATTTAATCTGATTTTTTTTTATAAAATTAAATCTTGTTGATATCTATCTACCTGGCCTAACAATATTATTAGGTTGACCTTATCTTATCTTGCCCAAAAAATTCTTCAAAGTTTCAGATTCTCAGTCCCCTGCGTGTCCCCAATGCGTTTTCGCAAAGAAAAATTATTACCGTTCTCTTATTTCAGGTCTCATACTTAGATGAATTGCACCAAAGTTACTGAAAATAACACATCTTTGCTACGAAATAGATAAATATTTTTTAGTAATTTATTTTATTGCAAAAAAACTTAATTAAACTTTGTCCCCCGCTTTTTGTATCAGTCCCCTGGCATATTGAAACAGTCGAAAAAATCAATAACTAGGATATCGATCGAATTTCCAGCACTGGCAATTTTAAGTACCAAATCTCCTTACAATAAAATTGTGGTGCAAATTGATTCTGTTTCTTATGTTAGTATTGTGAAAAAGACATTTGTGCAAGAAGTCGTGGATTGTCCCTTTAGATTATCAGTCCTCTGGTCAGGTTTTACAAAACAAATTTGTATGTAAGTAGGCATATTTGTTAGCACTATAGTATAGGTTTAATAAAACTATAATATTATATATAATTTTTTGTTTTCTTAAGTAAAACCTTAATATCTTTTTTGCGCAAAAACCATTAAAAACCTCAGTCCCCTGGCTAATAAATGAACAAATGATATTTTATTCAGAAACCTGAAAAATTTTTAGTTATGTTGAACTTCGAACTTCATTGCGAAATATTTTTAAAATTTTTAAAAAGAATATAATTTATTTTAAATTGATTCTTAGAAAAAAAATATTTAATTATAATATATTATATTTTCTTAATAAAATGCTAAATAATAATTATTTACCATGAGTTTTTATGTTTATGAAGAATAATTAAATTTAATTTCTATATATACTTTCTTTCTTCGTGACCTTTTATTTCATTCAATAATGTTTATCCTTAAGTGGGCTTTAGGTCAATTTTTGTTTTGTTTTTTATGTTGTGACGTTTCGGATGTGGTTACACCCTTCTTCAGACCTATTTATTAATTGAAATATAATTTAAAAACATATATAGATTACATATTAGACTGGGCCAAAAAAATTGACTATTTTTTTTTTTGAAAGATATATCGAGAATATCATTCAGAATGACAAAAAAAAATTTTCGTAAAAGTTTGAGCCCTTAATATCAATTTTAAGAGGTCTATCATCGCTAATTTTGATTTTTAGTCATAATTTCATGTTTTGCGTCAGAACTGACAAAACATTGAAGTAAAAAAAATTCATTTTGACTTACTTTTATATAAAATTAAATTCCCTACAAAAAAGGTCTAATTGAAAATTTTCGTCAGACAAGCCGTTTTTGAGTAATTAAGCTTAATAAATTGTTATTTTTCTTCGATTTTACTTTTTTAATTTGGAATTTTGTAACTAACGAATCAATGAATATCTCAAAATGATCACAATGGATTTTTAAAGGAAATTTAATGCTCTACAAAAAAGGTCTCTTAATATTTTTGTCTAAATTTAATATTTCAAAAGTTATTCACAATTAAAATTGAAAAAAAAATTGAAATTTCAAGTTTTTCTTTCTTAACTCAATTTTTTTTTACTTAAAGGAACAAATTGACTTTTTTGAACATTATTAATCATCATTCATCGAAAATCTCTTAATATTCACCATTATTCTAACAATATTACTACAAAAATATATAAATTTAACAATAAATATGAATTTATTTTTGCCTAATTGATCATTTCTCAACAAAAACATGGTTCTACTATCTTAAAGAAATTTTTGAGTAAACAATTATTTAATTTCGCTGTTGAAAATTATTTATTTATAATATTTCATACATTTATATAGGAAAAAAAAAACAGATTATGGCTACTTAATTAATAATAACAATAACAGATGGTAAAAAATTTATTTTTAACACAATTATAACTCATATTTTATAAGAAATCTATAGGATTTTATAGTTTTACAACCATAATTAACTACTAGTTATAACATTTTATTACATTAAGGTTTTTTTGTTGCAATTAGGGTATTTTTTTCGGTACTCACTAATGACTAGTAGTAAGTACTGAAGTTGCTCTTCGTTTTTCGTAAGACACTTATTATATTCTTCAATCAACGCTACGCCACGTTCAGCTACATCATTTACGTCGGCCAAATGATTGAAAAATCGTTTACATTCCTGAAAACTATCAATGTTGGACCATTGGTCATTTTCTTTCGTTTGGGTCTCATAGTAGACAATGTGGTTACTAAAAGAAGAGGGGATACGTTTATTCGGTATAGTGCTTAATAAGTTGATGAAAAGCAAATAAAAATCGAGGGTTAAGGGAGGAAATGTTATTTATCGATGTAAATTCGTGTATATTAATAACATAAAAATTCACAAATGTATGAAATATTATAAATAAATAATTTTCAATAGCGAAATTAAATAATTGTTTACTCAAAAATTTCTTTAAGATAGTAGAACCATGTTTTTGTTGAGAAATGATCAATTAGGCAAAAATAAATTCATATTTATTGTTAAATTTATATATTTTTGTAGTAATATTGTTAGAATAATGGTGAATATTAAGAGATTTTCGATGAATGATGATTAATAATGTTCAAAAAAGTCAATTTGTTCCTTTAAGTAAAAAAAAATTGAGTTAAGAAAGAAAAACTTGAAATTTCAATTTTTTTTCAATTTTAATTGTGAATAACTTTTGAAATATTAAATTTAGACAAAAATATTAAGAGACCTTTTTTGTAGAGCATTAAATTTCCTTTAAAAATCCATTGTGATCATTTTGAGATATTCATTGATTCGTTAGTTACAAAATTCCAAATTAAAAAAGTAAAATCGAAGAAAAATAACAATTTATTAAGCTTAATTACTCAAAAACGGCTTGTCTGACGAAAATTTTCAATTAGACCTTTTTTGTAGGGAATTTAATTTTATATAAAAGTAAGTCAAAATGAATTTTTTTTACTTCAATGTTTTGTCAGTTCTGACGCAAAACATGAAATTATGACTAAAAATCAAAATTAGCGATGATAGACCTCTTAAAATTGATATTAAGGGCTCAAACTTTTACGAAAATTTTTTTTTGTCATTCTGAATGATATTCTCGATAATATCTTTCAAAAAAAAAATAGTCAATTTTTTTGGCCCAGTCTATTACATATATACCAAACATATCAAAATTCTAAAATAGTATACTTACAACTTTAAAAATACAAATATTTTGTATTTGTTTGTTAGCTTTTGGTTTGTATTTTTAAAGTTGTAAGTATACTATTTTAGAATTTTGATATGTTTGGTATATATGTACAGTGAACATTGGAAAACGTGAACCCCCCAAAACGTGAACTATCCCAAAACGTGAACACCGTAATTTTTACATTGACTGCTCTAAAACGTGAACAAATCGAAAAGCTCTAAAACGTGAACAGACATTTTTTCAACATTTCTACATAAAAATGCACTGAATTAATTTTTAAAAACTTCAGGGGCCCTATAAATTTGACATTGCGTAATATGAAATATTTAAAAAGGCTTTGGAATGGTGTTCAGATGAAAGTTTTGACCAAAGCAACATAAACGCCTAAGGCAAAATGTAGTTATTAAAATGTTGGCAAAAAATAGAACAGACTAAAATTAAAAATTTTGTTTGTTAAATAAAACTTTTATTTGTAAAACGTTCTAATTTAAAAATGAAATCTAATCAATTTGTTTAATAACCCGTAGGTACCAGTATGAACTCGTAGGTACCAGTATTTGTAAAAATGTAAAAAAATCATAAATCTATACTACTGCAAGCAAAAAGAAGATAAAATGAAAGAAAATATGTTTTATTTTAAGAGGAGTAGTAAGACAATACGGTAGGAATACTATTTAAATCATAAAATGTTACATTCCAAAACATGAACAATCTCAAAAACATGAACACCCTCGGTTTTAATTAGTTCACGTTTTCCAATTTTCACTGTATATATGTTTTTAAATTATATTTCAATTAATAAAAATAGGTCTGAAGAAGGGTGTAACCACATCCGAAACGTCACAACATAAAAAACAAAACAAAAATTGACCTAAAGCCCACTTAAGGATAAACATTATTTAATTTCTATATTTCAATGTGTACCCAAGAGAAAATAGGAAAAAAACTAAAGATTTATTCAGTTCCCTTAAAAAAAACTCAGTACCCTGAACATCCTTTTTCAAAAAATGTCCTTAAAATCGTCATTTTTTATTTTTTTAACTGGCCGCTTTCAACAACGCAAAGGGACGTTCTAATGATCATCTAGAACAACTCTTACGACTTTTGGAA
This sequence comes from Chrysotoxum bicinctum, assembly GCA_911387755.1. Taxonomy (NCBI): domain Eukaryota; kingdom Metazoa; phylum Arthropoda; class Insecta; order Diptera; family Syrphidae; genus Chrysotoxum; species Chrysotoxum bicinctum. The sequence continues at coordinate 210,923,802 of OU426989.1, read as the reverse complement.
TCCAAAAATGTCGTGTCGAAATTTGTATCATTTTATTCCATTGTTTGTAGAATCACCCATACAAAGCTACACTGTGAAGCTGCAGATGTAGCTTCAACAGTATTTGTAGCGAAAGTTGAATCAATTAAACTTTTGCCGTAAGCTTCAAACTTCATTTAAGATGGCCTTTGGGACCATTTAACATTTTTTATGACACCAGGCTATTGGGAGCTTAAATATTTATATTTTTAATATAAAAAATCTATCAAAACTTCAAAATAAGAAAATTATTTTCTGACAGCAAGGTTACAGCCCCACTAGACCTGTGTAGACGTACATTGCTACAGAAGTGGGTGATTTGGATGACAGCTCATTGTATAGTGATTCTTTTAGATGCAATTCCATCTCATTGTGTTCAAGGGGTTAGCCTTAATACTTACTCGTATTTATAAACACAAAAATGAAACTGAAGTGACATGCCGAGACTGCACATTTTATTTTCGGTTTAAAGACATTACGTTGCTGGATGCTGTTGTTTTGTTTTTGTTTTTTATTCGTTTAATTTTGAAAATTCATTTAATAAAAACAATCTTATAACACAAACACACTATTCGACACCGCAATTTACTATAACGCAAAAAAAGGACAAACATAATTACATAAAAAAACCTAATGACACAACAGCAACGAAACAAGACGTTAATAACAAAAAAATTTTGATCCGATGATGGAATAAAATTCCGAAACGCGTCGCTTTCTACGTTTAAATTAAACTTATATGTTGTTAAAATTTGTAAAAATAAAAATATTTAAAATTGTTTATATAAAAAAATAAAATTTATTTCTTTTACTTAAAATTAAATTTATAACACAATTTTATTTAAAAATAAAAGAATTATAGCCTTTAAAATATTAAAGCAATATATTGTTAACATTGTTGTTGTTTCTTAATATTTTTTTTTATTTTAAGTCACATTTAGAAAATTGCCCATCCTGTCCAAGAAATAAAAGTTTTTTCAATCGTTGGAAACCCTTTATGTAATATAAATGATTTATTTTTGTCATACTCATTAATTTTGCTTTTTTATGTTTTGCGAATAAATAAACTTTATGAAAATTTCTTTTTCTTTCATTTTGGGGAGATTTTCAGTTGTTTTAAAAATTTGTTATAAAAAAATAATTAAATTTCATAAAGGCGGCCCCAACGACTTTAAACATTTTAGGTACTCACAAATTCTCATTTGTTTAAGAAATAAAAGGCATTCTTTTCTACGTCTAAAAATAAGGCTCGGTTGCAATTATTATGCTTCAGTACAAACAAAAAATATTGAGCTAAAAAGTTTGCCTTATGATAATTCCAATCATATAACTTGATATGTACATTATATGAGTATACTCCCACAATGGTTTTGATTTAATTTTGACATCAAACGCAAACGCGTCCAAGTTCTTTGATCCACTGTACTTTCCATTCATTCTGTCAGGATATATTTTTTAATGCAGTAGAAGTACAAGTTTATCCTGATAATTCCATGATTCCATTTGTTTCATTGACAAACACGACTTACTATTAGCCTGACCGACCGAGGACAAATGTTTGTTTTGTTTTTATCACATTGATGATCACTGATTTCTTATCAAAATCTTCATGTGACAATCTTTTTTGAACTGTTCTACCAGTCCTTTAGTCTCAATTTCTAGAAAACGTTCAACTAAAAAGTTTTAAAAAATTCGTGGTTTTATTGAAAACAGACTCTTAACGCTTTTGTGGACATTATGGCATTTTTTTATTTGAGTCTTATGGTTTTAGACTAAAAGACCTAACGCCTTTTAAATATCTTTTTAGAATAAAAGTAACTAAAACCAAATCGGAAATAAACATTATTTATTTTCTAAGAAAAAAATGTTGCCAGCGATTGATGTTGTAGATACCTAGGCTTCTTTCAACATAACCCGGTCTTTACCTTACGATCTTTAAGTATTACGAGTATACTTGTGTATACAAGCTTAAAGATGGTCAACATAACTTCGAGGTATTTCTACCCATTTTTATTGCATAAATTCGGTATAAGTACCTAGGCCCACACAAAACATAATCGTTTGAAGCTATAAATCCAAAAACAATAAAAAATTTAAATGAAAGCTTAAAATAAGTGCTCTTAAAATTCTAATCAACGCGTTCTTCTTTTATTGCATAAACTACTAACGCCAAAGAATGTAGTAGGTACCTACATACGTAATTTATTTGTCGATAGAGATAAGAATTCTGAATTTTAATTAAAAATAAAAAAGAATAACCTCCCGACCAACTCCCACTTTACAACAGAGGTTAACCCACTTTTTTTTTTATTTATAGAAAGCAGGCATTTCATGCATTTCATTTTGAACTTTTTAATTCTAAATTCTTTCCAACTTTTCAGTTCTTAGACATTCTTTTTGCCTGTGTATACCTACCTTTTTTGAATTTTGAATTTTAATAATCCACAATTTAAGGAACATTTAAGCAATATAAAATTCCTTTATTTGCATTAACACCCTACTTTTTATGTTGCCTGATGCTCATTAAAATTCTGTTCCGCATCGTACCACACTGTATACCTACAACTTTCAAATACGCACTTTTTTCTCCAACCCTAACAAATGAAAAAGAAAAAAACTTTATCCAACACTAACACACTTACCCACCTTCAACTGGTACAATATCGCTCTCCATACCCATACCTATCTATTTATATCCTGTACCTTGTATTTTACTTTTATATTTACGATTCGCTTCAGAAAAACCCTTAAGATTGAAAGGTGGGGGAGTAAAATTCTAAGAAGATTTTTTTCTTCAAAAAAAAAAAAAAAAAAAACCAAGAGAAATATTTTCCTTTAACTTAAGAAATTTTCTCTTCAACGCCAACCACCCCCTCTATATTTCTATTTGAAAAGAAACTACAACAAAATCTTGAAGCAACCCTGTGCATGTTACACCACCCCCTACCACCACCCCCGGAAAGTTGAACATGTATACTATTCATATCCAGTTACAATATTATTCTGCAAAGTCCTGATATACTGACTTTCATTTATTTATATTTTTTTTTGCTCCTTGTGCGACTTTTCTTTGTGAAAAATACTTTCGAGTATAAAAATTTTGCTTTTTTTTGGGCAAGGAGACGACCGACTATGTCGACGACAACAACAACACAAAGAAGACGACGAAATGTGTGTCTAGAATTGCGGATGGTTGGGGTAGTTGCTTGTTGTACTAGATATCTAAGGTTTGCGGGGCAAGAGGATTTGTGGGGATTTTAGTTTTTGCAATATCAGGAGTTGATCGAGGAATTTTCCGCCTTAAATAAGGTTTGAAATCGATCAGAAGCAAAACAGTTACAGCGAAGTATTTGTACCGTAAAGTTGCCAAATCGAAAAGTAACATATTCGCTTATGAGTGTGATATTTTTCTGTCTTCCGAATGGGAAAAATCTGGTTTAATTGTGAATACAAAGATATCCCGCAGGGTTGGATTTTAGGACATCTTCTTTTTTCTGGTCATTGAAACTGGGTAAACATCGCTCTATACCTGAGACCATTGACGGTTACGGTAGCTCGTTGCTCATTTCATAAACATGGCATAAGCTGCATCAAACGGTAAATTTTTCTGAGCATTGATGCGCAATTTTACTTTTTGACATTTTCGCTGAGCAAAAATTGGCCTCCAACAAAAGATGATTTTTTTTTGAAAAAAAAACTCACGGTATATTCTATTGTCGTCCGGCTCCAATTCTTGCGTCACTGCAATGTGGGCCCAGCCGTAAAATATGACAGGTTAATTCCTGGCGATGTCTAATTCAGTTGATCAGTGCCGAGTCGATATTTCTGAGTCTTCTTCAGTACTGGCCACTACGGCAGCAATGGTATCTTCATTTGGCATCAATCTCTGTATGGATAAAGGCTTAAGATCTACAAGAGTGTATTCACGTTTAAATTTTTCCACAGTGTGACGAATCACGACCGTCGAACTTCTAGTTGCCTGTTTACAACTGAGCACACGTTCGGTGTAAGAGATTTCGCCTGAAAACTTTTGATGGACCAAGATTTCATGGAGATTTTAATGAAATCTCAATAAAAACTCTAAATTTAAGTGAAATCTCAGTTAAATTTTGCTACACTTCTTTTAAATGTCATTTTTTTCAGCAGAAGTCTCAGATTTCAGTTTGGTAGTAAAATAGTATGACATTGAAACTATGCATGATAAAATGGCAAACCTTTCTGAATATTTTGACAGTTAGTTGTCATTGATATACAGGGTGGCGCACCAATTGTGGTACAATAAGAAATTCAAATAACTTATTTTTTAATCGATGTATTTCATTTATTTTTTTTTTATTGGTTAGAAAATTAAATTTTATTTTAAATAGTTAGTTGTTTTTAAAGATTATTGACCGCAAATGACCTCCACGCTGTCCCACGCATATGCGGCACCTGGTCAAAAAATTATTCATTGCGGCCTGAAGAGTTGAAGTTGGGATTGCCTCAATTATTGTCGTTATGGACTGCTTTAGTTCAGTTAAATTCCTGGGCTTCGTTTTATACACCTCTTGCTTGACATAACCCCATAAAAAGAAGTCTGGTGCAGTTAGGTCAGGTGACCTTGGGGGCCAGCGAAGAGTGGAGTTCCTAAAAATTAATTTGTTTGCGAATTTTTTGTTTAGCTCCGCCATAACTGGTCTGGCTATATGTGCAGTTGCTCCATCTTGCTGAAACCAAATGCTGTTGAATGGTATACGTCTTCGGCGCAGTTCTGTGTAAAAAAACTCCTTTAACATCTTTAAATAACGGTCCCCATTGACAGTAACGGTTACACCGTTTTCTTCAAAGAAGTACGGCCCGACAATACACCTTGATGAAACTGCGCACCACACAGTGACTCGTTCTGGGTGCAGTTCCGTCTCATGGAGCATTTCTGGATTAGACTCATTCCATATACGGCAATTTTGCTTGTTTACATTGCCGTTAAGATCAAAATGGGCCTCATCAGACATGAACAAACAATTGATCAATGTGTTGTCTTCTTCGGCCATTGATATCATTTTTTGGCAAAATTCCAGGCGAACAGGCAAATCCTGAGGGTTTAACTTGCTAGTAATTTGGACTTTGTACGGAAACAAGTTTAAATCGTCATGAAGTATCCGTTGTAATGACCGTCTACTAATTCCAATTTGCCCCGATAAGTTTCGGGTCGAAACGCTCGGATTGGCCTGTATTGCAGATGCTACTGCTGCGATTGTATCCTGAACCCGAACATTGGCATCTCGATGGTACGGCCTTCGTGCGATGCTTCCAGATTCGGCAAACATGTTTACAAACCTCATAATGGTCCATCTACTCGGGGGATTACCGCCAAACTCCCGCCTAAATTCCCTTTGGACGGAAATGACGGACTGCAAAGCATGGTACCGTTGCACTATCCAAATTCTTTTCTCCGTATCCCAAGCATCCATTTTTATAAATCTAAATAGTAACCTACAAAATAAAAAAAAAATAAGCCGATTACTCACACAGAAAAAAAGTTATTACGTTTTATTTTTGTAGCACAATTGGTGTTCCACCCTGTATTTGTCAGGTGACAGCTGAAACATAACAATTTGAAAAACTATCATTGCTATCTGTTCAACATTTACTTCTGACTTCTACTATTGTGAATTTTTAGTACGGAATAAAAGTTAAACTTGAGTAAGCTCACCAAACTTGGAAGGCTTTCTCGAAACTCGGATAATCTTTAAATGAAAATGTAGGCCTTACATGTAGTTTTCTAAAAAGTAAATCCAACTATGTATAGTAAACTGTATCTTTATTCCATGCACATTTTCACTGAGTAAACTATCTTTGGAGACACAACTATTAGTAGGGTTTCAAATAATCCCGTGGCGCCCTCAAAATTCTGGCGCCCCAAGCAATTGATTGTCATTGTAGCAAATCAATCCGCTTTTGGCAATAAACTGTATGAATGTGTGGTTGATGCAAACCCCCCGAACTCATTAGTTTTTGGGATGCGAAATACTTTTGGATGAAAAGTAAAAGTTTCATTTTCCACGCATTTCCTCTCGCTCGTGCACAATCTACTATCTCATTCTGTTGTCTTGCCTCCCCCTCCGTATGCGATATTATGCTTTTTTTTTTTTGATTTTTGGACTCCTTGAAGCGAAATGAAATAGATGAAAATGAAAACTATGGGCTAGGGCTATCAAGGGGGGAAGAGAATAGCGACGCACGGTAGCAATCTAATGCCAAAGGAGATGGAAATTCAAAGAAAAAGCTGTCAAAAAAAAAAGAAAGAAAAGTGTAGAAAAAGAATTTTGTTTTTTTTTTTTTTTGCTTTCGGAAGGTATTTCGTATATTTTTGGTGTATTCGCATGGAAGATGAGAGTTTGAAATGTGTATATTACGTAGTTTCATACACGTTCCACACACACACACACACATGAACATGTATAAGTTTTCTGTTGTTATGTTTTCTTTTTGTTGTTTGCCAATGTAAAAGAAGAAGAAAATTTTGTGGGTGGCGGGGTATTTTGGGTTGTTATAAAAGTCCTGTAAAATCACAGAGAGGTGCCTCGAGGAAGAATATTCGGATTTATCCTTTCTACTTGAGGAGGAGGAGGAGGTGGAGGAGATGAAAAAAAAACTGAAAAAAAAAGAAATACTTTCCTGCTCTTAATTTAATACTACATACAACCGATAGATGGATGACCAGAGGGGAGTTCCGTCGGACAACGATATAGAACGAACGGTGGAAGTAAAGTTTTATCTTTTGATTACATACGATGTGCCAGCCATCCGACCACCCGAACCAGAAGACCTGGACCCACTCTCAGACCCGGATTCGAAGAATACATCAACGGATATGAGATTTTGTGTGATGGATGCTGAGTCCATGTGTGATAGGCATACGTAAGATTAAATGAGAATCGCAATTTTATTTTTTTTTGTGATTATTCCATTTTCTTGGTTATTTTAACGAATTTTTCTTTCAGCGAAAAGGGCAGTGGGCTTGGATTAGAAATTATCTTTTCCCTAGCGTATGCAAAAATGAATTAATATATGTAATTATTTTGAGAAGATTTGATTTATATGTTTTTGGTTTTTGTTATTTTGTTTTTTTTTTCGGTTGCATAGGTTATTTATGTTTTAGATTTATTTTAGTAGGCAAAATTAAACATTTTGCTTTTACCTTCAAGAAACATGGGGCCAAAAAGAACAAAATATAAACCTTTCGCTTTCGCTTCAATCAAACAAAATATGACTTCAAATTAACAAAAATACCAATGCACAATTAAAAAAGCTTCGCCAAGCGAATATAGCATTAATTTATTTAGTTATAACTTTTTCGCAGTCAGAACTCCTTAGCAGTATCATTATACTGATGCAGAAGTCATTTTTTGTTAGCTTAAGTTGGAAACCTTGTTTTTCTAATTTTATTGTTTGTTGATTTGAGAGCCGTTAACTATTTTCCTTTTATTTGACACAAAGCACGTTTTGGTGTAATTTACTTATTGAGGAATAAACACAAACTATGTTTTTATGGAAAGTACGAAAAACACTGTTATGAGAAATTTCAAGGACAAAAAAGTATGCCACAAGGTGGTGCTCTCCTCCCTTCTTTAGAACTTGGTAGGCAATGAAATTGACATGCCTGGAAGCGGAGCAGCTACGCGAATGAAGTTGTTATTGTTGTATAACGAAGGGAATCCTACCACCATTAAATCAGTCTTCCAAAATGATTTAAAGAAGCTAGGAAGTATTGTTGAGTATTGTTGACTGCCCTAGGCAGAGAAAGGTGTAAAGCTAAGGACAGTCCAACGTACAGCTTCGTAAATATAGCGGAGCATTCCTCCGAATCAATGCTCATCCCTTTACCCTTGAGCCCAACTTCGAACGTACCTTAAAGTACAGAGATTATTATTTTACCCACCCACACTACACTAATGTGGAATTTTCAACCTAGCTCTATTTTTCTTTCTAATGTGCATCTTTATCTCCTTTCAAATTCTTGTCTGTTTTCGCAATGCTCGGAATATGATAATCATTTTAAGGGTAGTAATAACCCCTTGAGTGCAAACATATTATAAAACAAAAATTGGCATGACTCCATTACATTGGACATTTTGTTGCATTTGAAACTCCTCGGTGTATTTAGCAAACAATAAGTTTCTCATAGGTGAGCATTAATGAGATTGATTCTGAACTCCGTGATTCTGAACTCATTCGGATCAATTTCAAGGAACACTGACTTGATCATCCCTAAATTGTTACTCTAATTTTTCTTAAATTAATTACTTGAAATTATTTTTAATTTGTTTATATTTTTATAATTTTCCTTTATCCGCACTATTTTTGTAATAACTCAGGTACTATAAAAGACAATGTCTTATTTGTACACCACTTTTAATAAATTGAATTGAAATTAGTTTTTAACAAAAACTTTCAAGTCTCCTGGTGAGTGAGGACAATCTTGGAAAATCAAACGATTCAACTTACATCGACGGACCAAAAACCGATGAAAGGTTGGTAGAGGCTTGCTTGTTGACGAACCCATTCTTCCAGAGCCTCATCGTTTATGGTACCGTTTTTCGAACGAAATTGGGTCAAATTCTTACAGTTCGAGAGCCCAGTTAGTGAACACATGTCGTTGTCTATGACCATTAATGTCGTTTTTATTTGGCAATCCGGAAGCCTTCTGGACTCTTCATCAGAACTCTTTTCTGGTGATTACCATGTGTACAGAAGGGATCGTTATGCTGAAGGTAAATCCAAAGGTGGAGGCGTGCTTTTATCTGTGAGTTCTAAGCTCATAAGCTTTCAAATATCTTTATTTCATGAAAATATTGAACAAATCTGTGTTAAAATAGAATTGCCTTTTGTATTACTAAATTTATTTATCTTTGTTTCGTATATACCACCTGGTAGCGATATAACTATTTATTCTTTACATATGCAAAATATAAAAAAAGTGTTTGATGTACTTGAAAAAAGTTCATATATTGTTGTATTAGGAGATTTTAATCTTTCTCATATAAATTGGATGTATTCTGATGAGGACAAACTTTTATATCCTTCCAATGTTACTTCTAAAATTGAATATGAGACTTTAGATTTGCTTTTATCTATGAATTTAAACCAAATTAATGGTATAAAAAATGGAAATCAAAGAATTCTTGATTTAGTATTTTTAAGTAATGACTTAGAGGCTGTAGTTAATGAACAAATTGAACCTATTCTTAATAATTCTGTACACCATAAGGCATTAGAGATTCAGCTTAATTTTTTATATCTTGATAAACTTAATTTTAATAAAAATGAAATCATTATTGAATACGATTATGTAAAGGCCGATTATGTTGCTTTAAACACTTTCTTTCAAGAGGTTGACTGGAACAATTTGTTTGTGTCAAATGATTTAAAATTATGCTTCGATAACCTCAGAGAAAAAATTGAAGAAGCTAAAGTTGGATTAGTTCCTCAAAAAAGGAAAAAGGGTAATGGCAGACCAATTTGGTTTAATAAAAGACTCTGCAATCTTAAAAACAAAATGACAAAGGCTCAGAAACTTTATCAATCAAATGTAGCTTATAAAGACAAGTTTAAACAGATTCGGAAAGAATATGAAACCTTAAAAAAATTTTTGTATAGGCAGTACTTATGGGGCTTGGAATCCAAAATCAAAAGCAATGCCAAAGCTTTTTGGTCATTCCTGAACGGAAAAAGACAATCTTTTGGATTACCGATTAATATGAGATTTGAAGACAAGGTTACAAGTGATGAAATTGAAATCTGCAATTTATTTGCTGATTTCTTCCAGTCAAATTTCATTCTTGAAACGCCAAAACTAAAAAATAATCGTAATATTCAACCAATTACAAGTTTAGGAAATATAATTTTAACCAAAGAAGAGGTTTTAGAAGAGCTATCATCCCTAGATGGAAACAATAAAGAGGACTCCGATAGAATACCCCCTTTGTTATTGAAAATGTGTAAAGAAAGTCTAACTGTACCATTAACGAAGCTATTCAATTTATCATTAAAACAAGGAATATTTCTAGATGACTGGAAAACTTCGGTTATTACACCAATACACAAGGCGGGTTCTAAACAAGACATTGCTAACTATAGACCTATTTCTAAGTTACAATCAATTCCTAAAATTTTTGAAGCGTTGGTTAAAAAACGTATTTATGAGAACATAAGGCATGGTATCTCTGAAAACCAACACGGATTTGTTAGTAGTAGGTCAACTACTACAAACTTATCTCTCTTATCACAGTTTTGTACGAAGGGAATGGAGCGTGGTGGTCAAGTGGATGCAATATATACGGATTTTTCGAAAGCTTTTGATCGAGTTCAACATGTTATTTTGTTAGATAAATTAAAAGCTTTTGGATTTAAATCTGATATCTTAAGGTGGTTTGAACAATATCTTACTAATCGAACTCAGTGTGTTAAAATAGGGAACAATTTATCAAAGGAAATTAAAAACTTTTCTGGAGTTCCACAAGGTAGCCACCTAGGACCTCTATTTTTTGATCTTTTTATAAACGACCTTCCCTCATGGGTGAAAAATTCCAATAATTTGCTCTTTGCGGACGATTTTAAGATTTTTCGACTTATAAAATCTACTAATGACTGTGACCTTCTTCAACAAGACATTAATGAAGTATCTAATCGGTGTGAAATAAACTGCTTGCACTTAAATATCTCTAAGTGTAAATGGATGTCTTTCACAAGATCTCCTCGACCCATACAATTTTCCTATAAAATTAATAATATGGAGCTAGAGAAAGTTGACAAAATAAAAGATCTGGGAGTTATATTTGACGAACAATTAAATTTTAAAAATCATTATGACTACATAGTTTCTAAAGGTAATAAACTTTTAGGTTTTTTAAAAAGAAACTCAAAGGATTTTAAGGACCCACATACCTTAAAATCTTTGTATATAAGTTTAGTTAGGTCAAATCTTGAGTACGCTTGTTGTATTTGGAATCTGACTTATGATGTCAGTATTAAAAGAATTGAGGCGATACAGCGTAAATTCACGAGATATGCCTTAAGAAAGCTAAATTGGGTTGATAATGTTATGCCTTCTTATGAGCAGAGATGCCTTTTATTAGGTATGCAAACTCTAGAAAAAAGGCGTAAACAATATCTTGTTATGTTGGCAAGAGATGTTTTATGTTCACATATAGATTGTTCTGCCCTACTCGCCCTTTATCCAATTTTCGCTCCTTCAAGACCCTTAAGAGAACAAAAAATGTTTTTTTTATGTGCCACGGTTTTATACTAATTACGGTAAAAGTGACCCAGTTACCAGCTCCTGTATATTATTTAATTCAGTTTGTGACTTAATCGACCTACATTTTAGTAGATATTTGTTCAAAAAAGCATTGATGCTGTTCATATTTTAAAAAGTAATATAAAATTGTATTTGACGAAGAATATTTATTCTATTATGTTATTTTTTTGTTTGTATATTATGTATATAGATTGTTATATCTAAAAGAGTTTGTAATCTCGATAGAAATAAAGAAATAAAACAAATAAAAGTGTTCACTTGGGAAAAAATGACAGTTCTGATTCTGAAAAGAAGAGATATTTGCTTCTGGATTTGAAATCAGAATTGAAACCAGAAGCACTCACACATTCATATACTAGTTAAAGGTCAAACTCAACAGCTGTGATTTTTTGTATGCTAATTGTGCGAAGTGTATTTTTCAACATATATTTATTCTTGATTTTCATTATTGTTAACATTTGATGTTTCACATATACAATCACAAAAAACTTCAGACTCATCAGAATAAAAAAAAAGTGTTCATTTGGGATTCCGGATCGGAGAGAGATTCCGGATTGCCAAATAAAAACGACATAACTCTTAGCTCTTAGGTCAGTTGAAGTTTGTGAACATCCGGCCCAAAATTCGCCAAGTTGTTGTTGTTGACTGCATTGGATTCTCCTGCACACTCTCACGGAAAACAGCGGTATTATCGGGGTCCGAGTGTTGGCAGGTTGTCCAATGAGAACCTGTCGACTCGAATTTATCTACCACGTTGCTAGTAACCTTCGCTTGGAAGGAATTTAATCATTTGCACATGTTGTTGAAAGCTTTAACTCTCCATGTTGATTTGCCAAGAAAGAATAAATAAATGACAGCTAATTTGAATTTTACAGATGTTGCTTCAACAATATGGCCACAATCACTTGTCAAAGTTCTAAAATCCCTATTGCAAAACTCTTTATTTCATCAGATAGGGCATAAAGATCTGCTTTACACCAACGAACCTGAAGCGGTTCAAGTGTTTGATAATATTATATATATAATATATATATGTATGTACATATATAGGTATCTAATAGGCAAGGACGCAACGCGGTATGGTGTATTTTCAAAGAATTTTTGGAGAATATGTATGGACGAGGAAGGAAAACTTGTTTCATCTATAAAAAAAAAAAAAAAAAAAAATATATATATTTACATTAAGTGACAGCTTTCAACTTTCAAATAGAATGACAGTTTGAAAAGCTCCGGTATACTATTTGAATATAGCAACGTTTGGTTAGGATTACTTTTTTCAATGATTTCGTCTTTTTTTGATAAGATCTAAGCAAATGAAAAAAAAAATAAAGATTATGCACAATTATTACAGTCGCTGAAATAATGCTATTTTAAAAAAAATAAGTTGCTTTTATGTAAAAGACTACAAATTTCAAAAATTAATGTTACTATAGAGAAAAATGTTCATAACCATAAACTTCATTTTTCAAAAGACTAAACTCCTTCTGTAATTGGACCTAAAAACATGATGCCATGTGATTTCTGAAGCAAATATTAGACTACACAAGAACAAAAATTAATTATAAATCGTTGTAGCGGTTTTTAAAGCAAATAGCTTTTATATACCTACAAAATGTTTGAAAGATTTTTAAGAAAAAATAAAAATATTGAACGCCAAATTTACATTTTAATCCTACTGCGAATTAAAATTAAATTTCAGAAAAAATATTGACCGAATTTTCAAAAAAAAACTTGATGTTTTTTTGAAAAATTCAAAGAATATTTTGTTTTTAAGTTTTGAAAGGCAATGTTGGTCAAACTTCTTAGGAGTTTCTCTATTAAAAAATTCATTAAAATCCAATATGCTGATAATGATAATTAAAAATTTGAAAAAATAGACTTATGGTAGGTAAAGTCAGTAATATCTTTATTTCAAATTTTTATATTGAATTAATGTTCCGTAAAAATTAATCGAAAGTACAAAATTGAGTAAACATTCTAGGTGCTGTTTTCGACAAAAGTACTATTTTCGAAAAAAAATTTGTAACATTTGTATCGTTTTTTTTTAGATTAAATAACATTTTTGTCTCACATCTTGTAGATTATATTGTAAAAAAAAAAATTACACATAAAAATCTTTTAATGGACAAGTTTTAAAAAAATCGACCATAAGGTTTTCGAAAAACATATGTATCTGATATTAAAATATAAAAATTTTAAGTTCTTCATTTTCTTAATTAGTTTTAACAGGAAAATACAATAATAGAAAAATAAACTGGTAATAAGGACATACAATAATGAAGGTATTTTTATTCGGTGTCTGAAGAATTTTGTGAATGAAGTATCGCTTATGTGCCTGAATTATCATAAGAATCAGGTCCCTTCAATAAAGTGAGAGCATCCTTTTCAAAATATGATTCAAATGTTTTAGGGATAATTTCCTTAAGCTTGTAATTACCGGATCAAATGATATCAAAAGAGAGTTTAATATATTAGTTAGTTAGTTTTTGAACGAGATATTTTACGAGAAAAATTTTCTCTTTATCTTTTAAAATCCTTTATCCTCGTCTCTTGAAGCATGTTGAATAATGGCATAACCATGAATTAAAATTTTATGAATAGTTGTGCGGCATTGGGTTCCAGGAATATTTTTCAACAAGTAATTTTGCGGTCTCCATGGCATATTCCTGAAATTGATAAAAATGAAATTAATAATAATAATATTGGATGCAACTTCAGCATCGCCGAAAAATCTTCTGGATGTGTTACCGTTATTACTGCTCCCAAATCTAGGTTTTGGTTTATCAACGACCAACCCCATTTCCATTTTGAATTTGTTTTGAATTTCTCCTTTCCGTTCGGAAACGATTTTCTTGCAACCCCCACGAGCTTGCAACTTCATAAGAGGTAGTTTGTAGCTCAGGTGCAGCAAACATTCAAAAAAATCGTATCCGTACATTGAGTACTGAGAGCCCATATTCCAATGGACGTCTATTACATTTGTAGTGGATGTTTTTTCGATGTTATTGAAATATTTGGACGTGAGACCGCATATTAAACATCTTTGAGTTGAGGTCAGTTTAATAGGAACAAGTGACACGATAAAAACATTGGAGTCCTAAGCGTTTGGATCAGAAATGTATTGTTTATATTCATATTTTGACGAACCGTTCAAATCCCATGTACATACTCGTATAACATCAATTTATTCAAAATATCCGTTTTTTTTTTTTACTTTTAAAACTTCCTCGACATAAGCCGATTTATAGTATGATTAAACAAAGCAAGAGTTTCAGTAACCGTAATATCTTCTTTTGGAGGATAACAATCTTTTTTGGAGAGTTGAATTTTTTCTAAGACAGAAATCTTGCTTAATCGTGTTGTCTTATGATGTTGTATTGGTGTCTGGTAAGTTTGGCTTCAATGAGCATCGACAGAACTTCTTTTCCTGAAAGCTGTGTGTTTTTAGAGCCCTCTAGTTTTTTGTATGCCAATCTGTATCGGGTGGCTCTCTTAGGAGAATTTGTGGTCACATCTTTCACAACTTCTTACGCTTCTACTTTACCCGAAGATCGTAAACTTATCTGAGCAGCAGAAGATAACTTTTCGGAAGAATATCGATGTCGCAAATCTTTAGTCTTCTGGCGTTTGGTGCTTTTAGAAGCATTTTGCATTGGATTCTCCTGCACACTCTCACGGAATATAGCGGTATTATCGGGGTCCGAGTGTTGGCAAGTTGTTCAATGAGACCTGTCGACTCGAATTTATCTACCACGTTGCTAGTAACCTTCGCTCGGAAGGAATTTAATCATTTGCACATGTTGTTGAAAGCTTTAACTCTCCATGTTGATTTGCCAAGAAAGAATAAATAAATGACAGCTAATTTGAATTTTACAGATGTTGCTTCAACAATATGGCCGCAATCACTTGTCAAAGTTCTAAAATCCCTATTGCAAAACTCTTTATTTCATCAGATAGGGCATAAAGATCTGCTTTACACCAACGAACCTGAAGCGGTTCAAGAGTTTGATAATATTATATATATAATATACATATATATGTATGTATATAGGTATCTAATAGACAAGGACGCAACGCGGTATGGTGTATTTTCAAAGAATTTTTGGAGAATATGTATGAACAAGGAAGGAAAACTTGTTTCATCTATAACTATATATTTACATTAAGTGACAGCTTTCAACTTTCAAATAGAATGACAGCAACTTCAACAGTTTGAAAAGCTCCGGTATACTATTTGAATATAACAACGTTTGGTTAGGATTACTTTTTTCAATAATTTCGTCTTTTTTTGATAAGATCTAAGCAAATGAAAAAAAAAAAAAAGATTATGCACAATTATTACAGTCGCTGAAATAATGCTATTTTAAAAAAAATAAGTTGCTCTTATGTAAAAGACTACAAATTTCAAAAATTAATGTTACTATAGAGAAAAATGTTCATAACCATAAACTTCATTTTTCAAAAGACTAAACTCCTGTAATTGGACCTAAAAACATGATGCCATGTGATTTCTGAAGCAAATATTAGACTACGCAAGAACAAAAATTATAAATCGTTGTAGCGGTTTTTAAAGCAAATAGCTTTTACATACCTACAAAATGTTTGAAAGATTTTTAAGAAAAAATAAAAATATGGAACGCCAAATTTACATTTTTATCCTACTGCGAATCAAAATTAATTTTCAGAAAAAATATTGACCGAATTTTCAAAAAAAAAACTTGATGTTTTTTTCAAAAATTCAAAGAATATTTTGTTTTTAAGTTTTGAAAGTCAATGTTGGTCAAACTTCTTAGGAGTTTCTCTATTAAAAAAATTCATTAAAATCCAATATGCTGATAATGATAATTAAAAATTTGAAAAAATAGGCTTATGGTAGGTAAAGTCAGTAATATCTTAATTTCAAATTTTTATATTGAATTAATGTTCCGTAAAAATTAATCGAAAGTACAAAATTGAGTAAACATTCTAGGTGCTGTTTTCGAGAAAAGTACTATTTTCGAAAAAAAATTTGTAACATTTGTATCGTTTTTTTTTAGATTAAATAACATTTTTGTCTCACATCTTGTAGATTGTATTGTAAAAAAAAAATTACACATACAAATCTTTTAATCGACAAGTTTTAAAAAAATCGAGCATAAGGTTTTCGAAAAAAAATTTTAAGTTCTTCATTTTCTTAATTAGTTTTAACAGGAAAATACAATAATAGAAAAAGAAACTGGTAATAAGGACATACAATAATGAAGGTATTTTTATTCGGTGTCTGAAGAATTTTGTGAATGAAGTATCGCTTATGTGCCTGAATTATCATAAGAATCAGGTCCCTTCAATAAAGTGAGAGCATCCTTTTCAAAATATGATTCAAATGTTTAAGGGATAATTTCCTTAAGCTTGTAATTACCGGATCAAATGATATCAAAAGAGAGTTTAATATATTAGTTAGTTAGTTTTTGAACGAGATATTTTACGAGAGAAATTTTCTCTATATCTTTTAAAATCCTTTATCCTCGGCTCTTTAAGCATGTTGAATAATGGCAGAACCATGAATTAAAATTTTATGAAGAGTTGTGCGGCATTGGGTTCCAGGAATATTTTTCAACAAGTAATTTTGCGGTCTCCATGGCATATTCCTGAAATTGATAAAAATAATATTAATAATAATAATATTGGATGCAACTTCAGGATCGCCGAAAAATCTTCTGGACGTGCTCCCGTCATTACTGCTCCCAAATCTAGGTTTTGGCTTATCAACGACCAACACCATTTCCATTTTGAATTTGTTTTGAATTTCTCCTTTCCGTTCGGAAACGATTTTCTTGCAACCCCCACGAGCTTGCAACTTCATAAGAGGTAGTTTGTAGCTCAGGTGCAGCAAACATTCAAAAAAATCGTATCCGTACATTGAGTACTGAGAGCCCATATTCCAATGGACGTCTATTACATTTGTAGTGGATGTTTTTTCGATGTTATTGAAATATTTGGACGTGAGACCGCATATTAAACATCTTTGAGTTGAGGTCAGTTTAATAGGAACAAGTGACACGATAAAAACATTGGAGTCCTAAGCGTTTGGATCAGAAATGTATTGTTTATATTCATATTTTGACGAACCGTTCAAATCCCATGTACATATAACATCAATTTATTCAAAACATCCGTTTTTTTTTTTTGACTTTTAAAACTTCCTCGACATAAGCCGATTTATAGTATGATTAAACAAAGCAAGAGTTTCAGTAACCGTAATATCTTCTTTTGGAGGATAACAATCTTTTTTGGAGAGTTGAATTTTTTCTAAGACAGAAATCTTGCTTAATCGTGTTGTCTTATGATGTTGTATTGGTGTCTAGTAAGTTTGGCTTCAATGAGCATCGACAGAACTTCTTTTCCTGAAAGCTGTGTGTTTTTAGAGCCCTCTAGTTTTTTGTATGCCAATCTGTATCGGGTGGCTCTCTTAGGAGAATTTGTGGTCACATCTTTCACAACTTTTTACGCTTCTACTTTACCCGAAGATCGTAAACTTATCTGAGCAGCAGAAGATAACTTTTCGGAAGAATATCGATGTCGCAAATCTTTAGTCTTCTGGCGTTTGGTGCTTTTAGAAGCATTTTCAAAGCTTTTTGTTGAGCGACCCATTTTTTTACCATTCCCAGAATAATTTTTGAAACTAATCGCAGAATCCAGCCAAGTTTTATTTTAGTGGAGAAATGTGGTCTCTTTTCTAGTGGAATCTTGCCATTTTATTTTGATTTCCGATAAGAAACGTTCAATTCATCTTCCTAATGTACGTTTCCCATGAGGGGGGCAATTTGTACGTCTTACAATAAATTCACTCAAATTTTGAAGTTAACTTTTCAAGATAAGACTTCATGGGTGGGTCATGGCTGGGCCAAGTACAAGTTTATTTTTGCAATAAAATGAATGAAATTAAGTTTTGTCCATGTATTATGGCTCTATTAGTAAGAGCCAAGCAAACATTCCCAATAATTACAGAGCACAACGTTGTTGTCGTGCATCTTCAATTGATGAGGCAATTAGACCTTGTAAGCGAATAATCCGTGATCTTTTTGCAGAATTCTCATCAAACAAGTGCGTGAAATGTTGAGCTGCTAAGATCGATGGCGAGTTGGTGTTCGTGAATTGAGTCTCTCTCGGCTAGAACAGCCACATTCTCGTCTGTGCGCACCGTACGACGACTGGGTCCATGATTCACTTAAATTTCACTAAATATGACATAAAGCTAAAATTTTTCGTGAAAATCATCACCACACCTGAGGTGAAAGAATCCATACAAAAAAAAGTATAAAACAAATTAATGCAAGAAACACTTGTCACAATTTTCTATAAGAAAATAACACAAGAAAAAATTCTTCACAATGCGCAAGTTCGACTGACTAACTGGGGCCTATTGCACCATCTTACAAAATTGTGATTACAAGCATTTTTTTAACAAGTTTGTAAAAAATCGAGTTTTTTTCATATGTAATTTCTTTTAATCACAAATTTGTAGTTGTAATTTGTAGTTGGTGCAATAGGCCCCTGGGCTAATATACTAATAATATTAAAATTTACAGGTGTTTGTACAGTACATCCAACCATTCTTTTTTACTTTCTGCCAGGAATTCATACCTATGGGCCCCTATGTGCGGCGGGTCTAATTTAAAAAAAAATTATAAAAAACGTTTTGATCGTAAAGTTCGAGACAGTTTATACCATAGGCTTTAAGTAAAGTTTCTGCAAAATAAAACCTCAACATGTAAACTTCTAGCCAGAAGCTACATCCCCTTCTATAATACCTAAAAGATATCTCGCTCACAAAACAAGCAAACTGTTTGCTATTAAAAATTCAGTAAATTCTTAGTGATAAAAACGATAAGGGCAAAATCGTAAAACTTGATGTTTTTAATCATATGCACATTTCAAATCATACCCCATGACAGTCTACTTTACTTACAGATGTATATATAGAGAGTGAACGATCTTATCGCAAAATGCCATAACAGTAATTTAGATATAGGTAAACCATTTAATGGGCATAACTCCCCCTCATCTAGAGTAGCCGCCATCGATTTTCTACTGTCGGAAATAGTTACCACCATTAGAACAGCAAAACATCGTCTGTTCCCGAAAGTGACCAAAAGATACAACATTTTTTTCGAGTGCAATTCAAATCAAGTCAAAAACTGAAAAGTGCATGCATGCACTTAATCACTGCTACATTGATTTACCTTATCAATAAAATTGCTTTTATTTCGATTTCTTCGACAAAATAAAAGGAAGAAAAATCAGTGAATGGGACAAAAATTGTGGAAAAATCACCCCTAACGATATTTTTTGTGACATTATTTCATTTTTGAATGGAAAAACGTACAAGGGGCGGAGCATAGTTTGTCTATACTTTTTGAGGAAAAACTTATCAGTTGTGAGGTTTTGGGGTGTTTTATCGGTTTTTTGAAATTTTATTATTATTTTTTTGTTGTTGTTGTTGGTTCGCCTCTAAGGTTCCCTCTCTTTGCCCAAGGAGACTTAAATCAGCGGAGGGTATTTGATTGCGCAGTTGGAATTTCTCATTTCAGTATTTATTTACACTTTTTACAAAAAGGACATCCGAGGTTTTTCGACGGGTCGCATCGCATGATCGATAAGATAGATAATATTGATTTCGCGAAAATATTTTAATTGTTTTTTTTTTGTTTTGTTTTGATAACATAGTTATTTTTTTTTTATTGAACCATAAGAAGTGTGAAAGCCGTTCAAATTGTGTTACAAGTTGGCAAATAGCCATCAAAACAAATGTGTCAGGTCACAGTATGATGACAGTTTGCACTTAAAATGAAAAAGTGTAGGTGCGGTGAAGAGTGAGAAGCTATATACCTACCTACTTGGAAATAAAAATAAATTGAAACCTCATAGAACGGCCACAAGGACGAAGATTGTCGGCAAATACAAGTAATTTTACATGAGTACGTAGTACTACTGGCCGATATATGTATATGTACATATATCTCCTTTATTTGTGTATATGAATAAAAATTTAAGATGTATGTGTTGGAAATTTATATTCTCATCCTTCGTCCAGAGATCCCTGTAAACACAGAGAGAAATACATTGCCACCCACCTTCCCTTATTAGTATCCTGGTTCATTTGTTGCCGGCCGCCCAAGGTCCTCACTACACCCACAAACTCCATCCCACAAAAGCAGGAGATCGTCCTTGTTTTGGACGACCGACAACGGAACAGTCGGTATAAGGTTGCTTGTAGTGCGGTGGCGGCGGCAGCGGGTGTAAAACTATCTTCCATATGGAAACTTAATTTATGTTTCCAACATATCGCATAAAATTTGTTTCATTTTCTAGTGAAACGAAAGGAATTTATATTCCTTTCTTCCTCGGTCAGTCAAATATAGAAAATAAAATAAAAAAAAAATCTTAAGGAAAAAGAAGGAAGAAAGATTTTTTTCTCAGTTGAATCCCATTAAATTGGATGACTCTCTATGTTGTTTGTACGAGGAATATATTTTTAGGTTGTGCGAGAGGAAGGATATTGGTAAAAAGTTTTCTATTTTCCAACTTCTTATTAGGGTGGTCTTTTCTTAAATAAAAGGAAGCCTTATATTTGAAAAAAAAAATAAAGGATGCTTAGAGCCTGACAAATATACATACACACACACACACCACACAAATACATTAAAACTTTTAGTAGATTTCCTTTTCTCCTATATCACCATATTCATGTGTGGATATGGAAACGGAAAGGCAGCAAGTGATGGTGTGATATTATAGGCGATAATTATAGAGAGACAACCTCTCTATGGTGTCCAGAAAAAAAGGGTCAGTTTTTAATTAAAAAGACTGGCGTTTTGAAGAAAGAGCTTTTTGGCATTTCTGTGGGACTAATGGCGGTATATACCATAGTCTATCTCTTACGTGTGTGAGAATATATGTACATACATAAATTAAATTCTTAATTTCTTTTCATTTTGTTGGAGGGATTTTGGAACTCTAGGCGTTTTTTTCGAGGAAAATTCATTTTATAATTTGTATAAGAATTTCGATAAATTTTAAAATTTTTGAAACTAATCAAATATTAAATATTTAGACGTTGATTTTAGTCGTTTATTAAATATACATAGGTAATTATTGAAATAAAATAAAAAAAATAAATAATATCTGCCTCAATAAGTTTTAACAAAAAGAAGGAGTTCGTCAAAATTGTGCAAGTTTATAATGTCT
This sequence comes from Chrysotoxum bicinctum, assembly GCA_911387755.1. Classification (NCBI taxonomy): domain Eukaryota; kingdom Metazoa; phylum Arthropoda; class Insecta; order Diptera; family Syrphidae; genus Chrysotoxum; species Chrysotoxum bicinctum. The sequence continues at coordinate 210,902,258 of OU426989.1, read as the reverse complement.
TTTCACATTTTGTGTAGTTAACTACCAGAAAAAAATTCAATTCGCAAAAAAAGCAATTCTACATGGAAAATTTCTTGGACAAGTTCCAGATTTTTTTTTATTTCCTTTCCCATAAATTTTAAGTTATAGTTTTTGGCTAATTAATTATCTTAATGCACCACTTTCGTTTTTTACAATAAATTTGAATAATTAAATTGAATTGAATAATTTAAAATTATTCGCATCGCGAGTTGCGAATCAATAAAATTCTTCGTGATAGCGAAATAATTTTTAAATGTCTACTTTTTCGTTTTCGACTTAAAAGTGGTGGGCCAAATAAAAGTTTCTTTTTAAAAATGCAATAAAATGGACAAAATTAAATTTTTTCCATGTATTATATATTTATTAGTAAGAGCAAACACTCCCATTAATTGTGGAACACAACGTCGTTCAAGAGGATGATCACGCGGCTTCAATTGCTAAGTCAATTGGAACTTGTAAGCGAATAATCCGTGATCTTTGTGCAGAGTTCTCCCCAGGCTAGTGTATGAAATGTTTGGCATATGTTCCTGAATTGAGTCTCACACTCTCGGCTACAACAGCCACATTCTCCTCTTTGCGTACCTTACGACAACGGGGACTATGAATGTTGTCCACTATAGCATACTAGCTTCACGAACTTTTTGCACAAACTTGCGTACAGCAGATGCGGTGAGTCCTTTATTTCGGCCGAAACTTCTTTTCAAAAAGCGCACTGTTTAGGCTTCCCAGCACGCATTTTGGAAATAACTTTTCAATATTTCCCAAAGTTCTTCAAGCGCAGCGCAAAGTGACTCATTTCGTTCCGCGGAGATATGATCCTCAGTTTCTGTCAAGATTTTGAGCTGAAACAGCTTTCAATGTCAAAATAACCTTTGACTTTAAAAGAAACCACTAAATGGCCAAGCCTATAAAGATTCATCTCTGGATTCTTAAATTTTTCCAAATTTGTCCATAGACATACATTCATATACATATGTATATGTATGTATCTTCGACTTTCACATATTTTAAGAATTATTTCTTTCCTTCCTTTGTTTAGGCAAAATCGAAAAACAGGTTCACTCGTTCTCCATAGATGGCGGTTTCCCAAGTCGTCGATGGTCAAAACCAATATTAAAGGTTTCTAAATAGTAAAGTATCAATGATAGTAAAAAAATACACTATATTTCTCTGATGCGCTATACCGCACTATTATTATTAATAAACAACCATGATTAATTTCTATCTAAAAATTAATATTTGAAAATGAGATATGTCAATTGCTTTTTAACTGACTAAACGTTAAAATATTTTCATTAAGGCAAAAATGGTCTTTGTTTCAGCTACAAACACCACCAAAAAATTTCAGCAATGCTGGCTGGAAAGATGCCAAGATAAAGCGTTAAAAAAGTCATGTTATTTCAACTTATCCCTACTATGGGGTAAGTTGTAACATAAGCCAGCGTAAATCGTAACAAGCGTTCTTAGAAATGAATATTTTTTTTTTTAGAAAATTAACAATATATTTTCAAAAAAAAAAATAACACTAACTTCAATTAAACAATTATTATAAAAAGCGCAAAGCAACAAAAACGATAAGAGGGATGATGCCTTAGTCCAATATCGATATCAACGTGTCGACCTTCACATATAGAACAAATTACATCGAATAGTATTCTTGAGGTACAATCGTTACCGAGCAAGCAAAGCAACAACGAAAGACTCTGTAGAGAACACGAACAATATAAACCGTTATTGATCGTTTTCATTCAAAACGATCAGTTGGAAAAAGTAGCGGTGTTAGTTTGAACATGCTACAACATACCACAACAAATGTTACAACTAGCCCCGCAATGAAATTTAACAAGAAGAACATAATTTAAAACTAAACGAAGTTGACTTATGTATAACATGAACACAAACTTAACCAAAACCCAAATGAATGTCCACAAAAAAACAGCCGGCACTGTATAATTATGTTTAGTGTTAAGAGAAAGACAATAAATACACAAAAAAAAATTAAACCTGCTTCCACACCCAGAACTTTATTAAATGTCCCCAATTACCAACTGAATTACCTAAGTCGGTAACTATGGAGAAGATGGAAATTTTCCTCTTTCATGCGATTCTTAATTTTCACGGGAACCCTGTTGTTTTAGCTGTAACGTATTACCACTGTTACTTCTAGCCCCGCTCTTCTCTATTTGTTTTGAATACGACTTGTGTTAGTTTATTCACAAAATAACTCGGTCCTGTATTTTTATGTTGGACTTAGGCCTTGATTATTATAGAGAACAGCTCCCATAAATATGCCAGTCCATACCGTTTTTGTGTATTTAACTTTAATTTGTTTTAAATCCTTATATTTTTGTATATAGCAGAATCATTTCAAGGTTAAAATTTATCGAAATTCACAAACCACAATCTAGAGTTGAAACACACGAGAACTTCCTTAAACAAAAGATTACTTAACTTTGTTTTAGTATATTCTTAAACCTAGTTTAAGCGGTGAAAAAATTAGGCGTAAGGTTAGACAAATTTAAGTCTACATACATGATCTATAATCTCTGAAAACCATTGTGAGTTCTTTAAAACTATTTAAATTAATGGTATTGACAAAAAAAATCTACTTGTTACTAATTTAAAATAAAAATCCGAATACATTATTATTTGTATTCCAAAATTAAAAAAAAAAACTCCCCCTAATATTTTCAATTAACGACCGTAAAAAAAATGAATAAGAAAGAAAACATCTACAAGTAGATGTACAAGTTTACCTATACATGTACAATCAATCAAGAAATCAAAGTTTCACTGTTATTCACTGTTAATCAAAGTGTCCACTTAAGCATACCAAATCAAATTATGATTGATTTATCGACCCCTATTTCCATTTCTTTATGTTCATCTTATCTAATCTGGGTTTTTTTTTTATTTATTTTTTGTTTACAGTAATAACAAAGATGGCTGCATCGATATATGCAACCCCACCACCCGATTTGAGTAGCGAGGACACAGCACTAAGTGATGCATCAAATTCTTCCCAATTGAGTAATACAAGTTCTCAGCACAGTAGTTCGAAAAATTCGACATCGCGTGAAGGAGCGAATGGAGAACGACGAGCATCATCAGGTGGCGGTGGAGGAATAGGAGTAGGAGGTAGTAGTAAAAAGCATCATCACCATAAGCGAAGTATTGCCGATGTTTTAATGGGTCATAATCAAGCGTTGATGGCACAAGCTCTCACATCATCTAGCTCAGCATTATTGGATGCCCTACAATTCGATCAATCGAAAAAAAGACGAAAACAAACGACACCCATTCGGTTGGCGGCGTTAAATTTGAGTGCCAAAGTTGGAGGTGACCAGAACATGGATAATTCAGACCAGCCTTTAGATGGCGCCCAACATGAGCACAATAATGGAAATGTCAAAGAGGAAATGAATCAGGAGGAAGAAACGATGCAAAACGAAGACTACGAGGATAAGTTGACGAAGATATTTCTTCCGAAATTGGTTGGCCAGTTAAATCCCTTCGAGCTACTGCAAAGAAACATATCACCACTGGAGAATTTCCAGGAAACTGCAAAACAACAATCTCCCGCAAGAGAAGAGAAACATCAAGAGCAACAGCTACAACAGTTAAAACAATTACAGCAAGAACAACAACAACATCAAGACGCCATGGCAAACTATTCCCAGATATTCTGTAAGGAATGTGGCGAAAATTTCGACTCTGACTTAAGGCTGAGGTTTCACATTATGCAAGAACATTCTCCCACCCAACATATGGATCAAAGCAAGAGGAACTTATCAGACGAGCAACAAACTCTTGAAATGCTCTCTTCCGTTAAAGTGAAGCTTGAAAGAAATGACGAAGATGAGATCACATCTCCCATGCACGACAGTCGAGCCACACAAAAACCCGATCAATGGATGTCAGCAATGCCCGGCTTAGGATTTCCATTTCCTCCAGAGGCAGCGGCAGCTGCTTTCTCCAGTGGATATCTATCGCAACTTCCACTTCTTGGAGTTCCTTCGGGTTTCCCATCTGTAGATGGTTTGACTCGACCGCCATTGAGAATATTTAATCCTGAGGCTTATTGTGACCTTTGCAACAAAGAATTTTGCAATAAGTACTTCCTGAAGACGCACAAAGCCAACAAACATGGAATTTACGATCCCACATGTACTTCCACAGATTCTGGAATGACAAATGCTCCTTCCATGGGAGCTATGAGTCAAGTATTTCATCTTCAGCTACAACAACAGCAGCAACAGCAAATGGAACAAGCAGCACAGTTTCAAGCTGTACAACAACAACAGCAACATCAACAGCAGCAACAACAACAGCAGCAGATGCAACAACAACAATTGCAACAACAGCAGATAGCTCCACCAACTCCCATGATCCCGTGCGATGTTTGCTCGAAGAAATTCACCAATATTTTCGCTATGAAGCGACATCGCACCAAAGCTCATGAAGTTCCACCACCAACTTCCATCAACCCTCCGAACATAACCACCACAACCATCTCCACTGCCAGTTCTAGTCCACAAGAAATGAAATACGATACCGAGACAAGTCCCCCAGCACAAGGGAATTCCATTGAAAAGAATAACATACCGGAGAAGGACACTTCAGCATCCGTCTCGTTATCTGGTAATCTCCATTTGCCAGAGGGCTTTAGAGAGGATTTTTCAGTCGAACAAGAAGATGTATCCTTTACCCCGCAACCTCGTAAGCTGTCACCCTCATCACAGCAGCAAGCTCGAGAGTCAAATTTCTCCTTCGATAAGCTCAAGCGATTAGGAGTATTAAATCCAGAGGCTTTTTGCGATCTCTGTTGCAAGGAATATTGCAATAAATATTTTCTAAGAACACACAAATGGAAGCGGCATGGAATCTTTGTGCCACCAGATGATGCCAAAGACGATATAAAAATGCAATGGCCGTTCTTTGCCATGCAAACAACTCCACTGAATCTGATGATGGCGAATGAAAAGTTCATGGAACGAAAGGTTCTATCTTCTTTAGAAGGTGAAAAGGATTCAGCGAAACGGCTGAAGTTCGATAATGATAACAAAGCGTTGAATGGTCAATCGGAGAATGATAATGGCCTCTCACCAGGTGGCGAGCCCACCGAACAAGCGACACCTCAAACAAGCGACTCCGAAGCTGTTGGTTTGAACCTTCAGAAGCTGCAGTCCATGATTATGCAGCTAAATGATCTAAACTGCAAGCGTGCAGTTCCCTGTAATTTCTGTGGAAAGGAAATGGAAAACCAGTACGTACTTCATGCCCACATTGCGACAGAACACTCTATGATGGACAATAACAATGGCAGCAATCCTCCAACTTTTATGGGGATAAAGTTATCGCCCTCTTCGTCTCCATCAGCTATGCCGGGTATGTCTAGCGAAGTGTGCAAGCAGTGTGATAGGGAATTCTCAAATCTTTTCGAATTAAAGCAACATATCGCTGAAACTCATCCTTTGACCGGTAGTCTAAGCAACAATAGCCCGCTACGAGATGGCTTTGTCACTCCTGAGCGACCAATAAACGCCAACTCCAGTGGTCCAGCAACACCAGTGGTTGGTGCTGGCCAAATCGATAGAGCGCGAGCTCCATACACAATCACACCGACCAGCAGCTATTGTGAGATCTGCAACAAGGAACTCTGCAACAAGTATTTCATGAAGACACACATGCAACGCATGCATGGTATTGAAATTGAAAATGGCGCCCAAATCGGAGGAGTTGTATGCAACATATGCAACAAAGAACTCTGCAGTAAGTACTTTCTGCGAGTTCACAAGCACAACACACACGGGATTGTCGACGAAGGTTCTCCTCTACCTCAGTCTCGCCAAAGCAATGGCATAGAACTCCCCCAAGAACAACCGGACATGGTAAACAGTTCCTTTCCCAGCGACTCGAAAGCAGCTGACTTGGCTGGAGTAGATTTTAATACCAGATACTTTACCCACTATACTGAGGTGTGTCCGCTTTGTAGCCGTCGATTCCGCAGTGCAAAATGGCTTCGTGCTCATTTGATGAGTGATCATGGCCCATCCGGCGTGGATAAGCTCCGCGAAATGGAATTACAACTTGGTGCCGCATTCAGCAAACCTACGAGTCCAACACTTAAAATTCCAAATGGCAACACCATTCCTCAACAGAATCCCTTGAACAATATCAATCCGAATCTTCTAGTGAAGAATCCTTTCCCAGCTATCTTTGGTGCGGAGAATCCACTACAATCCCCACGTTTCAAGGAATACCAGTGCTCACTGTGCTCATTTTCCACACCGTATTATGCGTTCTTATTCATCCACGAGCGATCACATTCAATTCTAAATGGAACTCCATCAGCTCCGTCAGTCCCACCCACTTCCCCACCCGATGCTCCTATCAAGTCCGAAACAGCGGTCTCAATAGCCAAGGAGATATCAAGTGCCGCTGATATCGATGGGAACAACCAAACGACAAGTGCAACCACAAAACCTGCTGTGTCCTCGTCGTCCTCATCATCATCATCAACGTCTTCGGGGGGAACTCCGACAACAACGCCAGCCTCAACACCGGTACCGCAAACACCACAAGAAACAGCCAAACGAGACTCAACGTCGGCGGTTGTGGGGACAAGCCCGAAAACTAATCAAGCTACTTCTGTGCCGGCAACATCATTAGCAACATCAACTACAACAACAACATCAACACTAACATCATCAAATTCACCATCACAAGCGTCATATAATTTCGATGTCAATGTCCTACAAGAAGTTGCAAATAGGTCAAACCGACCGGTAGCTTATGCAATCCCACAGGATCCCCACGGATCCTTCGTTGCAGGCAGCGAATTGATGCAGTCTTTTTATGTTCAAGAGAACCCAACATCAGAGGGTAACGATGGATCGAACAGGTTTGTCCCAGCTCTTATTTACTTACCAGTTAGGGAACGTATTTCAGGTCCAATTACCGTGTCATTTACTCTGACACCATCATAAATCTCTATTATTTTTAATTTGTAGAAATGTCATAGAACGTTGCCAGATACGTTTTTTTTGTTTGTTTTTAATCTTCAAAACCTTAAAAAAAGTTAAACAACATTTTATTACCATTAAAATATTTTTTTTTTCAAACGAAACAAAACCTAAAGACTGAGTGCGAAATTTATTACTTAAAACATTTACCAGTCATAAAAATAAAAAAATCGATTAAAAACAAAACTAGAAAATGCATCTGGCAACAGCAAAAATGTTTACTATTCATTTAAATCTTAACTTTTTATTTTATATTTAGTGATTAATGAAAAAAGTTCCTAAAAACATATATAATAGAGTTTATATATAAATTAAAAATATAATATTATAAATTAAACAAAAAAAGGAAGTTATAAATTGCAGATAGTTAAATCAAAGCTTGGAGTATATAGGAAATATAATATTATTTTCATTTCTAACTACATACATACATATTTCTATTTAACATATTTTTTTTTAAATTAATAAGAGAGAGGAAATTAATAAAAGGAGTAATTGTTTTTATTAAATATACATAAATTAAAACTACTTGCTCAAAAATGTTATATATTCATTGTATTGTTTCTTCAAGATGAAATGCATACTTTTTGACTTTTACTGGAATGCTCGGAGGGTTAGGTTATAATTTTCTGTTTTAAAATATTTCATCATTAAATAGCTCGAGGACTTGACAGCGCAAAGATGCATGTTTATGTCTTGTAAAATAAGATCTCTAAGGTTGATTCAATTTTGGAGAACATTTGTTTGCTTAAACCTACGATACTATTATTTTGACTTCTATTGACTTTTGACAATTTCATCCCAATCATCTGCCAGATTTTGAAAACACCCAATATCATATTCATTCGATCCAAACTTTTCCGTAAGACCTAATTTGCAAGTTTGCAGAAAACGTGTTTTCATCTTATTTTGTTTGACAGTTCTATACATTTTCAAAAACCCTTTGACTGATTTGTTCTTTTCACTTTCTAGTTTCAGTTTTCGTAAGTACATTTACATAATTTTGATATTTGCGTTGGAAAACTTTGCGATAGGGATTTTAACCAAATATTAAGTATATCCCTCTCTCGTTCATTCACCAACGCAACCGCAAAATCTTCACTTTGTTGAGACTGACATTTATTCGTCTAGTTTTGGAAACAATAACGGACACTATGTAAAATATAGTAATATAAATACCCGGATTAGGTATTGATATTATTTTGGCTTAAAAATTTTCCATTTGTCAATATCAACAAAGTACAGGATGTCACTTTTTACATTGACATATTTGGAAAACTCAACATTGTACTGAAATAAGATGTTTTTGATTTGTTTTTCATATGTAAAATCTTAAACATTTGGGTGAAATTTTCTCATTTCGAAACTTGAATATCCATTGGAATTGAAATAAATTGATAAAGATTTAGATTTCAGAGAAATTTGCCAATTTGACGTAAAATCTTAATGTATTCTTTAACAGATAAATAGATCCGTTCCCTTACTTTTTAACAGAAATTCAGAATTTATAAAATGTATGGGGATGGAAATCACTTTTACTTGAATTGACATTTGGCAGAACTGATATTTCTGACTATGAAAACTTCTTGTAAAAAAAATCAGGCCTATGAAAAATGGGTGCTAACAAAATGGTTACAACGACAAAAACGCTTTCAACTCGGATGTTTAAGAATCGTGGCATCAATTTTTCACGACATCATGTACCATCATTTAAATACAATTTGACAGGCAAATGTTTTCGTTGGCCGTTAGAAATTATGCAATAAAAAAAAAACTATTATAGTAGGAACTTGTCCAAAATCAATAAACAAAATATCAAGAACTCATGAAAATTTTAAGAGCATTCTATTTTTTCTTAACACGCCGTCTCCACTAGCGATAAATCCATCGCAATCGCAATAGCCAAAGCAGAAAGCAGAGAGCAGAAGAACTGTCAGATTTTTGTGGCTGGGCATTTCATCGCATACTTTTTTAGTATAGTGAATAATTTTAATGGATATAAATGAGTTCTATGGACAATTTCAAATCAGATTTTTTTTATTTTTGTTAGAAAAACGTAAACCCCAAGCAAAAGCTTTCTTCGCACGCAAAACTCAAACTCAGTTAAATTAAATTTGGGTACGCCAGAATAATATGACAGTTCTCCTTGCGATAAAGCAAGCGATGGATGGTATGCGATGAGAGCATACTTTCTATCGCAAGCGATGAAAATATAGCTGCGATGGCGGTCTCTACTTGCGATAATGAACGCATGCTTTAAAGCATGCTCTGGATTCATCGCTAGTGGAGACCGCATGTAAACATCGATAGTCAATCTATAGTTATAGATTCATATCGTAAACACCGATGTATTAAAAACTAGGGCGTTGTGATTTTAAACCTTCCATTTTGTTTTTCTTTGAATTGTCTTGTAGCACTTTCATGTGCTGCGATTTTCGCAAGTCAAAAGAAAACTTTTGTTATTAATTGGCTCAGCTATCTCGGAAAGAAACAGATCGACGAAACTTTCCATACCTCATTTAAAAAAAATAAACAAACTTCTTTTCATTTCTTCTATCGAAAGAATCGATAACTGTCGATAAGTATTGGTTATCTAGGACCACTACATCAATAAACTTAATGGCGGATTTCGAAAAATGGCGGATCTTGCAAAGAGTTGAGAAAAAAATCTTAAAAAGTTCATTTTCGCTAGTTTCAATTTGTTTCTGTCTACGGACATCAATTGAAATTACTAAATTATAGTTAAGAAATGTTTTCGCGGGCAGATATATGAAGCTTTCAACTTTTCCTACTTTCTTGTCTAGAACTCTCCTCATAGAAAAACTATTATTTTCCGAAAATCGCACCTCTTAATGAAATAAAGGAGCTTATTACAAGAGTTTAATACTTGTACTTTGTATTCATCTTATTCGGTTTCTCAAGCCTCTCACAACTTACATTTTAAACTCTGCTAAGTTAATATCTCTCCTTTCTGTCATATTAGTTTGTAAAATTCGAACCCAAATTAAAACGTATAAGAATCTACTCCGACATTTCAGTATGTAAGTTACATGTATTTTTATTAATTTAAATGTAGGTATGCCAACAAAAATATATTAAAACATTTATAAAACTTCTTTTAAATTTCTTATGTATATACATTTTATATAAATAACAATAACAAAAAAATTAAAAAAAAAAAATATAATCAATGAAGGTATCTCAGGGCAAAAGTACAATTTACATCCAGTAAACGTAATAATTATTATAAAAAAGAAAACTTAAAACACATATAAAGCTACCTCATATACAATAATAATTATTCTATATTAGGAAAATTACCTCATTTTTTATCAAATTTAATTTTTATTTTTGTATTATTTAATTTAATTTTTTTGTAATATTATTTTAATTTTAAGTATACAATGTAAAAAGAAAAATGTCGTCACATTCCCACAACAAAAAATAATAGTCATTAACAAAAGACAAAACCAAAAAAACTTATCCTAGTCTTTATTTTATAAACAACAACAACAAAAAAACAAAATCTAGTCATATACATAAATCCAAAAATAAAAAAAAAAATAAAAAACAAAACCCAAGTCTTCGCTTAGCGTAGCTTAAACAAAAACTTAAATTTTAAACTTTTAAGAAAAAAAAAAATTACAAAATAAATTGTTTTCAAAATTTCTTCGTTAAGTTTCTTTCCTCTGTAAATTTTTTCTAGAACTTAAGGTGTTTTTTCTGGAAAGTAAAATTTCACGAAGAAATTTTTTGAAAAAAATATATTTTCATTCGGTAATTGCTATTTACAATTTAAATTGAAATTTAAAATGCTGTGTGCCTTATAGCAATTGCTGTTAACTGTATAGAAAAAAAAAACAAACATGATGTATTAAAACTTTTTTTTGCAAATGCAAATTTACAAAATAGAACAATTTTTTGTTAAAATATTTTATTTTTAATTATTTTATATTTAATTTTTAATTTAATAAAAAACAAAATTTTGAAAAAAAATATACTTTTCTTTTTTATTTGTGTTGATTTATTTTCATTTTTCTTTAATTAATTTTCTTATTTATGACGACAAAAAAATTAATCCAATTTATTATGGAGATTGAAATCAATTTATCATCGTTTAAGTTTTGTTTTTGTATTTCCAATGAAAAAAATGTTAAATTAAATTGAATGGAAGTACTCAATTTTAAAATTGATTGATTGCATTTCATTTTTTTTTGTGTGTAAAACTTCAAGGAGGTGTGTTAAAGGAAGTAATTTTTTATTTTGAAAATGCACCCTTGGTATTTTCTTCTGTGACTCGTGTTGTACACACTTTTTGTTTTGGTTCAATTCAAACTTCATAAAAAAAGAAAAAAATGAAACAAAATTTTAGCACGAAGTAAATCCACCCCATGCTGTGAGCAACAGTAATTATTCCCCTATTTTTTGTTGTCCAACATCAATCGGTGTTGGACAAAGAAAAATAGTTTTTGTAACATTACAATAAAAATGGACAAAAAATCATTGCAATGTGGTTTAACAAAAAAAAATAAACAAAATACGGGTAGAAAATATTTTCATGTAGTTTTCAATTTTTTATCAAACAAAAAATAGGGTATCGTAAAGTCAAGGGTACCAGCATTTTATTGGTATTAAGAAACTATCAAATGATGTGACTATTATTAGGATGTTTTCATCAATTGGATGACAAATTTTTAAAAAGACTACCTACGGGAATCGCTCAATTGAGATTTATTTTGAGGAAAATAATTAATGTGGGAGAAAGTCTTGGGATTCCATAACACTGTCTCTTTTGAGAATGACTTATATCCTTTGAACATTGATTATTTTAAATATTACTTTTGGGATAGGATATGAGAAGTTGAACTTAGTTTCTTAAGAATTTGCCAATGCCATCACCTTCCTCGTTATATCTGCAATGGAATTTATGGGCTTAGGATTGACGTTTTTAAAAATGTATGTGAAAAATCATTCTAATGTGGGATTTCTTCAAAATAAGGCTGCAATAGAATTATTGTTCTTTGTTTTGAAGCTTTTCGCCCTATCATATATTTGTGCTAAGGATAGAAACGGACTTCTGATTTCCTTTATGAGTTGCACACATAATTTTAAATGTATACCAAGAATACATTATTTGTCGCTATGAGAGAAAATCGCAGGTGCCTTCCCATCATCATTCTGTTGGAATAGGAATTCGACATTTTTTGCTCTACAAACTCACTCATAAAATTAAACAATTAAGTTCATTTTATTTGCTGCGATTTTGGAGTCGCATAAGTTTAGTACTGAATGTTATATAATTTGTCTAATTTCCTGCAACTAATATCTTGTGCAATTGAAAACCACAAATATTTGTACACACACACCTTGCTGTGACAAAAAAAATTCAGTCGTAGGCTAGAACCGAACATGCGATTTTGATCGCGTGACTATTCAGTTCGCTTACAAAAACAACACATGAATTTAAACGCACATGATAACGTGACGTGTAAAAAGGGACGTATAATGTTTAATTTCTCTGGCGAAACGTTCGGGTGACTGCAGATAAAATAATCGGAGTTGCAAGAAACCGATTTTAATTGCGCATTAATAATCGCAATTGATCAGATCAAATTGAATTAAATGTTTACGATCGCGCGACAAATCCAGTGCGAGTGCATTTATTACGTAATCTTCATCAAAATATTTTTTTTTTTGCCTGAATCGATTACTTTGAAGCATTTTTAGATTGAAAGCTGTACGTTAAATATTCTTATAAGTAAATAATCGCACAGGACAGAGTTTTAACATGGTTTCCTAAGCGACTGATGACACTCGCATTCCAAAATATTTGACTCATTTTTGGTTGGTTGGGGTTAATCTAATAGATCCCAAAAAATTGCATCTTTATATTATTATTCGTGCTGTAATATTAAGGGTTTGATAATCGCATACTTAAAAATTAACAACTCAGATATAAACTTCAAATAATTTGTCCGTCCACAATAATATCATATATACTTATAATTATCAATTTTTTTAGCCGAAAAAAGGTGGAGACATATCAATAGCATCGATTTTAATCGATAGTTTTTAACCACTATCGATTGTTTTCAGTAGTCTTCCAAACTTTAAAATTCATAATAGGTATAGTCCCTTTTTTCTCAATATATATCCAAAAAGTTTTTTGCCAAAATCTAAACTCTTCACAAAAATGTAGGACCAACCAACAAAAAGGAATTTTCGATCTAAATTTTAACCTATCGAGTTGTTTTGCCTTTTATTGTATTTTTTTTTTTTTTTGAGTAAAATTAATAGAATGGCACTACCTCTTCAATACAATTCAAATTCGTCATTCGTTTAAACTAAAATTGCAAACCCAAATTATTCTTTTTATCTAATTATGTAAAAACACCTATCAATAGTCATCGATAGATAGATTCGCTATCGATGATAGCGACCATCGATAGCTCTCCATCTCTATAAACGAACAGCATAATACAGTATCAACTACACAATTTGGTCAGAAAAATGCATCCCATACAATCTGAACCCATTTGTTTTTCAGGCATAAATTCTAAGTTTCTTACTGTGAGAAATTAACATTTGAATCATTAATTACATAAATGTAAGTAGCTTAAGAGTTTCTGTAAAGCTTTGAAAACATGTTGTTAATTATTAAAAGGAGAAAGCTATTGAAGCTTAATACCTTTAAGAAGAAATTTCAACCAGCTTACTGCAAATTTAGCGAAGAATAGTTTGTCACAGGACATTTTCGGAAGCGCTTCTCAAAAATTAAATTAAAATGAATGCGGTGTCTCTTGAACTGCATATGTCTCCAACTAGGCCCAAATAATATAAATCAGTCCAACATTCAAAGAAGAAAATGTTCAAAAAATAAATTCACCAGTCTTAAATTGTATAGGCGGACTATTTTCTTATGATACTTTTCAGATATAACAGATTCTATCAGATGTTAAACAGCTATTAAAATATTCTGTTAGAAATATCACCCATATTTCAAAATTTAAATAGTGTTTTTTTCTATTTTTTTTTTGTAAACAAATGTTTTCATTCTTATTTCTTCCCGTTTTGAAAAACACAATCCAAATATTTTATGCCTGCTGCGATTTCCCTAAATAAACGAGGGAGACCTGCATTTTCCAATAAAAAAAAAAAAACTTTAAAAAAAAAACCATTACATTTTTTTTTTTTTCAAATGCGTGCTTCCGGTCAAACGCATCCATTATAATCCCGAAACTCGTGAATAAAAATTGCAGCTGCATTTTTCTAATTAAAAAAAAAATCCATATCTACATTATTTCTTTCCTCTTAAAAAATCAATCAATATACGGCCACACAATGTAGTCAACGAAAATAGTCATGGCTATACCCTATGCCAATAAGTTACCCAATCATGGTCATCCGATACAGTTACAAAGGCTCGATAGTTCTTTGAAAATCTATAATTATATTCTTCCTTGTCACGTGCCGTTTTCAAGGGATGCAAATTATATATACCTATACATATACATATTTTTTTTTCATTTCAAAAAAACGAGATTAAACTTCCCCAAGGACATTTGATACGAAATAACGAAATTTTCACTGTGAGATGACCCCAGAGGTCAATGTCAACGGTGAATGCATGAATGCTTCCAGTCATTTGAACAGTTTCTGGCATTAAGGAAGTTTTATGAAAATGTCCTGAGATCTCTACCTTACAGCACATGTCCCTTATTTGGTGTTTCCTTTCTTCTTTTGCATTTATGGTCTTTTGTTCCGGATTTTTTTTTCAGTTCTTTCATCTTTTATCTAACGTATCCCTTGGAAACTAATTTTTGAGCTCATATTTGAATATAGGGGTGGATTTCTATTTATCATTCACTTTTTCCAATAAAAATTTTGTATTTTTACCCAAAATTCAACGCACCCTCATTGATTGATATTTATTAATGCAAAATTGTATCGATTACAATAATATAACAAAAGCGAAGATAATTTATGCAAAAAAAAAAAGAAATTAAAATGAGAAGCGTATGCAAATTTATTTGAAAAGTAACACAAGGGATGCAGACATAGACACACTTCCTTTTCGCACAAAATGCATTCAATCCAACAGACAGATAATTTATCTCCTTTGAATTAAATTGGATTAATCAATACATATAAAATTTTCTTCATAAAATCTTTTTGAAACGAAAATAATTAATAATATTGTATGCATGTAAAAAAAAATAAAAACAGAAAAAATTATCATACATATTTATTTTCGAAAACCAACAAAAAAAAGACACAAATATAAAAAATAATTAAGTACCTTAAATGAGCAAACAAAATCAAAAGGATAATGTGAAAAATATATATTTCCATTATCCACCCTTAAAAAAAATCTAAAACAAACAAAAACTATTTTTAAAATATTAAAATTTAGTCATTAAGAAAAAGAACTTTTTTTAGACTAAGTTCAAAAAATCTAATTCCAAAATTTTAAATTGCTATAAACAATGTTTATAGAAAGGAAAAAAAATAAATTTTAAAATATACTGATGATAACTTATTAAAATTTAATTTTTTAAATTTTGTACGATTAAAAATAAAATTATAATTTAAATCTTTTATTTTGTTTTAATTTTTATTTCCATAAATACATTTTTAGTATCAAATATTCTATGGTATCCCTTTTTTCTGTATTCTGTGACTTGAAATTTTTTATTTCGTCCTTTTTTTATTTCCAATTGGATTGACAATACATATATAAGTAAATAGATGTCAGTTTTTGTGACATTTCCTTTCAATGATTATGATAACCATCGAAGTGAAATAATCCAAAAGGAAATTTTGTTTGGAAGAAGGTTGGTGCGGTGCACACATCAGGGAAAGTCAAAGAAAAACTAATGAGAAATAAGTTTTTCGTTCTTATATTTTTTTTTCATCCTTCGGTTTCTTCTTCAGGCTATATTTTTTTGTATGTGTAAATTTATGTATTTCTCTTATTTTTTTTTGAAGAAAATTGTTTGAGTTTATTTGATTTGATATCTCCGGATATTTTATTTGTTTCGAATTGTGTTTTCGAGAATGTGTATTGTAGATAATGATATTGTAGTCTAAATTGGGGTTTTTGGAATTAAATTTGGATTCCTTACATTTGATGAATTTTATTGATGCAAAATTTGTATTTTATTTTTAAGTGCGCAGATATTTATTTTGTTTCAATTTAAGAAAATGATTGAAAGTTTAAAAGTTTAAAACGCGTTAAAAATATATTAGTTTTATTGCACCCAACATATGATTTCTTGAACAAATTAATTGATTTTTATAAATTTTACTTGCAGTATACCTTTACTCTGTATCCTTAAATCTTATCCATCGGATACAAAATATTTCAAACTTAAAATAACAAGGATTATTCTGGATTTTTTCTTAAATTTATACAGGTGAAAATAGTGAGAGCCTTTTATTTTGTTGCTGTGATAATTTATACAAATTGCTTAAAATTTTTGAAAAATGGCGCCCAACGTGAAATATAAAACAACTATAT
Source organism: Chrysotoxum bicinctum (assembly GCA_911387755.1). Taxonomy (NCBI): domain Eukaryota; kingdom Metazoa; phylum Arthropoda; class Insecta; order Diptera; family Syrphidae; genus Chrysotoxum; species Chrysotoxum bicinctum. The sequence continues at coordinate 210,885,692 of OU426989.1, read as the reverse complement.
TTTGTTTCCTAATTCAGGCTTACTTTTAGAAATTGAAATTTAAAAAGATTTTAACATATATTTTACGGAATTCTTCTTTTTCATTTTAATTTATTTGTATGTAATTCGTTCGGAAGCAAATGAAATTAAGTCCTTTTTCTGTTTTTTTTGTACGATAGTGATATCAAATGTTTTTTTCTTAGAATCTAATAAATTTGCTTTTTTATAGCTTTTTGAAAGAAGACTTTATTATATACATAGGTTTTTGATCAATTTATAACTGAAACATTAAAAAACGTAATCACACAATGTTTGATACTGGACTTAATTGCGTTAGCTGCTGAAGAACTCACATGCAAATAAAGGAAGTTGAGAGCCCTAAAAAATCGTGATTTTGTAAAATGATTGCATGGAAAACATACAATTTAATTGATATTTGTATTGTCAGAAATATTGTTTGTTTGATCTTTCTTATCCAAGTTTTTAAATGATCAAATTGAAATGGCGCCCAACGTTGAAATTTTTTGTATGTAGTTACTATTGTTCTACTTTTTCCTTTCTTAAGTACACTTAGAGCCTTTCCTAAGATTTAGAAAGCGTGTATGAAATATTTACTATTTTGAATAAATTATTGGAAAGATTTACAAAAACACAAAATTAGTCTCATTTATATTGGTGATGAACCATCTATAGGGTACAATTATTGCGATTTTCTTCTTTTCGCTAAAAATCCAACATATTGTGAACATGATTTGTTTAAGTCCACATTTATGAAATTGAATACTGATTTCACTACAGCGCAACCTATTGAATCCTAGCTTAAATAGTTATGAACCATCGTCTCCAAATAAAGAATTACCTTAATCAGTCAAGTCTTTCGGAAGTTGTTCGAATCACAATACAGTTTTATGTTCAATAACATAACTGAGTTTTGAATACAGACAAAATAATTACATTCTGTTTTTTTTTTCGTTTAAATTGTTGCTCAAATTCGATTATACAAATATGGTCTACATTTCAATTTTTAAATTTTCAGGAGATTTTTCTAATATTTTATTACTCATACAAATTTTGAGGAAATTGTTGAAATTTTATTAAAAGTAACTATTTCTTAAAAAAAATAATACAGTTAAAATAAAAGGCATATTCAGTGTAAGAGTACCGCCAAGTGTGGGAAATCGTTTCCTTTTTTAAAATGCATTATCTACATGTATATAGTTTTCATTTCAAAATAATATAAAAAACATTAAATAAATCAAAATTATTGAAAATTGAACTAATATCATAAATGGCGCCCAACGTGGACAATTAAAATTTCTATTTCTTATAGTTTTGTCTGTAATTATATTACAAACAAAGTTAGTTTTTCCATTTCTTAAAAAAAATAATGCAATAGTCATGTACGAAATCTTCAGTACAAAAGTGGCGCCCAACAACCAACATGATATATCATTTTTCATCTTTAATATTGTTTTCAAAGTGCATAACGTGAATATACATTTTCAAATAATGCAAAGGTAATAACATAACATTACTGAAAACTTTTCAAAATCGAACTTATACAATAAATGGCGCCCAACGCGGATAATTGAAATGTGTATTTCATTTAGTCTTTTCTGTGTGATTTTTGACCAAAAACACACTATTTAAAATTAATATTTATCTCCTGATTCATATATGTATAATTCTTTTTCTTTAGTTACAGAAATGAAAAAAAAATTATCATCTCGGAAAAGGATATCCATCAACAATTCAATTTGTCAAGCAGATGAATGGAAACAATACTGAAGAATGTCCAGCAAAATTTGTTATTAAATCCTTCCAATTCTATAAAATAAAATTACCAACCCTCATATCATCCCTTATACAAATTATTCCACCTTGTATCTGCACAAAAGAAATTCCCTTATGGTTAGTTTTCATCATCGTCCACGTATTATTTTCAAAGTAAATTGAGAATATAGATCCCTTGCTGCTCATAAGATTGTGCGGATATCTTCTTGTTTGTAAATCCGTCTCATTTTTAATTTTCCAACCGAAATGAATGTTTATCCATCATCGGATATTGCCTCAATTTGCCTTACGGTCGACTGGATTTGCCATATCTGTATGCGAGTATGTTGCTTTTTTGCAACACACACAGATCATAACATAATAATATTATTAAGCCTCCCAGTTTATCATGCTCGTATGAAAATATATTTATACATGAGTATACTACGTAGTATGCGCCTTATATTCGGACAAGTATGGAATATAAATTCCATTGTTGTACTAACAATTTATGTCTCATTACGAAATTGGTTTCTTTTTCCTTTTTACGAGTACTCGTTATAAAGTTTATTATCTTCGAGGCAGAATCAGCAGAAGGATAGAGGGACCAAGAGGAGGGGAAATTATAAAAATTACCATAAATTTTGATGTACACAATGTCCTATATATTTCAACACATTCAAGTTAAAAAAAAAACGAACAATATATTAAACAAAAAAAAAAAACAAATTATAATTATCTATTGGGGTATGAGTGATAAAAACACATATTTTTCACCATCATATGTATATGAACTAAAAAATTGTGTAAAGGAAAAAAATCAATAGTCCATTTAATCTAATCACCTGAAAATATGACAACAACAAAAACTAACCCAAAATTGGAATAAATTATAAAAAAAAATGAGTTTGATATCATTAACACAGACTTTGTCGACATTCTAAAAAAAACCTTAGCTACTCGTATATTTCTCCTTCCTTCGCGTTCATGCTTCCAGGACAAAAGTAATAAAATATGTGTGGTACCTGCCGTTGGTTGTTGGTGTGTATAAAGATAAACCCTCTGCCGTGCAATTAGAAATCAACTTTTTTTTTTGACAAATGAAACTGAAATTTAATTTAATGGAATATTATGAATAAACACAAACGAATACATTCACACATGGTGCGCGCAGAACGACGGCGTTATTATACACAAATAGTGAAAATAAAGTTTTATGATCCACCCCCTATATATTATGTGCGAGCGTCAGTCATCATCATTGGCACCATCAAAAGGTGCAATCAAAATAATGGTGCGTGATTCGAAAATTTCACTTTCAAACTAAAACGGAGCCAAAACTGGAAAACCCACAAACACATCGGCATTAGTGTTTTTATTTTGTTGTTGCACTCATGTCCTTTTTGCCTTGGGTACTTACATATTTATATGGGTACTAATGGGATAAGTTATGGGTCCATAAAAACTTTGGCCTTGATCATAATTTTCATTTCTTCTGTTTTGGAGGATTCCTTTAAATCCGTTGCCATATCATTGGTCTGTGTGGAATAATCTCAAGAAAAACTAAAAATTAGAACCTGAGCTTTGGAATAGTCTTCGATTCAATTTTTCTTAAAAAAATAAATTAAAATTTCATGTTTCATGTTTTTGTTTTTTTGTTTTTTTTTTTTAATCTATCGAACAAATAAATTCATCCAAACAGGTTTGTGTCGCCGTAAAAAGGTTTTATAATGACTTAGACATTATAAGAAATCATCCATGGGCACAAAATGGCTCCCAGCCTGCGAAAATAATTTCTTTTTTAACAAATATTAAATTAATCTGAGAATCGACAAATCAATGTTTCTCTCATATTTTTACTAATCGATGCCCTCTTATTTATTTTGGCATACACCATTTCTAAATAAATACAAAATTTTCTTCAAATTTATATGCCTTTAATGCACTTACGTCAAAAAACAAAGCACTTGTATTCTAAAAAGTTTATTGAAAAATCTCAAAAAAAGTGAAACTATTGGAAATAAAATATTTGGCATTGGATTCGAAGTAATGCAAACATTTTGATGAATGTAAGTCAAAACCATTCTGAATATCTCAACAAAGAAAAAGATAAAAAACAGAGACACAAAATTCAAAGAGTACATGAAAACAAAGAACTGTATACGTAATTTAAAGTGGCAAATTTGTGACGCTCATGAATTAAAAATGGCGCCCAACGCAAGGAAATTAATTTTTGGTTTCTTAAGATATTTATTTATTTATCAAACCATCAGACAAAGAACTTCAAATTCATATAACTATGGCTAAAGTAATGTCCCATAAACGTGTAAACATTCATATATCAAATTGAATACAAAAGGGCTCTCAACTTTTGAGTTATTTTTTTTAAATTGTAAAATTTATATTGTTATATTTATATTTTATAATGAATGCGTACTAAAATGGGCTTTGACTACTCTTTAAATGATTAAACACAATGGAAGCGTTATAAAAAAAGAAAAGACACAAGAAAAAATATCGATGAACATTGGTTTTGAAGTTCTAAATATCAAAATGGGAGAAAAAGTAGAGCCACCTCGAACACATCCCACACCCGAAAAGTTCAAACTTTTTTGATTTTCCAAAACAACAATTTAACTTCAATTTTGACAGAAATCACAGGAATAATGCCACAGAGTGTAGTGTATATATTTTAAAAAAAATTATTGAGAATTTCACGTTGGGCGCCAGTTAAAAAAAAATCTCAATGAGAACTGGAGCACCTTTGCTCTAAACTTGATAGTGCATCCAAATATGTACAAAAAAGGTGGAATTTTTTGATTGCTTGATCAAACAAATATTTTCAAATTCATCTAGGTACCGAGAACAAAAATATTTATTAACATCTAAAGCCTAGTACTCAGTTCAAGTGAAAATGAAAATTTCATATAAAAGTGACTGCTGGTTCACTGGCATGAAATCCGCAACGAGAGGTGAGTACTAAAATGTGGATTGGAAAAACAAATATGTTCCACAACTTTTTCCACGCTATGATTTTCATTTCTCAATGTACAACCATCATGAAAAAGTTTAAGGCAACGTGGAAAACTGTGACATTTGTCAGTTGATTTCAATATTTTGTTTCAAAACAAAAAATTGAAAATTTATAAACAGAAAGAACGAATCAGTTTAAAAATAATTGTCATTTATTTTTTCATTCAAAGTGAGTATCAAAAATTCACGTGGAAAAGTTTATTCTATTTTCATTTTTATTCTTCGCGTGTAATTTGGAACGTATTTATTTTTCATTTCACGCTAGGTGAGTACTAGGCTTAAATATAAAAACTGGCGCTCGACGTCTTTTTTTTTTGTTTTTTTTTTTAACAATTTTCAATTATCAAACAAAGCAACTGAAATTTATTTTGATATAATCAAAAACATGTTTTATTAGCCAAGAAATAAAAATGGCGTACTTGGTCGGGGAATAAATGCTTGTGTTTCAAAATAATTTTCAATTTATCATAGAAAAAAAATCAAATTCGTTATTCATCATGTTTGATCATCATCTAAATACAGATATGATAAATTGCCCAGAAATAAGAACTGACGCTTAAAGTATCACAATCAAAGATTTTTCTAAATTATTTTCAATTCATCAAACAAACAAATTCAAACATACAAAATTACCCAGAAATGGCGCCCAACGTGCAGATCTCAATTTATTATTTTTTTCTAAACAGACTTTTTAAACCAATATTTAAAGCTGTTTTTATATTTAATGTTATGCACCAGTACGTGCGACCCATTCGTGTACATACATTATTTTCAGAAATTAAAGAAAATTCATTGAAGGGTAGAATTTTTATTTAAATTACTTCTGATGTGATGTGTGTTGTGTGTGTCACGAATATGTAAAATATGAATTATGATTTTTGAAAAATGCGTAGATAGGCAGATACTTAGCCAACCTACTTCTTATTCTGACATGTGTATGTATGTGGTTTGGTTTATTGGGAATCTTTTAAGGTCACTGAATATGATTGACAGACACCGGTCTACGTTATAAAGTTATTTGTTAACAATGGGGGTTGAAATCGATTATAACATTCTTTTCAATATTTTAAAACATGGAAATTGAAATATTTCGTGACATGAGTTTAATTGAGAGAATTTTCAAATTGAAGGGGGCTTGAGAGCTGTCAAAAATGGGATGAAACTCATTGGTATGTCATGTTCAATAAATATTCAATTGAGGGAGGAATTCATTTAGTAAGAGTTTTGAGGGGGGAAACTAAACTTGTTATTTGATAGTCTACCATACAAGCCTCTGAGACTATTAAGAACCCAATGTCTTTTAAATCCAACTAAGATTAAAAGGCACTAGTTAAAATGAATATAAATATAGAAAATAATGTTTCCTGATACAGTGAATTGAAAATAGAAGTTATATAACTCATAAAATCTCACGAGCAGTGCATAGTTTAAGATGGATGCTATCTCTCATCTCCGGAACCATGGCTGATAGTACAGTTTAACCTTTTTTGATTTTCCAAAACAACAATTTAACCTCAATTTTGACACAGAAATCACAGGAATAATGCCACAGAGTGTAGTGCATATATTAAAAAAAAATTAATGAGAATTTCACGTTGGGCGCCAGTTAAAAAAAATCAGAATGAGAACTGGAGCACCTGTGCTCGCAGTTCACTATTAAAGTAAATGAATCAAATCAATCTTATGATGATGCAGATGAAGTAAGAAACATAGGAACAATTGGAATTAAGGCACAAAACTTAAAAAAAAATGTTTAGTTTGAAGCTTTTTCGTTCATTTTACTTCTTCCTAAGACCGAATAACAAAGAACAGTACTTACAAAATAAAATAAAGTCTTATTTTAATAAAGACATTTTACGACCCTTTCCTTTCAAAAAAGAACATAACTCCGATTAAAGTAGCCAAACTAACTACCAAATCTCACCACATTTAATGCAAATGCGTAATTACTATTCGGTAAGACCTCCCAATTCAAATGCCCCCATTCCTGTAGTTCTAATCATAATTAGAAACTCAGCACCAAGCACCAAACACCCCTTACCCCAGTCGGCATCTCACAATTACTTCCCGCTGTGACCATCACATACTTCAGCTTCCTTCTCCAGATATTTATTTTTTCCTTCTCATAAGTGTACAGGAAGTGCAAAATGAAAAACACTTATACAACCTCAAGCATAAAAAAAAAATCCTTTAAGTGCTAAAGTCTTATATATATGTATGTATGCTTATTTTTTGCCTGAAGGGGGCAGGAGAATTACAAAAACTGCCACAAACTTTTACCTAAAACTATTTTCCTGGAGAGAGCTTAAAAAAAATAAGCCCAACAAAAACTAAATATATTTAGAAATTTATTTTCGTTCCTCCCCTTCTACTTTCTGCACTGGAAAACTCTTGGTATTACATTACTTGTTTTGAAATATACAAAAAAAAAAAACTTAACAAGAAACTAAAGTTTCCACATCCTATTCGAACATCTCCGGCTAAAGCCAAAACCACCGGGTCCAGAGTGAAGCAGTCCCAATGCCAGAAGCCATCCTAAAGTTGATGGGAAAAATATTACAAGAAAAAGCGTAATATATGAATGTGTTAGTATGTTTGTGTGTAGAATTGATGTAAACCCTACATATTGCTACTGCTGGCTGATGTTGGAAACTGTCGACCATCATCCAGAGTGTGTGGAGATAATGGGTTCAAAAGGGGTGGTATGGAGTTGTAGTTGATCGCTCATGTGGTACACTACAAGGACAACCAAAAGGCACAAGAGGAAGAAAATGTAATTTTCATCTAATTTTTTTTTTTTTTTTGTATTTTTATTTTCTCCTCTGCTCCTTACCAACCAACCCCCAGTAGCTTTTCTTCCTCGAAAAAAAAAAATTTCTTACTTATATTTTATTTTTATTCTTTTTTTTCTGAACTTAGGAGAAAATTAGAAAGAAGGCAATGTGTATGTTACGGGTATGTGCGAGTGCTTATTCTCGTTTTCTTTATATTTTGTTTTTTTTCCAATTTTTGGGTGAATGGACAGAATTCACATTATGTATGTAGGTGGTGGTGGTGGTGGCAGCGGCTGGTTAGTTAAAAAGAAAAATCTTACTGGTGACGGGTCTTGATCTTGATGGGGTATGGGTATGGGTGTAAGTGGATGGGAGAAAGTATAAAATGTTATAAATTCTATGTGTGTACACTCATACACACACATGAACACACATATAACATACATACTTTGAACTTAAATAGTGTTCCAAAAAAAAGTAGGAGTTGAAAAAAGTGTTGGAAATGAATGGGCGTTTGGTCAACAGGTCCGAATTCTAGGCAGTTGGACCGATGAAGGCGCGTTAGAAAAATAAGATTTCAGAGTTTCGAAATTTCATACAGCGAATTTGGAGGTTATTCTTTCAAGGATACATTTTTGGTATATCTCACAGAATATTGGAACGAATCTTTACAACGTTTTGGAGAAGATTATTGCTGTTGATATTTCAAAAGCATTTGATACAGTTTGGCAATAAGCTCTCTTATCGAAAATACGTGGATTTGGTATCGATTGATCTCTTCTTCTTTGGATTAGAAACTACGTTTCGAACCACTCAATACAAGTCGTATTGGATGGTTTCAAGTCCGATAATCATAAAATAAACGCTGGTGTACCTCAGGGCTCCGTCTTGTCTCCGATTCTCTTTCTAATATTTATCTATAAAGGCTTGATTCGTCTAAGACTAGAGCACAACTCCCATATATGACAAGGTGCTCCTATGACACACTTTTGTTTCTTGGATAGAATTCAAAAAGACCTTTAAAAATGATAGGTAATAGAACTATAATGAGAACTTTTACATCTCTTGATCACCGACGTAAGGTTTAATGTCTGTCTTTATTCTTTCGTTAGTTTAGCAATTAGTATTCTAGTGATATACCCAGTTGCATCCTGTCTTTAACACAAAATTTTACAAATTTATAATTTTTATAAACAAAAAAATTAGATTAAAACCGTTTTTTCCATTAGGGAAAGTTAGTAAAATCCATTCGTTGAAACCAATCATTAAAACCCTCTTTCCTCTATACGAATTTTGTGGTAAGAATCTTAAACCAACCATTACTTCGATTCCTATAATAACAATAAACATACAAGACTTTGTCAAAATCATTAGAGCCGCTTATGAGAAAATTTCAAAGCCGTTGTAAGGCAGCTTACCTTCTTGATAAGTTTAAACCAAAATTCGAATCTCGTATTTCACATAAAAATGTTCTGTGTAAAATGTGATGTTTGGCAACACTTTGCTTAATGGCTTTATATCGAATTTTAACTATCGATTGTTAGTAGGTGAATAATTTTAACTATCGAACGAATTCATTTGTTTTATTCTTCGTTAAGTTGAACTAAATGAAAGTGAAAGAATAAAAATTTGTTAGATTGCACTTGTAATGTTTTTCTAGGAAAATAAGCGATGACAGTTGGCACATAATACATTGCATACGTCAGAATATACAAGACTCATTCTCTATCTGTCAAGTCACATAAGTTCAAATTCCACCGAAGAATAAATACGATGTCTATGGCAAACGGAGGTGGAGAATGCAAGATTAAGTGAAATATAATTGTAGTCGTTCAAAGATAATTAGACCTATTCAGCCACATCTGTTATTCTGTTATAGATTTTCTGTTATGAATCATAAAAGATTTCCACCTTTACACTGATGGATCTAAGATGGAGTGCGGTGTTGGTTCAGGAATTTTTTCCGAGTCCTTTAACATCTCCAAGTCACTCAGACTACCAGACTTTGCGAGTGTATTTCAAGCCGAAATACTAGCAATCAAGGAGGCATGCAAGTTGCTCCAATCTAACCAAAACCAATTCAGAAATATAGCTATCTGCTCAGATAGCCAGGCGGCCATTAAGGCCATTAAATCATCTACATCAACCTCAGTACTTGTCCAGCAATGTCGGGACGAACTGGCGAGTCTGAACATTGACCTCCAGGTCACTCTCATCTGGGTTCCGGGTCACAGTGACATAGAGGGTAATGAACGGGCTGACGCTTTAGCTCGGCAAGGCTCGACCTTACATAGCTCACTGGCGGAAAAAGTTAATATTCCTCTTGGTGCTATGAAGAGAAAAATCTTCTCGATTTTTCTCAATGAATCCAACCGTAGGTGGAGCAGTCTCACAAACTGTGTCATATCAAGAAAGATATGGCCTACTTACAACAACTCACGTTCCAACGATCTAATATGCAGACCCAGGCGCGACATAGCCAGGATCACAGCAATATGCACCGGGCACTGGCCCATAGGTGAACATGCAAGAAAGCTAGGCATCCCCTTCAACCCACACTGCCGTAGTTGTGGAGATCCACAAGAAAAAGAAACTGTGGTTCATTTTCTTTGCGATTGCCCCGCCTTAGCAAATTACAGGATGGCTTCCTTTGGGAAAGCCTTCCTCGATGACCCCAGCGAACTTTCGGAGAAGAAAATCAAAGATCTGATTATCTTTCTGAATGCGACAAAATGGCTTTAGTAATGCTCCGCTAAAGTATATAAAAGCCATTTTCTTCCGTACTTAATCCTTATTAGGTTGACACGAGTTTAATGGTATCAAAACGGCGCAACCCAGCGCTAATTGAGTCGCGGGCCAGCTGGCTGGCGACTACCATCTCTACCTACCTACCCTTCCACCTTAAAAGATCTTTTATGATTGGTATTCAGAGGTTCGAACTTTTATAAAAGTCTGTTATGCTACTTCGAAAACGAGATCTGTTATGAAACTGAACTAAATCTGTTATCATAATCAGCTGTGATTATGTAAAATATTTCATCTGACATAATTAAAATGGATGACGAACAAAAAAGTAAACTCTTAGTCTAGGCGCGCGCACATTCAATTTTTAGTTACACAACTGTTTGGTTGCTTATAGAAAACAGATGAACTATTTAGTTGAATGTCCGCGCAGGTGCATATAATTATATGTTACACAAAATAGTGAATTTATTTTAGGCAATCGCTTAGTTTGTATCAAAACACAAACTTTTAGTTGCTCGAACCAAGCAGTTACGAAACTAAAAATTGAATGTGCGCGCCTAGCCTAAGACTATTTTGTGTAATATATAATTATATGCACCTGCGCGGACATTCAACCAAATAGTTCATCTTTCTGTAAGCAACCAAACAGTTGTGCAACTAAAAATTGAATGTGCACGCCTAGCCTTACACACTATTGGTATCCATACAATGGAACACGATTTTACCTCATATGTTTCTGCGAATACCATGGCCATACTCTACTTATATGTTTATATGATATGTGTTTTAATATATTTTCTTTCATTTGTCTCCTTTAAAGAATATTTCATTGACGAAATAAAAGATAAATATGCATTTTTACTTGATGCACCTGTGTAATTATTGAAATCTTTATGATAAAAGTCACAGAAGTTTGTCTTTTATTCTTTTATGATTTTTAACAGATTTCATAACAGATTTTGGCATGCTGAATACCAAAAATGCTATTCGTAAAAGATTTTTTCTATGTTCGAACGTTTGACAGTTCATAAAAGTTTTCTTAACAGATTTTATAACAGATTTTAGCGTGCTGAATACCAAAATTAAAATTCATAAAAGATTTGTTGACTGCTCAAACATTTGTATGGAAATTCATAGCAGAATAACAGAATAGAAGAATAAAAGATCTCGCCGAATAGGCCTAAATATCAAGTGAAAAATGAAGACGATTAATTAACGAAAGTTGCTTATAAACAAATGACTAGGAACTATTGAATAAATAAATATCAACCTACTGTCAAATAAGGCTTCAGTTTCTTGTCGATAGTTCCCATCCCTAGATTATAGAACAAACTATTCCTTTGTCATGAAGGCCCCAATTTAAGATTTTATTTAAATAGTAATTCCGCTCCTGAAAAATCTAATATGAATGCTGAAATTCAAAAGTTATGTTATACCCTGTAGTGATGGGGTTTGTTCCTTGGGGGATTAAAAGAATTTCTTGCTCCATCTCCACCGGCCCTGCATCATTTTTCATCTTGATTCGCATTTCATTTTTTGTTCATTATTGAAAATCAATATAAGCCTGAGAGTGGATAAGAAGGCAAAAAAAAACAATGTTCCGTTCAAACCTCCTAAAACAACAATGTCTTGACACTATAAAGGGCATTTTGATGAGCCAAACAATCTCATTACGGGTCCTGGAAATGGTCTAAATTTTTTTGTGGGTTTTTCATTTTTTTTTTTTTTTGTCTATATGGATTTAAGGGTGGCGCCGCCAAGAGCTTCCCATTCCGATTTCCATTGGGCTAAAAAAAAAAAACTTCAACATATGATGATCATCATAAATACTCATATCCTTGGGAGAAATGATTGAACAAGTGTGAACAGAGAGAGAGAGTGTATAGTAAAGTCCCATCAGGAGGTGCTGTCGAATGTGAAATCAAACTCCAATGAAGTGATGAGAAACACTTTTTTGTTTGTACTCGTATATTTCTTCTCGATATAAAAATATCCTGTGCTTTGCTGCTCCTTGTCTTCACTTTTCCTTCCAATTATTATTTATATTCTCTATACTTTCCGTTGGAGCTTATTTTTTTCATTTATTATCATTTTGTGCGTTGGGAGAGATATGGTCTCTGGTCTGATTGTGTTATAAATTAATCTATGTAAGGATTCTATAAGGACACATATAGGAACGGGTATACACAACTCTCGCACTTCGATACCAAGCAGAAGAACAAAATTATTCTTTTTTCTTAGATAATATTTAATAGAAAATTTTTATCTTACGAAAAAGAAAATATATAATTTTTACACACACTCACACTGCTACACTTTATGCGCGCATACGTAGAACAATAAACATATGTGCTGCCCTATGTATGTGAAAAATGGTGATTATATTAATAATCACCATCAGAGAGGGAAAAGTGGTGAGAAAAAAACATAAGAAATTATTATATGTGAAGAAAAATTAAGAAAAGCTAAGAGATGTATATCTTTTGTGCCAGAGAAATCATTAACTAGAAGATACTATGTCGTCTCCGTATTATACCTACTCCTCTCGCTGTACAGCGACCCACCGCCAACACCTCGCCTTTGGTTAAGGATGTCCGTTAAAGGACAATCAAGAGTTAGGTGATGTGATATTGTGTGTGGGAAGGAGAAAGTGGGTGATTTGGGTTTTGGGTAGAGGACAAGTGCCCTGAGGAAGAATCTTTCACTCTATAGGACATGGGTTTGGGTAGATTGACTTTTCCAAATCGAGGAGGTTTGAGTTTGAGAATGTGTGCAATTTTTTATTTAGATTCAATATAAACGAGTGACTCTGTGCTTATTGCCTAACACTTTCATTTATTAAAGACCCCCAGCCATTATAGTGGTAAATGTATTTGTGAATATGGATATATGTTTCGAATGGATTTTCAATGACGGCTGATTTGGCCAGGAAAATAGAATATGGCGATTTACTTTGGTTGTCTGGATTCCTTTTTGGTGTCATTTAATATCTTTTGTTTCAAAGGGGTTTGGGTGAATTGTTTCTTATTAATATGGGAGGGTGTTGAATTATTTACCATACAAAGAGCTATACAAAGGGTTGGAATTTTGCGTAAAATTATTCCCAGGATTTTCGGTGGAGTGAAGCATTATTCTACTTTGTTGACATAGCTCTGTTTTTGGATCGGTAAGCTATTATCACTTTTTTCATAAATTTCTTTTCTTTTTTTTTTTGTAAGTGTAAATACTTTTGCCTGAAATTTTAATTAAGAAGATTGGCACTAAAAACTGAAGTTATGGTAGACAAAGTGTTCAGGGAACAAAAATATATGAAAATACATAACCAAATCAAGTCCGTAGCCTTACTCCCTAGTCAGGGTTGTATTGCTTAGGGTTATGTGTAAGAGTTTACTACCTACAATCCATAGTCTTTGAATCTATAAATTTAAAGTATTATTTAAAATGTTGGTAGGTACTTTAAATAAAAGGACATAATTTAAGTCGGTATTTCGTCTTTTGCTAAGTGAGGTTTTAATTAAAATTTGCATGACAATATGTGAAAAAAAACTAGAGCTAGAGTTTAGGAATTTTTTGTGTAGGCATGAGAACATTTGTGAATGCAATTTATAAAATGTATTTTTTGAATTCCAATTATTGATTGCATTTCTGGTCTTTCACTTGAATATTTCGAAAAAAAAATTGCAACTACTATTAATTTAAAACTCATATAAAATTAATATAATTTCTTTTCATTTATCGTAATCAATCAAAAATAATAATTTTCTAATCCATTTTCAGTTGTTAACTTAATTCAAGGAATGCCACAAATTTTAAGGAAAATAAAAGTACTTATTAGTAAACAAAAGAATGCAAAGAACACAAATGATTGTATTCAATTGATTGCAATCATCAATTAAATACCATACAAAATGATTGCAATCGTTTAAGTTTCAAATAAACGTCGATTGCATTAATTTGTTTTACTTGTTAATGAGAATTCAATGAATGCAATCATTACATTCACGAATGATTCGATTCTTTTACAAACTTTTTAAGATCGGTCTGATATTGAATAAAGTGAAAAGTAAAAATACAAGAGATTTCGATTGCCTGTAAGACATAGTTTCATTAAGTTTTCGATTACTTGACCACACCTCTGAAGAAGCTATATGTACATACCTTATATCGATTTCCTTTGGTAACTTATATTACTCCTTTTGCATTCCCATTACTCCTAAAGACTTCCATTGGTTCTTCGGAGTAATGTTTGGGAATTTTATTGTTGTTTCTTGATAGAGAAATAAATATAATAAGTTGAATCTCTGAAACCAATATTATTATGAATTTCTAAACATAACTTTCCCAAAGGTTTTGCAAAAGTATTAAAATATCTTATTACGATTAAACTAATTGTAATAACAAAGTTTGACAGAGAACTGTCATTTATTTGTAAAAAAAAAAAGCTTCGAACACGGTGGTCTTAATTTGTGAAAGCAAAAATTTATGAAAACTTCACAAAACGTGTAAACGCCTCTTATAAATTCAAGGCATTTTGTTAGTTTCTTTCAAATGCATGACAAGCATGCGCAAGTGTACTAGTGAAAAAGTCACACATATAGAACGGATGTTGGATTGAAGTAAAATTAAAATCTTTTGATTTTCTTTCAATCTAGGGTCCTGCATTGAAGTAGTGTAGTGTATATGCAAGATTGATAATGATCATGCATTTATTGGTTCATTTGCGTTTAGTACGCTGAAGAGATGAGAACACAGCACAACATAAGCACAGATTTAAAAATTAAAACAGTAAATAAAAATTGTATGATGAAATGCACAGACAAAATAAAACAAATGACTCGCATAAAATTGAAGAAATTCCAAAGAAATTCGTAAAATCACAATTTTGCAGAAAAAAAACTCACAAAGCGCAACGTCCTCTCACCACACCGTCGATGTAAAAATAAAAGATTGAAGACTCATGCTTGATAAGTGTATATGCAACTTTAACCCCAAATTACCAATACACTTGCATATGCTTGTCATGCATTTGAACAATGTATATCCGCCATTATTCTTCTCTACCTAGATTTAACCTAATATACTGGTACTATACCACCGACCGTTTCCAGTTGTCTTGCAGTTGCCTAACCGAACGCGTCCACAAGCAACAATTAATGGAGACCATACATTTCATGCAATAAATTATTTCAAGAAGTTGATTTCAGCATTTTTTTCTTACCATCTTTGTGGCAATAAATGAAGAAATAATTTGACATCTAAGGCCAGTTTGACTAACATTTGTGCTGATGTTCACCCTTATATTCATACTATAATTTACCAAATGAACTCAGAAATAAAAATTTCTGCAACCATTTTTGAAATAAAGATAGAAATAAAAAATTGCTTGTTGAGGCGTAAGGAAATAAGCTTCATTAAAACTTTCGATCTATTATTCTTATGCGGAACAAAGAAAGTGTAAAAGATAATACCGAAGACCGACCGAAATCAAAATGGCTGCGATTTTTTTTTGTGTACCATTTAACATGAAAAAGAAACAACGAACATCACTTGTGTAAATGCGAAAATTGCTAAATGGAACTAGGGACATTTTTGTATGTTTTTCTTATCACATTATAATTCGAAATGCAGTACACATTGGCATAATGGTTAGTTCGTTGAGCTTTCATACAGAAGGTCTTGGTTTCAATTCTCAGCAGCAAAAAACGGGGGTGCAGCTGCAGCGTGTCTACACTTGATGACATAATCAACTAAAATGCATTTTAGTACAGTTCGAAGAGAAGCTGTGATTCGAACTGTAGGTAATGATGTAGGGCGTTTATACGTTGATTATGATATCAAGTGTAGACACGCTACCAGGGATGTACTGCGTCTGGAATTGAAAAATCCTCTAAGAGTTTCTCTTGTCATGAAAAGTGCTGCTCATTAGCCGTTTGGAATCCGCAGAAAATTGTAGGTCTCCTCTATTCCTATAGTACCATAACACGCACACAGGAATGGTTGAGAGTTGTAAATCACTAGGCCCTGGCTCTCTTTGAGGTGTTGAACCTCCAAATTTATTTATTTTAATTCGAAATACAGTTATATATCTAAATAAATAAATTTGGTGGTGCAACAGCTCGTAGGGAACCAAGACCAAGTGACTTACAACTCTCAACCCTTCTTTTGTGTGTGTTACCAGTTACCAATTTTCTGCCGAGTTCGAACGGCAATGATAAATAGCACTTTTTATGACAAGAAATACTCTTGAAGGATTTATCACTTCTTTGCAAGAAGCAATACAATGCTGAACAAATTTTTGCAGCGCCCTCAAGATGCTCTGCATGAAAATCCAAGGCAATAATTACCATGCCAAGGTGTGCTACGAAACACAGTTATGCCTTAGAAAATAAGTTAAAGAATGATAAAAGAGAAGTAGTTTTATTTAAGTATGCCAAAAAATGAGGAGAAACGGAATAATTTAAATGAAGAACAACAATGCAAATCCACCATAAATCGCTTAGCTTGGGCGCCATTTGTCTTTTCTTATAATCAGTTTATTCTAACGAAGAATTTATGACACTTCTTTTGCATATTTAAAACTATTAACTTTTATGAATATCGGTAGTTAAAGGTCGGTTCATTCTTATGTAAGTAGTTTTTTGTTTTCAAAAATTCTATTCACTTTATTGTCTTCTAGTATAAATATCAAATCAATTTATCTTCACTATTACAATTTATTTCATAATAATCATCTTTCTGTCATGTAATTATCTCAATTCATCATTTTAACACCCGTTACCTCTTTTCATTTAGATAGTACAGTACCTCTATGAACCCGACTTGAAAAACGCTTATACCAATAACCCTCACACACTGACACTGTCTCGATCGATCGTTCTATTTCTAATCCATTAATTACATGGTAGTTTTACAGATATTTCCAATAATCCCTTATTTTAATTAATGTGATTTAGTCCCTGTATGTAGGAATTCAATTTTTTTTTGTGTTGTTTGGTTGGCTTTTTGTGTCAACACAGAACACAGGGGAACCTTAAATCTTATGTGACATGTGCCTAGGAGAATACAGTTTTTTTTTCTGCCAGGATATAAAAAATGTCCCTTTACCTTTTTTTGTTTTCCAAAAAAAAAAAACACTTTCGTTTTAAGTTTTTTTTTGTTATATTCAAAATTCCAATTTTGGAATTGGGGTGAATTTCAATAAAAATCGACTAAAAATCACCCAAAAAATTGGTGTTTTCTAAAAGGGATATTGCAAGGATTTGTCACACAGCCAGCTGGTATATGGGTGCCACATCAAGGATTACCTCTTCTCTCTACGTACATACTGTTTACCCAATGTCAATAATACCGTTCTGGCATCAATAAATGAAGCAAAGCAAAAGATTCTCGAGACTACCCTCTGATGGGTGTATGCCGACCTCGTGTGACATCAGGTCGGCCGGTTTAATTTTTAAGTTCTCCTCGCGTGTCAACCTTCTTCACCCTTAACTTGAAAATTTCCAAAATTTTACTCGTTTTTGGGTAAAAATTGCCAAAATTACGAGCAATTTTTTTCATTCTTTTTGTTTGGAAAATATCTGCAATGACGCATGGCGAATCTTTTATACGTCGCCGGTATTAATGACCCTTTTTCTCGCAGATTAGTCACATTCTTCTAGAACTTCTAACTCTTTCGATTCTTTTGATCCAACGAAATTGATAGAGTTAGGGTTGCAAAATGCACTGGACTGTGTGTTAACGCGAGGGTTACGTTTGTGTACACTACTCATCAACAAAAAATGTCACCCGGCACCGCTGATGATACGTATACGGTGCGTGTGAGTCCCTATTAAATTTTTATCCTTCAATGGGACGATACACACTACCAGAGAAAACTGAGGGGTGTATACATATAAATAAAATAAAATTCTATTTTTGGGTTAAATTTTTCCACATTTTAACGAAAAACATTTGGAATTTTTGATTTGAAAAGTTAGAAGGGTTAGAAAAAAAATATTTTTAATGGATTTATATTCAGATGTGAGTGCTTATGGCACACACTGAAACACGCGCAATATAGTCTACTTTAAACAGAATGGCAGATGTTTTTCAAAAAGGGTTACAATGCGCACAATTAAAAATGCGACAAATATTTTATAGATACTCGTACGTTGGATAAAATTTACACCGTCCAACCCGCCGCGCGCCGGATGTCTGTTGCTTTTTTTGGAACTCTCACGCGTATAGAATTCGACGAGTCCTTAGATTCAAATTTCAAGTTTCTAGATATCGATTACTGCTTTTCATGGTGGAGAAATTTTCTTTTAATGGGTTCAAAAAACTGAACTCTTTTACATTATTTGGTGTTAGATGTTATCAGAAAATTAACAACCTTTAATTAACAACCAAGTCAGTTTGAAAAAAAATGATTTATGATTTTGGTTGTTTTTTTTAATATTGAGGAGATTTTTAATATTTTTAGTCAAGTTATAGAATTTCGTTTCATTTTTTTAATCGTTTTATTTTTATTTTTGTGTTGCTGGTGGTTTCATTAGTTTTATTCTATTTTATTTTAGGTATATTTAATTTCAATTTATAAATATGTATATGGATTTTATCTCAAATTATATATTTGTATTTATTTTGTTTTGCATTATATGTTAGTTACCATTAATTACTTTCTAAAATTTTATTTTTAATTTCTTTACTGAATGAGTAAAATATCAAAAACAAAACAAAAAAATTGAATGATAAATATATATAAAAAATATATATATAAAATATTAAAACAAATTCCTAGTTGATAAGAAACCAAAAACGAGCGCAAAATCAAAATTTTTCTTAATTATTTAAGACAAACATTTATAAAATAAAAAAAAAAAAAAAAAAACAAAAGAAAAAGAAAAAGAGACAAAATCAAAACTTAAATAAAACCTCTATTATAATATGTATTTATATAAATATTTACTTAAAATTATTATACTATATTTAAAATTTAAATAAAATATAAAACAATATTATATTTAATGTAATTGTAAAGAAAAAAAACATAAACAATTGTGTACTAAGGTAAAATTTAAAAGAACAAAAAAATATTTAAAACGTAATAGCTTAAAATATTAAAAAATGAAAATAATCGAAAGGAGGGAAAAACAAAATCTTAAAAAACCTATATCGGAGGCACAAAATCAAAATTAGCATTAGTAAATTAATTTAAGAATTACTTATATTATGATATATACATATATATACTGATTAAATACAAACAAAAGAAAGAAAACGTAAAAATATAAACAAAAATTTTATTAATATTAATGTAATACATACAACAAAACAAACATTTAAACTGAAACTAACATAAAACAAAACAACAACAAAAAAACAACAACAAAACTTATGTGTTATTTTAATCTGGAATAAAAATTTAAGGATATACTTGTGTCCTGAATGTTGGAAAATGTAAGTGAAAGAGTTTCATTTTTTTTGTTTTTGAAGTAAACATTCTTTAACGGCGCTGCGTATATAGGATTTTAGACCGGTGAGTAAAACTGATTTAATCATGTCAATGGGCTCTGGGGTAATATTTTTAGTCGGGCTCGAGAACCCTTTGGTTCCTATTCTTAAGTTATAACTCTCATTAAAGCTAGGCAAAAGGCCTTTTCTATACGTACATCAATTTTATGCTACATACATTTTTGTTATACAACTGAAGTAAAGAATATAACATTAAACCTTAAAGATTTTAAAACAATTTCTGGATACACGCATAAGTATGACAGTGTAAGTTTGTTTTATTAAAACATAAATTTTAAATATCCTGTTCTGAAAATTTTCTCCGACCGTATCCAAAGCTCACATTTCCCAATCTTAGGATAAAGTTTCTGATATAACCTCGACCTACTAAATTGTGTTGAATAAAGCGAAAGAGTTTAACAACAAGAGTATTAATATTTTATTGGTGTTTTTTATCGTATTTGTGGACTGTAAAATTGTTTAGTTTTGTCTTTAATTTAATTGTCAAAGTCGTAGTGTAGTTTTATATGTTTTTTCAATTATTTTATTTGTTAATAAATGTAATGTTTTTTGTATAAATTATACTTATTTAAATTCTGCTGCTGCTGCGACTGCTTCTCTCGGAGGTTGACTTAAAAAGGGAAAAATAATACCTTCATTACAAGCAGCAGCAGATTACGAAAGAAGATAACAAAAGTAATGTAAGATTAATGTAAGATTATCGTATAGCAAAGATTAACAAATTCTAGTTTAAAAATTAAAGTAGGGTAAATTAACATTTGTTTGACAAAAAATACAATTCTTAATTTGAGAATTTAAAAATGTTGATTGTAGTTCATAACATTCAGCCCCCCCTGGAAGACTCTGGTCTTTCAGTAAACGGCAACGGAGAAAGTTTCACCACGGGTCGAGTATAGCTACCGCTATTGGTCTTGACGGTGACGACTCGGCATTTACTGTCTGGTCCAAGATGGATTTCAGTTACACGTCCAAGAATCCATTTAGATGGTGGAAGATTGGGCTCCTTTAGTAGCACGACGTCATCAATTTTTAAGTTACGTTGCGCTTTTTGCCACTTTGGGCGACTCTGCAACGACGTCAAATACTCCTGATGCCAGCGTTTCCAAAAACCTTGCATTAGTGCCTGTAAAAGAGACCAGTTATTTTGCATTGAAATATTAGGCAAAGAAACATCAGGTAAGGGAACTGCAGAATAAGATTCTCCAATCATAAAATGTGATGGAGTTAAAGCAGTAGGTTCAAAGTCAGATGTTTGCCACATAGGCCGTGAGTTAAGAAGGCTTTCGATTTTGGCTAAGAGGGTGTACATCTCTTCGTAGGTCAGACTTTGATCACCGATAACGCGTTTGAGATGGGCTTTAACCGATTTTACTCCAGCCTCCCATAATCCTCCAAAATGAGGAGCGGAGGGTGGAATAAATTTCCAAGCGATTTGGTCCTTTGAAAGATGATCACTGATGATGGTGTTTCTCTGCTGACTCAGAAGTAAATCGTAAAGTTCACCAAGTTTTTTCTTAGCTCCATGGAAGTTTGTTGCGTTGTCGCTCCATATTTCTGTTGGCTTACCGCGGCGCGCCACGAAACGATCTAAAGCTAAGAGAAATGCGGTTGTCGATAAGTCCCCAACTAACTCAATATGAACTCCTTTGGTGACGAAACATACGAAAAGCGCGATGTATGCTTTAACAAACTTTGGATTACGTCCACGAGCTAGGCGAAGCGTTATGGGACCAGCGTAATCGCAACCAACCTTACTGAATGGGCGGGCGAACCGAACACGCTCTGCTGGGAGATCACCCATCAGCTGCTGAGATGAAGTTTGTCGCTGTCGAAAGCAGTCATTACATCCGAACACAATTTTTCTTAAAAGATTTCGGCAACCGAGTATGTAATAGTTTTGCGTAAGTAAAGCTATCATATGAGTCACACCAGCGTGTAGATGCTTAATGTGAATATAACGAGCTAACATTTCAGCGATGGGATGTGATTTACACAAAATTATTGGATGCTTTTCATTATTATAATAAATCCGATTGGTTTATATGACCACCTACCCGAAGCACATTTGATTGATCACAAAACGGAGCTAGAGGTAAAAGTTTGTTCTTCGAAGGCAATTCCTTACCTTTGGTAAGCAAGTTAATCTCAGAGTTAAATAAGGAAAATTGGGCACTCTTTATAACTAGAGTTTTAGCTTCATCAATTTCTTGAGGACACAGATAGCGGAACAAGCTTGAGCCAACTCGATATTTTATATATTAAATTATCAAGAATGTTTTCAGCGTTTATATTCGAAACAAATACCTGAACTTTTGTACTTTTTCGTTCTTCCAAATTCTCGATAGAGATTTCATCCATACTATACCGCGATACCGGCCACTCAGTAGATTCCTTTTTTAGCCACGGTGGTCCATTCCACCAGATATCTGTTGATGCTAAAAGTGATGGTGGAATACCTCGCGATGCAACATCAGCTGGATTTTGCGGAGAACGAACATGATTCCAGCATTTGAAGGGGATGGAAGATTGGATCTCCGAAGTTCGGTTAGCAACAAATACTGACCATTTTTTAGGAGGAGCAGATAGCCAATGCAGCACTATTGAAGAATCTGTCCATGCAAAAACGGGAAGTTCTTTTTCCTGTAAAGAGTTTTTAATTTTATTTATTAGTCGAGTTAATAGAAGCGCTCCACAAAGCTCTAGTTTTGGCAATGATAAAACTTTTATCGGGGCAACCCTAGTCTTGGCTGCTACAATCGATATCGCGACGTTTCCATTTTGGTTTGTACTTCGGCAGTATACAACGACGCCATACGCGTCCAACGATGCATCACAAAAGGCATGAAGCTCGCAGTTGTTCCTGTTCGACCAAATGACTCTTGGAATGGATATTGCTTCAACTAAGTGAAGTTCATCACGGATGATATTCCAGCGATGAGCAAGTTCCTCAGGCACGTCTGCATCCCAGCTTTTTTTTTTTTTTTTTTTTTTATAATCTACCCGCGCTCAAGGGATTATGATTACCCTTTAAATGTTTCAACACAGCACGGGCCTGGAGTTAATGAAGAGAAAGAAGGATAGGAAAGATGTGTGGCACGATGTTCTGAGACTGAAGGTTGTTGTCTCAGATATTTTATCTCCAGGGATGGCGGCTGAACTAAAGCGGAGAATGCCGCGTCTTATTTCTTTGTCGCTTATAATTCACATTATTTTATTCGTGATCATTCTTGTTGGGCATACTAGTTTAACTCAATTACATGTTGTTAGTGTTATGCCTGAACAACATGTAATGAGTAAACCAGCAACCCATTGATGACAATTTAGAAGGTTTTTAATGAAATTAAAACGACATAGACGACGGTAGGGATCGAACCTGTGATCATGAGGTTCACAGGCGAGCACACATCCATCGCGCCACGGCTTATTGAAACTAGGGTCAGCTAATTCAAGCGACAGGTAAGCGTGATTATTGAAGTGAGATATGGAGACAGGTGGAAGCAATGACATCAATTTGGAGATGACATAGCAGTCAATGTCAATGTTATTTGTATCAAATCGAGAAGATAAATTTAGGTTAACCACACCGTTGGTAACACCCGCGGATGTAGATATAATAGTCCCAAACGTTGGACGATCTGCTCTGTAATGAAAGAGACTTGCGATCCTGTATCCAACAAAACGCGAACATTGTGTAGAGTTCCTTCCTTATCTTGAACCCTCACAACCGCTGTAGGAAGAATAGTTGCAAAATGATGAGACGACTCCAGTGAGTGACAGTTAACAATTGCAGAATGAGAATTAAGCGACGACGGAGGGGTTCTGGGTTTGAACTGATCCCCACCAGTGGAAGTTGTTGGTGCTACGATTTCAGTAGGATGAACCAACGTATTGTGCCGCTTGCTGCACATTTTGCAGCGTAAATAAGACCGACACCTGTTTGATGCATGGCCTAGACGAAAACAGTTGAAACAAATTTTATTATCCCTAGCGAAATTCCGACGATCTTCACAGCTTAGCGAAGAAAAAGATTTGCATGTGGAAAGCTGATGATCGCTCTTACACATTAGACATCCTGCCTTGGTTTCAACCCTTTACAAGGTCCAATTGACTCAGCAAATGAAGCCGCACGACCATCCGCTTCGTTATCGCTTCTTAGTTTGGGCATTAGAATAGCTTGAATCGCACAACGATTTTGGGCAAAAAATCATCTTTTCTGACGAGGCGCATTTTCATCTCGAAGCCAATGCATCCACAGAGAGTGACAGTTTGGTGCGGATTGTGAAGTGTGGCATTATGGACCATTTTTCTACGAAAATGAGACTGGGAACAACGTTTCGGTCAATGGTGGGCATTACAGAGTCATGTTAACCGACTTTTTTTTACTGAAAATGAACATTTATTTGAACGACCTCTGGTTCCTTGGTTCCTGCAGGATGGCGCGCCATGCCATAATTAATCTTTTGCGCACCAAATTCCAAAATTGTGTTATCAGCCGTCTTGGCGATATGAATTGGCCGCTTCGTAAATGCGATTTGACCCCTTTGGACTTTTTTCTTTGTGGGGAACTTTGAAAGATGTTATATCAACAATCCGGAAACAATTCAAGCCCTTAAGGCCGATATCATCCAAGCAATCCGTGAGCTACAGCCTGAAATCATCACCAAGGTCTTGGAAAATTTGAGTGAGAGAATGACGTTGTGTTAAAAACAAACTGGTATTTGGCCCACCCTTAAGAATTCTCCATCTAGAATAATGTAAAATAACATTTAAACAATCACAATCTATGTAAATTTGTTCAGTGAAAACATTAATTTTGAAGTTGAATGCGTTCATTTGTTTTCATTTGCAGTTCTGTTCGTTTTCTTCATCTATCAAATTTGGGGTTGTCCAACATAAAGATTTAGTAAATATGTACGTTTTCACCAAAAGATAATCCGAGATTTAAATCAAGAAATTTAAAATAAATCTCTTAGGCGAAAACAATTCAATAATTTATTTCACAATAAATAAATGTAAGCAACTAAAATCTATTACTATTATAATATTTGATTCTTCATAACAATCTGAAAGTAATAATTGTTGCATTGAATAAGTGAATTCAGCTTGCATATTTTTTTCTGGCGGACCAGACTTCGACCAACAATGCCTTGACTTCCGCCAACCAAGTTTTTCCTTGTTTGCCTTTCCATACTCTGCTAATTCTTTACTTACATATGTATGTATATACCCAATATGGAGAAACTTACTGATTTTTATAATTAATTCATTCGCCATTCACGAAATCGTTTTTGTTTGATTGTCAATTCCATAAAATGACATCTATGTGTGTTTGGTACAAATATTAGTAGTCCATATAAAGATCAAAGTATTATCCCACGGAAGGCATTGAAGCGCAAAACGAAGGAACCGTCGTCGTTGGATGCCTTCTATTCTTGATATATGTATGGGTTCAATTAAAAGCTATCTTCATTTATGTATGGGTGAGTTCATAATCGTCAGCCTAACTAAGAACTCCATTATCTGCGTTAATAAAGTCAGATTTTCGATCGAACTAACCTAGCCCAACTACAGTACATACCGTTCATAAACGTCAAACTGTAATCAGCGTCGGGCAGATTGTGCAGCTGAATTTTTTTGGCTGAAGAAGAGCGGAAATTTATAAAATTAATTTTACAGTCTCAAAGAAGGACGAAGAGGCACTGTATAATAATCGGAAAGAAGCTTACATTGAATGTGGACCTCGACATCCTAAAATGACTACGGAATATATCGCCAGGATACTTTGAAACCACCTTCATTAAGAATTCATTTTTTGGCAATAAAGTCAGGCCTTTTTCTTTTCTAATGCATTTGTGAACGCACTCACAATGCAGAATGTCTGCAGTAAACAAAAAGGCCTGACACCCTTTATCCTGATATGGAGGCCAAACTTGAGACGCATACTCAAGTAGAGGTCGGACAAACGTTATGTGAAGCGATAGGGTCACGTAAGGGTTGGGAAATTATTTAGACTATATTTCTATAAAATTTAATGCTGAGTTGGCCTCATGAATTATTTCATCATTATGAAGTAGAAACTTAAGTTCACGGTCATATAAAAGTCAAAGATCCCTTTTCTACTGTTTGTATGGGTTGATTATGAAGATAGTAAAGACGGGGAGTTGTTTTAATGCGTTTGACTGAAAACGTCATTGTCTGGCATTTGCTAATGTTGAGCTCTAAGCAATTATTGATACCCCAGGTTGAGAAACTGTCGAGATGTCAATGTCGTTAATTGTAAGGATGAAGAGGAGAGCTACCTTGGGGGACACCAGAAGAAAAGGATTGGAAAGTGCGGATTTGAACTGGACACAATATTCACGAACCTCTAGGTAAGAAGAAATCCATTGCATGAAAAGGGATTTAAATGAGAGTTTAAAGACTATGAGACTGTGGGAAATTTTGTCGAAAGCTTTGCTGAAGTCAGTGGAGACCATATCGACTTCATTCACGTTTTCTAAGCCTGTTAAAGTGAATGAAACGAATTCTACAAGGTTTGTGGTTTTAGATCTGCTTTTTAAGAAACCATGCTGTGCTGGGGTAATTAAGGACCTTCAACGGAATTTGAGGAGCTTATATAAAATGAACACATTAATAAAAATTATACAGTGCCTCGCAAGTAACTAATAGTGTTAAGAGCCTATTTCAAACCATAAACAAGCAATGTTTTAAATTTTCAATCCAACCTTATCGGTTGTACGATAGCTTATGATAAACATATGTATACCAAAAGAATTCGCCGTTTTATTGATTTCTTGATTAGAAAAATAAATGAATCCATGCATGAACTCAAGAGCAGTTAGCTGTCAAGTGTATCAATCTAATATTAAAATTTTCCCCAATCAACGATTGTTATATATTTATTTATATCCAGATCAATAGTTTTATCATTAATCCAAATTTCAGCTTTCTGCAACAACCCTGTTGTTGCAAATTCATATGAACTGCGTCCATTTGGTGTTCATACTAATTTACAACAGGACCCCTCGTGATTAATTTGTTTCCCTGGTTTTCATTATGTGGGAATAAATGGACGTCTGTCTAATGCACATTTTAAATGAAAAAAATGGAGACTTGAAATACCTTTAGCGTTAGACACCATCTCGAATTTAAAACTTTTCAGTAGAAATGTACATAAAATTGTTGTTCAAATTTTATTTGTCTACAACTTTAGTCTTAATAGTTGTTTGTTTGTTTGATATTTTTTCATTCAATCAGTGAAATATAACTATGATCATTACTTCTCTTTTTATTTTTAATGGCATGAATGAGCATTATTGAAACACACAAAAAAATACAGGATAATTTATTAAATCGTAAGAAGAGAGCGGAATACGCAGAGTAAAGATACAAGATTTCGAGCCGCTCGACCCTTTAAAGTTGGCCGCATATGGAACTTAAAGAAAATTCCTTTTTGTCTAATTACTCACTCATTTTCTTCAGATTCCATAACTGTGATCGCAATAGTTTTTGCTAGAGATAGCTGTTTTTGACTTAAGTCAGAAAATAGAAGTTGTTTCGACGAGACAACAAACAATCAAATCCTTTAAAAATAACTATTGTGAATTAATTTTAAATGTACTAAAATTTGAATTTCGCGCCCTTCCGGCCATCTTTATTTTAATAAATAATAAGAATGAAACAAAAATAAGAAAATAAAGACATTCCATTCCGAATATTGAAACCGCACGGTCTTTTCTTTTCGCTGCTTTAATTAAATTTTTCGTTTGTTTTAATTTTAAAAAACATAAAACTTTAAAGTTTTTTTAGCTCCAAACAAGAGCTACTTCGTAAAAAATCTTGCGAAATTTCATGGCGTCCGAGCAGGGACAAGTTTAAATTATTAAATTTGTTTTTTTTTAAAAAAGTGTACTTAAATACAAAAATATATATAAATATATATACATTACATAATTATTTAAAAGAACCGGAATCGCGGGTTGTACCTATAAATTTAATTAATTAAAAATTCGGTGGAATCAAATTTATCGCAATTCGTGCGCAATAAATTTTATAAAGAGTGGCTTAAACCAAAAGCCCAACAACAAAAACCACCACCAGCAACCAAGTAGGACTGCAACAACAACAAGCAGCCACCGGCTCAGCAGCACCCGTTGTCATCAGCAAAGGAATACCCCGGAGCTCCAAAGCCAACCCCCAATGCACAAAAACTGCATGGCTGACAAGTGCCCAAGGGAAGTTGAGACAGAAACAGAGGTATACACAAAAACTGAAAGTGTTGTTAATCAGATTGCAAAAATTGCAACATTTAATTGTTTTCTAAAAATTAATTGATTTGAAAAGGAACACAACTTTCAGTTTTTGTCATTTTGCAATTGACATATATATTTGATTTTTGGTGAAACAAACAAAGTGCGTGGTTTTCTTTTTAAAATTTTATTGCCAGTTAATAAATTTAATAGTAAAGTGATATTAAAACTAATAATTCACGAAATTTACTTAATTTAATTTGTTTTCGATCTGCCTCCTCGCCGCGCCGCCGCCAACGTCACCGTCGTACATCGATTTTTGCCTTTGCGCAACCACACCGATATTTACTTCTTTGAAATTATTTTGGAACTTTACGTTCTTTAATTATATTCGCGAGTTGTGATTAAACAATTATATAGCGATATTTTAATAAAATTTAATAGAATAATTACGAAAACGACCGAAACTCGTGTTAAGTAAAAATTGTTTACAAATTGTTTTGACATTTCACCCGTATTGACAGTTCGTTCAATTAGTATTGACTTTAGTTAAGTTCTCAACTGTCAAGAGTGGTCGTAGTCAGTGACACAAAATAATTTCTAAAATTTGTATACGAAGAGTGTGTTCAGCTAATTATTTACAAAGAAAAATTTATTTTTTTTTCGTTTGAAATAATTTCGAGTTGAAGTAAATAATTTTCGGCAATTTGCACATAAATAGTTTATTGAAATTAATTTTCATTTTCGTGGAATTTCGTATGAAATTAAACTAATTTTTCAACGAATTTTCAAATATTAGAAATCAAAACTAAAGTGCAAATTGAATAGTTTCCAGATAAATTAATTCTAGGAAAACAATTATTATCTTTCGAAAGTTAATAAATAAATAAGAAACGAATTACAATGACGGGCAAGAAACGGCAGGAATCACCAAAAAAGAGTGCAGATCTTGAACATTTAAGGCATCAGCGACTAGTAATTAAAAATAATATAATTCGCATTAAAACGGGTCTTGAAGAAAAAACTTTATCGTTGAATCCAATCGAATTAGAATGTCGATTAGATATATTAAATTCATATATTGACCAATTGATGATTTGTCAGTCGGAAATAGAATCAGCTGATCGAACTGATGATTTCCGCGGTGAATTGGAAGACATTTGCGTTGGTGCAAAAGCACTACTTATTTCACTGGTCAATAAAAGACGAAAGTCGAGTGCTGTTGACTATTCTTTTAGCAACCCACACCATTCACGACTTCCTAAAATGTCTTTACCTAAGTTCAGTGGAAAATACTCCGAGTACAAAAATTTCATCAGTCTTTTTGAAAACTTAGTCGACAACGATCCAACACTTCCGGATATAGAAAAGTTCAACCATTTAATTTCATGTTTATCGGGTGAAGCTTTAGGAACGGTTAAGGCTTTCCAAATTACCGAACAAAACTATCCGAAAGCGCTGGCGAGCTTAAAGAAAGTTTACGACAACAATTGTTTAATATTTTTTGATAATATTTCAACACTTTTTGAATTGAAAGACATTTGCAAACCATCCGCCTCTTCATTGCGAAGCATGATAGATACAGTTTCCGCAATTTATGATTCGCTTCTTTCATTGGGTGATGAAAAGAATATAACAAACGCGATTATTATACATTTAGTTATGTCAAAGGTGGATGCAATCACGAGATCAAAATGGGAAGAACAATTAGACTACAATACTCTTCCTCTATGGAAAGACTGTGAGGAAGCTCTTAATAAAAGATATCAGCATCTTTCTGCTGAAGAAGCTTCAAGTGCAAAGTTCAAATCCTCTGACAAGCAAGTCAAATTGAAACAAGAATCAAGTCGTTATAAAAATCAAAAATCTTCATTTGCTTGCGTAAAATCGCAACAAAACAAAGGCAAATGTTTGTATTGCAAATCGAATGATCATTACATAACGACGTGTCAAACATTTGCTGCACTGCCTGTAATGCAAAGATTTGAATACGCTAAGGGTGTTCCAATTTGCATTAACTGCCTTCGAAAAGGGCACACAGTTTCGAAATGCAAACTTAGTCGGTGCACTGTTTGCAATAGGTCTCACCATACATTGCTGCATCAGTACGAAACAACTTTCAATAGTTTACCGGCACAAGCATCAACAAGTTTTCAAGCTATGCATGCCTCTGTTTCGACTGACCAAGTTATTCTTGCCACTGCAATTGTGCAAATAAAAGGCAGTTCTGGAGAATATATGCCAGCTCGAGCGTTACTTGATTCTGGCTCTCAAGTAAACTTCATTACAGAAGAACTAGCCCAAAGATTAAAACTTCGAAAAGAAGAAAAAGCCTTAAATCTGCTTGGCATTGGAAAGGCAAGTACTACAGTCAATAAAAAAGTACATGCAGAAGTAAAATCAAGATTTAACGATCATTCGTTTTCTGCTGATTATTGGGTAATGAACTCGATATCGTCGTATCAGCCGGATCAAGCGATAAATACTGTTAATTGGAATATTCCTTCTAATATTCAATTAGCTGATCCGTATTTCAATAAGCCCCAAAAAATTGACTTACTAATCGGAGCAGAAACATTTTTCGAGTTGTTGTCTGTTGGTCAGATTAAGCCAGGTCCCGAATATCCAACTATTCAAAAGACACTTCTTGGTTGGATAATATCTGGGAAATACCCAAAAAGTACAAACGCAAATACCAAACATTGCAATTTGGTATGTCAGTCTGAAGATTTACCAGACTTAGATAAAATTGTACAAAAATTTTGGTTATTGGAAGAAATCCCCGGGGAAACGAAAAAATTTCTAACGCCAGAACAACAGTTTTGCGAGAAACATTTTATTGAAAATACTAAACTTTTGCCGATAGGTCGCTTTGAGGTAAAACTACCATTCAAATTGTCTTCGAATTCGCTTGGATCATCATTCGAAACTGCCAAACGTCGGTTTCTCGCACTTGAGCGAAAACTATCCAAAAATAGCGATTTAAGAGCCATGTACATGGATTTCATGAACGAATACATTTCGTTGGGTCATATGTCACCAATAAATAACGAAATCCCAAAAGGCCCGCACTATTTCATTCCACACCAGTGTGTTTTGCGACCGCAAAGCACAAGTACAAAGCTAAGAGTTGTTTTTGACGCTTCAAGTCGAACCTCTTCTCAACTATCACTGAATGACATTTTGATGGTTGGGCCAACTATTCAAGAGGAGCTGTTTTCGACGTTGCTCCGTTTTCGTACACACAAATATGCCATTACGGCTGATATTACGAAAATGTACCGGCAAGTTCTTATGTCTGAAGAGCACACGATTTACCAGCTCATAGTGTGGAGGCAGCATCCGTCTCAACCATTACAAAACTTTCGATTAAATACTGTAACGTATGGTACGTCTCCAGCGCCATTTTTAGCGATACGGTGTTTAAAGATGTTGGGCGATGCTAACGAAACGTCATTCCCCATAGGGTCGAATGTAATTCAAAGAGATTTTTACGTGGATGATCTCTTAACTGGTGCCAACAATCTTGAAACCCTTAAAATAATGAAATACGAAATTCAAGAAGTCCTTAAAAAAGGGGGTTTTCAGTTGGCTAAATGGTTTTCAAACCATCCAGAGTATCTAAACACGGAGAGTTCTGAAAAATCAATAAAATTTAATGATTCAGACTCAACAAAAACTCTGGGAATTTGTTGGCATCCTAAAGAAGATACATTTAGCTTCAATCTGGACAATAATTTTCATGATTTACGAGCTACTAAGAGAAACATACTATCAGTTTCCGCTCGTCTTTTCGATCCTCTTGGTTTGTTATGCCCCATAGTAACCAAAGCTAAGATCTTATTGCAAGAGCTTTGGATTGCAAAAATTGATTGGGATGAGTCGATTCCATTGCGCCTTGATACAAGTTGGCAAAACTTCAAAACCAATTTATCTCAACTTGGCGAGATAAAAATTCCAAGATTTGTCGAAACTCATTCGAACGCAAAAATTCAAATCCATGGGTTTGCCGATGCTTCGATGAGGGCTTACGGTTGTTGTATTTACATCCGAAGCCAAAGCAAGACCGGTATCAAGTCGACGCTATTAACAGCAAAGTCTAAGGTGGCCCCTTTGAAAACGAAATCGCTTCCGCGATTAGAACTTTGCGCAGCGCATACTCTTGCTAAGTTGTGGACAAGAGTAGAGGCAATGTTGAGTCTTGACGTAGAACAAGTTATTTTCTGGACCGATTCCGAAATAACTTTGCATTGGATAAAAACACATCCAACTGCGCTTGCAACTTTTGTTGCAAATAGAGTGTCCGACATCCAAGAGTGGACACATAAAGTATCATGGAAACATGTGCCAACAAAACAAAATCCAGCAGACATTGTGTCAAGAGGCTGTAATGTTGAGGAACTCAATGCGTCAATTTGGTTAAAAGGTCCACAGTTCTTACTGGATGAACAATCATCGTGGCCGGTCAATTCGCATTTTGAATTGTCTCCAGAATATGAAGCCCTAGAGAAACGTAAAACAAACATGGCTCTGATAGCGGTAGAAAAACCTCGGACTAAACTTTTAGATTATATCGAAGAAGAATCTTCATATATCGACCTTATAACTACGTTTGCCTATATAATGCGATTTTTTAAAAAATTAAGAAACAAAACAGAAAATTTCGAAGAATTACCATCGGCAAAAGAGTTGAATTTGGCGTTTCTAAGAATAGTCGAAATCGTCCAAAATTATGAATTCCAAGATGAAATTCAAAAACTTAAAAAGAAAATTTCTTTACAAAATAGTATTCAGAAACTCAATCCTTTCATTCACGATTTTCAAGACAACAATTTTTCATTTTCACTAATTCGTGTAGGTGGTCGTCTGTTGAATGCACCAATTGAATATGATGCCAAGTTCCCGCTTTTGTTAACCAAAAATTCACCATTCGCAAAAACATACTTAACTTATTTACATCGAAAAAATTATCATGCTGGACCTCAAGCTATGGTGGCATTGCTTCGCGAAAAGATTTGGCTAATAAATGCCAAAGAAGCTTGCCAAAGGGTTGTGCGACAATGTATACATTGTTTCAAGTACAAACCAAAATTACTCACACAAATAATGGGTAATCTACCAGCGGATCGATTGCGAGCGCAACGACCGTTCTTAGTATGTGGCGTAGATTTCTGTGGCCCGGTATATACTACTCTAAAGATTCGTGGCCGGCCACCGAACAAAACATATATTTGCGTTTTTGTTTGTTTCGCCTCAAAAGCTGTGCATTTTGAATTAGCTTCTAATTTGTCATCTGATTGTTTTATTCTCGCCCTTAAAAGGTTTATCTGTCGCCGAGGACTTCCGAAGACGATCTATTGCGACAACGGAACGAACTTTGTAGGAGCCCGGACGATCTTGAGGGAGATTCGAGAGGAGTTCGAACAAGGCGCAGAAGCTGTTCACCGGTACGCAACAGAGGAAGGCTTCAGCATCGTCTTGATACCGCCCAGGGCACCGCATTTCGGAGGTCTATGGGAAGCGGCAGTGAAAGCGGCGAAAACGCTGTTACAGCGTACCGTGGGCAACGCGCTTCTAACAACAGAAGAGCTGCTCACCGTTATAATCGAGGTCGAGGGAATCCTCAATTCAAGGCCAATCGCGCCGCTAAGCGCCGACCCCAACGACGGAGAAGCACTCACCCCGGCGCATTTACTGATCGGCAGCAGCTTACGATCGTTGCCCCCAGAAACGGTGCCGGAACAGCAAATGGGCTGCTTGAAAAGATGGCAGCTTCTATGCTGGCTCAAGCAGCAGTTCTGGCGGAAGTGGTCCAGGGAGTATCTGCTTGGCCTTCAAGCTCGATCCAAGTGGGTACAGGAGCAACCCAATCTCGTCGTGGGCAAGCTCGTCCTAATTCACGAGGACAACGCACCTCCACAGCAGTGGAAAACAGGACGAGTCGTGGCGGTCGTCGAAGGGCAGGACGGCAAGGTCAGGGTCGCCGACGTCAAAACATCAACCGGGGTTCTGAGACGTCCAATCGTCAAGCTAGCCGTGCTCCCAAGTGATGAATCTTGAAGCCTTACAGCCATTCAACGTGGCCGGTGTTTCGACGAGACAACAAACAATCAAATCCTTTTTTCGTTTGTTTTAATTTTAAAAAACATAAAACTTTAAAGTTTTTTTAGCTCCAAACAAGAGCTACTTCGTAAAAAATCTTGCGAAATTTCAGAAGTTGTATAAATTGGTATTTATCTTTAAGAAGTAAATGACATGACAGAATCGTGAGAAATTGCTATTTTTGTCTAAACTTTAAAGCGACGTAACAATGATATCGTAAACGAGAAAATCTTACATACCTAAGTCAAAAGTATAAAAAAAAAAAACAAATTGGATTTTTTTCTTATTTTTTTGTTTTGTTTATTCAAAAGATTTAAATGTAATATCGTTTGAAAAACTGCAGAAGCACCGGAGTGCAAAATTAAAGCCATTAAAAGATATACCTACGGGAATAACATAAAAATAAGGCTATTTAAAAAAAAATCATGACCCTATTTCCGTATCGCGAGTGTTTTGACAAAACGTAAAGAATTTATCTAAGTTACCTTACGTAGGGAAGGTATGAAGCTTAATCGAAATCGTAAGAGTAGTTTTCGAGAAGATTAAATAAAAACAGATCATATGGGACTTTTATACATCTTGTAGAAGGAAAGTAAAACTATTTTGTTTTCTGTAGCTAAAAGACATTGCTCTCTCTGCAACTCTTCCTCGAAATTTTTTCCTTAGAGAAACTCGAGTAGCTATTTGTAAAAGATTTTTCAATTGGCGCGGGTAGATTTTGGCGACCGATGGCGGACATGTTGTTTTGGTTACATTTGTCAAATCTATTGTTTATTATTTAATTACTGATGCTTACTGCCCGATTCTCCCCCTTGTGAGGAGTCACAAGTCACAAGCTCTTGTGACTATTCCTTGTGAGGATTGTTGTGACTCGATAACATTTTGGTATTCTCCCCCTAATCGTCACAAGAAAGCTCACAACGAAACTCACCACAGCATGGTGAGATTTTTAAGTGTCATTATTTGAACAGCTGATTATTGAAAACGAAAAAAATACTTTATAAATGTATTGTTTTGGAGAGCGAATGGATCATTTGTATCTCTTAGAGTTTTTAAACGCCGTCGGCGCTGCAAATTTTTTGATGCTATTAGTTTTTTAAAAAAATGTTTGTTTATGTAAAAATGTTACTTTTCATTTTCGTGGGAAAGATCAGCAATTATATTCACTAGAACAAAGTCCACTTCCATTTTTGTTTACTCACAATTATTCACAAATCTAGAAAATTTTCTTACAAAATATACTGAATGTCAGTCCAAGAAACTTAAAAATTTATGAGTTGTGACCTACTCTGAAGGAGATCACAGTTTCGATTGTTTTTGTGACTCTCACAAGTTGTGACTGAGCGGCAGAATCCGAAAAAGTCACAAAATCAATTTCACCTCTTCTTGTGACTTGTGACTTATCACTGACTTTGGGGAGAATCGGCCTGTTAATCACCGCTGCAAGTAACACAATATAATAGCACGTCCAAATGATTAAGCTTTATTATCAAAATGAATGTTCGTTTGTGCAAAATTTGCCATTCAGTCGATTCCTCGCCGTGCACAAAAACTCATCCTCTCGCAGACTTCAACCTGGCCAGCACATGGTTCCATGGGAATGGCGCTATGTGCCACACAAAAAAAAACAATAACTGATAATCACTACTGATTGAATTTTCGTTTAAATTTGAATTCGTAAGAATTTATGAGAAATCAAATATTTAAAAATTTATTAATAGCTCTGGTAACACTTCTTTTGGAATTTATCTTTGATCAAAACCATTTGTATACGAGTATATTTCCAATTGAAATTCTGTTTATCAAATTTCACCATCACTTTTCTGGAATAACGAAGACGTAAACCATTCTTCCAGGCATTATCCGAAACATTTCAATTGGAATACCTAACCAAGGAACCAAACCATGAACTGTCCTACCGACAATCCACAATCTTTGTTATAAAAATTACCGACCATTTCATTTACAATACCAAAGACAACAACCATATTTTTTATTTTGACAGCCACTCTACTTTGAGAGACTGTGTGTAAAATAACCTGAAAGAATAAAACAGAAAATTACCAGTAACTTTTGAATTCTCTCCTTCTGCCAACACAGAACAGTAATGCAGAATTTATTTATTTTCTTATTCCACCTCAAACCTACATACATAAAATAAAAACTAAAAGAAAAACAAAACAAAGGCAGAAGCAAGATAGTTTTATTAATAATTCGAAGTCAACAACAACCGGAAGAACATAATTTCAACTTCCGTTTGTTGTGTGTAGAAATAAGTGCGGCTGTACCCCTCCACTACCGCTCTCATAACCATCGCAGTCGAACAGCAATTCTCTTTTTACACATACCTACTCCACACACGAATATGAACGAAAAAAACAACTTTGATACGGCGACAGTCTTGTTGGAAAAAAGTAGGCCAGTGTTTATGTGTATCCGCTTATGGCTCGACCCGAGTGACATCTATATATTGGACCTATAATTAAAATTTTAATTAAAGTGTCTCAACTCTAATCAAGACTGAATAAGAGAGAGCGAAAAAGGATGTTTATTTGTCTCTTTTCATCGGTTATGGTATGAGGAATGTTTTTTTTTTTACTGTTTTGTGTTCACCGCCATACAACACAGCACAGCGATCTAACTAAGGTGAGTGCCCCTGTGGAATGTGCGAGCTCGGTCGTTTTTCCCTCCTCCTCCTGTTCCTTTTCCTCATCATCTATGCACACGACGGCAACGATATTAATGCGGCTGGCTTACTATGTTGGCATTTTGTGTATATTTGCGCTATGTTTGTTTGATGTGTTTGTTGCCCTATATACAGAGGAAGAGAAAGAAGAAAAACAAACAAACAACAAAATAACTTGTGCAATGAATAAAAAAAAACAAAATAATAACCACAGACAGCTACAGGCAGCAACAACAACAACGACAATCGTCATTGGAATGTGTCAAATGTGAGAATGTGTCAAACGGATGCGTTGGCGTTCGGTTCACTGGTTTAATAGGCAATGGTAGCGGATTGGCGACGTGTAGTTGTAGTATTTTCTAAGGCGATCTTGATTGTCGATCAATGTTGAATTCATTGACAAAATCAGCTTTCAAAATGATCTCACTTTATAAAAAACAGTCAAACCAAATCGAAAACCGGTTTCGTTACTTATTTCTCCTGCAAAACACACTCATTTCCTGGGAATTTTTCGGTGGTATCTTAAGTCGGTCCCAATAAGAGGAAATGAATTTAGTACATCCGTTTCATCGGTGTCAGGCATTTACTCAAATAAACACACATCGCGAACAAAAAATAAAAAAAATATAATAACACGCATATTCGCAAATTGTTGACCGAAAAAAATCATCACCTACAAAACACTTCCAACACATTGTCCCGTGACATTATAACCACTCACTGCCCACAATCAGTAGAGCACGATCAGCACTTTTTTGTCGTCGGTCGATTCAGTACGGTATACTAATCTTTACTTCCTTTTCAGCACGAGATAGGGAGAGAGTCAAACGGTTTCCGTTTCAAAGTCCGTTTGATTTTCGATGCCCTCTTTGTGCGTTTCGATGACACAACACACAATGTGATGTCCATTTCGATGTCTTTCGTCCGCCACCCATCGATCGGGAAAGAATGTATCATGTATCCCTCTCGCCCAGCTAGCCTGATTGTTCCGTTATCAAAAGTATTCGAAGATAGATACAAAATCAAACAACAGAAAACACACAAAAATGAATTAAATTTTATAAATCGACCGACGAATTGACAGACGGACGAGCAGAGTCAGAGACGCGTGTAAATAAGTGTACGTTGCGTTGCACAGTCTGTCGATCGGTCGGGGCAACCTTTGAGTTAAAAAGTTCACGATTAAATGATAGAATGAAGAATTTATGATAGGGAGCAAGCGTTCGTTGCTTACACAGCACACAACAGGCAGAGTAAAACGATCAACAGCAAAGTGCCTTGTACTCCACCTCGTGTCTTGATCCAGAAGCATTTAGGCCCCAGAGTCGCCCGAATACCGAAGCCACCGAAGCCAGCAGCAACACACACAGTAAGCAGCGCCAGCGCACTGAAAAAAATAAGAAAGAAAAAAATTATAAAACAGTAAAAGAACTTTATCTGCTATGTAGCGCAGATACACATTCCTACACACGTAGCCCGTAGCCGTCGCCATCGCCACCGTACCACCGCGCCACATAAAAGCTCCCCGCTCCCACTATACCCGATAGATCAACCAACGATCATATGTAGGTATGCACGATCGCTCCACATATATCATGCTCTATATGTGTAACCGTGCAAGAGTATAAATCAAATGGCATAGCGAGGAGCATATTTTTCCACTCTCGATAGAACGAGAAAGAAGACCCTAACAGGGCACTAAAAGAGCAGGATAGCGAGAATGTGTAGAGTACGTACTGGTACTGGTGGTGGGCTTTTAACTTATTTAAGTTGATTTCCACTTGGTTTTTTTTACTGTCGAACGGCAACGACAACGACGACGACTACAGACGACGATGTCTTTTGCTAGTAAATAGTAGACACAGATCAAAATTAGGTCAATAATTTTCATTCACATATTTCGATCATATGGGAGAGATTGTCATAGTCATAGGGAGCGATAGAGAGATCATCCACATAAATAGATCTTTTGGGTGCGCTGATCGTCGTTGTCAATGATGGTGGTTCGTTATTGACTTAATGTTTAGTTTTGTAATATAAAAGTTGGATTAGCCAGCAAAATAATCCAATAAATATCCACTTTAATTTTGAATTTAAAGCTTTACATGAACGGGAAGAAAAAAAGAACATGAGAACTGTCAATATCCAACTGTAAGGTTAAACGTCAGTGTCAATTTTTCTATTGTCATATAAATGTTACTGAGTAGGTATGTAGATATAACGTTCTTGACAGTTTGGTTTGTCTATGCTCATTCTTTTCAAGTTCTTTTTATCGTTGAGAGTGATTAGAATGGAATGTTCGTTTTTTGAGGTATGTTCAGACTAGACTGAGACCGGAAGGTAGAAAAGTTTACTTTAACTTTAAGTTTCCAAATTAAAAATTTATAAATAGATAGGTATGTATTGATAAAATCATCAAAGAAAGGTCGACAAAAAAGCAAATTGACAGATTTAACACAAATACTGGTATAGTATGAATTCAGAAAAGCTTATAAATAAATAAAAATAGGTAGTTAGTCAAATTGTAAAAATGAACTCATAATTGTTGCTGTTTCTGTGAGTGGTTTTATTGTGAAGAGCGAACGAGTCGTTAGATTCGTTCTGAATTTATTTTGTATATTCGTGAAATATTTAAGTAATGATGTTAGAACTGGTGAGTGATGAGTGATGATTTTTAAAAACTGAATATATTGGCGCAAAATATTAAACAGCCTATTATTAAGGTATTAGCAATTTGCTAACTTTATAGTAGTTTACTAACTCATTTTTAATTTAAAACATTTTCTTACTAATATCGTACTAATAGAATTTTCTTAATAAATTGCTTCTGAACACACCTAAAACAATGACATTTCGTGTAAAAAAGTAAGTACACGAACCTTTTTTGAAGTTTGCAAATGTCAAAGAGTCATGTGAAGCTAGCACGATACTAAAAAAATAAAGTAGGTATTCGCTGATTTTAACTTTAATAAAAGGGTAGAGCAAGTATGATGCTATATTCGATTAAAATTTGCAAATTCGTTGTTTTAACCTAGTATCATACTAAAACAGCTTTAGCATCGTACTAATTCAATTAAAATTTGGCGTCATTTTTTTTTAAAGTAAAGACAAAATTATAAATATTTTTTTATGATTTCTAGATAAATAATAGAAAAATGATTGACTCGTGGCTTGAACCTACGAAAGTGTCAGTTACCAGGGTCTTTCAATGACTAATTATCATATCACTATTATCCCAATTATTATTTATTTTTTTTTCAATGAAAAACAAATTTACAAAAAACACACTCATACTATTGGTTTGCACTTGAGTTACCTATATAATTATATTGAATATAATGATGAATTGATAAATACAAACGTCATAGCAATAGTCAACAAGAAATAATTTCTTTTTATCAAATCAAACATGACTTATAGATGACGTCTACTGTTACAAATTGACAAGTTGCTAACGTTATTATTACATTTTACCTTTTCGTTCGTCATCAGATAATAATAATGTATAGTACATTTTATACATGACTCGAATTCTGTAATTGAATTTGATTGACTAGTCGCATGCGTTTGAGTATTTTCTAATTAAAAATTATACTTAGTCATCAATAAAGTTAATAGGAAACTAATCGAGTTGTTGTCTATGGCACATTGGAATTCTCTGAATGAAATGAATCAGTATACCTCTCTATCTACTAGAAGAACGTCAAAGAGAGCATTTAACGTCACGTTCGAGTGAATAAGTTCATACCGAACACCTTTACAAGTAAATATGAACATCTAATCACTTTGAAAGATCGTTGTTTATATAATGTCTAATGTCTGATGATTTGTAATGTGAGGGCATGTTCCAAAAAATGAGATTTCACAACTATTGCCCCGTCAAAACGTGAAAAAGCGAATCCAAAACAGAGATGTTTTGGTGAGCAGATCTGTTCATGTTTCTGATATCTCAGAACCGAACCATAATCTTGGCTAACTTTCTTCCATTTTCTATAATATGAACTAAAAATCTTACAATTATAATCAAAAATAGAATATAGCGTCCAAATTTTTTGACTTTTCGTTGGCAAATAAAAAATTAATTCAATATTAAAAATAAAAAACTGTCTGCGACAAATATATTTTTAGATTTTCAAAACCACAAAATGTGTCGATAATAAGTCTAATATTTTAACAGATTAACATACCAAACCTCCTTGGCAGAGCAATTAAATTAAAGAAAGAAAAAGCACGTGTTTTTGTTTGATAAATTTGAAAATGAGTGGGTTTGACAAAGGAGACAGTTTATTTATTTTATTTTTTGTTTATCCCCAAATAATATAAAATAATTTTATTTGAGAATATTTTTAGGCGTATTTAAATTAAAAAAATATATATATTATTCCTATTAGCTTGGCCCTTTTGTTTAAATAAATACGACTTATTATCTTCACTACTGACTAGGACTATAATCTTATCTGAAAGGAAGTAGCTAAAGCACTGATTAAATGGACAAGTTTTACATATCGATTTTAAATGGCGCCAAACGTGAGGGCTACAAATAAATCACAGTTTTACAAAATCTAAAGTTTTAGAATTATTTAAGAAATACTTTTGAATTATAATAAACAATAAACAAAAATGAAAATATAACTCTTACGTTTATAGTAAAAAATGGCGCCCGGCACAAGTCTCACAAGTCCTTAGTTCTTAGTTAAGTTTTTTTTTTTAATATATGTACCTAAAATTCTTTGAAATTTGTACTACTAAGAACTGTCCAAAATAATAGTAACATACAAATCTATTAACATCCGGATAAATTCTCAACATCCTGTATTATCTTGTCACTACAACGAACTTAGGAGACATTTTCATAAATTTAAAGCTTATTAATGTTTAAACGATATTTCAAAACTTCTATGTATCGTTCTATTGCAATATTTAAGAAAAAGAAAGACTGAGCTTGTCATCTGTTTCGCCTTATTCTTGACTCATAAGATAAATAAAATTAAACATAGAATAAAATTTATTTGCATAGTAGGTAAGTATATCCCTAGATATACGAAATGTTAAAACTTTTAAAGATGCGAAGGTTTTTCAACTGTGAACAAATATCGTTCTTATCTTAAGTCCCAGTATGGGAATACTGAGTTCACCATCATAATATCTTTTCCTTCCAATAAGTCTTATCATCCACGAAAAAAGTGTGTGTCACACTCGCATTGGATTCTATTTCTATCTCTATGAACATGATTAATCCGAATCAAATATGAAATAACTAACCACTTCCTGTCATAATCATTGCACTTAAATTGTTCTACTTTTTTTCCAAATCACACTCACATTCAAATACAAAGTATTCTTACCAAAAACAAAATAAAACATCACATAAGTCACAAGGATTTGTCGCTCTCGTTACACACTAATTCATCACTTATCCCCGACAATAAGTCCATTTTTTATTTCATTACAAAATAGATCCATTGATCAAATTTATCTTCTACACACAGTCCTTTGTAAAAAAAAAAACCTTTCGGACCACCACAATTTATATCTCTCGGACATCACAATAATAATTAACAACCACTGTGTAGATGGAGAAACTGGCTGGCCTGCTGCTAGGCTGAGAACGAACAACATGAACCCGAACGCAACAAACAATCGTCTGTCAATGACTGAATGTAACCGAGACTCGTTGTTACTTTACTACTCTCGATCCCGAATGGAATGACTCATCTGAATGGAATTCAATTCATTGTAAACTTGTTGCTACTAATAAGTTTTCTATTACAAGACACACCGATGTACACACTCGCAGTTACGATATACAGATCGGGTGCCTGTATGTGTGCATCCTTCTTCAACTCCATTTGAATTCTACACGATCGTCGTCATCAATTTGTGAGAGAAACACGCTGTGAAGCGAAAATTCTGTAGGCACAGTAGTGTTGGAATATGTTCCTTCTTTAGTGTTTTTGGTTGAAGATCATCGCACTTGCATAACATATAATCCGGTCACACACATACTAGCATGGATTTTCTTTGCAATAAAAAAGAAGATGGAGGAAAAAAAGAACACACAAAATTAATCTAATGGACGCACATTCCAATCTCACAACCACCAACTTCTTCTTTTCGCAACCTGAATAAAATCCCAAGATAAACACGACGATCGTGATG
Source organism: Chrysotoxum bicinctum (assembly GCA_911387755.1). Classification (NCBI taxonomy): domain Eukaryota; kingdom Metazoa; phylum Arthropoda; class Insecta; order Diptera; family Syrphidae; genus Chrysotoxum; species Chrysotoxum bicinctum. The sequence goes on along the minus strand of OU426989.1, from coordinate 210,842,679 downwards.
AAGTGAGGTTGAAAAGAAAATCTCCAATAAGCGCACTAAGGTCTAAGTCGAAGCTGCTGATCGTGGTCGGTCCTAAGCTAAGACGACAACAGGCAAACGAATGATCGGACGGATAGACGGACGGACGGACGGAAATCGCGAAGCCCGATTTTACTCAATGAAAAGTTGTTTTTGGTTTGGTTGTATTGGTTGATGGTAGTTTGAATTTGAACCCACATTCAACATTCCATAATGTTGTTGCCATATATTGTGGTATGTGATCAATGATGGTAACGCTCTTGATCGCACACAGCATGATCATGCTTTGGATGTTGGTAGTTATATGGAGGAATGGAGGTAGGGTTCATTGGAAGGTTAAAAATCAACTAAGGTGTGACTTCTAATGTTATATACATAGATACAATAACAACAACAGATATAGATACTCTACACTTTTATTAGGTATGTTGTTTTTTTTTATTTATTTGCCGTTGTGCATTTTTGATGAATGGAAGACCATAAGGTTGTGTAAAAGGGCCTGATGATGTTTATTGCTTATGGAATGCGATTTATGTACGTTTTCGTATTTTTGTTTTGTTTGTTGTTGGCGCTGTAGTCTTTGGAATTTGGAGAATGTTAATTGTGACGAAAGGAAAGCACTTTAAAATTTCATTTACAGATTTCTTACAAGCTTTATGGGTAGAAAATTCGAAAGGTGAAAGGGATTGAGACCATACCTACATTTTGTTGTTTTGTAAGAATATATGATTTTTTGTTTGTTTATTCGTTTAAGGGGCACTATTAATCTTATCTTTTTCGTTTGCATGATATATCTATGTATGGTTGATTGTTTGTATGATGAGGTTATTTGTGTGCGAAGGGCAAATTCCAATGGTACGGTGGTGTAGAAATTTCGAAATCATTTTTTTTTTTTTGGTTTTATTTGTTTTTGTTTTTTTTTTTTTTTTGTTGAAATTTTTTGATGTATTCTTCGTTTCCCTTGTCCTATTTTAAATAATTTACCTCAGCAGTAATAATAATTATTGGTTAAATATTAGGTTTCGATTTCGAACTATGTATGTGTAGGAAACAAATATTTATAAGAAAGATTTTGTTTCGTTTATTGGGCTTTAATGAATGAAATCTAAATTAAAAGTTTAGCTTTATTATTTTAGATCAGTCCCCAAAACAAATCTAAGAAAAAAAAAAAAAAGTGAATTGTGTACAAAACCTATAACATTCTGAAAAAAAAACTGAGTAAAATTCGATTGGATAAGAATCGTTCATTGACAGCATACAGACATTTGTTCGTTCATTCAGAAATAATCATTTTGTCAATGTATTATTTACCTGAATGAATCTCACTTGTGTCAACACAATTTTGTGTTAGTACAAAAAATGGTGTCAAAAAAATATCAACTTTATATAAGTATGTACATACATATGTATTTATATCACAGGAAGTATTAAGAAATACGAATCATATTTTGGTACTTTTTTATCAACAATAAAAAAAAATTAAAAAAAAAAAAAACATGAATGAAACGTCGGGCGCCACTTAGGTAAATTATTTTAATGAAGTCTTAAACATAAGCTGAGAAAAGAATAAAAGAAAGTCGTTTTGTTTTTTAGTTTCTTATTAAGAAGTTGAAACTTAAAGAGTTAATCCGTGCTTTATAAATAGAATATTGGCAAAGTATGTAACTTATAAGATTTCGAACAGCCGTGCGTCAGTCGGAAAGAAAAAAACAAAAAACCAGAAGAATTAAATAAAACATTTAATTTGTATTAATCTGTTAAAATGTCAAATTTACACAAGAGTTCTACAAGTTTCGAACATTAAACAGTAAGTGTTTCCAATGGAAATCGTTTTGTTCTTCACAAAATTGCAAAATTTAAAAAAAAAATATTTTAACAGACTTCAGATTAAATAATTGAATTCGAAATTACCTTTTCTCAAACCAAAAATTGTATAGGTATCTTGAACATAACTTGAAAAATAGTTATTTTTAACGCCTCATATGCATTTGTGCCAAAAAAAATATTTAAAGCTTGGCTTAGTTTGGTTAGGAGAATATTTCAAATTAGACCGTCTTATTTCTCAAAGCAAGCATGAAACGTTGGCCACCATTTAAAAAAAATTGTTGTCAGTTTTGAAAACAAATATTCATTTAATCATCTTTAGATCCCTTTCGTTTAATTAAAGAGAGAAAATCCAAAATTAAGTGACGATGACTAAATCAAAATTTCCAAGAATCCTTACGAAAAGTTTTCACTCAGCTCATTATTACAGCATTGGTTAATTACCAAAAGGGAATATACACATGTGTACCTACCTAACTCATAAGATCTCATGACTAACCTTATTTAAACTGCATTTTAAATTACAAATAAATGCAAGCATCTGAATATTTATTAGCAACAACTTTGCATGCTGAATGCGAGATTTTGAGCTGACAAATCAGCTGTTCACATCCTAACTAACTGACAATGACAGCTGTTGCTGCTACAACGATGATACACCATGCCATTATACATAGAGTTGAATTCTCACAATGAAAAATAACATCTGATTCATGAGAACAAGACAAAATCATTCATTGCCCCATTCTCAGACCTAATTTCTAGCAGTGCCGTGGAACTGTCAGTACGTACCTAGCCGTATTTTTTAATGTCGAATACAATACTCACAACTGCAACAAAGCCACAAAAGGTCAATTAAACCCCCATATACACACCCGCTCGTTCATAATAATATTTTCTGCTGGTCTCCCAATAATACTTGAATAGTTGAGTTGGTGCAAGTAGGTACCTACGCCTGTCTCCATTCGCTTTATACTCAACTCAGAAGACCATTCGGAAGGAGAGTTCTGTTCGTTTATTTCTTTTTTAATAGAATGCGGTTGTGTTATGGTTCAATACTGCTGACAGTTAATTTATGCATTATGTCTCACCAAACTGTTTTATGGCATGCAACTTAGGAGAAAACCAATTCGCCGCAAAGAAAATAGCTAAAAGCTACTTACCTGAAGTTGGGTGTAGTAAACTTATATAAATCTTTCGTAGCTTTTTTCTTTGCGTGTTGCAAGCAGAATACGAGTATTATTATTACATCAAACAAAAAAGAAATTAAAAATGTGTGGATACGAAAATTCTCAACAAAAAAAGAAAACAATATATGGAATGTGATGCGGCGAAAACCAACAACAGTGAGGCGAAAAAAAAGAAAAATAACTGTGAAATAATGAAAACAGAAAAATAAGCAAAAAATAATGATTTTGGAGTGAAATTACAGAACAAGATCAATGGCCACTGCCTAATAGCTATATAGGGAACCAAAAAGACGCAGGAGCACGGGGAGTTGGGAAGAGGACCAAGCTTTGAAATTGATAATATTGTAGGAGTTGGGAACGATATGATATGAATCGCGAAAGGAGAACAAGAAACGAAAACAACAACACAAAACTCCCATCGGAATTCAAACTGCATTTTGTTCCCATGTTTTTAGTGCTGTTTCTGTCTCTTCTCCTTTCTCCGTCATCGCCTATCGCCCCATTCAACAAAACATAGGAGAACATGATGATGATGAGAATTTGTGAAGTAGACTCGCCGCATTCACACCACTGCTGCTGCTCTCGGGCTATTGCTCACAGAGTTCAAAGACCTCAAGTACACCCAGCCAGAGTCAGCAGCAGAGCCAGCAGGGAGCGCAGTGTAGTGAAGAGTATTTTCATTCATAAAAATGTTTACTCGATTTCGTAATACTGTCTCTGTCGCGACTATTCTCCACGATTACAAATATGTATATCCACTACCATCATGAAGCAACAATTCTCCTTCTAACCTAAACCCTCTTTTCCAAGTTCCACCACCAACACACACCTTCCTCATAAGTTCCACCGCCTTTCCTTTCTACCGCTCCTTCAACAAACAAACCACGTTACACTTCTACTAAATCAATCAACCGACATTCCTTTCGTCGTCGTTGTCCCGTTCTATTCATAGGACCGATTGCGAGACGGCGACTTTCTTCATAGTGACGCTCTGGCATAGAGCGAATATAAATACTTCTTCACTTTGATTGTGTGTTGCATTTAATAAAAATGCAGAAACTTTGCTGGTGGTGAGTATCTATGTGCAGTGGTAAAATGTGATGATAAAAATTGACTTTGTATGCAAGTGCATGTGTGAATGCACTCGTTTTGTCTCGTTCTTTTATAAACTCAATGCATCATGCTGCTGGCAACATTTTAAGCAGCATGCTGCTTTTAGACAGTGATGTTATAAGCTAATTTGATTTTAATTATTTAAAAAAAAAAAAGTTTTTTCATTTATTCAGCCAAGATTGTCAAAACTCAACGAAAACGGGAACTGTACGATTAGATGCAGAACTTTTACATAAATTCCGGAGATATAAGTATCAAACAAAATTTCGAATTTTCAGAACTGGGATCATCAAAATTTCGCAACTTCAAAAATACTGAAAAATGGACCTAACGCTTTTTGGAAAATCTATGTTGGGGAGATTTTAGAGATTCAGAAATCTCAGAAATACTAACGCAGTTTATTAACAAAATCTTTCACTTTTTCTAAGAGTGAAATTTTTATGGTTCACTTGCTTGGGGGGAAATACAATTAAAAGTTCCAAAAAATCGATTTTTTTTGTCTAAAAAAACCGTAAATTTTATGGAGAATACGATGGTCTAACTCTGAATTTGAAATTCGAACTCCATCTTTTTTTTCGGAGCGCGCAACAAGTTTTTTTGAAAAGTCGACGAGGGAATCCGTTTTATATTGTATTTTTTTTTATTTCTATCTACAGGGGTTTTATACAGGGGTTTTAGTTCAAATAGAAATTATGTCATCAATTAATATGTGATTTTTTCCAGGACTATGGCAGACAAAAAATGTGGCCTCCAGAATGCACGCAGATCGATGCCTTACCTTCGACACTAGTGTTTTCGAAGGCCTATAAATCTGACATGCTCCCATGAAAAAATAAAATAAAAATATGAATTTGTAGCTTTAATATGTTGTAAAAGTCAGGTCAAGAGTCAATTTAAAAAAAAAAATTTGAGTTAAAAAAAATATTTAAAAATGCTTGATTATTGGCCTCTTAATTGTATTTCCCCCTTTAATTATTTTTGGTAACATTCGAAATTGATGAATTTATAAAATAAGAGCATGACATCTCCCGCTCAGTCAAATAAACGGAAAAATCTCGAGACCTTTAACTTTATTTGATAGATGATTTAAAAAGGAAAGTTTATTGGAACTAATTTTATTTTTACATTTTTAAATTCCAAGGTTTTTTTGATAAACGGACGTTATCCTACCCGTTAACATACCCAAACAAAAAGGAAAACCACAAAGAAGAAACAATTAAAACTTTGGAATTTTACCATTTATCAACCTAAGCAATTTTTTTTAACCCCGCGACCACTTATGTCTCTAGCAAGAAGATTAAAAATCGCAAGGTGATATTGCATCGTTTAAATGCAGTCAAAGAACAAAATATTGGAGAGCATTTATTTTCTGTTGTAGACTCTCGTTAACTTGAACATACGATAACTTGAACATTCCAATAACTTGAACAAATATTTTTTCCCTTTACGCATTCTATACCTTGAACGGACTATTTTTAAGACTCAATACCTTGAATTTTTCCCCAAAGTACTCTATAAGTTGAACAAGTAAAATTTATGCGAACTCTGTAACTTGAACAAAGTTAATTATTAAATTTCTTAAATTTTTGAAATTATGCAAGGTACCTGGGATGTTGGAACAAAATGCAAACGGTTTTTGTAAAGGGGAATCCCAGGAAATTTCTTTAGTATTTCCGTATAAGGTTTTATTCTTCATATTCGGTGAATTTCTGAATTCCATTTGAACACTTGCGTATTAATGAATCGAAAAACGTTTCAATTAAAATCATTTATTATTAATATCATTATTTATGTTTTAAAATCATTAAAATGAATCATTATTATATAAAAAAAAAACAATTTTTTAACTTGATCCAGTAACTTGCACAATCCTATAGCTTAAACACTCTTGGTTTCGTCCGTGTTCAAGTTATCGAGCGTCCACTGTACTTCTTGAAATATTTTTCTTTTGAAATTTTTAAGCAATTTCATGTTTCCAAACACACCATTTCTGACATTACTCTGGGTAAAGCGAAACGTCATGAATATAGACGACCCGTCTACACGGTTATACCATAACTTTGCTTCAGTTAAGTAAACTACAAAATGAAATAAAACTCTTAGTTGCTAAAATGAAACATATGGGCACTTAGAGCAACTCGATTCGAGCAACTAAAAAGTTTGTGTTTTGACACAAACTAAACGATTGCCTAAAATTAATGCGCAACAATTGAGTCGTTTTCTATAAGCGCAAGATAGAAAAGAGTGTGAGCGTGAGTAAAGAGTTGCCAGTGCGCGGTACTCTATCAACTGGTGATTAAACTATTTTATTTCGATCACAGTTGCCAGTGCGCGGCTAGCCTTAAGCAACAACCAGAAAAAAACGTATAAAAAAAGAGAATGAAATGGAAACTTGAAATGTCACATTCAAAAGGTATGTTCGATTGAGGATTGATGAGAGAGTGGCCTTTTTTTTAGTTAAAAAGTAAGTAAAATCTTTCTATATCAAACTTATAGTACTATCAAGAGGTCTAAAGATTGTGGCGACATCTTAAGTAAAGGGACAGTACTTGCTAGATTTGTCTCTGCTAAATTTAATAATAAAATATTAAGGGTATTCATGTAACGAGATAATTTTCCGCTTTGTAGAAAGATATAACTTTCCGCAGCATGTTTTCATGAACACCCCCTAAGAAATACTTTTGTACATGTGGGAAATATTTTGTGAAATGTCCAATTAAAAGCCGAATGCATACGTCTTTAGTTTACGAGGTTTATTTCTGCACTTTCCGCAGCAAATTTGTGAGATAATTTTATGCGATTTGCAGAAACTTTTTCTCATACAAATTTTGACAGCTCGTTTCTGCGGAGATAAAATTATCTGGTTTACGAGGTTTACGAGGGTTTTCCGCGCTTACATGAATACCCCTAGTCTCTTTTTTACTACCTACCTACTTGTTTTGTATCTTATCCTACTCTCCACTGTAAAATCTAGCGCTAATTTCAGCGCCACTACTAGGCTAGAGTTCGCAACTCAAAATCACGCTCCATGATAATATTATAGGTTATAATACTTGTACAAAGGTAAAACTAAGTTATTTTCTGCGAAAAAAAAAATACTTACAAAAGTCTGGTCATAAATTCTCTCAAAGTAAATTGAACTGATATCGACTAGGTATATTTTAAGCCTGGAACTCAATGTAGCAACACAATCAAGGGTGACATATGTACATAGGTACATTATGTGTAGGTATAGTATAGACAACTTTGTACTAAAATTTTAGTTTATGAATTCAAAGCCATTGAGAAATAAATCTAATTAAAAACAATGCATGCTGCAGTATATACTAGAATTTTGATACTATGCTATCCCATCCTCTACCCTCCCCATTTTGCTCGCGTGGTACAATCACCATTAAAACTTGTGGTAAATGCGAATACAACAATATCCGTGCCACTAGTGTGTCACAGTCACAGGTATTCATAGAACAACCCTTCGATTAAGTGCCAACACCCACACATGAAACCATAAATTATCAGTTTTAGAAAAATCCACTTACTTTTTTTTTCATTAGAACCTAAAAATAAACTCCTACGCCAAACAGTGGCAACTTAACATAGCCAAATTCGGAAGTTAAGAGGCGTCGTCATGTTTCCATTTACATGAAGGCGACCGACAGCCGCGCTGGTGAAAAAAAGTGCTATGGAAATCCGACTGGCAGCTGATTATTTTTTTTTTGTTTCTTCGTTTGACGGATGGAAAACAGACAGTCGAAAGAAACCCATGAGGGCTATGGGGGAAGTCAATAGCACCAAAAATAGAACATTATAATGTTCTAAAAATACTGAAAAAACATATTAATGCATGAGTGAAGAACCTTCATTTCTACGCGGATTCATATACATACATATGGAGAGAACGGAACAAGCCAAAAAGGAAATTTCCTAATAAAACGTCTTCCGCATCCGGGCACTAGGTGTATGGATGGATCCGATGGCGATACGACAACCATTACAGGAGGAAGCAATGGAACGCCAAACACCACGTGTTTGTTGTAATTTTTCATTTATCTTGACTTTCTTGCTTTTTTGTTGTTTTCATTTTTTGTTCTGGTTTTGTCATCGTTTTTCTCTGTGTCGGTTTGGTTTTCCCATATTTAATTACTTCCTCTAGTTCCAGCTAGGTTTAATAGTGCGCTGTGAGCACAAAGTTTCAGTTAAGAAGAAAAAAGAAAACAACAGACGATACAAACGTGTGCAACTAGTGGATGTTCTCTTTTTTTCTGCTTTTAAAATAGTTGTTCGACACAACAACAAACAGAGGCAAAAGTTAAGGGCGTTTGAAGAGGAGAGAAGGTTGAATTTACAAGCGGGTGAACGACTTACAAAAGAAAAACAAAAAACAGAAAGCACTTAATTACGTTTAGAGGTACCGCATACATTTTATATAAAAAAAAACAGAACCTACGCGATACATGCATGCTATATTTGTTGTTGTTGTTGCGCGTTTAATTGGGGTAGTTGTATAAATTATAATTGGCATCAAGAGGAGTTTAAGTATATGTACATTACAGTACGGTGGAAATAGAGTACAGGCGGGCATATTTTGTGCATGCAGACACATTAAACTATAATTTTCGTAGGTATTTAAAACGGAAATTACCGATATAATAAAATGGATACCTACCTACTATGGGATGTAGTGTTACAAAGCAGTTTGGTTTGGTAGTTATGTGTATACAATAGATGGTAGATATTCTATCTCGAAGCGTTTTTGTAGCTTAAAGCGATGGATGGGTTTTCAAATGAATATTCATTAAGTGCTAGATAATTCATATCAGTACGGTACCTACCTTTGGCATAGGTGAAGTGTTAAAATGATGGCATGCCTCAGGGAACACTTGTGGCACTGGTATTGTTTTTGTTTTTCTTTTGTAAATTGAACCTAACTTCCTCATTTCAAAACATAGAAATTGTAGGGGAAATAGGCTTGAATAAGAGAATAGCTATATGGAGGGAGAACTAAGATATGAAGTTGTTCCGAAAAAATGTCTTTAATCTGGGTTTATTTATATTTCAGAAATACTTTTTTCGATTACGAACAATTTGGGAAACAAAATTGACTTTATAGCTCAATTGGATAGGCGTTGTTTTGTTGAATACCTTGTACGAATAAGACACAGTGAACAGAGGTCCGGTTTTTAAATTGGCAACACTCTTTCAAGCGACATTAAACTTGACAGCTCATCAATATTTCGACCATTCAATATTTTCGACCATTCCCCGAAGATTAGACTTACGCTAAACGATTGAGAATTGTAATTATATATATTTACCTCTACACGATAAAGTGGTTTTAACAAAATTAAATTTGATGGGGGTGCCGCTGGATTCTGTGTATCAAAACCAACTAATATATAACAATGAAATATCCCGAAAATAATTGGCTATATCAGTGATTCGATTAGGGATTTCTAGAAATAAACAATAAATTAATTAAAGGGGATAAGTTCTAAACTGATTGTCTATCAAAGTCAGAATCTACGAGACATGAACTGTTCAGCTTGTCAAAAAAATTTGAATGTTTTTACTAATGAACAGTTCGCATTATTAGCTTTGTCCAGTCGATAAACTGGCGCCACCGTTTCGATCGATAAGCTTACAAAAATTCCTATAGAGATTATTTAAACGTGAAAATAAATTGCCAAAAAAAGTACACGTTGACACATAACAAGAAAAAGTAAAAGAGATAATACAATTTTATCAATTTCTACTGAAAAAAAACAGATTGTAGGATGTAGGTGTGTATTTTTACATTCTTCGTAGAGAAACAGAACACTTTAGAAAACAAGAATATAATTTTGTCTGCTTTCGAGTTAAGTTCGAAGTACAAAGTTCCTTCAGTACAAAAATAAGGGTTTTACCTTTTTCATGTTTGATTTATTTGTAGGTATTTGTTTTAATATTTTTTTTTGTAATGTAAATTAAAATACGATCAATTGACTTTACTACGAGTACTTTGGTATAATCATTTATTTTAAATCGATAAGCATCTAATTGGATCTTTTACACCAATTGCAGTTGACGTTTGTCTGCTCAGTTATTTTATTCTGAGCTCATAAAGCGCACTCTGACACATTTTCGAAGCTCTGAACGAACACTCTGAACTAAAAAAAATGCCTATTGTTTAAGGTACCTTCATAGTTTCTTATTTTATTATTTCTATAGGTATAGAATATTGGTCCTAATTTTGCAGTGTTTTTTCAATCTCGATTTGATTTAGAGGGCGCATTCTAAACACTTTTAATACACTTATTATGAGGCACTTTTCATTGGATAACTTGTCAAAAAGATTAAGCCTTTTAAGAAACTGTCTTTTTTAAATGTCGACCTTTTCAAGTGTATGTGTGTAAAATTGAGAACACAAATTGTGATTTTCCATAAGAATCGAAAAGGTATGTCAGTTTTTTGACATTTATGTTGATATATTTTAATAATTCAAGATCACTTTGAGTATTAATTCATTCTGTTTGTAATGAATAAATGCGTTTTTCGCACGATGTTAAATCTAAAAATAAAAAAAAAAAAATTGAAAGCCAATGCCTCATACAGAGCCTAAATCTAATGACTAACAATCCACAGCTATTGTGTGCTCGTTAGAAGGAATGGAGGTTACCAACATTTTTCTGCAGAGTCCGATCGGCTAAGATGAGAAACAAGAGATACTCTTGATGAATTGTCACTTCTTTGAATAACATTTTTGCAGCTGATAAAACCACATTTTTTGTACCCATTTAGATCCGTTCAGCGGAAGCATATTATAAGGCTGAAAACACATTAAATAAATATGTACAAATATTTTTGTTTGACTGACAGCGAAACAATAATAAATATTGTTTCATGAACCAATTAGGCAATTGTTGTAACACATTTTCTTACTTTGTGTACTTAAAGTTAAGTTAAAGTTTAATATTTAGGTTTTATTTAAAAAAAATGAGCCTTCGAAATTTTACATCTTTTTGAAGACATGAAGTCGAAATAAACCATTGACTATGCACTAGAACGAGCAACAGATAATGCTTAAATCAGAATCTGAATATACATACGAGTATTTATTCAAAATATTTTCCTTTTCTTCAAATATGTTTCTTTCGATTATTGAAAAGACTTAATTGAAAAAGGTGTATACTGATAATGGACAGTATGACTTCAGAGGACACACATTGGGTTTTCGATTATTCATTGAAATTTCTTGCAGCTTCAACCTGTCAAAACAATGTCAATTTCATCAATTGAAGGGGCTGTGTTCGTAGAACATTTATTTTTTCTATGTCAACAAAATATAATTTTTGTCAATTGTTTTTTTTTTTGTAAGTAGATCTCCAATTAAAAAATAAACATATGAAAAATTAAGCAGTGTAGTCTAGTCCCTGAAATTGTGATCTATTTCATAGATTTCATATATGAATATTTTGAAATAAACTAAAAGGCAATATAATTGAATAACATTATAATAATTAAATATTATCAAATTTGTTATGCCAAAAATGAATACCATAAAATTTAAAAATGATTTCAAAAGTTTATTAGTATTTTGTCACATTGAATGAAGCAATAAGTGAAAATGTACTCGTAAATAATGTAACTGACCTTAATGAATTAAATATGTTTTATTATTATTCTTCGAACAAGTAATATTCACTTTCTTATTCACAAAAACAGGCCCGAGTGATTATTAAAAGTTAACAATTGTTTTTTTTTTTCAAAATCAAAACAAAATGTCTCATTTCGGATTAGAAGTAGAATTTTTGTTTAAGCGCACAAATCAAAATAAACTAAACCACCAATCAATTTAAGACGCAATTCTAAACTAAAAACAACTCTCCACACTTCATTAAACGAAACAAAACACATTTTTCGTTTGTTTTTAGGTTATTTTTTTTGCTTTATACTTTTTAGTTTTTTTTTTTTTTGTTTCTGTTATTCTTAACTGCTTCTCTATTCAATTTTCATGCGCCATCCAAATGCGGAAACGATTTAAGATGTTTTATTATTATTTTTGTTGTTATGGTGGATAGGTATGTTAGTTTGATGCTATTACTACGCCTTATCATTCCAAAGATAGAAGACAAGGTTTTTTCCCTCTAACTTTGAGTTTTTATAACATTTTTATGTATATAGAATTTTTTTTTAGAAAAATTTTAAAATGAAATATTTAACTTACGTCATAAGTTAAAAAAAAATCCAAAAAAAGGAGAACATTATAAAAGTTTCCCTCTATTAAAAAATCAGGGTGCGTAGGTCTGATTGTTGAAGTAGGTATAGCAAAAAATTGCTGATTTTCTATTAAACAAACAAACAACTGACCTCAATTTTGTGTGTTTTTTTTTATTATTTTTTCTTTCTTTCTGCGCTGTAGAAAGACAAACATAAAAAAATCAGATGATATCAGAATAAAAATTGAACGGCAAAAAAAAAATAACACTTGGTAAATTTCTAATGCGTATTAGTGTGATTCTAAAATCAAAGTACATGTTGTAGGTAATAGAAGCGCGAGTGTACGTTAAGAGAGAAGAATAAAAGTATTGCTGCCATTTTTTTTTAAATTTATATTAGAAACTCTGCGAGAATAGAGTAAATAGATATTCAAATATATGCACATGCATTAGGCCCACAATATAGGAACCTATATATTATATATTTCTGCTCTATACCTACATTTCTTGCCTTTAGAGCGAGGTAAATAATAATGAAGTATAAATGTATCTGTCTCTCTAGATCCCCCTGGTGGTGTAGACTTTTTCGAGGAGTGTGCAAAATAAAAATCAAAATTTACAACAACAACCAAAAAGCTTTTAATTTGTAAAGATCTTCAAAAACTTAGTCTTCCACGGCTAGAAAGAGAAAAAACAAAGTCGCAAATTGGTTGGAATTAAAAAAAAAACCTACCCACCTCTAAATATACACTATATAATAAAGATAGTGTGATCAGAGTCTTAACACATGTTAAAAAAAATTTTGTTTCTTCTAAAGATTTTTCTAGATTAGCGAATAGGCACGCTGATGGAAAGCATAGACTTAGAGCATTATAAAAGCACATGAATCTCCCTCTTATATACGTACATACTTGCGACGAAATATATTTATCTTGGATATACATATATGTAAATCTACAGACAACAAAGACATTGAAATGAACCAATAAACTTTCTACATTTTTTCGGATATTCCATGTGTTGCGAAATAATTAGCAGACATTTTTTTCGAATTGTCTATATTCAAAGATTTGATCGTGTAAAGAGGGTTATTTTTTTGCTGCTATAGAGCGGAGAAGATATATAGATACTTAGGAGTGTGTCAATATAGCTTTTGTCGTTATAGGTACCCAAAGGTCATTTCCATATATTTCAAGGGGTATTCATATCTGGTAGATATTATTTATAATTTTTTTCATATTTTTTGACTTAAAATCAACACTGCAAATATTTGAAAACGTTGCCAACATAGGTAAATCAGGTCTGTTTGATTAAAATTTTAACGGTTTTCATTAGATTAACAGTTTAGGTATTTCCGGTTGTTTAAATATCAGTCCCCATCTTTTCACTTCCTCTTATAGGTATATATAGCAACTCTCAAAAAAGGTACAACATTTTGTAACGATACCCTTAATCAGATCCGTTTGATTTGTGTTTTCAATATTCCCACTAGGGAAAATAATTATCCTTTAATTGAAATAGTAGTAGATTACTTTTTGGAGTAGAATTTTGGCAATTGACACTTTTGTCATTTTCAAACTGTCACAAATAGAAATTAGTTATCAAAACTCCATTTTCTTATCAATTCTTTTTCATAATTTTTTTTTAAATTTATATTACATAATAACTCACTTGAATCAATAGTTTTTATTTGTTAGAGGTTCGTACAAAAATACATTCTCACTTGATAGGAGCACAAAAGATGTAGGTAGGTATGTATATTTTTTCTTTAAAAAAGCACTTATCTTATCTTCATCGTTCCAGATTCTTTTTTCAATTCATTTCTTCACATTAGGTACATATATATAACTACATAATATAATATAGTAGTTCTTAAGTTCAATGTTTTTTTTTTTTGACATACCAAAGTCCAAAGAAATTTGACATTAACACAATGATATACGTTTTGTTGGTGGTCGAAATAATTGGGGCACTTTAATGTCACTTCGATTATTTTCGATGACAGTCTTGATGAGATGGAAATAAAAATCCACAAAAACAATAGAGTTTATCCAATTTGAATGAAATGAAAACGCTGCAAATGTCGGTTAATAGGTAGGTACATGACATTTCTTCCAATTGAATGGAGATAGATACAGCTGTCACTCTTTAAAAAAAAAAACACAACAACACCAACAAGTACAATAACTACTAATTTAACAATAAGTTATAATCATTTTCCAGACGAGACGAGGAGTACGAACTGATATATTTCACAGTCAGATTGTTTCTGATTTTTCGAGCTCGTTCCGCGCAAGGTCGGAGCTAAATTGTGCTCGTCTGTCATCATTTTTGTGTCGAGATACAACTTGAGGTTTTTGTATATGTGGTATTTAATGTTTGCTTGTATCTATTTGAATGTTTCGAGCACGAAAGAGTAGGCTATCTTAGACCTGTTTGTATGAGAAGTTGCGTTGTTGGTTTGATATTCTCTTGTTGAAAACTCACACAGTTATACATTCACAGTCTTTATCTATTTAGAAATTCCAATTTTTATTTAGGACAAACCGATACACACGTCCTAAGCTACTTTTTTTTTAGTTTTTGAATTTTTGCGAATTATGAGATACAAAATGGGGTATCGATTATTTTTATTTTTTAGCATTTTGATGTTTTATTTTATTGTTCACTGAATGAATCCTTTTTGCGAAGGATGTTCTCATGTTGGTAGGAACCCATTCAACACAATAATAATATTTGTGTTTGTGTTAAATTCACGTGGCATATGCATGAAGTTGTGTTATCAATGTTGTCCACGTGCTTTCTTTGACACAAGGGTAGGGGCGTGTTCTAATTTTTCTTGTTTCTTTCTTTTGCTTAGGTATATTAATATGCCTACTTGTTGTTTTTGTTGTTGTATTTTATTTTTACTTATATTTTTCAAGTTTAAAAATCAAAAATATTGAGGTTAAAAATGAGGACGTGGTGTTATCCTCGTTATGTCAAAACAAAAATGTTGTTTATGTTTCAATATTTTGTACTAGATTTCTTAAATATTAACCGGAAACGGATGTTTAAATGAGTGTTTTGGTTTGTTTGTTTTTTTTTTTCCTTTACTACAAAAAGCACATGTGATTTAAATAAAAATAAAATGGCGGACTTCAAGTTTGTTGCTCGAGAAGAAAACTTGCTACAATATAGGCTCTTTCATCTGTATTTATGAGTCAGTGACTGACTAAATGGTTAGAAATTGTAATGCGGAAATGCTAAAATACGTAAATTTTTCCTATTGCGCATCTTAAATGACAGAACTATAAGATCTTCGTTGGTCACAGTTATACATACATACATATGTATGTACATATTTATTAGCTAACCTATAAGCAATAAGAAACTTCATTCATGTTTTATAATTTCACGTCGCAGTTTTGGTAAGTAGATATTTACATACATGCATATGTACATGGAATAGGTATATTGTAGAAATAATTTGAAATGTCAATGTAATTTACAAAAAAAAACACATGTTTAACTATAGCAAAAACAACGTAGAAGCTAGGTAAGCTTATACATATCTATATATAAATATGATAAATATGTATGTATGTATATCTAAATATTATGGTACTACTTATGTATGTATTTACCTACTTGAATATTTTCACACTTTTAAATACGAATATTTAATTGTTCATGAAAAGCTTAAGCCTTAAACACACACAATTTCAGTTCAAATAAAATTTCAGAAATATCTTGTTTTACATCCGACTTCAAATATCTTATAATAATGTACTTCAACAATTTATTACACCATTTATATAAAAATTTCAATGTACCTACTAGGTACATACATATATCTAATATTATCTGAAAAATAAAATGGCGCTACTAAAACAGTTTAATTTGACGTTGTTTCTGGGCGCAGCCATTTTGGATTTGATCCAGAAACATTCTAAGGAACCTATAATATAGATAAAGTGCTTGATCAACTGTTATGGGTTCAAGCTTTGGGCAACATTTTTTTCTATATCCAACCAGCTGGACACGAGGTGACACCTCCTTATGATCCCAATACTCTAAATGCAGTACCTCTCTTAAGGCATATTTTCGAAAAGTAAAAACAAAAAACAAGTTTTTTTTTGTTGGATTTCTTGACAGTGATGGTAAAATGGCGTCTTGCAATAATGTGTTTATATTTGTGAAACGAATTTTTATATTCCATTCGAATCACAAAAGTGTAAAACCCTCTAATAAAAGAATAGAAAACAACATTTGCAAACTCCAACGATTCTTAAATTTTGTTCTGTCAAAAAAGTGAAAATGGCGGCTAAGACTTCAGAACATTGAACGGATCCAGGTTTGATTAATAAGTCATTAAAATGTTAAAAGACAAGTATAAGCAGGGCTTCCGTCCCGGCTGATCGACTATATAGACCAAATCTTCACGAACGGACCGACTTTCAAGAGCGATATGGCGATGGCCGAGCTCGGGATACTGCAAAAACTGAACTGAGCGTTTTATTTTAAAATTTGCGGTTCATAATACAGGGTGTCTGGAAAAACTACACGTATAGAAGGGGGCACTTTCTGTATCAGATTCGTCCATATACTGGCGTATCCGGACGATATGGACGCACAGCAACTCCCAACTTGCCTTAGTGCCTGCTGAAGATCAGGCGAAACTTAAAGTTAGCGAGGACGAGGCATATTGTACCTTAAAAGCAATCAAACAAACATAGCAGCAACTTGATATAGTAACCCTCGTTTACAGCGTGCGCTGAAGTTTGACAGACATGCAGCAGAGCAAAGCTGAAAGCAAGCTCCTTTGAAGAAAAAAAACCTTGACTCTATAAACTAATTCAAAAAATACGGACGTAGACCGCAAAAAGTCAAAAAAGACTTCGATTACATCCGCTAGGCCATATCGCCAAAACTACACACAATGAAAAAATGTATCGAAGCCTAATTTAGGACGAGAAGGAAAAATGTTATGCTAAAATACGTGTGGTATCGCGTACATCTCTATATTCCTTCGACACTGTACTATTAAAGAGGACATCTCCCAATTCATAATTAGTCAAATTTTGGGAGATAGAAGAAAGGGTTGCATTTGGTTAGAATATCTAAAATGAGAAAAACTAAAGGTAACTAGGATTGACTACGCTAGATTCATGTTACCACTGAACAAAACATTTCACGTTCATTAATAGATTCCTTAAGTATTTTTTGCTATTGACTTAGTTGTTCAGCCAGAGCTTGATATACACAAATCCGTATGCCCGGATTGCGTTCCCCCATTGTTCTGAAGAGTTGTTCTTCAACGCTTCCAAAACCATTGCGTAAGCTTTTCCATTTGTCCTACTCTGTGCTGGTCCCTTTCCGATTGCATGGAAAACAGCGTTTGTCCAGCATATCTCTAAAAAAAAAAGCGATTCTTCTTCCCACTCTTGCTATCGTCTAATTGCACTAACACCCGTTCTTTCCAAGGCCTTGGAAACGCTGATAAATTATCAGCTCAAGATATACATATATTGAATAAGGAAAGCTTGTCAATAACCGGCAGTATGGCTTTTTTAACAGTAGGTCCACTGTCGATTTGGGGGTATATCTCACCGAACAGTGGCACAAATCTTTACATCGTTTTGGATTATTGCACATCATAGTGTGGTATGAAGCTCTATTATTGAAAATGCGTGTGTGCCTCAGGACTCCATCTTGTTTTCGACTCTTTGAATACTGACAGCTTTTCATATTAATTTCTAGATTCACATTCTTGTCATTTGGCAGTGGAAACGTATGACTAGCTCATTTAATTCTGATCTCAAGAGCATTGTCTAAAGGGGAATCAAACATCGCCTAGAATTCAATGTCTCGATGCTCACTCCTATCGTCGATGCGGAACACACTCCCTATGCTTCTATCTATGATTGGCAATTACATTGAGAAAACAGGACAACTTTCAGTGCTCGGTATATCTACTCGTATCACAGACCATCTTGTGTGGAATAAACACAGGCTTGTCGCCGAAAACGCTACTAATTGCTCAGGTTTGCTTCGAGGATGCAAGAAATTGGTCATCCCTTGGTGTTCTACCTGCAAGCTGTATGCTTGAGTACAATAACCCACTTGAGTAATCCAAAAACAGAGCCATAAAATGATAGATGATTCAACTTCAACTATTGCTTTCATTATTTTATCGTTATTTTTACAAACAGTGGTCTTGTGAAATAACCAGTTGCATTCCTCTCTTAAAACAATTCAACTGTTATACTTGTGCTACCGAAAACGGCCATAAGTTTACCTTTGAACCCAATTTCGAACGTACTGTTAAGTACAGAGATTCCATCTTTAGAAGGACAACATGAATGTATTACCCTCCATATTTCAATATCCAGAGCCTAAAATTCAATTTGCATCGGTAACTCCTCTTGAATCCTTTCGTAATTTCAAAACCCATTTGGTGGGCGTGCATTATAAAAAAAAACAATGTAGGCGTGAGGTTTCAAAATGTCCAAATCCCTACAAGGACTTAACAGAAGCTTATCTATTCCAACCCAATGTCTCAAATTGAATACTTAATTGTCATCAAAACTTAATTACCAATATTCACGAATTGCATCTAACAAGAGTCGGAACGTTTATTTGGGGACGAGGCCTTGCCCGCCTTTTGAATTAGATGCTACTAGAATTCTCAATTTATCTACAAGCTGCTTTGCCATCCAAAATCTGGACTTTAGCAAGAGAGCTGTTGTAACATACTTTGCAGCAAAGTGGGAAATAAAGTGGACTTATCGTGAGTCTTGTATTTTAGCACGATTTTAAGTGTACCCATACCTACATTAATCCTTTTTCAGTTTTTAATATGCATAAATGTATGCTCGAATAGTAAGTATATTTTCCTTCTTTTATGCCTGTTTTTTCTCTTTGTCGAAAAGTGTCCCGTAGACTTTTCAACACCAATCATTAGGTTATTATTATCTCATCAAGAAAAAGAAGTCTGCTGTTCTGAAATATATCGATATCGATATCCCAACTAAACAAATACGTCAAATTGTATCCTTTAAATAAATGGTGTGTGAGAAAATAATGAAAACGAAATTCAAAAATTCATTGACACAATATTGCTCAAACGTGACAATGACGATGACGACGAACGATAGTGATCGTGATGGTCTACCGTCAATAATGTTTGATGTTTCTTATTTTTTTTTGTGGAAAATCTGTTAAAAATATTTCATTTATGGTTCTCGATTCTAACCCGATTTCCAAGAAGTAATTTAATTTGTTCCTATGGGAACAGAAAAATATTCCGTTAAAAATGTTTCATGAAGCACTTAGTAGGTTTCCATAAACAGGGGATAGTTTTTCCTTTCCAGGAAACGAAAAGGACTTGTGCGATCCCTATACAATCCTACCTATATATTTTTTTCTAATATCATAAATAATAGTGCGGGTGCAGATAAAAAGATCCCGAAAATAAAGTGCAGCAAAAATATTCATTGGAATTGTTTGAATAGCAAGGAAATAAAACAAAACAACAGGAAAATACTTGGGTGTATTATTTCAGATGATTGGAAATTAAATAAAAATAAAGCAGGTATCGAACCGATCTTCTTGTTTTGAAGGTGATTATTTTATTTATGTCATTCAAGTGAGTGCTGGTTTATTTTCTATTGTATTTTTATAATGCACTAAAAGTTGCACCCCACTTCGTTATGTGTTTTTCTGCATACGATTAAGCCTCTCATCTTCCGTTTCTGTAAATTTCATATATGAAATTGTAGTGGTAAATTATTCATTTCCTGACATGTTTTCTATTTGATTCTCTGGGATAGATCACCAAAAAGAAGGAAGCACTTGAAAAAGTTTTTCTTTTGTCAAGCTATGAATTTTGTTTTGACAGAAGCGGATCATAATCGGGATCGATTATCTCCTGGAGGCAAGTTCAGTTCGTTTCAAAAGAAGAAGAATTCTGAAGGTTTCGGAAGCGTTCTAGGAGATTAATCAACATTATTTTATCAAAACTTACAAAAAATTCCCAGATTTGTGAAAATATGGTAAAATTCTAATTTAATGATAAGATATATATAGGAAAAAAGTTAAAAACCACCTTGATAAAATTTCAGTTTTGTGTTACAGGACGTGGCGCAAATTTGGTTGGAATAATGATCAAGCCACTTTCTAATCTTAGCATTTTATTATAGAGACAAACGTCGAAGAATTGTTAGATATGAAATCAGATGATTTGAATTCCAATACTGCCTTGTTTTAATGTTTTCCAAAAATAACACCTTCTAAACATCCATTAAGTTGCAAAAGCTATTACTATAACAAACGGACCCCTCAACACTTTTATTTTACTTTTCTCCTAAAATTGTCAAGGAAACTTTGGAATCGACGAAGAAATTCATTTCCATGTTAACTCTTATGGAAAGGAGTCATGTGATGGGCGGAAAGCTCAAACGTTAAGCTACTCATGCTACAAATAGAGCCATCACTTCCCGAAAAAGAAAAGGATTAGGTATATGAATATACAAAATCAACTTTCCGGCTTACTACTGTTGCAAATAATGCAACGAGAAGGACAGTTTTTGCAACAGTATATTGCTATCCATTCGCCCAATGAAGCCGAACAAAGGTAGTAATGTGTGTTTTGACTTTTTGACAGCCATAGAATTTTCCATTGTATATTCTCCTCTATTCGCTCTCGTACTCACACGTACGATGAAATTACTTTCGAACAATTTGTCCTTTGAAAGATCTCTCCCTTTCTACTTTTCTAATACTCGAGGACGACCGTCGCAAAATAAGACTGGAAGTATAAGAATTTTTTAGACCGTGTACTTCGTCTTTCCCGATATGAATCTTGAATCCATTTGATTGACAAAATTGAAGTATTAGGCGTTTCATAGTGTAGGAAGGGTCATAGTCGGTTGTGGAGTTATTGATTACTCTGAGGCATATGGAGTCCTTGACTACCACAATGTTGATTTAAGGCTTTCACCGGCTAGGACAAAACTGTGCAGAAGCTTTGACAGATGGTTTTCTAATTTTTTTTAGGCATATACTTTGTCTTGATCTAACTTCAAAAACAACAAGTTTCGCCTGTTCTTCAATCATTGCGAAAGGGTCTATTACATAAAACTTTCGAAACGGCTGGTGAAGTCCTAGTTATTCCTCAACAGATTTCTTAAAAATATAGCTTTTAGTGTTAACGTCTGAGGAGCTCCTTAATTGCACATTGCATTCTTTGTTCTTTTCCAGAATTTGCCTTCGTGTTTTTATAGCTAGTCCTGCTTCTTTTATACTAAGCGGTGATGGAACTGATTCTTAATTGACTTTGAAGTGGTTCTTCTTCTTGCCCAATTACTCGCTCTGCATGATGTCCATTTTGTAGTTATTGGAATCTAATTTTGCCACCATATCCCAGTCCTTAGAAAGTACAGCAAATGCTGGTTTCACCACCCTTAGGGGCTATTCACATGAGATCCACCAACGACCAACGAATAAAAGAACAAATAGAACTAAAAGGGATTCAATGGAATAATTGGATTTATAAGCCTGAATTCTTCACAAAAACCAGACAAAATAATAGAGTACTTATTAAAATTTATGTTAAGATAATAAAATTTGCGTTTTAATTGCTAAAGTAAGAGAAATTTGAGAAAATAAATTAGTCGTCACGAATTTACATCTGATTCGAACGAACTGTTATACTCTTTTGCGTTCCACATACCATCCACACTGCAACGAATGAATTGTCCGTACGCGACTAAACTCAAAATCATTCTTGTTTGATTTGATCGTCATAACTCATAAGCGACGAATAAAAAAAATTATATGCCAAGGAACTGTCAAAATGGCCGAATGTTCGTTCATTCGTCGTTCGTTGGTAGGTCTCATGTGAATAGTCCTTAATAGAACCTTCATTACCAGTGATGCCATCCAAACACTAGCGTGTTAATTTATCTGTATACTATTATTGAGTACTTCTTTCAGCATAATGTTGGATATGCAGGAGCTGCTACTCAATATTAATTCAACTCAGATGAAGAAAGTTGTTAATTGTTAAGATTCGGTTATTCTGTTCGGTAATTCAATTGTAAAGTTGTCTTCATATTTCAAAATCATCTGACCAATTTATTATTGAAAACATCAGAATTAATGACACGTTCTAATTCGTACAACACTTTTATTCATAAAACCCGATCGTGAGCCGACGAGATCCAGGTGTGTACCCATGGTTCCGGGCATCCTGGTTTCCGCTTGTTATTGTCGTATAGCATAAAATGCACCAAGAAAAGTATTTCAAGCACTGTTTGGAGATATACGAGTAGATGACCAGACCATCGGAGTGGCAGAGTTTTTCTCCTCAATGAAATAATGTTTTCGTTTGATAATTCGGAAGAACATTCCAAAACTCTTCGATCCAGAATGCTTAACGAAGAAGTTACAAAACTTTTTTGATGAAGTTTGTGTTTCGTTGTATTTGTGATGTGTCAAATCATTTGTAAACAGACTAACACTTATTTGGAATATTTTGATGCTTTAAAACGTCCAGGAAATTCTCCACCTGGGGTCTTTTACCTTGGGTAAGCTCCTTTTGATTCCACAAGGAATTCATCATCATCACTAAAAGCTAACAATGATGAAGAAGATGAAATGTTTGGGTTATCCATTACAAAAAATGACATTTCCGGATTTGATGTTTAAAGTGTGGGCAGGTGGAGGAACTTCTGGTTTTAATTATATCTTCAAATCCAGATTAGATTTTCTCTCCAGAAGAATAACTGTCATCTAGTGTCAAACAAATGTTTTGAAATATAGGTATTTGATATGTTTCCGAAAATCTTAACGAAAATGATCTTATGTCGATTTCCTTTACACATGAGAAATCAATTTCTGTGTGAAGATTTCGATCTCTCGACAGATTTCACGTTCCTTTACACCAAAAAAATCGATTTTTTTTTTGACAGAGATCAAATCCCTCGAATCCGTATTTAAAGAGGGATTTACATGTATACGAAATACGCACACCAAAAGAAAAAATTTGACAAGGGATCGAAATCCATAGTGAGTAAAGGAAATCGACATTAGTGTGCAAAAAATATTCTCAAAGTATTATGGCGTGAGGAAAACTGTCACTCAGGATCGAAAAAGCGTACCACATTTTAAAGACTTTCCGGTTACGACTTCTGCTATTATAGAGCAATGACAATCAATTACGTCGACTGTGCAATTAAACATTCATTAATGATGCATGATCGTAACTACATACATACTTGAAAATAATCTAAGCATGATTTAAAGATTCAAGATTTCTTGGATTTCCTCCTAGAACTTATCTCATCAGTAGTAAATTAGGGCGATTTAATATTTTTTTGGAGATCTGTTAGAGCTAGTCACCCAAAACTTCCCCCCTGCCTCAATACTTAATAAAGCTAAGTAGGTACAGACGTTTGTCAGATCTTTAAATATTGACAGATATGTCAGTAGAAAATATATCCCAATTGTCTTACAACCATATTAATCTACAATTTTGTCTGACAATATTATCAAACCAATGTCAAACCGAAACTGTCAGGTATCTATAATAGTCGTCTGAATACGTCAGAGTACACAATTTTTATTATATCCAGGCATTTATTTGACAGAGTCCTTAGAACTTATCAGATGTCGTTGCTTATGGTACCTGACAATTGCTGACAGTTTCTATATTTGTCAAAGTGGAAAATTGATTGAGCTGTTACTTTTCAGTTAATTACGTGCTGTTGTAAAGCCATTGTCAGATCTACCAATGGAATTGGGACAAATCCTGCCAATCGTCTGAACTGAGATTTTAGCACTATAAGCTGTCTATTGTCAGCTCATGGTCAGCTTATTGTCGGACAGATCTGATAATATTGTAAGATCTGACAATCCTCTGTACTTATAGCTTAAGTCATATCGCACAAAATAATTCCACCAAAAATCTGTTTTGACGTTTTTAAAAATATTTGGGAATATGAATCTCTTTTGGAAATGAACCAATCGAAAAAAGAATATTGTCTACAGAGAAAACTCAATGCTATACCTACATTATGTCATTTGAATTAAATAGTTGTTTAAAGAAGCCGAAGTTATGAGCTAGATATTAATGCAATATTTCTATACATATATGTACATATAAAATGCTTAATTTTCCAACTTGAAAATTGCCTATCTCTGGGAAAAAGTACTTAATTTTAATTCAATTGAAATAGCTACATGATTACCCATATACCAGTAAAACATAAGAATTGGTAATGCAAGAACGATGTTTTTTATAATTAATTTAAATAAGTATGGGTATGCTTCCCAAAGATAACTCTGCATTCTTCAGCGTGGAAATTATTTATTAACATGAAGTTCCTATTGTAAATGATAATCAATCAATTATTGTCTCCGTTTTTTTCCTGTACATTATTTTCTATTAAACATAAAATTAATAGTCAGTGGGGATAATTTCGCTGTCTTCGTCTTTGTAATTCCGATTGTTTTACTAGTATAGGTTAGTTACTATGTAGTCAATCTTTTTTTTTTTTTGATTCATCGAGCTTAGATTTTTCACGGATCTATAAGCCCGTTTGCCTAGGTACTTTTGTAAACAAGATGAGAAGATTACTTCGTTGTACTTGAATGCGAAGAGATCGTTTATTTTATTAAATGTCAGATTATAAAATTATTTAAATATGCAACCTTTTCGTGGGACTCTGTCGCCTTGCAATTTAAAACATGGCTGAAGCTTTTAAGGTAATGTAACTTGAGAAGCAATATTGTATGGTTCTAGCTTGACTAATATTATTGCATAATATAAAGAAGATTCAAAAGAATGATGGCAGACAAGTTAGAGATACAATCGAAAATAAAATAACGTTATAATTCAAACTTATGTTGTTTCGAGATAAATCCGATTGAAAATCTAGCGGAAAATAGTAGTAGTACAACAAATAAGAAAAGGATTTATGATGTTTTACAAAAGTAACATACTTTTTGAGTACTTATAGACCCGGAAAGGGTTTATGCGTTAGACCTCCAGCACTCGCCGCTTCCACACACACAGATCAATGCAATATCTAAATTAATCTTCTCTGTCGGATCTCCACTAAGGTGTATTTGGTCGAGTTAATGTTTGATGAACTACTTTACTATTATGAAAAGTCAGTTTCTATTGTGGGCCGGTGAAAAAAATCTTATTTGTTTGTTGATAGTCGGTAAATAATCTCGTCTTCGTATACTTATAAATTAACAAGTTTCTCCTGTACTTCAATCGCCTGGAAGTACTCTACAACGGTACGTGGGAAGCAGCAGATGATGTCGATATTCTCCATATTCGGTTGTAGTTGGACGGATCTTCCCAAGATAATCCCTTCCGTTTTATTACCTGCCTTTCGCGTCTATTCCAGAAATAAATTAAAGAAGTTGCATTGTCTTACCATCACGCTGCACAACTGAATGAGCTTTCCAAGGATCCTTCCATATAAAGTTTTTGAAGACAATGAAGAGATGTTGATTTTTGAGTTCAAATTCGTTAGTTTTCTCCAGAACATTGAAGAATCTCATCATCTTTCCTATTAACTTTCTTGTACCCTTGTTTGAAAATATCAACACATAATCTTCAAAAAGCTCCACTAGTAAGGCATTTTAATTGGCTGCCTTGTTGTTCTTAAGGATTTCCATATACCTTTACTTCTTGCAAAATGAGTGCTAGATCTATGTTTCCACTGCCTGGAAGTGGGTTTTTGTCTTCCTTGAACCCCTAAATGATGTACGTATATTTAGCAGTTGCTATTTCAATACATCTTTTCTATTTTATAATACTTGGTCTTTTGTATACAGATTCCGGGTGTTGTTTTGATCACGAGACACATCATCTCCTGACTCGATTTCTCTTCAATCGCTACACGTTTGGAACTACTACATTTTAAAACATTCACCTTCTGTCATCTTTTTCTGTCAAACCCATTCATTATCATACCTTCTTTCTGGGACTATCTGACTCTGAATATCAATTTGGCTTCGATTTTCCTAATAGTTCTTATCGTATCTTGAAGACTGTCCTACTAATAAGACTGCCAAAGATGTTTTCCAAGCTGAATTGCCAACCACAACCCTAAAATTAGCTGCGTTTTTTTTGCAAGTCCATATAGAATTGCAGAAAAGAAGTACATTGGGACGTAGGAACTTTTTTGCAAGAAGTTCGAAGCACTGTGCACGCTATGGCATTTGTCAGCTGTATTGAGACTAGCATCAACCAACATCCAAAAACGTCACTTTTAATTTCTCTGAACAAATAATTATCGATAACATATAGACATAGCTGGGCATTAACTCGTTAATCCGTTAATCGTTAATTAACGAAGTTAACATTTTGATTAACGGATTAACTTTTAAGTTAACTTTTAAAAATGTTAACGGACACGTTAAATCCGTTAATCCACGTTAAGTCCGTTAATCGTTAATCCAATGCCTACTATTTACCGCGCGGCGCCAAAAACAGGTTCAGACAAGTATGAGATAAGTGCCGTGGGGCGCGTGCCGCGGGTGAAACAAAAACAGCTAGGTACGTATTATATTTTGACGGCGCGTGCGAGTGAGAAAACTGCGAAGAGATTCATTTCGTTTGATCATTTCATTATGCCGGTCCTCCACTATGTGCGCGATAAGTTCAACCAACTTCGTTCAACTTTTTATTCAACTCTTTCGTTGGATAAACGAATTTACAACTTCTTACACTAGTGCAGCAACTTACGTAATTCACGTTGAGCAACTAAAGTTGAACAAAATGCGTTTGGAACCCCGTACACATAATTGACCAACTTTCCCATATGTTGAGTAACCCCGCACACCTAGTTGATCAACTCTTAAAATTTATTCCAGTTGTGAATAGCTCCGTACACCTAGTTGACCATTTTACTCAAATGTTGAACAACCTCGTACACTAGTTGATAAACTTGTTCGATTTTGACAGAAACAATTTTTTTTCGAGTTGATCAACTGCGTTTTCGATATTGTTGCTCAACCAGTTAATGAACTAGTTGATACCTTCGTACACTTAACCAATGATCACTCGTTGGAAACGCGTTGAACGCACCACCATAAACAAAAAACTCAAACGTCAAACCTGAAATAATTTTGACTTCAGTTCGGTACATACATTTATTGTCGCACGCCTTCGCTTTAAACAATTCTTAAATTTGTTCCGTTTTCCGTATGAGTATGATTTCCTCTAAGAAAAAAAAAAAGTGGCTGTCGCATTAATAATATTAGAAAATGAACGACAAAGGAAGAAAAAACAGCCAAGACGATTCTGGGTAGATGATTTTTTCTTGAGTCGCGAAGAAAATTGTTTTTTCAATGAAATATATGAGAAATTCAAATCGATTGATCCCACCGCGCTCGTGAAATCCCAAAGAAAATTAAAAAGTTGATCAACGCGTTGAACAAATAATGTGCAACACATTATCTTGAAAATGTTGCTCAACGTGTTGATCGAACATTTTCAACGAGCAACACGAGCTCGTACACTACCCGTACACTGGTTGCGCAATTCGTTGAGCAACGGCCAACAACTAGATCATGTTAACGATTAACGAGCTAACTTGAAGTTGAACAGAATTGAAGGCACCGTACATTAGAGTTGAATGCGTTGAATTCGAAATTTGTGCATTGATGCACTTTTTATCACATGTTAACGGATTAACGATTAACGTTAACTTGCGTTAATTCTTCGGAAATTTAACGCTTTAACGTTTAACGAAGCTAACTTTTTTAGTAGCGGATTAACGATTAACGAAGTTAACTGTTTGATTAACGGTGCCCAGCTATGCATATAGATAATATGATTTTGGCATCACCGTTTTTATCACGACTTAGGTTAAGTCTCGAAAATTATCTGGACTTTGGTAAGTCCGTATAAACTTAAGTAGTTGTTGTATTTACATGTAAAGCGCTTAGCCCCGATGTCGTTTTTTTTTCTACAATCCCTTATGGACTTGCAAAAAAACACGCCTATCACATTAACTTTCGCCTTAATAGAATCGTCAGCTTCAACGATAAGACTTTTCCTATACGTATTGGTAATTGTTCTGAATAGTGGCCATATTAAGGCGATTTGCCACGTGAGGCCTACTCAAGATTTTGGGTAGGACTTGGAGTGTGAAGTATGCTTTCGTTCCTGGGATACATACTCTTAAGTTTTTATCCGATCATCATTATCCGTCATTATTATGGCAAAAAAAAAAATAACATTTATTCAGTCGTGTAAACTCGGCACTAATTTTTTTAACTAAGGCATTACTTTTGTTTTTAATGTTTTCGTAATATGAAAGCCACTGACGGAATAGCAAAATAAATGTTAGAAATGGCATATTCAAATAAATTCTGCATGATGCAGTTAATAATCGAACTAAATGATCTCCTAGGAATCTGGAGCCAAATTACCGCATCAGTTATCGAGTAATACGTGACTGAATTATGTGAGTTTGGCATTACCGCTTAAGCCATCCAGCAATCGATTACTCTAATTTGACATTTTCATTCGATCACTGATGGGACTCACTCACTCGCTCACTGAAGCGGTAATTTGGCCCCTGATCTCCTACGCAATGTAAATATTTTCTCCAAATCTTTTACTGTTTGAAATTGTCAATTTTAAACTAGTTTCAAACTATTCTAACTTTAAATCGTTTTGCGATAATTCTACAAACGCCATTTTGTTTATTTGAAACTTATCATAAATTAATTGTGTCAACAAAACACATGTGCTAACTGCACATTAGTATCTATATTTGTGTGGCCTTGGTAGGTAGGTAGCCACAGGGCTAGACTGTCAGGAGTCGGTAGTATAGCCCAATCAACACTGAAGTGCGCCATTTTGATACCATAAATCGTTTAAGTCTGTGGATGAAATTTATATGTGTTAAATTTGTCACAATCATCAGGAATCGGATTACTCATTCAAACGGACCAGCACATATACCCGAATCCATCTATACTGACTGATCCTGAAGCAGCAACTAATCCGATTGAGTAATCATCCGGCTCCTTTGCAGTACAAACCTCCGTCAAAGGCCACAGTCCGCTAGCTCGCTAGCTTACTGAAGTTCTTCCTATAGCCAATTCGTTCAGTTGTGAAAAGAGTTCAAGTATTTGATCTTCATTTCCGAAAGTTCGTCAATGTCGTAAAAAAATGTAATTCCTAAGGTTGTGCTATTATTTTGGCCCGAGCAAGGGCATTTAGGGAGGAAATGAATGACTGTCTCCTTTTCCCATTGGTCCCATCATCTATGACAGTGAGTGTTGTGAGAAACGCCTAGCTGTGCATGATCTCCTATTAACCAGTTTTCACTTTCTGAATATCATAAATCTTCCTAGATATAATGCAGTTAGTTGACCTTCTACACTTGCAGTTAGATTCGTTAAGAAAAAATGAGAAAATATTGTCCTTTATAATTCAGAGCGGAATGCTGACTCTTTACACAAGTATAGTGAGATAATGGTTACACTAAGAATAACATTCAAACTGACAAATTCATTCCTACATTATTGAACCAATTTAGAGGATGATGTACTAGGTTTAATGGCGCAAAATTTTAAACAACGTATTATTAAGGACTAAGCAATTTACTAGTTAGCAAATTGTTAAACTTTTAGTAAATTACTAGCTCTTCGAAAATTTTAAACCTTTTCTTTCGTTTTATTAACTAGTAAATTACTAATTGCCTTTTATTAAAAATGGTGCAACTGGACACGTCAAACAGTTCGTGAACAAATATGAGAAACGAACCTAATAATTTGATTTGTCAAAGTGACAACCTACAATTTATTTTCTAATTCGTATGTATGTATATTTGTGGCACCTCATGAATTTATTTAGCCTTCCAGCCCACGGTATATGTAATTTGGTCTTGGATTTTCAGGTTTTCAACTAGAAAACGAACTGTTGTCTTCTCAGAACTATAACTGGGGTAAGATTCTCCATCGTTCAGCTATTCAAAAGGATTTGCTCGGGATTTAAAACATCGCACAAAGCTGAGTCTTGAAACATATCGAAATATTCTTCTTCGGAAAACATTTAATATTTACTTTTACAAACAATTAGCTCACGAATCATAAAAAAAAACACATTAAATTCTCTCAAATAAAATTGCCAAGAATTTTTATTTCGGGAAAAATGACAGAACTCATATGGATTTAGCAAATTACTAAAAGTTAAAGTAGCCAGTTTGTGATTTTAACTTTAGTAAAATGTTAAGAGATAGTAATATGTTAAAATTGTTTAAAATTATCAAAATCCTTAGTAATTTACTAAAATGGCTTCCTAATTGTCTGTGATGATAGCCGTATTTCGGTTCTGGCTTAGGTCTAATTTAATATTCCTCGATGGTGAGAAATTCAGCTTGAAAAACACTAGCCAAATCGAGTAGCCGAAAAAGGACTTAGATACGAGTATATTCAGAGTCTTAGATAAAGATTTCTGAACCAAAACCACATACCATTTTCGAGCCATCAGTCAAGATGGTTGTGTGGAAGACTTTCGTCACGACTTCATCATTCCAGTCATTTAGATAGTGTTGTCTTAGGGTACGAAATTTCACCAAAAGAACCAAACCAATGATCTTCAAGTCGACATTCATCACCTTTCTATGGTTATTTTGTTTAATCCTCAGGACAGGCAAAAACATCTCCGCCTGCTGTCAGGTGACTTCTTAAACATTGTTTGTGAAAGAATAGTGCCAAACTCTTAAGCCCGGTTCACAGGCTTGATTTTTCAAAAGTTCGTTAAATTTGAAGCAAACTCTCACGATAAGATTGACATAATCGGAAGAACACAATGTGAGTGGAGCATACGTGGGTATTGAGATGGAAATGGGGAAAATTAGTTTAATATTTAAGTACACGCTGTCATCAAGGAAGACCATCCAACACAGATGCACATCGTGGACAAAACGTCACCCACAAGCAAAAAAAAATGCAATTAGGGGGTTTATATCTACCTAGGATTCTCTATAAACTCAGACACAATACCAGATTTGAGATGAAACGAACCTTAACCAATCGCTGCTTCTTAGGCCTGAGAAGAAAATTGAGAAGCAAAACCTCTCTCGAGACTGAACTCAAGAAGGATACGGTCTGCATGCATCTGTTGAAAACTTAAGGGAAAGTTAAATTTTACAGTCAAAGAGCTTCCAAGAAAGAAAGGAGTTGGTGAATATGCTGGTAAAACTGCAGCTTTTTTTTCGATTCGTGCATTGGGAAGTGTCATTCCACAAAGTTTTAAGAACCTTTTAAGCCATCTCGTTTACCCTTAACAAAACTATATACATACATACTAACACTAATTTTCTGTACCATGGATAGCTAAGAAACAAAAAAACAATAATGAGTCAATGTAAAAATAGTAACGATGCCCATATATGGTAAGATACTTTGATTTCAAAGAAATCCATCTTATGCTAATAGAATGAATATAACTTGCACTCTGAGACAATAATAATTGCAGATAACAATTTATATTCTATAAATATTTCATTGAATGCATCGTCATTGCAACACTTAACCATTAAAAATACGAGTATACTTGGAAGTTGGGCTCCATAGCGCCAGAGCAATCCCATTGGGGCTGCAGTCAATGTAGTCAGCAGCGTTAGAATTCTATTACCAATTAAAATTCCAGATATATAATCACCTACATGCATAAGCAAATAGATATTCTATTACTTATTTGTTATCCACCATACCAATCCACCTTTCTGGAGGCCGTGCATAAAAATGTGAGAAGTTTTTTGTTTATTTTTATTTTTTTCCTTAGTCATTTCTAACGTCGTCGTAGTCGTCGGTCGGTCGTCATGTGACCAGGTTTCCATTCAATCTTTTCCAACTCTATAACGACACTAATGTACAAGATTTTATCATAGCTTAAGAATGCATTCCGAGAAAAACGAACCAACGTATAACGAACCTCTATGATGATTCGTGTATCTTGTTTTCCATTCACAAATCCTGCAGCCAGCAGAACTTTTATTAATAGATTCAACCTTCGATCTTGGGTAATAAGGCTTGGTGGCTTGGTGGTGGTTCTATGGTATGGTATGGTATGGCCGTATAAGCAACAAATGCAGGGCGCGGTGGATTTGTTGAGCTTTTGAAGTCGTGGTCTACGACTTGATACTTACAATCATGCTTGATAGACGGACCTCATTTGAATGTTAGTCATGCCTTTACACTTGTAACTTTAATTAATGACACTATGACTGCATGATGGGGGGTGAGGGGCATAGAAACACTGAAATTCCGGCCTAGAATCATAATGCAATATGCAGGCTTCTATATATTTCGTATACTATAAAAGGTTATACTTGTGATGATGAGAGTATAGAGATAGGGTACATTGATCGCTCAAATTATTTTCAGGTTCAAGATGTTTAAGTCAGCCATATCAAGACTCTTAATATTTTAAATATCACTGAAGTAGAAATGGCGACCACTGTCAGTCTAGCCCTGTGGCCCAATTAGCGCAGAAATGCGCCAATTTAATACCATAACTCGTTTGAACCTAAGGTGGATAGAATTGATATAGAGAATTTTGGAAATCTTATTGTTTGATTGCTTTTGTACAATCATCCGGAATTCGGATCACTCACTCAACCGGACCAACACACGCAGCCTAGGAAATGAAACGGGGGGCATCAGGGCATAGGAGTCACCGAAGTTCGTCCTACCTTGAGAGCCATTTCATTTCCGAAAGTTCATCAATGTTGTCAAAAAATTATTGTGTGGGCAGAGTATAGGACATTTGCAGGGGAAATGAATGACTGTTTTCTTTTCCCGCTAGTCCTCACATCTACCACAGTGAGGGTTTTCAGAAATGGCTAGCTGCATGCTCTCCTATTGGCAATTGTTCACTACAGGTAGTCAGGATCTTGGCTATGGCTTACCTGTTTATTATAGGTGGATTTTACTAGATATAATGTAGTAAGTTAAACTTCTCCACTTGCAGTTTGATTCTTTGAGAAAAAGTGAGAGAATATTTCCCTTCATGCCTCATTTCGCAAGTGAGTTATGAAGGGCTGATCGTTGCCTGGTCAGCGTCCTGCCGTTCATTCCCACTCTGACCGAAACCCAGAGAAGATTAATACAATATTCAGGCTAGAAAGTTCATTCCGGCATTTCTGGACCAATTTAAAAGATGAAGAACTATAAGTAATGGCTTTAACAGCCACCTCATCATCATCATCGGCTCGACAACCGGGTTCCGGTCCTGGCCTCTTTCAACAAGTCTCTCCACCTATCCCGGTCTCTAGCCGACGCCATCCAGTTGCGCACCCCAAGGCTTCGGGCGTCCTGGTCTACGCCATCTCTCCAGCGCAAGCATGGTCTACCACGCTGCCGTCTACCATAGAATGTACCACAAAGAACTTTCCGAGCAGGTTCCTCTTCGCTCATGCGAGCTAGGTGCCCTGCCCACCGGAGTCTACCGAGCTTAATTTTTGTCACGACATCTGCTTCTAAGTAGATTGCGTACAATTCATGATTGTACCGTCTCCGGAATCAAATATGGGGCCAACAATTCTCCTTAAGACTTTTCTCTCGAACGCAGCTAAGAGGTCGGAGTGCCTTTTGCTAAGCACCCAAGTCTCGGATCCATATGTGAGTACTGGCAGGACCATGGTCCTGTACAGCAGCAGTTTTGAAGTTATGGTGAGATTTCTGGATTTGAAAAGCTTTGACAGACTATAGTAGGCTCTGTTGGATTTGAGAAGCCGCCCGCGTATTTCTTCTTCTATATTGTTATCGGCTGCTACTATTGACCCAAGGTATTTAAAGGATTGCACAACTTCAAATTCGTGCTCCACTACCTTGATTGTTTGACCAACTGTTCCTCTCGCATTCGACGCCACCATGTACTTTGTTTTACCTTCACTAATGTGCAGCCCCAGATTTTGTGCCGCCTGCTCGATCTGGATGAAGGAATCGTGTACAGCTTGTTCGGATCTTCCGATGATGTCAATGTCGTCTGCGTAAGCTAGTAACTGGCTGGACCTGTTGACGATGGTCCCTCTTGTTGCCGTGCCAGAGTCGCGGATTGCTTTCTCCAACGCCAGGTTGAAGAGGAGGCAGGCCAAACCGTCCCCTTGTCGGAGTCCATTAAAGATTTTGATTGGTCTGGATAGCAATCCGGCTATTTTTACTTGGCTTGTTACGTTGGTCATGGTCAACCTACATAGTCGTGTCAATTTATTTGGGATGCCGAATTCTCTCATGGCTTTGTAAAGTTCTACCCTGGCTATGCTATCATAGGCGGCATTAAAGTCTATAAACAGATGGTATGTTTGGATGTTAAATTCTAGACATTTTTCCATCGCCTGCCTAAGGGTAAATATCTGATCAGTTGTTGATTTGCCTGGAATGAAACCACACTGATATTGTCCGATAACGGTTTTAGCGTATGGGGTTATCCGGTCTTGTAGGATAGAGGAGAGTATCTTATAGGCGGTACTCAACAACCTGATACCTCTATAATTGCTGCACGTTGTGACATCTCACTTCTTATGTATGGGGCATATTAAACCTTTTCGCCAGTCTTCTGGCATTTCTTCTTGCTCCCATACATACGTGCACTATAATATCATGAATTGCTTGACGTAAGGCTGGCCCGCCGTGATGAAATAATTCGGCTGGTATGCCATCGGCTCCCGGGGATTTGTTCTGTTTAAGCCGGCCTATAGCCTTCTCAACCTCTTCTATGCTTGGTGGCGGCAACATAGGGTATTCTTCTTGAAGTAGTGGAGCCTCCACTTCTGCAGTGAGCTGACCATTTAGCAATTCATTGAAGTACACTTCCCATCGCTCCAGTATGCTTTCAGGATCGGTGATCAGATTTCCCTCTCCGTCCTTGCAGTATGTGCAGCTTGGTGTGTACTGCGTCATGTTTCGGACGGATTGGTAGAACTTTCGCGCCTGGTGCGGACCTCGCTCTCGGCTGTTTTCTATTTCACAGATTAGGTTCTTCTCCCAGGCTGATTTCTTTTGTCTGTGAAGCCGTTTTTCTGTTCTTCTGAGCTCTTTATATTCCTCTTCGCGTGCCCGCGTTCTATGAGATTGTTGCATTGCTCGGTACGCAACATTCTTACGTTCAGTCGCTAGCTTGCATTCATGATCAAACCAGTCGTTCCGATTTTTACGACTGCTGCCTAAGATGGAGTTGGCAGTACTAATGACAGTATTTTTAATACGTGTCCACTTTTCATTTACGTCCAGCATACTGGCTCCAGGACTTACTCTCCCTAAGTCAGGTGTTTCTAGGGCGAGTCCTAACGCATTACCAAAGGTGTTACTGGTGTTTTCATTGCGCAGGGCAGCCGTGTTGATTCGAACCTGATCGGCGGATGCAATGCGTCTTCGCAAGGCAATCCGCCCTCGGAAAACCATACCAACAAGATAGTGATCCGAGTCGATATTGGCACCTCGATACGTTCGTACCGTCATCAAGTTCGAGTAGTGGCGACGGTCTATCAACACGTGGTCTATTTGGTTACGAGTGACTCCATCAGGTGATACCCAGGTGGCTTTGTAGATATCTTTACGCGGGAACCTGGTACTCGCAACGACCATGTTTTTCGATGCTGCCAATTCTAAGACTCGAAGTCCATTGTCATTAGTGTTCTCATGCAAACTATGGGTGCCTGCGTAATGCCTGAATACCGGCTCCCGACCTATTTTTGCGTTCAAATCCCCAAGGATGATTTTAACATCATACCTTGGACAGGCATTGAGGGCCCTCTCGACTTGTTCGTAGTAAGTCTCTTTTTCTTCGGCTGAGGACTCCTCCGTAGGTCCGCGAACGTTAATGAGGCTGATGTTCGTAACAGCCACCTGACTGTCGTAATAATAGACAATGGTATGGATCTTGCTTGAGTAATTTGCATACTTCCCTAATTCTGCTTGAAAACTCTAGCAAATTCTGGAAAGACATTTATATATTTAGAGAAAAAACCCTTTGGCATTGATAGCTCTCTTCAGTTGGCCTGGTAAAACACACGCTCAAAATTGTTCCAACGTGTAATGGCGATAGACCTGGAAAGAAACAAAACTCTAGAACTGTACTGTCAGAATGGCACCAATCGTCTTCTACGACTCCTACAGCCTAAATGACTTTATTTTAAAGCCAAAACTTCGTGTTGCCGTATCCTACACACACTCCTAATAATGTGTGAATCAGGGTCTTATCTCGTATTGATTTCTCATCCTTTAATAAATCGGTTATGATCTTAGTGACCTCAAAATCAATTTGTGCCATGTGGCACTCCTTCACACACAGACGCCATTTTTTTCTAGGAATTTGGAAAGATCTTTCATCAGTTCAAAATTTTTGCTCCCAAAATTATAAAGGCTTGTGTAAAAATTTGTTGACTCTTGCAGGATTTGTGACTTCCCCACAAGATGCATAACAAACAAAGGTGGCAGTCGCTGAAAATTGATCGTAGAACTTTGACGATGGTAAAGGTTCGACATGTGCATTACTGTCAAGTAATTACCGAGTGATCAGCGTTAAAACGCGCCCTGTTTGACAAGGCCTTTAAGCTTATCCATTTCGATGAAACAAGCCTAAACATACGTTCCGAGATCCTTCGAGATTCTGAGCTTAGCTCGAATTATGGCCCAAATATGTTTCCTTAACTTAGAAACTCGGCTGATCTTCCATTTGAAGATGGGCCTAAGTGGTACTGCGTAAAAAAGTTTATTTCCTTTCGTTTGGTTTCAGTTTTTTTGAGTTTTCGAGACCAACTTAAAAAATAAAAACTGTAAATATGCGGGATTTTGCGGAACACTTACCATCAGACCAATCAGCTCTTGGTTGGACTTCGACTCGATTAAACTATTTACGCGATCTATCTCGACTCCAGGTAAGGTGGCAAAAATAAACTTGTCAGACTTTGGTGGGCTGGGCAATAGATCCTTATTATTGTGAAGGACCCAGCCAGAAAATGTATCTTGGATCATTTTAATGTAGACGATATCGGTTACAATTTGCTTACGTTAAAAAGATGTCAGAGTACCCGATACTCTGAAGTGGATAGGTGAAGAAAGTTGTTAGTGGAGGCCAGGTTGATAATAATGATGATGATGATCCATAGCAACCAATTGGTAAAAGGATTAATGCCTCCCGACTCTCTAAATAAAATTCATGATTTTCTTCAAATTTTTGCATTAGCAAATTAAAGAAGTTTTGACACTTCAAAGGATCAAAAAAAGTTTCAGTTCTTGAGTCAATGATCTTTTAAGAGTTTAGACCAAGATCTTCACGCAAAATTCGCACACAGTGTGGACTGATCAATTCACTATTTCACATGGAATCAACTAATTTGGCTCATTTTGAACAGAAGCACTTGCATATTTTGCGTTGACTCACTGCAATCACAGGATTAATCAAAAGTGAATATGCTGTTCTACAAAACTGCCAAGCAACTGGCATCAGGTTATAGAACCGGCACGCCAGCTCTACGAAACAGCGAATGGAACCTAGTCTCCGAAGCACAGGGAATTAAAGATGTGCCTAAGCAGCATTTCCAGCAGCTGCTTAATGGTCATTATTTTGAGGAATACACAGAAGAATAAAGAAGCATGAGACCAGTAAATGAAGATCCAGTCCCCAGTACTGAAGAGGTTAAGATCTGCCGGCTCGGATGTCCTACCTGCGGAACTCTTCAAGTATGGAGGAGATGTCCTCCATGCATCAGCTCATCAACCAAGTTTGGGAGGAGGAAAGTATGCCCGACGACTGGTCAAATAACTCTATATGCCCAATCTACAAAAAAGGCGATCCTATGTCCTGCTTAATTTTGCCTACAAGATCCTATCCGCCATACTATGTGAGCGTCTGAAATCTTTCTGCAGCACTATGATCGGCGCGTACCAGTGTGGCTACATGCCAGGCAGATCAACAAGAGACCAAATCTTCACATTTAGGCAAATCCTGGAAAAGACCAAGTCGAGACCCACCATCTTTTCATCGATTTAAAAGCCGCATATGATAGCATTAGTCGCCAAGAGCTTCTATTGGCGATGTCACAACTCGGGATTCCTAAAAAACTGATCCAACTATATGCCGCATGATGTTACAAAATACGCGGTGCAACGTATACTCGTACAAATGGGTAACAGCTCATCCGAGCTATTCTCCGTGTACAGGGCTCAGACATAAAGACGCGCTATCATGTGATTTCTTCAACCTAGCCTTGGAGAAGTAAGTGCGCAAGAGTGTTGTCAACCTAGAAGGCACTAT
Organism: Chrysotoxum bicinctum; assembly: GCA_911387755.1. Lineage (NCBI taxonomy): Eukaryota > Metazoa > Arthropoda > Insecta > Diptera > Syrphidae > Chrysotoxum > Chrysotoxum bicinctum. The sequence goes on along the minus strand of OU426989.1, from coordinate 210,804,055 downwards.
CTTTAACAGGTCTTCCCAACTGCTTGGCTATGCGGACGACATTGACATCATCGGCCGCTCCAAACAAGCTGTGCTAGAAGCATTCACAGCTTTTGATGAACAGGCGAAACGCATTGGTCTTGAAGTGAAAGAGGCAAAACACGTCGACAACACTAGCTCGATCACATCGAGCGAATGGACAACAACGCTTCAGCCAAGAAAATCTTCAAATCCCAGCCCCAAGTTCGAGACAACGAGGAAGACCGAACCCCTTCTACAGGAACCAGGCGGTTGCAGACGCAAGAGCGCTTGGTCTCGATGACTGGAGGGAGCTCGCGAGGGATAGAAACAGATGGAAGACTGCAATATCTCAGGCAGAGACCCTCCATGTAAGTAAGTAAGTAAGAATATGCTGACTCGAGTAGGACGGTTTTTACGAACGAAAATTGGACTAAGTATGCTCTTAAAGCAGCGATCTGTAGTGATCATTTTTTTCCTAAATTGCACCATGCAAATTGTCTGACATGTCAAAACGACAGACAATTTATGACAGATAATATATCCCTTTTGAAATACCCTTAACAATACCAGATTCTAAATATTTACGTGGATACCTTGAAACTGTCTTTAAATCGGTTCCGATTAAATGGATCTTTGTATAGTTCTTCATTTATGCATATACCATATGTCTGTACCATATTGTGGTTATAGTTTTCGAATAGTTCTATCGTCGGTTGGTTCAAGAGTTCAAGACTGGCATTGCAAAACAGTCTACTTGTACGCAGAAGCCCTAAGACAAAACAAATAGGTTCAACTTTCATATTCTTATTTGGTGTTGAGCTTTGAATCTCAGAGCACTCCTTATCCACTCCTGTTTCACTCCTTCTATTCCAAAAGCCTTCGGTTGAGTAATGTTTTCAGAGTCTTTTTCTGTTCCCGACTTCACGAAAAAGTAAAGGTTTTGCTCAGATTACTTATAAAAAGTGATAAATGCTTAAGGAAGCCATTTGGTTTACTTGTGACAATCTGGGCATGTGTAAATTTGGAAACACAATTTTTAAAATGCCATTTGTGATTACTTAGATCTGGTTGGTGAAATTCTCAAAGGTTTCCCATATTTTTGAAACGCAAAAAATAAAATGTCAAATTTGGTATCAAGAACAGTGAACATTTTTTCTTAAGCACAGGTTACAATGCTTTTGGTTGTCTTCTTTATGGTTCTTCGGTCCAGGGTTAACATCAAGAGTTAACCTTTTTCGTATTAAGGATTTTATTGGCTAAAGCGTTCCCCCAATTAAGATTTACATACAGTCGAGCAGGATTTTCAATCTGCGCATAGGGAAAAAGCTTGGATTGCGTTAGTATAATATTTAGTCAATATGCGTATAAAATTGTGAGATTATAAGCAGTTGAGATCAATACTATTAGAAGGGAAGCTTGAGGATTGAATTCGAGATATTTCAATATGACATCATGAAAATAAAAACAAAAATAAAAACTATCATATATTAACACCAGAATTTAAAAGCTTTAAAATGGTATCAAAAACATGAATTAACTAAATTGCATATTTTGAGACTCCTTCTTCTTTTTTTTTAGGTGGATTCAACAAGGCTGTCCAACTCCATAAGTCCCTAGCTATGTTAAGGGTGGTCCAACTATAATGCACGATGTTAATTGTAAGTCCCACCTTAATACTACGTTTTCACCAAGAGTAAATCCGGGATTTAAGTGGATTTACCATAAATCTTCTTTAAATCTAGAAGATGTACCATACAAATTTTTTTCGTAAATCTAGTAGATTAGAAATAAATCTCTACTAAATCTTCCATCCATACGGTGCTAAGCTATCTCGATGATTTTTGATCGTTTGGCACAAATGAAACTTTCTTTCTCTCGCTTCTACTTTATAAGAAAAATTGAAACAACATTAGCATTTTGATGGATGCTGTCAAAGTTAATCTTCTTATTAATCTTTCAGTGCGGTGAAAACACCACATAAATCTCTTGCCTTAAATCTCAGATTATCTTTTGGTGAAAACGTAGTATAACATCAAGTTCTTGCCCAACTTAATTTGACATTTCTTTGTTTCAGTTTTTGACAAATTCGACCATGGAGAGGTAAACAATTGAGCATCGCGTTAAGATTGTTGAAACCTTTTACGAAAATGGACGTTCAAATCAAAATGCATTTCGTGCACTTCGAGCAAATATGTCCACAATCGGTAGAATTGTGCATAAATTTCAGCAAACCAGGTCTGCAGGAAATATGAAAACACCTGGGCATGCTCGCCCAATTCGTTCTGCGGAAAACATTGCTGTTGTTCGCGATAGTGTGGCAGAAGAGCCGTCAACCTCAACTCGTCGTCGTGCCCAACAATTGAACATCTCACGAACATCACTGATGTGAATTTTGAATAAAGATTTGAATTTACACGCTTACAAGGTTTAATTGACTTAAGAACTGAAGCCTACTGACCATTTCAAGCTTCGTCAATAAGCCGAGTAGTTGGTTGAACAGACAGAAGTGATTGGTGACCTTACAAAGAAAATTATCTTCAGTGACGAGGCACATTTTTTTACAATTAACATCGTGCGTTTTCGTTGGACCACCCTTTATATATGATTTCTTCGTTAAGCAGATTGAGACCCTTTCCATTGGGGTGTATTCTACCTGAGTAACCGTATCTTTCCACTACGCGCTTTTCCTCAGGTGAGGTCCAATTCAATCGTTTAGCCTTTTACATTTTTAGATAGGTTGCTGTCTCTGTATATTCTGTATAGACCGTGGACTGTGCAGTTCGTTACTGTACCATCTATTCAGATGGGAACAAAATTCTTTCGGAGCATTTTCCTCTCAAAAAAACTTAAAATATCTCCATTTTCCTTTGACACGTTTCATTCATCTGCACTATACAAAAGAACTAGGATAATTAATTTCACGAAATGGGCACTTATACTTATTCTTATATACTAATATCGACATGTTGCATGAATGTACGAGATTGGCAGAAATACCCTTAATAGACCTCGTTCTATATAGTTCATCTTTGCAGATGTTGTAATAATGTGTCCTTGAAATTAACAAAAGGGTTGTGATTATGAGTTAGAAGTTGCTAATTTTGTTTTTCAAAAATCTTCTGCAATTGAATAATTGGGCGATTGTGGACTTTTCTGGCCTAAAGCCTCCCTGGCAAAAACTCACCCACTTGAAAAAACATTACTAGGTGTTCACACAATGAGGCAGACAAATCTTGTAGACGATATGTTAAGCAGACTGCTACCTTTATAGTTTTCGCGGTTCAGAGGTATCCTTTTTATTGATATTGTCTGCAGTTTGCGGAAATGGTCGATGGATAGAAAAGCAAGAATCAGAAGAATTCAAATGATTCAAAATGTGTTTTTTTTATGTTGATGACAATACCATCTTCTCAAAGCTATCTGGAAAGAAAGGCCAGCTTGGCGCCCAATCTGATAAGACCAAAAAGTGACTGCCCAATAATGTTTTACCTTTTCAATTCTCAGACTACCGCAATTCGATGTCCGCACTAAATATATATTTTTGTCAATTCCTGAATAGATACTAAGACTATTTTTATGTTTCCAAAAAAAAAGCATTACTTTTGCATCATGTGCAATGGACCACAATCCTTCCGAACGTATATGTTTAAAGAAGTTCTTAATGCCAAAAACACAGATGTTTTCCAAGCTAAATATTATAGTGATAGAAAATCTGGTATTCCATTGAAGGATTCTTTTGCTAAGTAGGTATTTCAAAACTTGTTTTCAGAACGCCCTTCAGGATTCTGCGATCTCTGGATCTTTCACTCCTTTTCCATTCCGATGAAATATGTCCATTTATTCATTTATTAAAATTAGTACATAGACGGCAGCATTTAAAAAATTGGTTTCTTCATGTATTTCTGACTTTGATGACTTTATAAAGAGGAATAGGACTGCACTACTAAATAAAATAGAGAAATAAAAATCACTCCAAAGCACCCAGTCGATCACTTTTGGAGTGTTGAGAGTGCAAAAAGAATTTTGGCTAAGTCCAAAGGACAAAACGCCATTTGAAATCTGAAAATAACTTCTTATTTCAAAGTATTAAAACTGTGTTTTTGAATTTTCCATTTCTTAACAAAAAATTAAATTTATCACGAGAGTTATTTCGAATATTTATATATTTAAACAATTTTGCTCAGGTTTTTGCCCCAGCTCTATAGTCCATCACGAAAGTGACTGACAAAAATTATCTTAGAAACTTTAATTTTTATTGAACACAGATTGAAAAAAAACCGTTTATATATCTAAAGACGATGTCTGTTCTGCCTCTTGTTGAAACCTTGAAGTTCTAAGATTTATTTTCTTTATGGAATATGTTTAGGTAGGTACTCGTATATTTTTTGAAAACGTCATACGAATAGATATCTAAATCATAAGCAGCTATAAACTTACATATTTCTTAAATACTTATGTACTTTATCTAATTGTTACGTGTAATAAGCTCTTTAATACTAAAGTAATTTCTTTTAAAAGAATCCTTTTGGTTTAATTTAGCCTAGTTAAGACTTTTTACTCACTTTGTTCATTTTAATTCCATAACTTAACTTTCGTGACGTAGATACATCGAAATAGACAACCGCCATTTTGTTTTGACGATTTCTCCTCACATCATTGTATGTGTGAACAAAAGCTGTATTATCTATGGTTACCAGACTGTGTGACTTTATTATCAATGCGAAAGAGAAAAAAAAAATCGCTCATATAGAAAGTAGGCCATGAGCGAAAGGGTAATAAAAATTTAAACTCAAAAATCTACCCAAAAATTCCAAACGATTGACGCAATCTGTGTGAAAACGATTTTAGCTTCCAAATTAAAAAAAAAAAATCGACACAAAAATCTAATAAAATATTCTAATTGACAACTAGATGACCTTCCGCGATGTCTGTTGAAACTTGCTCACATCAGAGACCAGCACCAGACTAACTATAGATACCCAGGGTAATTGGCTGGTGTAACAAATGAGGAATTTTGTAATAAATTAACTATCAATCTATTAACAAGCTCGATGATAATTAATAAAAGAATTCCAACAACACGCATCATCATCATCAAAAGAAACTCTTCAAGACTTTCAGTCACCAAATTAATGCAAAAAAAAAAAAAAATATAATAACATAAATATCAATAACAATCAAGGATTCTCCCCATCATGCTAACTTTTTTACATCTAACCTGATTTTGTGTTTCTTCCAAATGGTCAAAGAAAAATATTTTTTTTTATTTGTTTGTTATGTTATTGGACAATATAAATAACAAAAACCCTAAAGAGTGGGGACACCCTAAGCTACAGGGCTATAAAAAAAAATGAGAGTTGGGTAAGCGAATATGCGCTGTTTAACTTTTGAACCAATCACAGGTCCGATTTTTTTTTTCAATTGATCTTTCCCGAAATATAAAAACAAAATTTACAAAAATAAAAAAATAAAAGCTCAACTACCAACAACAATATCACATTAAAAATTACGTGAGAAATTTACTTTTAACTCCCCATACTCGTCGGACTCTCGTAAGTAAGTCTTGGCATATTCATGTAGGTACGCAAAAACAGAGCACGCAATAAATGCGTAGATACTTTCTGTCGGTTTTTATCAAAAAATTTACTCAAGCGCCTTAAAAAAAAAAAAAACAAGATGCCCTCAAAACCAAAGTTTATAATCGAACGAGCGCCACTATTGTGATCCCATTCAAGCACAGAAAGGGGGTGACACTTGAAAAATCGGTGGAAACGGGCACACACTAATGTCGTTGTAGTCTTGACTGTGATCGTTCCTGAGATCACTTTGGAATGCGGGCTTACGGGTTGATATTCACACTTTTACAATGTTTGCTTAACTTTTTATTGCTGTACGCACACATCTTTAACAACACAAACACAAAATACCATGCTAGTCTTACTAACACCACAATGACCAGGGTTACCATCGTAGATAATTTAAAGACAAATGGACTAATTTTATTTTTTTCTTATCTAGCCGAGCTATTGCAGAAAAACCCAAACAAGATGTTTTGAATTACATGGGTTCCATTATCGGTCGAAAGTTAAAATAACTCTAGGGGTGCGTAGAAACACTTCTAAGTGGTCTGAGTGAAAAATTGCGTAACTTAAACGAATGACTTACTAGAGAAAAGCATAAATGTGTTTTTCTTTTTTAGCTCAGGCACATCAGAGAACTTAGCTTGCGTATCTTTCTTCAATCAGAAATGAGTATGACAGTATTACATTATGGCATTTTAATGGGGTGTTTCATATTTAAATGGTAGATCTGACCATACTCTATCCAACACACTCGGTTCTCGAGAGACAAAAAAAGATTTGAAATTTCACACTGCTTAAGTGTATTTTGAAAAAAAAAATAAATAGGTGTTTTCAGAAAAGGCTATGTTCATCGTGCTAGAAATGTTTGGCTTTTATTCACTCTATTCAAATTTAGAGCAGCACCCCTTACTGTATTTGAAGAAAAATGACTGAAAGCTATCCCTCTAAAGGGATAGTTTTTTGTTTTTCTTAGAATTTTGGAGAGAATATTCCTAGATACACCGTGCTCAATTCATATAAATCATTCTCATTAAGGCTTCTCTCAGTATCCTTCGCAACAAGTATGATACTTAAGTCCTAGGTACTCATAAGATAAGTCCTGACCGTGGTCCATTTACAAATTAAAATTCACCGATCCTCAGTTGTTTTAAGCCACTAGATCGAATAGATAGATCAAAACAACACCACGAAATAGTGGCAACTGGCAACCCCATTAGGAACCCTCAATGCCTCAATACAAGAGTACGGATAATGGAATTTCATTCTACACAAATCTTGTTTTCGTTTTGTCTCGTTTCTTCTGCGATTGGTAACTTTTTCGTTTCACTGTATTTGGGGGGGTTAACTAGCTGTCTCAAGTGCACATTCCTTGGGTCTGAAAGTTCAGTTCATTCACAACTTTTATACCACAACATTCCAATGAAGTTGGTTGGACCAGCATCGATCGTTTCATGCCACTGCTGCTTGTGCTGCCACCTTCGAACTGGGGAGTCACCCGCGCTAGCTTCCCCAACGTTGCTTTGGCCCACGAATTTTGTGTTCATTAACAGAATCGATCGCAAATGACTTTTTGGGGCCGCTGGCGTGTATGTATGTATAGAGATGTGTGTTTGTTTTTTTTTTTTTTAATTTGCTTGTGTATCTTTATGACGCTTATCAGACTGGGTGGTATTAGAGATGAGATTATACATGCATACATATGAGTGGTATGGAATTGATGTACGAGTATATAGAAGCTGTCTTGATTTTTTATAGTTTTTTTTCTTCTTTATGCTTAGTATTGTTGATATTTTGTTTATTTTTTTTTTTTGTTGCTTTGTATTTGTATTTGGGGTTGCCATATTTAGCTGCTTTGGGGGTTGGGGATGATAATTTAAAAATCAAGAAAGGGTATTTTTGCTGTAAAGGACTTTGCACATGAGAGCGACCGACGAATAAAATAACAAATAGGATTAAAAATATTTCTAAGCCTTAATTCCTACAAAAAAAATGATGGAAAACTTATTGGAATTAATGTAATAGTATTAAAATTTACATTTGAATTACTAAAATAAAAACAATTTGAGAAAAGAACTTGTTCGTCACGAATTGCCATCATATTTTTATGAACTGTCAATTTCTATTCGCGTTCCACATATCATCCACATTGCAACAAATGAATTATTCGCACACGCCTAACTTCAAAATCATTCATGTTTTTGTTTTCTTGGTCATTGTTCATTAAATGCAATGTTGACGAAATGTCAAAATGGATGAATGGTCGTTGATTCGTTGGTCGATATCATGTGACTAGTCCTTAAGTGCTTTTATATTGTATACCTATATTTTTTTCTGTCCTAATTTCGTTCTCATTCTGCACAATCAGTTCAATTTAAGGCATGGAAATTTCACAATCGATAAAATTTTCAGATCTTATAGAGAGCGCAAGGCGTTATAATCAGTATTCCCAATATCACTTCATTTATTATAAAGTAACCTATGAAAATCATTTATGATAGGAAATATACAGATCCATGTTCTTGAAATCTGTGTCGACTGACAATGAAGAATTCTTTCTGTATTATAAAAGTCGGTATCGAATTAAACAACACCTTCGAGTGCGACTTCTTCAACATCATACATAACATACTGACATAATTAGAATAAATCAGCGAGCTGTCACCGCATGTATAGATAAAAAAGCGTTTAAAATATGGCAATTAAGAAGGGCAACACAAAATAAAAGCAATATCGATGAATCGAACAGAACGTTACAGTACGTTCCTACGATACATTTTGACATTTCAGTATATTTTTTGTTTTTTTTTTTTTTTTTTGTCAAATCCGTTTTCTCACTCTGGTACCAAATAAGAAATAACTTTTTATTTTCTAATTACAAAATAACTTAAAAATACTTCAACGACCACTGATGAAAGTCTGTACCGATCAAAATTTGTCCGATGGAACCATCGATCACCAAGAAAGTAAAGTTAAATATACAAAAGTTTGTACTATCTAACAATGCTAAACTGGCAGTTCACATGGTTGGCAGATTTTGCCCGAAAATCTGAGAATGCTTTTCCTAAAAAATATGTTCACTTATAGTTGGCGTTTGTTTGTTTATGGAAAGTTATCAGGAAAATTGAAAAAACAAAATCACAATATTAAAAAAATTTTGCTACTATTTTGATCATCGCGTCTCGTTCATTCTTTCATTCCCCTCAGATTTTTTCATATTTTTTGAAACGGTGGCGATGGCGTCGACTTAATCATTTTCCACTTCTCATTTTTCATTTGTTTTTTTTTTTTTTAATAAACTGATTGAAGAAAATAATGTCATATGTCAAAATGGCAACGACACATGACAATTTCAATTACGTCTGACAATACCCTGAATTTATGACAAAAACACAAACTGTGTGTTTACACGATATTCAAAGATGTATACCTGACAATTTGATGGTAAGATGTACGTCTGACAATAACATGAAAAGGCTTTTTCTGACAACATTGTCAGAAAAAATTCACATGAGTGTTACAAATTTGGATCATATTTTTAGCTGACACTACTAACAACTGATTTTACTTAGCTTAAGGAACTTTGAATACTTCGGCTCCGTGAGTTTGCCCATCGGCATATAAGGCTCCCGATGATAAATATGTACATATTTGAAGGCCATGAAAAGTTGTTGGGTTTGAAATTTCCAGAATTTAATTCAGTGTGGATTTCGTATACGATCAAAATCACAATGGTACTTGGCGATTAATGTTTTCCAAAGCTTTAGAAGCTCACACTGCACGATGCATTGGATCTGTTGAGTGACGTTTGCCTCGATAGGACATAATCGTCTTTCTTATAGATTGGGAATATGGAGCTTATAGCCCAGTCATCCTTATGAAACCTATTGATTCATAAACACTGTATTTGAAGAGTTCTGCTGGTATGCCATCAGACCCTGCTGCATTCTTATTCTTCTGTTTTTAAAGATAACCGTATACTTCTTGTGTAGTACCACTTGGCATAATGGTTAGTGCGTTGGACTGTCATGCGGAAGGTCGAGTTCGATTCTCAGCCGCTGCTAGAAAGTTATTTTCAGGGGTGTACTGCCTCTTGCGAGGAATTGACAAATTCTCCAAGAGTATCTCTTGTCATGGAAAGTGCTGCTCATTAGCCGTTCGAAATCGGCAGAAAATTGTAGGCCCCCCCCCCGTTCCTTGGTAACACGCACACAGGAATGATTGAGAGTTGTAAGTCACTAGGTCCTGGGTCACTCCGAGCTGTTGCACCACCAAATTTTTTTATTTGTATACTTCTTGTACTGGGTGTTCATTGATTGGAAATACCTTCTTGTCTTATTAATGGCTCCTTACACAGTTTAGGTTTAAATTTTGCGGCAGAAAAAGTCTACGTAAGCACGTCTGAAATGGTATATCCCTGCCTTGCGTCTATTGGCACATATAGTCTTTTAAGTTGTGCTTTGTTCGTTTTGGAAATCTTGTGTTCTGTATGTCACTAAATTGCAAACGGATCCAAAGTTAATCAGAAAAAAGCACATACCAAGCTGTTTTTGTTTCATCGAGGCTGTGCTTATACTGCTTTTAAACGAAGCAATATTACCTTGCGATTTTTAAGCCCGTGGGAGAGTGACGTGTGTGGTGGCGGGGTTACACAAGGCGGAAGATGACTCCAAAAGAGAAACTAAGATTAAAAATCGCTTTCGTGTAAAAGCAGTCTTACCAACTAAATCCGAAAGGATGTTTACTTTTCTAACTTAAGCGTTGAAGTCCATGAACACAACTGTGATTTGGATATGCATCTTAAAGATTGCGTCAAAAAAATTTTACTTAAAAGGCTTTTTATCTTATCGGAAGAGGCGTTTGAATATTTTAGGCTCATGTTATAGAAAGTATAGATTTGATGAAAATCACTATAGATACACGACGAGCTCGCACACTAACATATGAAATCTTTTATCCCTGCTGTAATAACGCAGAAATATTCGACTTGTATTATATGTGATCTAAGTATTCTCATGCTATTAAGCCGATATCCATTGTTACTCCTGGAGACCGAATTGAATCCTAATTCACAATATTGAATTCATCCGGTGTAGACCATCCTTCTGTTTTGCTCGTCTTAGACTTCTACCAACAAATACAGAGTATAATATACTAGTTCTGCTATTTTGGTCTTCTGTTCAATGATCACGCTTAGAAGTTTAGCAAGTCAAGTCCGGATGTATGAGTACTTCTTTAGTGCATTTAAGTTGCGAATAAGCATCACCAGTCATCCAGCGCTTGGCAGCAATCTGGTTGGTTTCTATGAGTTCAAAAATTCAGTCGAATAATAGACAGTTTGTTCTTGATAAACTAATGTGTCGATCAATTTTGGCAGTTTCTATTAAATTTGGTCACTGAGCTGGTTTTTTGGTCCCAAAATTGCACGTTCGCACAGCCAATTCAGATTCTTATATAGTTGGTTGCTGGACTTGGGAATAAGTTTTCGAAAACGACTTGAATATTCAGTTGCATATGACAGAAGCTCAAGGTGAACGAAATATCATTCGTGGCGAAATCAATTTGAATTTTGTCATTTCCGATCTCCCAAAATAGTTTTGAGAACGTTTGGACAGACTAATGCAGCATGTGCACACGCAAGTTATTCAATAGCGAGATTTTCTTGATTCGGTTTCAAAGATGGATTCACTTCGTCTGCGGGCATTGATCGTAGAATAATAGGGAACGTTGGGTGAAAATCACCAGTAATTAGAATTAGAGCGCTCCTATCGGTTGATTTTTTCAACGAAAATCAAGTAAGGTGCTTCGAGCGATTTCTTTAGGGTCATTGTGCATTCTTCTTAAACGATAATTTTGCACGTTGTAAGGATTGTGCTTATTCCTTTTGCTGGTTGATTTTTCTGCCGAGTGCAATTCACCATTTTCGTTCATTACACTTTGCATGATTTGGTCGCACGCATTTTTTTGATGAGCAACTTACAGTCTTCAGCTTCCAAGTTTCCACATATTGTTGTTGCTGGGTCATATCGAAGTGTTGTTCCCGCACCAGATCCCTTTCTTTGACACTTTTTCTATCCTGTTTGGAAGCCGATGTTCCTCACAGGTTTATTCCATTATTTGAAGATTGCCGTAAAATTTCTTCAAAATCGGTCACGCCGAAGTCTATAGGAAACATACACACGTCCATTTTTATATAGTATATTAAAGAGAGACATAACTGCTCGACCATTGCTGTATTCGTGTCGTCAGCAGGAATGGAGCGGACCTACAATTTTCTTTCGATTCCGAACGATTAAGATAAAAAGTACTTTTCATGACAAGAGATCATCACTCCTTCGCAAGAGGCAGTACCCTGAAATTGTTGTTTAATAAATGTTGCTGGGATTCGAACCCATCATCACATGACAGCACTAACCATTATGGCAAGGGGTACTACAAATTCATGGAAACAGCTTAACAATTTGTATACTCTTTCACAGAGCTTATGCTAGTGTGAAAAAGATTGCGAAACATCAAACACCTTAATTTAGTCTACTTTTACTAGAATTCAAGAAGAATCTCATTTGTAAGACTTATTTCTAGTTTTCATACTTTTAAGCTCCCGAACTTGTCACTTATTATTGATGAAACTCAGTGCCGGATTAGCCACGAAGCAAGAGTAGCAAATGCTACGGGCCCCGCGCATTTGGGGGCCCCGCGCACCAACCTTTTCTGACCATAAAAAAGTATTATTTACATATTAGATTTAGTCACAATTACTAAGAAGAAAATATTTGCATCAAAATGATCAACTAAAATTTTATTTTTCTATCTACTGGTCTTACCAAAAATCATGTTTCGCACCGCACCAAACGCAAATTGGACAACGGTATGAAATTCAGGTATTTATTGTCACCATTGATATCGTACTCACTGCTTTAGGTAAACGTATATGAACAGTTATCATAAAATTGCTGGCATTTTCGGAATATTCCGAGAGCTAAAATCTCTTCCTGATTCAAAATAGCCTTTTTGGCCTTTAGTCCACAAAAACTGGCGTTTCGTTCGGGTGATCGTACATGGACTCATCAGTTGGCTGTGAGGACCTTGTCAATACGCAATTTTTATTGAATTCAGTTCATCTTATATCGATTTTTTGACAAAAATCCAATGTGAACAGTATCCAACCAAGATTAAAATTATAATCATTAACGTTGGAATATTTTGCTCGTGGCCGAGCATTGATTCTATATGAAGGTTTTTATAATACAAATTCTATATAGGTACTACTGAAATAAATCAGCCTAGTAGAAGACTTAGCACTATTAATGGATTTGTTGAATTTGTTGAAAATAGCAAAATATTTCAACGTTATTGATTACAATTTTAATCTTGGTTGGATATAGTTCACATTGGATTTTTGTCAAAAAATCAATGTAAGATAAACTGAATTCAAAAATTTCAAATTGACAAGGTCCTCATAGCCAACTGATGAGTCCATGTGCGATCACCCGGACGAAACGCTAATTTTTGTGGACTAAAAGCCATAAAAGCTATTTTGAATCAATAATTCAACAAGTCCATTAATAGTGCTAAGTCTTCTACTTGGCTGATTTATGTCAGTAGTATATAGAATTTGTATTATAAAAACCTTCATATAAAATCTCTTCCACCAGAAGAAATTAAAAATCTGCAACCATAGTAAGTGCTTACGCAGATGATTTGGAGGACAGTCTGGGCAACGAATTAGTGCAATTCGCTTCAATGCTCAATTCTGATGTGGCTGGTATTATTAACAGCAGGAATCATGAGGTTCTGGAAATGCAGGTTTACAAGCTGTTGATAAATAATTCTTTACAATCTTGTTTCCCGAACGTTGAAATTGCTTTGCGCATTTATTTGTCTCTCATGATCACCAACTGACGTGGTGAACGATCTTTCTCAACATTAAAACGTGTTAAAAATGAATTGAGGAACACGATGAGCCAACAATGTCTTAATCTCCTCACTTTAATGAATATTGAACATGATTTACTCCGAGAAGTCGATATCAACAGCATTATTTATAAATTTTCCCAAATTAAATCAAGAAAAGTTTGTTTGTAACAGTTTTGTTTTATTTAATACCATAAACTTGATAAGTGCCTAACCTAAAACAGTCTAAGGGCCCCTTGATAGAATTTGCTACAGGCCCCGCGCTGGCTTAATCCGGCACTGATGAAACTCTGTGTTTGAGTAGTAAAATTAGACGTGATTGTAGTTCTAAAATTATACTGCTCAGACATGCTCTACATAATACAGTACCTGCCATTTATTGAAAGTTTATTAGGCGCCACAAATTCAACCTTAAAGATATTGAAAGATGTAAATAACCATTTATCATTTATCAAAAAAAAAGCTTCATAAATTCCTTAGCTTATCCAATGGCAAACAAAAAATTGAGAAAACAATAATAACATCGCCCTTTTTACCAACCACCTCACCTGTAGGAATGTAAGATATTTATATCGTTGATTAAGCAACTTCGTGCCCGATATGAGAGCCTATGTCGCCCTTTTATTTCATTGTAACTTCTCGAGGACAGCAAGTCTCCTCTAATCTAAACTATTTTATTATTATTTGATTAAACAACACACATTCAACGAAAGAAAAAAAAAAAGAAAACACTCGACATCCAGATGATTTACGTGCTGATGAACGCATTATATATCTCTCATCTATCAGGGCAATGGTAAGTACGCAGCGCAGCGTTCGTTATCATATCGTCATATTATGTGATGTTGTAAGCTTGCAACCATAACACCCCGCCGACCCCCTTCTTCGGTGACATTCCAAGGCATGGAATTCCATGGCATTGCCTAGCGGTATGTACCCTATTGCCACTTATTTGAAACATGTTTTACTAGTTTTTTCAGTAAATACCATAATGAAATGAGATTTCGAAATTATTGTCTTCTGGATGCGATGTAAGTGATTACGAGTGTGTACGTGCAACTGGGATGTTGGTATTGGTGTGTGATTTCTTAAACTCTGGAATTTCAAGTATTTCGGCCACCAGCGCATTGATTGGGGGGATATGTTGTTGCGTACACGCACTTGGGGCACTCAAAAGTCATAGTCAGACGAAGTAGCAGTCGTCGTCGCCGTGCGTCGTTGTAGTCGGCGGACAGATGAAACAACCCGAGGTCGATACATATAAAATGTGTGCTTGCCTCTATGCAACATGTTTGTGCAGCATTTTATAGCCCCAGCACGCAGCGCCACTCTTAAAAAATTTGATAGCTTAAAGAATGGAGGGGCGGGAAATACGACAACGACAACGCCAACGAGCAATGAAATTGGACACTTTTTGAAATTAGACCGGATGGGGGAGGCAGAGCAGAGCCATTCCTTTAGTTCCCTTTCGCTCCACTAGGAGAAGGTGAGAACAAACATATTTATAGAATGCATGCAGTGATGATGACGATGACAACAAAAACAGTGAATGTAATGTTGGCCGCCTTACATGATGAACTTGTTGACGACGCGACGCGGCGACGACGACACCAACGACGCACGTCAAAATTTCCCAATAAATTCCAATAAACTTTTTTTTCTTCCCTTCTTACATTGCAATGATTAACTGTTTATTGCTCAATTAGAATCAGGCATCAAAGAGACAAACACACACACACATATAGACGTCAAGATGGCTGGCATTTTTCACATTTTGACAGTGATGTGCGATAAAATTGAGCAAAATTCGTTTCAAGTTATTTGGAATGGTTCTGTTTTCTAATATAAAGGGAACCTCGATATTTTCTACAGGTATTATCCTAAGTAACAATCAAGGATCCAGTGAAAAATTTAAGGAGAGTATTTTCAATGGCAAAAGTAAGTCTAACTATCGATTCAAGAAATAAAAGCTACAAAATGGCTTGCAAGCATTTGAATAAGGAGTGTGCCAAATTGTTTCCTATGCTTTAAATTATAATATGTAAAGTCCAGTGACTTTCAGAAAAATGTAATGGACATTTACTTTTGTCTGGTTAGACAAGTAGGTACTTTAGATACGAAAAAATTAATCTGGTGGCGCTGTGCACCCGTAGCGCATTTTGCACACAAATTGCTCCTTGCCTTATAAGCTACCGCTTGGGGTGGCTTTAAGAAGGAGGTTGGGTCTTCTTTTTCCTGTCGCCTCGAACCTTGAGACAGAGATTTGAAGCCTCTCAGGCGAATTACGATCCAGTCGATTGATATGACCAAATCAAAAAAGCTAACGTGATTTAACGTTTTAAATCACATTCACATATCACAGAGATGTATTTTCTCTTCTTTAGAAGAATCTTACTTTCTAAAAGGATCAGATCTTCTTTTCCACTTATCGAGCAAAACTCCGACCCCAGCACCGTAAAATAAGTCTGGCAGCACAAGCGGTTTGTTGAGCATGCACTTCGTCATATGCATGAGTAGTTTTGAACGCATTTCTTTTGCAAAGTGGAAGTAACAGCAGTTTCCTACAGACATTTCGTCAATTGTAAGTCAAAACTGGTTGCTCGTTGCCGTAGTGAACTAAGACTGCTCGGCGAAACATATTCAGCCAACTTTCGATGGGTCGCGGGATACCGTGACATTTATGGAAATTATGGAAATAAAATGGCTGACAAGCTGGCCAAAAACGGTTCATCGTTTGAACCAAGCAAAATTGTACCCTGGGTACTCATGCCACTGGAGCAGGAAAAGTAAAGAATTTACCAAAGAATCCTAAAGACTTCAAATGACAGATGGTTAACAACTGACACCTCTTGGGTTTCAAGGAATCTTTGGCCAGATACAAGTTTATCAAAGAATCCTTACGGGTAATAACTCAATGAGAACCCAAATGAGCAGAATGGGCATCAGCATATCTGATTTATGCAGATGATGTCAGGACGAAGAGGTCGAAGAGGGCTCATATCACTTCCTTTGTGAGTGCCCCAGCGTAACCAGAACTAGAAAAGATGCTCGCGGAGAATACTTTTTAGAGGAACTCGGGTACGTCTAATTTGTTCCCTTTCCATTTCTACATTACCCACATCCTGGGGAGCACAATGGATCTATGGAGATCCGAGTATGGTGATACGACTTGCTGCATCATCACCCCACCTAAACTAACCTAACAGCGGTTTCCTAGATAATCTTCTTAACTACTTCGAAGTTGTTGAAATCAGCAGTGACATTTATTCTAAGGCTTAGTGGACAGATGAATGTTTGTTTATATATCTTATACTTGGTATTATCCTCGTCTATTTCAAGACTTTTTTATGAAACGTTGGAATGGCCGATGATATTGATATGATCCGCATAGCCTAATAGTTGGGCAGATTTGTTGAAAATAGTGCAAAAATATGAATGAGATGAGATCAAAGATATCGCATCTCCTTGCCAAAGCCCTGTGCATGTTTGAAATCGATTAGCGGATATGTCCTTAGTGGAACATTTCTTGCCATATTTTTCAATGTCAAGGGAAACAGCTGAATGTTGTTCGGCCATCTGTATAAACAGCTCCTTACGTCTTTTAATTCGGTGAAAGGATGATGAGTTTTGGTTTGAAATTAATTGGTCTTTTCCAGTATTTACCGCAGATCTAGGATTTGGTATAAGGTCGATCTGACTCACCAGAAGCCGCAGTGATAGTGGCTGGTTCGATACAGTGTTGCAGATCGTCTTAAGACGCTCAAATAACGAATGAAAATGAAGGTTAGTCACTTTTATTAATGGCAGTAAGTATGAGACAAAAAAGTTACATAAATTAGCATGTAAAGTTTGGTATAAACTGGTATAATATGACAGGTCAGTAGATTTTCAATAAATAGTGAAAATTTTGGTTGAAAATGTAATTTCTTTTGTATGTGCGTTTATACCAATCAGTGTGTTATAAACCAACCACTAGTTCTTTTATACCCCAATAAACTTTGAAAATAAGTACAGACAGAATAAATACATATACATAAAAGAGGCTGGGTGCGACCACACTGATAACTTCCCATTTGTGGTAACAAAATAAAAACATATTGTGACGTTTTCTTCAATTTTACCATAGCTATTAATGGAATTTGAATATGTGGGACTTGGGTACAACTGAACAACCTTATTCATATACGTACATATGTACAGTACATACATTCTTCTAAAAACTAAGTTGATAATAAAATTATGTATTATATTATAGAAATTACTTTCTTATTTCGGTTCGAAACATTTTAATTGAAAAAAATTCAAAAACGAAATATTCAAATATAAAAGATATGGTTTGGTTATTGATGGAAGGGTACTTACAAAATATATCCGCTCTAAAACTAGATATAATATGTCAAATAAAAACCATTTGTTAGAAATTGTATTATGTATAAAATTAAATAATGGCAAAGTCAATATAATTGCTCGTTCTTAAGATATTCTAGTCGAAAAAGAAATATTACCACTTTTTAGTAGATTTTTTTTATATTTTTGTTAAAAATGTCAATTCGATACTTGTAAAAATTTAACCATATGTTAATAATTGTATTATGTCGATACCTTCCCGTAAGAATGTACTAAGCGACACTTTTTTCGAAAATGTCTTTTTGATGAGGAAATGTACTATATATTAAGGGCAAAACGTGGCCTGGGTTTCGCCAACCTATTATGCATGAAAAGGAAACTAGAGTACAAATAAAAAAAATTATCAACTGCTATGTTTTCTCATTAAAATAATGTTGCCCCCTGAAATTTGTATTATCCGCCAAAAAAATATGCTAAGCGATATTAATAAAGATCTCATTGTCGTGAGCAACAAAAAATTTTGTAGATGTCACTTAGTTTAACCAAAATTGTCTCTTAGCACACTATGATTCAACTAAAACTTTCTTCGTTTTTTTCGTTTCCTGAACAATTTTAGGAATGTCGCTTAGTATACATTCTTACGGGAAGGTATCAATGTATAAAACAACATACTTTAGAAGGCACTATCGGTGTTCATTCCCAAGAAATTCGACTTGAAATACAATTTTAACTAGTTTTCACTAGAATTTGTAATAGTTTTTTTATTAAAAAAAAAAAACTATTCATTCAATATTGGTCAACATTTTACCAATTGTACAAAATTATACTATGTATAAAATAAACTAAATTAGAAGTAAATATCCTTACTAGTTCTCGGGAAATTTGAGTCGAAAAACAATTTTTACCAATTTTCAATAGAATTTTATATAGTTTTTTATTTTTTGTAAAAAAACTGTAAACTGATTTTTTTTGAAATTTTCACCAGTTGTCAAATACATTATTTTTCGTAAAATAAAATTATTTTGACTTTCAAATTGTTTTCCGTTCTTAGAATACCTGGGTTATGAAATTTTTTTTTAGTTTTTTTTATTTAAAAAAATAACGGTATGTTCATTTTTTTCTAAATTCATACCAAATCTGTATGACCTTATAATGAGTACATTAAATTTTATTTGAAATCAATAGCATTATTTTTTCGTGAGATATTTGAAACTAACCAAAATTTTTACTTTTTTTTTAAACCGTTATAGTGAAAAAACTACTTACTGAATTTCAATAAACGCCCTTTCAGCCTCTTTCGAAGTTATTATCTATTAAACAAAATTTATTTGAAGTCGATATCTTTACTCGTTCTTGAGATATCGACGACGAAAAATGGTACGAGAACGTACGGACGTACGAACGTACGAACGTACGAACGTACGAACGTACGAACGTACGAACGTACGAACGTACGAACGTACGTACACACACACACAGACATCTCTCTAAAAATGACTGATATAGCCTCTAGGGACCTTGAAACGTCGAGAAATGTCAAAAATTCCAATTTGATAAATCGGACCGATTACAATAACTCCCTATGGGAAGTTAATAAATGAGCACAAAACCTCTGCACACTATTGTTAATCTTGCTTGCAAAACATTTTTCTATCTCTTGAAGCCAAAGATGGTCTTCTTAGAGCTAGAGAGTTGCAAAATCGTTTTGTAATGATTTTAGCACGCAGCCGACAACGAATAAAGGTGCGGTGTGATGCGGTGGAACCTCTTTTGCAGTGTTGGCGCGGCGCGGTGGCGGCGTACCGTTGAGAAGGCGTCCTCAACGCCATCGCTATATCGTCTTCGACTTGGTCGTCAGGCGTTCTGTGTCAATGTCTCGTGTTTTCCGTCCGAATGCCAGGGGAATGCCTTGGCCAAGCCAGTTGTTGCCAGCTTACCAGTGCCTACCTACATATACGAGCAGTAAAGTTGGTTTAAAGTTTGGACCATGCACCATGATGATGATGGCATTGGCATCCAGCAACAGCTTATAGAAGAGTGGCAAACACCAAGTCATCGTCTCTATTGGAATGCTGGTGATCCTTTTTCGTTTTTGTTGTTTTTTTTTTTTTTTGTTTACTTCTTATTCTTCGTTTTGTTATTGTTGTTGTTTTTGTTGCATTTACCTACAATATAGATGCCTTTCTGTGTGTAACCTGTTTGTTTAGTTTTTGCGCGTCGTAACTACATCCATATGTATGTATACACATACAGGTAATAAAATTAAATTTCGAGGATTCCTGTCGTGTGCTCTGTGAACTGTGAGACGGAACTAGAAAGGAATTCGCCTACATCACATTCACATCGCATGGACTTTCAGTGGTTGCGAGAAAAATTATCTTCCAAGTCGATTGGCTACTCCTTAACAACCTGTTATAAAGGCAGAGGTATAGGGATCCGGGAGTCCGAAAATAGGAGCTTCCTGAATTTTTATTGCCACTTCCAAGAATGTTGTTGTTTTATTTTTAATTTGAAATAGGTAAGGGCTGTTTTCTTTGGAGGAATAGGTATAGAACTTGAGGTTCTTTTAGGGTTAAGACGATTCGTATTTGTTCCTTGAGAATAGATGTTTCTTACGGTAGAAGTCAATTATCCTAATTATCTGGGTGGATAATGGTTTGATGTGAAAAGTTATCCACTTTTTATTATTTAATTTTTAACACAAGCAAAGTTATGTGTCAGAAAATTTTTGAAATGTCTTATGACAATCTTTCACGTGAAATCACCAAACATTTGTTTCCTCTAAGAAGTAGAGAGCTTAAAACTACAATAAAATTTAGCTTTGAAAAATAATAAGAAAAACTTCAAAATCCCAAAACAAATATAATTGGAGATCTTATACCTATCCTGTGG
Source organism: Chrysotoxum bicinctum (assembly GCA_911387755.1). Taxonomy (NCBI): domain Eukaryota; kingdom Metazoa; phylum Arthropoda; class Insecta; order Diptera; family Syrphidae; genus Chrysotoxum; species Chrysotoxum bicinctum. Next base: position 210,783,323 of record OU426989.1, on the reverse strand, counting down.
ACCATACAGACCATCTTTATTACCTAGCCCACCTTCGTAAGCAATCTGGATAGACTGCCTGATGAACTAGAGATTGTGATTGTATGTTCATCCCCATTTACCCTCTTCGAATATAGTCTCAAATATCCATCGAAGAAATTGTTCTTCGAAAGAACACAATGTCAGCTCTCTTTTTCTGCTAACCGTCTAATACTCGAGACCCACCGTAAAGAAGGACTGACAGTATAAGCTCTTCATAGAGCTTGCACTTCGCGCAAAGATTTTCGAGCCATTAGTTATGCCAAGTCAATTACAACTCTCAACCATTCCTGTGTGCGTCACCAGGAATGGAGGGCACCTACAATTTCCTGCCGATTCATGACAAGAGATACTCTTGATTTGTCAATTCCTTCCAAGAGGCTGTACACCAATGAAAAACTTTTTTGCAGCGGCTGAGAATCGAACCCAAGACCTTTTTCATGATAGTCCAATGCAATAACCAACAATAACCATATGAAAGTGGGTCTTCTGTTCGAGCACGCTCACCAACTTTCGGTCGAAAAATCATATTCACAGATGAGGATGAATGGGTTCGTCAACAAGCAAAATTTTTAAATTTAGGACTATCACAATCCATCCACAGAAGGTCAGTGTTTGGTGTGGGTTTTGGGCTGGTGGCATCATCGGTCAAATTTTCTTTGAGAACGACGTTGGCCCGGCCATCAAGGTGAGCGCAATGGGTCGATAAAAACCAGTTTCATCTGGCCCAAATTGGATGATATGGACACCAAAGTTATGTGGTTTCAACAGGATAGTACTACGTACCACAATCGACATATTTTACGAGCGATTTCCAAACATGGTTATCTGACGAGGAGGCGATGTGAATTGGCCACCTAGAACGGGCGATTTGACCCTGTTAGACTTCTTCTTGTGGGGTTTTCTTGATTCGCAGGCCACTGCTAATAAACCACTAATCACCAAAACCAACTTATTTAATACCAATGATCAAAAGCAGTCTGATTAAAGCGCTGGAGCTACAGAATATGGGAAGGTTTCGGATTCGAGCCACCCAGCAAGCTAAATCCTTGTGGAAGCTTTGCATAGTTTAGAGGTACTGGCCCCCAATAACACACGACACTGCTGGATCATTCTTCCCGTGATTTCGAGTGTTCGGAGTCTCATTAGTCGTTTGTTTATTTAAACCTTTTGAATCTTCTTAGCCAATATAAAATTATTTTGAAATATTCAAGGCTTTTGCAGTTTGTAAGTCCTTTGACATCTCTTAAGCTTATTTAGCATTCGGACGTCATTCACATTCCAATATTAAGTTCACAGTTTTTCACAGCCTCGTGAGTGGTGTCAGAAAATTGATTGATTCTTATATCTTTGCTTACCTTCTTACACTTTCACGATTTGGAGATTTTTCAATGCAACAACCATATTTTCAACTTCCATAAAAATAAACAATGATCTTTAAAGGAAATAAGATCCCCTTAAAAATGTACAACGCAAAATTCTATCTACAAGTGTTTTTTTTAATCCATATCCTCAATTCTACGAAATCAAATTTTTGCAATCCTTCAACTTGAAAGACCTATGCAATTTCAAAACAAGCATATCATCTTACCGGAAAACAGCCTTCAATCCTAAAATCATTTCAAGAGGAGTGCGGATCATTCACTGAATGAATTTGAATACTGTTCCAAGAATTTTATCAAAAAGGGATGACCAAATTGATTCACATACTGATTGTACAAAAAAAAAAAACCAAACAAAGCGTTGCTCCTTTCAAAGTGCAATAAAATAAAATATCAAGATGGGTAACAGGTAAAAAAAGAGGTATCCCATTTAATAGTGCACCACTATCACTTATCCCGAACCCCAATAAACATGCTGCATCATAATTCTATCCTTTCACTCATGCCGCATACAAAACAAGCTCAATCCACCAAATGCTAAAGTATAAAGAGTGATGTGTGATGCTTTTAGCTTAACCAAAACAGCATGTCCTTAAGTAACTTTCAAGTCATTCAATAAAATCCAAAAGACGACGATGAGCAAACGAAAAAGAAAATGGAGAATTTGTAGAAGGAGAAAACTCCCAGCGAAAAAAAAAATCCTGACCGTGATCATAATCGCGTCCGCACTTTAATTAAAACTAATTCATAATATGAAAAGAACAAAACTGACAAAAAAAATTGAACAGAATTCCTGGAAAGGTCTAAAAGTCCCAATGCTATGCATATGATGCGTGTATTGTCCATCGCGAGAGTCTGCAAAATTGTGTCTTGGTGTGTATGGCGCAAAGGAAAAGAGAGAAGGCCGAAAACCCAAACAACACAAATCCGTAAATTATGCTAAAATTAGAATACGTTTATTCTTTTTTTTTTTTTTTGATATCCACCTTGTTGGTATTTTGTTCCTTTTTCATTATTCTCCTTATGCTTCTTGCATCGTGGACTTGTTGTGTTCTTCGTCGCCTGTCTTGGCTATTGTATCGGATTCGTTTTAATACAAAAAGACCGACCCGTAGGAATTTCTATATTTGTTGGCAGGCAACATGGTCGATACAGAGAAGAGATCGGAAGCTTAACAGACGGATACAAGAGGTGAGCGCACCAACATCGCATCACTCTTTATATTGGGGAATGGAATTCCTTTGAAGGTTTCTCGCTAAATTTACCGTTAAAGATGAAACAAGATATGAAATGGATACAGTACTAGAATTAAATAAAGTTGTGCTAACTTATAATCACATTTACAAGAATATACAATGTACTTAGATTTATATTAGTTAAGTGGCGCCCAACACACTCGAATTGAAAATTGTTCATGAATGGATATTTCACTTGATTTCAATTAAGAAGGACAAAAAATACACTTAAAATTAATTTTGCCAGTTCTGTTATTTCACTGGCTTGTATTCCATTTATAAGACTCTTTAACGATTGGTAACCAATATGCTTAGGATATTGCAAGTTGTATTATTTAAGAAGAAAATAAATGCAATGAAAATTAACATTTTACAAATTACTAAAACCTGATAAATATAACTTTCATTCCATAATGGCTCCTCACAATCTAATCAATTTTATACAAATTTTGTAAAAATAAATGTAATTTAGTTAAATGGCGGCCAACACTCACGACTCAACTGCTTGTTCAAGTTTAATAAAGTTCCTTTTTTAGTACTTCAAACAAAATATTCCAGACTGACATTATTGATAAGCAAATATCAAAGTGACAACGTTCTATATTACATATAAAAGTACTAAAAGAGGCCTGTAAGGTCCATGGCAGCAAACCCATAAGAATAACGCCTTTATAATTAAATTTGATATTCCCAATTCTTCCCTCTTGTACATATATTTCAGATTATGCTCCAGATATCCAAATAGTTCGTTCACATCTTAATTATCACTTTATTTTTTTCTTCACCCAAAAAAATCAAACGTCTTCGAGAAGAAAATCAATTCAATCAACTGTTAATGAATTTAATGAAGAAGATAGAACCCAATGTTTTATTATCATATAAACGCAGGGCGTTTCGCTGCCGCATTGTTTGTTGAATGCTTCTTCAAAAGGTGTCGGCCAAAGGTAGACAACGATTAAACGATCAGACCCACAGACAGACGGTCACACGATCAAAGCTCGATAACAGAAACAACCAAAAACAAAAAAACCACCTGCGGAGCGAAGTAGAGAGAGAGAGAGAGGGAGAGAGTTCATTACGCTTTTTGGTTCGTTCATCTTTATATTTTGTTAAATGGTTTAGATAAATTTATGTATTTTTTCTTTCATTTATTTATGTTTCGATTTTTTTTTGAATTTTTTGAATGAAATCAATATGTTAGCCGAGCATCATCACACGGACCATTCTTGGAAAATTTATGTAATTCTGATTCATCACGACATTTTTGGTGATAAATCTCAATGGACCACACTGCTTGAGAATGGGCTTTGGTGGTAATTAGATCTGTTAAGCAGAACGAAACGTGTATTGATTTTGTTTTAATCTATTTTGTGTGTTCCTATTTGATGGAATTTGATTTTTTAAATATCAGATTTATCTTTGACATCAGTCAAAATCGAGGTCAGAGTTCCGTAAACGATTGCTAGTAAATCAGCAAAAAAATTATTTAATCGCTCCAGACCCTCAACTTGAAAAGGAAGTAATTGAAAACCTTTACTGAGATCGTTGAATAATGTTGAAATGCTTAACGTTTTTAAAAGCATTCAGTTTACAACTTGTAAATTATTCTAATACCGTCTTAAAGTTCTCACATTGGGCGACAAATAATTTAATATAGTTTAAATGTCTTTTACGATAATGCTTTTCATCATCGTCATCGGCTCAACAACCGGGTTCGGTCCTGGACTCTTTCAACAAGTCTCTCGACCTATCCCGGTCTCTAGCCGACGCCATCCAGTTGCGCACCCCAAGGCTTCGGGTGTCCTGGTCTACGCCATCTCTCCAGCGCAAGTATGGTCTACCACGCTGTCGTCTACCATAGAATGTACCACAAAAAACTTTCCGAGCAGGTTCCTCTTCGCTCATGCGAGCTAGGTGCCCTGCTTCTAGGTAGATTGCGTCTCCGTAATCGTCCTTCCTCACATATGGGGCCAACAATTCTCCTTAAGACTTTTCTCTCGAACGCAGCTAAGAGGTCGGAGTGCCTTTTGCTAAGCACCCAAGTCTCGGATCCATATGTGAGTACTGGCAGGACCATGGTCCTGTACAGCAGCAGTTTTGAAGTTATGGTGAGATTTCTGGATTTGAAGAGCTTTGACAGACTATAGTAGGCTCTGTTGGATTTGAGAAGCCGCCCGCGTATTTCTTCTTCTATATTGTTATCGGCTGCTACTATTGACCCAAGGTATTTAAAGGATTGCACCACTTCAAATTCGTGCTCCGCTACCTTGATTGTTTGACCAACTGTTCCTCTCGCATTCGACGCCACCATGTACTTCGTTTTACCTTCACTAATGTGCAGCCCCAGATTTTGTGCCGCCTGCTCGATCTGGATGAAGGAGTCGTGTACAGCTTGTTCGGTTCTTCCGATGATGTCGATGTCGTCTGCGTAAGCCAGTAACTGGCTGGACCTGTTGACGATGGGCCCTCTAGTTGCCGTGCCAGAGTCACGGATTGCTTTCTCCAACGCCAGGTTGAAGAGGAGGCAGGCCAAACCGTCCCCTTGTCGGAGTCCATTAAAGATGTTGATTGGTCTGGATAGCAATCCGGCTATTTTTACTTGGCTTATTACGTTGGTCATGGTCAACCTACATAGTCGTGTTAATTTATTTGGGATGCCGAATTCTCTCATGGCTTTGTAAAGTTCTACCCTGGCTATGCTATCATAGGCGGCCTTAAAGTCTATAAACAGATGGTATGTTGGGATGTTAAATTCTAGACATTTTTCCATCGCCTGCCTAAGGGTAAAGATCTGATCAGTTGTTGATTTGCCTGGAATGAAACCACACTGATATTGTCCGATGACGGTTTTAGTGTATGGGGTTATCCGGTCTTGTAGGATAGAGGAGAGTATCTTATAGGCGGTACTCAACAACATGATACCTCTATAATTGCTGCACGTTGTGACATCTCTATTCTTATGTATGGGGCATATTATGCCTTTTCGCCAGTCTTCTGGCATTTCTTCCTGCTCCCATACGTGCACTATAATATCATGAATTGCTTGACGTAAGGCTGGCCCGCCGTGATGAAATAATTCGGCTGGTATGCCGTCGGCTCCCGGGGATTTGTTCTGTTTAAGCCGGCCTATAGCCTTCTTAACCTCTTCTATGCTTGGTGGCGGCAACATAGGGTATTCTTCTTGAAGAAGTGGAACCTCCACTTCTGTAGTGAGCTGACCATTTAGCAATTCATTAAAGTACACTTCCCATCGCTCCAGTATGCTTTCAGGATCGGTGATCAGATTTCCCTCTCCGTCCTTGCAGTATGTGCAGCGTGGTGTGTACTGCATCATGTTTCGGACGGGTTGGTAGAACTTCCGCGCCTGGTGCGGACCTCGCTCTCGGCTGTTTTCTATTTCACAGATTAGGTTCTTCTCCCAGGCTGATTTTTTTTTGTCTGTGAAGCCGTTTTTCTGTTCTTCTGAGCTCTTTATATTCCTCTTCGAGATTCGAGTGCCCGCGTTCTATGAGATTGTTGCATTGCTCGGTACGCAACGTTCTTACGTTCAGTCGCTAGCTTGCATTCATCATCAAACCAGTCGTTCCGATTATTACGACTGCTGCCTAAGATGAAGTTGGCAGTAAACTCGATATATAGATATGGATACACTTCTTCGTTGTATCTTGTTTTCCTCAAAACCTGATACTTACAAGAAAGATATTGATCATAAAGTTTTCCTTTAAAAAATATTCTACAGAAATTTTATTCGTACAACAATTAAGAATGCATTCAATCCAAAAAGTTATAGTTTGTAAACTAGCCTCTGTTTAACTTGGCATTCAATGTGGAGCTCTCATATCAATTTCCTGGAAAACAACTTTTTTTATAAATTGGACGTTTTAATATCGGCAAACAAAAAATAATAATTGTGAAGTTTCACGCCGGGCGCCATTTAAAAAAAAAATACTTTAATTTGTAAAGTGTGTACATGTACATACATATATCAGTTACTGACTAAAAAAATAATTACTCGTAATTACATGTTGAATGTTCAGCTAACGACTCATCTTTAAATTTGAAAGAAAACTCTGATATCCCTAACTAAAAATTGAACTATTTTTCTTGTTTTTTTTTAACCAAAAACAAATTATTATGACATCAAGTTTATCATTTAGTTTTCTTGTAAAATGCAACCTAGTTCTTCTCCATGTCTCTCAGACATTCATCGGAAACAGAATACTGGTGCTTAATGTTCATCCCCGTCGTTTCATCTTCAAATGAATTTATCAATAAATTCAGGTATGCATAGCATAGGGCGGCGGCGGCGGGCGCAATGTTCATAAATTTCCTATATTCTTCTAATAGACACAAATAAATAAGAGCGCCTTGTCCGCGCCAGACAAATGTGTCGTCCCCACATCTTCACATCTTTCCAAAGTGACATAAAATACCCGAACTAATCTCTCGCATGTTAACGACGAACGAACTGAACAAGCTATACGAACAAAATTTTTGTCTAGATATTCGGACATTTTTCCCGTCGAAATTCCTTAGAGAAGATTCGGCTCCCCGCTTTGCAGTTGTATCTTGTTGTGTAGGAACTGTGTTACGTTTCGAGAGACTTATGTCTGATCAGATTCTATAATAAGATATTGACAAAAATAAAAATGCTTTCCAATGAGAGGATAAAAAAAGAATTATTTACCTACCCTCTGTGCCCCTTTGTTGTACACTTACAAGGGGACTGCCCTTTATAAAACGCTTGCCTGGTCTTCATTTGATTAGTCTGGCTCTTCTCTGGCATGGTCCATGCGGATATCTAATTTAGGAGTCGGTTTCCTTTCTACTTACGAAACAAAATAAGAAAAATTCTTTGAAAATGTAACTAATCACTAAATGAATAGATAGATAGAGGGAGAGAGAGGGAGCGAGATACGGAGGCATTTCCTAGTACCTACCTACATATCAGTGTTGTATTCTCAAATGAAGTGCTGCACCATCGACCATCGCCACCCTGGATAATCTCAGTTCGGAGACATGTGGTGACACAAAGTGAACGCCACATAATGTATCAGAGCTGCCGCAAGCATCATCCACAGAGGAAAACCCATGATCAGAGTTTAGCTTAGGTGAGAAAAGATACGCACAGATAGATTTTGTATTTGAATAGATTTAGTTAGATGGGAAAATACTGCATGGACCGATAGATACAGATATGTGCAACGACTGCAATAAGAATCACAGAACCGTGGCGGCCAGACGCCGAACTATTTTTTCCTTGCTCTATGTGTGTTTTGGCTCTATTTTTAAGTTCTCATCTAGCCTCTAATAAGACTCAGTCGAATGTATCTATTAATACCATCTCATTATTATAGATACTCAAGTCTTTATAGTCTCGCCAAGGAAACGACAGCAAGCTGAAAAAAAAACGAAAAACCGACACGTCTGTCCACATATTTAAAGGAGAAACGGCAGAAATTGACGCATTTTGTCTAAATGTTGATGATGATGGACTCAGACTTGGGTTAGACATTAAAAAATAGCAACAATTAACTTAGAAAAAATTGGTATATTAATCTTTGTTAGCTGAAAATAAAAAAAAATAAAAATAAAACTGTGAGCGAAAGTGAAATGAAGGAATGGGTTTTCGCAGAATTCTGTAATCGAAAGCGTTATGTATTTTTGGCCAATGCCAAGAATAGCACCAAGAAATTCATAATATTAAAATTAATTATCTCTAGACGAGGTCAATGAAACAGCTTAAAAATAAATTTATTTTTTTTTTACTGTTGGGAGATATTAATGAATGAATTAATTTGAAAATGCCTTCGACAAAGAGGGTGGGACAAATTTTGGGCTTAGATCATATAGATTTCCCTAGTTAAAATTTTCTTCTATAATCTGGACTAAGGCTAAGATCTTCTTTAGAATTGTTAATAGAATTTCACTTATAGATTGTGGTGCTAACTTAATCTTGTGGGTGGAAATTAAAGTTGGCCATCTAAAACTTTTAGTGAAATGTAAGACTTACTGAAAACCGTATTAAGAATGAGCTACTGAAAATTTTACAACAATTGTAGCGAGCTGCTACACCTTGCGACAAAATAAAGTACTATAGATTTGCTATGTGAAAAAAATAGAAAAAAAATGTTTAAAGTATTTTAGACATTATTCAAAGCAAAAGGTCAATTCTTGCCGAACACATTTCAACATTATTTTTTACCGAAGACTGCAAGCATATTTTTCCGAAGGTCTTTGATAACCTAAATTCGTTTGCAAGCATCATGTCAGATTTCCGAGTCCTAGTTTCCTACGAACTTTTTTTCCTTCATGCTAGTTATATAGTTCTTGTCGTCTCTTCACCTTTAGCTTCTTCGCTGAAATTAATCAATTATACATATATGATGAAAAAGGTTACGAAAGCAATTTTAACAGATTCTTCAACAAAATGTTCCCATATACTAATTTTCAAATTGTTCACGCTCGGCTTTGAACCCAATTTTATTAAGATGGACTTATTCTTATTTGGCGAACAGTCATTAAAGTCTTCGTTTTAGATGTGCATTCTATTGTCGTTTCTTAGCTAATTTTGGTGTCCCCCCAAGGTAATCATATATGTCTATTTCTATGCATTTATTCGAGTACCATTAACGGTATTGAAATGGTCATCAAACATTCCTGTATTTCACTGAACGCCAACGACTCGAAGTTCTTCAAGACCATTTTCTCTACACTTGGCTCTTCCCTTATTAATCAGTATCTCGACAGTTTTTCAGTTTAGTGCTTTGAACCTACTCGGAGCTTAATATTAGGAAGTGCCAATCAACACGTCTTTCACGTAAACCTGTAAACCGTAATTTCCAAAGCAATGCAGCTCTAAGCTTTATGAAGCGATGGTCCAAGGAATTCTCCAGTTCTTGTGTATTTTATATATACATAACTTTTTTTGCCACTTCCTTGAATACACCTCTCAAGTGTAATTAAGAGCATCCAGTGAGGTTTACTTCGTCTTACTCTTGGAGGTTTGTCTTGAAACAATCCCTTAATACTAAATCCCTATCTAAACTGCTTTAAGCTTATCAATCTACATTCGCTGGAAAAACGAAAAACTTCTCTAGAATAGGTTAGGTTGGCGTTACTGTCAACAGGAGAACCAACAAACTCAGACCATGAGTTGTTTGATTATGATTCTACATTGAATCTTGTAGATTTTCCCCCTAACCAATTGGAGCTAGTTATTAAGCGAGCGAGATTGCCTATATCTATATTTGCCAAATCACTTAGATCATTGAAGTAGAAATCTCCCAAATGAAGCCTCCTGTTTTACGTCCATGCAGTTTCTACAGAAATCGTTAGGATAAACTCCAATCCACTTTGCGTGCTTGCCTATTAAACAGTGTTCTGTTATAACACCTATTACAGAACCTGTGTGCGCCAGTTTGTCTGAGTATTCACCTATACCAACCCCTTCATTAGTTTTTGATCAATCGGTGTAAAAATGTATTCAATCATTTTCCAGGAATGCCATGTCCTAGAAGGGATGTTTACCTGAAAGTTTTTATCAAATCGAATCTGAAGGATGGTGTAATTGGAAGTGAACCGAATGAGTTCAGAACGATAAAGGGACTAATTTCATTATTAATCCACACTGCATAGAGGCTTTTAGATGAATAGTTATATTTTCCAAATATATCGAGGGGTGTTAGATGGAACAGAACATCCAGTGCAGAGCAGGGAGTCGTGCGAAGTGCTCCACCCATGCACAGGAAAGGTGACCGTTGGAGACCTTCTTAGTATGCAATTAGTGTTTTTTCGAGAGTTGTCTTATTACTGGATGTGTATAGCTAGGAAGTAATATGGAATTAGAGCCCCCATTTATTCCCAATGGCTATTTTGCATTAGGCCATTGTGGCCTTTTTCTTGAATGCTAGGTTTCCAACTTAACTTCTTATCTAAAAGAAGACCCAAATATTTTGCTTCGTCTGATAATGTTAGCGGTATATCTTAAATGGAAGGGGGATCTATATAAATAATTTTCTATTTTCTAGAAAAGAGGACAAGATCCGGTTCTTCTCTAAGAAATATTAAATTCCAAAATTATGTTTCTTGAATACGAACCCTTGTTATATACAAAATCCTTGACTTTTGTATGTAACCACTCATGATACCTCTTTTGACTTTAACGAATCTATCTTTAGCATGCTTCCGGGTATAAATTGGAACATTATAACTGTTTCGATTTCAAAGTCACCACTTATTTGCTTCCGACTTCATCTTTTTCTTCTGTCTTCTCAATCACAATCTTAGCTATAGTAGTTCCTTAATTTAAGTTAAAATTATAAAAAACTTGTTTTTGGCAGAATAAATGGGTATTTTTGTCCAACCAAAATTAAAATTAAATGAAACTGGCCGTTGGAAGACAGACAAAATATTCCTTATGCCCCCCTCTAGATTCTGTTCATTTTCTTAATTCGAAAAAATCAAATACATATTGTACCAGCTCAATATTTTGTTGGTTAACGACTACAAATTCCAAGTAACTTTTACAAAGACCTTACAACTGTCAGAATTCCGAATTTGACGTCAGGTTAAAAAACACTGTAGATACAGGAAAAATATAAAGATTATGATTTTACATAATTACATAAGTTTTTGAGTCCATGGTTGGCAATTTCGAAATTTAAATATTGTAATACAAAATATCAATAGTATTCAAATTAGTTCTTAAAATATGTGTGTTTTTACAGTCACAAGAACTATACTATTGTTTCCCAAAGGGTTTTTGTGCCCTGAACACGAAGGGATTCAGATTTGCTCCATTCATATTTACACAACAAAATTATTTTTCTACAAATAAGCTTTGTCCTGCTATCTAAAAGAACGAATTCTCTCCTTCCAAAAACATTTAGAATTGTTCCAATATTCCAGTGGAAATTTGAAATTTGTGAGCTATCCATATGAATGGAAACGAAAAAAAGAAATCAAAGAAAATATCGTATAAAATTTTGTACAGTAGAAGTGCAGTCTACAGATGATAAAAATGGTTGATATTTCAAATTAGTTGTCTCAAGAAGTAGAATGTCAAATAACTTAAATAATATTTATTCAAATGTTTATACTTGTCTCTACACAAAATACTGCTTCGAATTTTATGTTTTGTTTTGTAAAGAGTATCCTTAAAGGATTGTTAATCGAACAGAATTTGTATTTGTACAACGTGGCGAAAAAGTAATGTCAAAATGAGAAATGGCTACTTTTTATTATAAGTGAAAAACATGAGCTCTATTTTCATGAAACTGAAATGAAATGAAAAATGAATGACATTAAGTTGAAAAAATTATATCTGTCAAATGAAGATCTCCTGACTTGGTTAACATTTGTGCTTTGAATCGTTGCTGGCAAAATATCTGGCTCCAAATTAGTGATTTCTTCTTCAATGTTGTCTCTTACGGACCTGCAAGGTTTGCGGTTGGTTGTGACAAACACGATATTTCGAGAAATATCCAAAGGAAGAAGTCTGGCGATCTGGACGATCAGTTTAAATCTTCTAAACGGGAAATTACTCAGCCTTACTCCGTCCTGCAGGAATCGAAATTACCATTTGCAAAATTAAGGCACATTCACATTATGACATTACTTTTGCGCCACCATGTATTTGTATTTAAAGGGCGTTCTAACTAGTTAATTCATTTTTATGGTGGATGAAGAATTTTGCGTAAAAAATAGGTAACAAAACCAAATATCATGATTTGTTTGGGATTCTTCCATGTTACTCGTACTAGATAAAATAAGAATCGAAAAACCATTTCGAAAGTTATTATGAAGGTTGTGAAGCAGAATTGAAAAAAAAAAAACATAAAATGAATTTGTTTGAATAGATGCCCTGGCAAATGAAAATAAGATGATTTTGTCTTTGTAATATTTGTGTGAATCTTTAACACTTCCCAAAGTTCATGCTTTCCTTTATTTTTTTACCAACCATAGTGCTTATTTATAGAAATATATTGCTTTTAATAAAATGACGTACTTTGTCCCCCGGGCCTAGGATCTAGTTGAATGAAATCAAAATCAATAAAACCAATCATAAATATAAAAATTTCGCTCCGCCTAAAGGCATTACGGCGAAGCAAAGCGTTGAAAACCTGTGACACTCATAGTTTTGTTTTACATGGCAGAAAGGACTTAAGATACTATTTTTGCATTTCTTTGGGAATATGTAGAAGGCCAGAATTCTGAATTGTGCTTGGCTAACCATGAAGTTAGGTGAAGTCGTTTCTGTTTGCTGACAAAACAATAACAATTGACGATACCGCCCTCAGATCAGGTTTTGTGTCTACTTTCTATTCTGTTAAGTTTTAAATAAAACATCACACTTAAGGGAAACTGGAAGAACCTAATGAAATTTAGGGATTTTAAGGTTTCAATCGATTCCGACGATTCAAGAGACGGTACAATCATGAACTGTACGCAATCTACCTAGAAGCAGATATCGTGACAAAATTTAAGCTCGGTAGACTCCGGTGGGCAGGGCACCTAGCTCGCATGAGCAAAGAGGAACCTGCTCGGAAAGTTCTTTGTGGTACATTCTATGGTAGACGACAGCGTGACTGTTTTTATAGAAGTACGTTCGTAATTGGGCGCCATTTTTAATAAATAAATTTGGTGGTGCAACAGCTCGAAGTGAACCAGGACCTAGTGACTTACAACTCTCAACCATTCCTATGTGCATGTTACCAGAAACGGAGGAGACCTACAATTTTCTGCCAATTCCGAACGGATAATGAGCAGCACTTTCCATGGCAAGAGAGACTCTTGGAGGATTTGTCAATTCCTCGCAAGAGGCAGTACACCCCTGAAAAAAAACTTTCTTGAAGCGGCTGAGAATCAAACTCGAGACCTTCCGCATGATAGTCCAACGCACTAACCATTATGCCAAGGGCCTCATTTTTACGTAAACAAAATTTGTATAGTTATATTTACAAATCAAAGCAATTATTTATTTTTAAATTTTTACGCTTACATGAATAGTTTAACATTTTTGGTAGCAGATACAATCTCGTCTAAAATTGACAATTTGAAAAAAAATGTTTCCCAAATTCAAGGTTCTGCCAACCACCCTCCTATTAATTTGGCATCTTCTTGAAAAATTCCATTAAAGATGACATCGCTCACCATGAAGCTGGTTTTATTTTTCTGCCCATCTGTGCACAAATTTCAACCTCATCTCTGACCTAATCCATCTTGCAGCAAGGATGAAGTCTGTGAAAATTATTTTCCCAAGCATTTTACATTCCTATTGCTCTGTTCATAGCGCTTAAGTGACACTGTGGAAATTATGCCCCACACACAGAGGCGGATCGTGAATTTGTGGGGCCCTGGGCTGAAACTATTTAGTGGCCCACCTAAGTACTACTAATAGCTATGTCAAAAAACTGTGCCTATAGTTATATATTATTATTGTATATTCTTTATTGCACAAAAAAAAACATAAATGTTACTTAAATCTACGCAAGTATTAGTTGTGCAAACGGCGACCTTATTGTTGTGGTAGCAATCTCTCCCAGGCAACCTTTGGGTGAGAGTGAAAACGAAATAGTGATATATATAAGAATATAAAAGAACACAATAAAAACATTTTATTTATTTATTATGAATTAGTAAATGAAATTGACAGACATACACATATGACATGTTATATAAATTATAATTTATAAATCAACCTTTCTGCATTTCTGTGCTGCAAATTCCTTAACTTGGTCATCACATTGCAAGTGTTTTGTTAGATCACAATTTATCGAAAGAAGTGATAAATTATTTAGTCGATGGTTCGACTTTGTTGTCCTGTATTTATTTTCTATATAGGACATCTTGGAGAAAGAGTGCTCTGCTTCACAGTTAGTAATTGGCAAAGTTAAAAAAATCTTTAAAATGGTATAGCAGTTAGGGAACACGTTAATAAGTTTATTTTCATACATGAGCTTAAAAATGTCACTGGAAAAGGTGTACGATTCTGGCTTAGATTGGAGTAAGTACGATTTTAATTGAATGCACTCATTCACTTAATACTCGTCTACGTTTTCTAGATAATAATAATCAATAATATGACGCGCACTTTTCAAATCTATGTTTTCGATATTTTTCTTTTGCAAATCCATTAAAAATTTAATTTTTTTGCTATATGTCCCTTTCTATTGATATATGACACAGTGACATTAGCAAACTTTATTAAAAAGACTCTGATTAAAAAAAAATACTTTGCTCATAATTACACCATCCTATCAAATTTCACCTAATTTGGTCCAGTGACAGACAGACGGGCGCACGATTAAGGGCGCACGAGTGATCATATTAGGGTTGCGTTTTTCATTTTTTTGTACAGAACCCTAAAAATACCATAAAGAAGAAAAACATGATTTATAAATATTTTTACTTACCAAATAAAAGTAAGAAATCTTGTATTAATAAACAAATGTTACTTATTTAGACATAACTTTTAAGTTATCATTTACTCATTAGTAAACCGACTCATTAAACACAGTTCTAACAATTAACACTGTCAGTTTGTCACTTTGATGACGAGAACAGAAGTGCGGAAGAAAAAACAAAATCACGTCAGGCGTTACGTTAAGCAGCGCGGCGGGAAGTCCCTCGTAAGAGTACATAAAAAGGTAGTAGTCTAAGATGATGATCTTGCGTTATTAGCGACAGGTAAATTCTTACCCACTATCAGCGAACAGATCGAATACGCCCTTTCTAAGGTTAGTAGATGGACTAGATAGTGCGGCCTGATGGTTAACCCGTCAAAAACAGAATTAGTCCTTTTTACAAATAAGAGGAAAATACCAAGCTTCAGAATACCTTCAATTGAAGGCAACCCCACTAAAGATTTCAGATCATGCAAAGTATCTTGGTGTGATTCTATATAGGAAATTAAACTGGAGTCTTAACACTAAGGAAAGAGCAAAAAAAAGGAATAATTGCATTCTACTTCTGTAACAGAATCTTTGGGAAATCCTGGGGACCTAGCCCAAAAATGATCAGGTGGATGTATTTGGCGATACGATAATCAGACCAATACTAACTTATGGTAATTTGGTATGGTGGAATGCAACGGAAAAAAGGCACGAACCTCAAAACTCTGACAAAAGTACAGAGACTTGCGTGCATTGGAATTACGGGTAACATGAGATCCACACCAACAGCAGGGTTAGAGGCGATAATCAACCTAATACCCCTAGACATTTTTGTACAAGAATCCGCAGCGTATAGCGCCTTAAGGCTAAGCCAGCTGGAAAAACAGTGCAACAGGACATGCTCAAATTCTTCAGAAATATATGGGTGATAGTATCAGTACAGATTATACAACACCCGAACTTGACTTATATAAACCATTCCAAACTGCCTTTCCAAGCAGAGAAGAATGACTGAAAAACCAACCCTACGTCAGTGAATCAGCAATAGCAATCTATACTGATGGCTCCAAAATGGACACAGGTGTTGGTGCAGGCTTTTTCTCAGAACCTCTTGAGCTAAACAACTCACTTAGGCTCCCAGATCATAGCAGTGTCTTCCAAGCGGAGATCCTGGCAGTGACAACAGCTGCTGGACAGTATCAATGATGGCGATACGCCGATACAACAGGCTGATATCACCTTTTACATTGACAGCCAAGCGGCACTGAAAGCCATTTCTGCCATAAATCGATAAAATCGAAGCTTGTCTGTTGCAGTCGCGAAGAGCTTAAGGTTCTTGGCACGCAGCACAATATTAGATTCTGCTGGGTACCGGGGCACAGCGGCATACCAGGTAATAAAAATGCCGATGAGTTGGCAAGACAGATGGTAAGTATCCCACTCTGCAACATTAAACAGAAAATTTCAGATTTAATCCTAAAGAAATCTAATGAAAAGTGGAGTCTACTTGACACCTGTGATACCACTAGGAAAGTATGGCCTTGCTTTAACAAGCAGAGGACTGACAAAATTATGCAACTTAGTAAGAAGTCCCTTCGCTCTCTTACGAGCATAATGACCGGACATAATTAACTAAAATATCATAAATTTAAAATGAAACTAAGTACAGATGACCTATGTAGAGGATATGGTGATGAAGAGGTACATGAAGACACATCACACTTTCTCTGTCATTGCCCGTCACTATGCCACCAAAGAACGAAATGGCTTGGTAGTTACTTCTTTGACAATTTAGAAGATCTTTCTAATATTCAGGAATTCACATATTGAACTTCTCCAATGCCTCAAAATGGCTTGACTGATTAACAGAACACATAGGTTTTTATCAGAAAAGGGTGATGATTACACTCACGGGTAACACAATGGATCTACATTGATCTAAGTGTGACGATAGTTACATCAATTGTCAGCCCAACAACCTAACCTAAGAGTAGAAAAAATACACCGATCAAAAACAAACGACGGGGAATCCCCGTTCCGTTCCATAGACGCGCAAATACACTATTCGGCATCAAACTGAGCACGCGCAGCGACGCGCGAATTTACTCTCTCTCTAAAATAGTGTCATCTAGCTTGCCGGGGACTATACATGAGTTGATTGATCTCAGGGTTGCCATTGCCAACCTTATTGGTAGGTTTTTTAATTTAATTTTTTTTTTAATTCAAATTAACGCCTATTGTTTTCAACGGGGTCTGGGGGCCCCTTGTGACCTCGGGGCCCTGGGCTGCAGCCCATACAGCCCTTAGGTAGATCCGGCTCTGCCCACACACTTCACAACTCCTCGCATATATAGTATTGCAGTAGGTATCAACCGACACCATATTATCCACCACCTCCAGCCCTCTTCATTTTCTTCCCAGCTTTTTGAACTTAATCTTGCAGAAATTGCCTAAACTTATACAAGAGTATATTCCTTATTTTCAGTTAACAAAAACAAAAAATGTCTTTAAATGGCATCAGATGATTGTCGACTACCAAAGACAACAACAAACGGGGAAGCCCACGACGACCGACCCAACGACAAACAACGACGATAGCAATGATCATCATAACGATAATGTTGACGGTGATTTAAAGAAAATCTTGTGAAGAATCTTCATCCAGTAACCACCAACACACACTCAGGTATTTGGTGTTTTAAATTTTTTTTTTTTTTTTTGTTTTTGATTTTTCAAATTTATTTTTCAACATTCCAATGTGGCAAGCCAACAATAACAACAACAACAATTAAAGATGGCCATAAAGATTTTTGCCAATACCGCCACCATGGTTGTTCATTTTTACCTTGATTTTCAGTATCCTTTTGGGGGCAACCGGAGAACAGAGAGGTTTTCTTCTACTTGGATAGTCTGCTTTTATTTAGAAATTTATTTAAACTAAAGGGTTGCCATACACAAGATTTTAAGGATCTCCCAACTAAAGTCTCTACCAGATCACATTTAGCCAGATATGAATTTGGCTTTAAGGGCAGTAGTGGCTTGTGACTTTTTGAAATTGACCTGTCAAATCGTAAAATCTCGGTTTTTATCATCGACCAATACCACTGACCGTTGACGGCAGCGATGGCCTGGCCCAAAACGCGACGTTCTCTAAAAAGTATGGAGCGATGATGCCGCAGGCAAAATCCACTCTTAACAGTGACTTTCTCTGGATGCATTGAAATTTGGTGGATCTCGTATGGATTGTGATCGTCCCAAATTCCACAATTTTGCTTGTTCACTAACCCTTTTATCTAGAAATGGCCCTCATCGCTGAACATAATTTTTTGGGCCTAGTACGCGAAAGGTTGCTTGAACAGAGGACCCACTTTAGTAAAAACAAAATTTATCATTTGCAGATGCTGTTGAATGCTTTAAGCCTCCATGTTTATTTAGCAGGACAGACTCAATAAATGAATGACAGATGTTCCTTAAACAATATGGCTGCACTCACCTCTCAAATTTTGAGAATCCCTATTGGATAACCCTTTATAAAACCTCTCTTACGAAATTTAAGTTTTCCTAAAGCCAGAAATTTAATGCCAAAGAAAAGGCATTAAGTTTTTGAAGCATTAAATTCTACGCGGTTTTGTATTTCTTATTGACAATGCTATCGAGATCGATCGGAATTTGATGAGACATTCATACGCTTCCGTTCTAGTTATACATCCGAAGAACAAGGACGCAAATCTCGAAACGAATATGAAAAGCAGAGAATACTGTCATCAGCATAACAATTTAAGTTGTGGATAAGAAGTAACATAGCCCGAAGATCATTGATGAATATGAGAAAGAGAATCGGAGAAAAAATGGAACCCTGAAGCACACCACTAGATGAACTTTATGAATATCAGATAAAATTTGAGCGGTTCGAAAGACTATTTCTAATCCAGCGAAGGAGCTACTCGTATTTATCGATTTCTACTCGTATTTCCCCTAGATTTTAATTAGTAATTAGGACTTAAAAATGTATCTTAAGGCCCTTCAACTTATTTTATACTACCGTCTCAGAAAGTTTGTCAAAATACAGTCTGATCTCTACAATTTTATTAAAGAAATGCTGCCAAATTCTCATAACGGCAAGCTCATATCTGCATTCTTCGTTTTCATCTTGAAAAAAAAATTCACATTTGTATACAAACACCACCACCTTTATGCTTCCAAAAGCCGGAAAAATTGTGTAGCGACGAATTAAACGAGGAAGGATAACTGCAACACCGATTGTATGGTTGTGTCTGTTGTTGGATTGGAAGAATCATCATCATCATCATCAGCTCAGCCAGCAGCCACGGCAGCAGCATCAGACCGGCAAGAATCCAATGGGCTAAGTAACAACAAGACAAGACACCGTGAAGGTAGTTAGATACGTTTACTCTGAACCAACAACCCATCAGTAACAGCACATTGGCTACATCGGCACCATCATCATCGTCATCATCAAGCTATCCAGCTTCGGCAGTTGCAGCATCGTCTGGGCTGTTTGGTAGGCTAAGGAAGAAAAGAACGACGAACGGATGGACGGACGCGGACGGTTGGTTTGGTAAGGTAAAACGATAACTTTTCCGTATGAAATCAACTATTACGCTGGAATGCCTGGGAACGTTTTGAGCAAGGAATTCCACGTGAATAAAAAAATGATAAAAATAAAATAAGCAAAAATAATAAAAAAATAAAAAAAGGAACAGAAAAGAAATCGAAAGAAACACAGTCAACCACGAATTGTTTCTTCTATCTTATGGTTCCTTTTTGACCATCTATCTCTTTCCGACTTCATTGGAAAAACAAGCATCCATCTCATGTTGCCACTCTTAGCTTTCTGGTACATCTTCAGGAGCAGCCTATTATAAACAACACTACGTATATTATTGGCATGGAATCCAATGGGTTGGTATGTGCAGCTTCAACCAACAAGTATCATTTGTAGGAGATGTGGGACATCTTGGATGATAACTATCTTTCTTCCAGTCCAGAGCATCTAAAGGAACATTTTCTTTCGACACAATGAAATTAAAAAAAAAAACATAATGAAAAAAGAAAAAGCGAGGAAGTTCATCTCATGGTGCATAAATAATTGACTCAATGCCGGATATGAGTGTTATATTCGTTAAGCTATAATGCAATTTTGTTTTATTACTTGAACTTGTCCAGTAGGAAATATGACCTTTAGACTTACACTGAGAAAAATAATCGCTTACTTTCAAATCTTCATTAAAAATATTGAATATTCAAATAATTTTGTCTAAAATTGTATAAATAATGTTTGTTGTGAAGAAAGAAAAATCAGTGGAGAAATTATTTACCGGTACTGGTTAGTGCGTTGGACCGTCAATGCGAAGGTCTGGATTTGTTTCCCAGTGACTCCCACATACAAATAAAAGAAGTTTTTCAAGGGTACACCCTGCTGCTCCTCCAAGATTATCTCTTTTCATAAAAAGTGTTTCTCATTTTAACCGTTCGGACTCGGGAACAAATTGTAGGTCTTCTTCCTTGGCCCAAATTTTTAAGAATTTAACTACTCCTAGTACATTTGACTTTTTTTACACTTTGCCGTAACAAAGCTTAACAGGTAGGTAGTTAGAAATGGCGACCACCGGCAGTCTATCTCTGTAGCCTAATTAGCGCTGGAGTGCGCAATTTTGCTACCATAACTCGTACATGGAATTAATATGGGAAATTGTGGATATTCTCATAGAATCATCCAGTTTAGATTAAGTTCAAAAATATAAATCTAGTAGGTTTTGATTTCTCTTATTGTGTTTTTGATTTTGAACAATCATCCGGAAAGTAGATCATCACGACACCATCTACACTGTGCCAAGCTACGCAGCTTGTTGACTGGTACTGAAAAAGTATATAATCCGATTTAGTGAATATCCCTCAGTCTTCAAGCTCGGGATTTTAAGAGTCAAACGAAGGGCACGGGACAGAAGTACCAAAGTTCTTCCTGTAGCCATTTCGTTGCGTTGAGAAAGATCAAGCCTTTAGTCTTCATTTCCTCAAAGTTCTTCAATGTCATCAAAAAATGTCCTTCATTGGCTCCAAATTTAGCCAGAAGAGGGCATTTGCAGAGGAAGTGTTTCGTTTTTCCGATGGTCCCCACAGCTATGACAGTGAGTGCTGTGAGGAATACCTAGCTTCGCTGCATGCTCTCCTATTTGCTCCACCAACGGTTTGATTCGCTAAAAAAATTGAGAGCGGAATGTTGACTCTTTTCGCAAATGAGTTCTGAAGGGCTGATCCTCTTCTGAGCAGCTTGTCTGCCCATTCATTCCTATCAATGCCACAAGGACCCGAAACCCAGATAAGAGTGATATTGTAGTTAATATTGAGGCTAGCAAGTTCATCCCAGCATTGTTGGGCATATTTTGAGTATGATTTACTAGAATTAATGGCTCTTGCAGCCGCCTGACTGTTAGTGATAATAGTCGTACTCCGGTTTTAGTACAGAAAAACGCTTAGAGCCCCTATGGTGCCACCGCTAACAGTTCTTTATACATTATTTAGTTTATCGATGTTATATGCTCTGGTAAGAGCGGGCAACCATATATGAGAATCGGTCGCACGATGGCTGTGTATGTCCACAAATTCATCTTAGATTTAAGACCTCACTTTTTACCAAAGGTTAAAGAACGCTATGCAGGCCTTCTTAACCCTTTCTTCAATATTCAGTTTTCAGTTCAACACCTAGATATTTTGCACCGGAAGAGAACAAAAGTGTTTGTTCGTTGAGTCGAGGTAGAGCGAAGGGCTGTATCTTAGTTTTGGTAGTAAATAAGTAAGTAAGTAAACACCTAGCGTCGTGGCCCAGATACTTACATTCCTTAAAGCCATTTCTGTGAAACCACTTAACACAAGAGTGAAATTTCCCGACACTAGTAGTACCAAGTCATGTGCATACGCAACTGCGTTTATTCAACATCTTTCGAACTTAACGAGAATTTTATTCATGACTAGAAGCTATAGAAGAGGGTACAGAAGTCCGCCCTGGGGTGTTCCTCTACTAACGTACTTTGTTAAGTTTATATTGCATAACGTACCTAGAATTCTCCTGTCTCTAAGCATGTGTAAAATCCACTTCCTGATGTATTCTTCTCCACCAAAACCGATGAGTGACTCCAAAACTTATTTTTTTTTTTTTGAACTTTTTTCTCTAATAACATGCATACATTTTTTTTTTAATTTACAATTCTTAAAATTCTAAGTCCATTCAATAAAAGAACAGGTACGTGCAAAGCAGTCTTTCATTTTGGTTTTATAAAGGTTTGCTTTTATTACTGGTAATACTCTTCCTATTGAATGTAAATTTGACAGCTGACAGATGATTTTTGCTCAGTTATGGTACATATTTTGTCCGTTCATCATGGAATTTAAAATTGCACGTGAGCTCGCAGCGCTTGCAAATTGTAAAAGAATATTCGGCCCCAGCTGCTAGCCGTTGACATTTAAGTTCAGAACATTTCATACCTTTTCCCCAGTTTTACTGACCTAATCTCATTTTCATTCTTTATGACCTTTGAAATTCGAAAAAGAATGAAACAGATCTAAAACCAAAAATTATTTTCAAATACTGCTTTTAAACGAAGCAATATCACCTTGCGATTTTTAAGCCCGTTGGAGAGAGACGTGTGTGGTGGCGGGTTACACAAGGCGGAAGATGACTCTAAAAGAGAAACTAAGATTAAAAATCGCTTTCGTGTAAAAGCAGTAATAGAAAAAATTTCAATAATGACAGAACTTGCGGTAAAATAAAAACAAAAAGATCTGTTTGGTAACTTATCAATATTCACAATTTATTACAAAGGTTTTTTCTTAAATCAAATACCAACAGAAATTCTTAAAAATCTGTAGAAAATTGGTGAAAATTTTAAAGTAACCAAATAGATTAATTGATGAAATAAAATTTTGCAGAAAAAGTATTGGGAAATGACGACTTTGTGTTTAAATAAACCATTAAATTTTGCGAGGCATTTTTAAAATTCCGAAGCATGACTTGGAAAACGAATTTTGGTAAAATACAAATACAGTAGTTGTTTTGATTGAATACTAAATTTAAGATTTAATTTCGAGGCCCAGTCTAAGCCCTTAGCTTCAATTGTATGCCATGCCTTGCCGTTCAAGAAGCATTAAAATAAACCTTAGATCTTATAGACAGAGTTATTATTAATAATGTTTATACTAATCAAGAATCATTTCGATCATAATAAATGATTGAAAAAAGTCGAATTACGTAAACGAGAGTAGTACCAGTATTCTAGTCAAAAATTGTCAAGCGATTAACCTTCTCTTAAACTGTTCATGGTTTGTTTTTTTGCAAAAAAAAACTCTTCTACACTTAGTTCAATAGCTTTCTCATCAGCGTCAAGATCATAAATCACACATCTCGATGGAATGTCCGTGCGCTTAATTGGAAATCATCTCTTAATAAATAATCCATCAAATGTTAAAAAATTGTTCCACATGTCACAAGCAAATGCTTTCCACCACTTATTTCCAGCACTCACATACCAGCACCCCCGCACCACTCCCTTATTGTCCCCTGAAACACGGATGTTGAATAGCTGCTCATATACGCACATTTTTTTGCTTCAGGCTTCTTCCTTGTTCTGGGATCAGCGAATCAAATCTACACCAGTTCCAATTTTTTTTTTTCTTTCGATATGTGAATATTGAAATTCCAGAACTCACGATGTCTCTCTCTCTTCCTAGATGCACTGGGTTCTGTTTAAGAAATAAAATACACAAACGATTACTTGACAGATTAGAAATAGAAGAACAAGAGGCAACACTCCCAGAATCTCGATGACTCGATGGTGGAGGAAGAGGAGGCATAGAGACACCATTGCAGACCAAAAATGAACCATCGAGACCAGAATTGTGGAATGCTCTTCCGTCTGGATAACCAGAGCCAGAGATGTACAGGCACACACACACATGGAAAAAGACACGCTTTCGCCCCAAATGGTGTTTCCTGGGCATTCTGGATTCCACCATCAGCCGCACCGCCGAAGAAAGTAGGTATGTACTTGGTACTTGCCAATTCGAATCTTATTCTTGGTGTTTTTGTATACCCCGCATGACTGTCTCCTCGCGGCTCCACGACACTAACAAGAGAGATTCGCGATGGTAGCGCTGAGAGAGATTTCTGCGGCAAAAGTTTTAATACTTACTCGGCTTCCAGAATTCACAGTTGCTGTGTCTTTCGTGGATATGGTGTTGGTGGGCGATTCGCTGTTCTTCGTCATCGTCCGTCGTCTTAAATTTTGTTTGCAAGCACTGAAAGGAAACTTTCCTCCAAGAGACCAACAACGAAGACTACGACCAAAACGACGACGACCAACGGCGACCATGATAATGATGATGATGACGATGGTAGAACCAAACTAGATGGAGCCGTCGTCCGACCGTACATGCAGTGGCGGCACGGCAGTCACAGAAGCAACACTGCTGGCAGATTGGATACGGAGGAGATGTAGGGCAAGGAACGTGGAAAATTCTTGGAACGTGTGTGGCGAACGAGTGTATTGACTTCAAGACCTCGTTTGGACGATTGGTCTGCTGTCCGTATAGCTATACGTCCGTCGTAGTCGTCGTCGACTTCTTTAACTCTTCGTTTGTCCATTCCATTCGTCTGTCTGCTCCATCCTTCTTTGGAATTTCATACAATGTTTGGCTGTTGCCGCCACTGCCACCGCCACCACCGCCGAAGCTGCTGTTATTTTGGAATGGTATAAGGAGATGGAGATGCTGCCTGCCGCGGGAGGGCTAGGGACACCTATGTTGTGGAGGCTTCGCAGTAGTGGCTGACGATTTCGCTTCTGCTTTGTATAAATTGGCCAATACAATTTTGGTATTTATGTTTTTTGATGCCCTGTCGGCCAGAAAATCGATTCGGCTCAGAAAGAGGCAAATTTGAAATCCGAGAGGGTGTTTATACGATGAAATTGTTACCTTCAATTTAGCTTTAGCTGAATGAACATAATCCTAAAGTAAGAATATTTGAAAGAAAAAATATAATTGCTTTAGGATGCAGGAATAATAGTCATTCAATAATACACATAAATTCACAATTATTATAAATTTTCAAAGAAGCTACGTGTAACTTCGGGGTTGTCCGTGTGAACATATTCTATTCACGCTCAAAATATATGTGAATTAATTTGCATAGTTGTGTAGATGTTATCTGTCAAACATTTTGAATCTCAGTCTTGCAAATATTTATGAGTACATGCTCTTCTGGATACATAGAAATCTCAAGCTCGCGAAATTGTGTTCGCGCCTCTGAATTGTGTCTTTTTTAAGTTTAAGTTTAAGTGCAATTCTGATAAAAGTTTTCATTCCTCAAATAATTTTTTTTTTTGTTTACAAATTTTACAAATGTCAAATTATTTTGACGTTTTTATATAAAAGATTATTTCCTTAAGAAACCGCTACAACGACTTATAATTTTTGTTCTTGCATAAATTTATATTTGCTTTAAAACGCATGTGGTATTCTGTTTGTATCTCTCACTACTGAAAGAGTTTAAAAATGAATTTCATGCGTATGGACAGTTTTCTCTGATAACATTCATTTCTTAAAAATTCTTGTTGTGCATTTAATTTTTTTGAATTTAACTTTTTATTTAATGGAATATAATTTAATCAATTTTTTGTACAATGTATGTATAAAAAAATAAGATACTACCTCTTTATATACTTATGTTTTCGAAATCAATAAATACAAATACAAGAAATAAAACTAAATTTGAAACCTAAACATTTCTCGTAAAATTCACTGTGGAACGTATTGGCTATGTTCCACTTTTACGGTGCTACGGGCTCTGAGAGCGAACACATTTAAATCGATAAGCCAATTTTTCTAATACTTTAGTTAAAAGAAATAAAATGCACGACTGGATCGCACGAACTTGCTTTTATATAAAAGTACTTTGGAATTTAAGATACATTTTATAAATATAAAACATGGATTTAATGAGATAATAATGTCCAAATGCATAAAATTGCCGGCATAAAATTGCCGTCTGATTTCTAGAAAAGTATAAATTTATGAAAACAAACTTTAAAAAATCGTTTTATCATTAAATAATTTTTTTATACTTATAAGAAATTTCTTTAAATTTTTTTAAGAAAAAAATGTAGGATGCGAATTTTAAGTATTTAATAATATTGATTTTAGGAAATAATTTCAAAAAATATCGTTCATAGGTTTTGAAGATATTGATTTTTCACAAAAAAAAATTTCTTAAAAGAACCCAACAAATATTTTTTCTAATATCTTTATATACAATATTATTTTAAACTTAAGGGAACTCCTGCTGAAAATTTTTGGTTAAAATCTATAGAGCCGTTAATGAGAAATTCGAAAATCAAAAAAACCGTTCTATGACAGGTACCCCTAATAACATTTCCCCCCAAATTTTTGTTTGATCAAAAGATAGTTCATGTCCATAATATTACACTTAATTTTTTTTTATCAAAATCGTTAGAGCCGTTTTCGAGATAAATAAGATTATGCATTACGGGTGTATGGGGGTACCGTTAGTTTTAGAGGTACAACAAAAATTTCAATATCTCCTCTAGGGAATCACCAAAGACCTTTGAGTACCGAGTTTGAAGAAAATTGGTCCAGTGGCTTAGGCTCTAGATCGAGGTACAGACATACAGACATACGGACATACGGACATACGGACATACGTACATACGGACATACAGACAGACAGACGGAATTGCCGGAACCACTTTTTTCGTCTTCGCTATCATCGTAATGTCAACTTTGATCAAAATCTCAAGTTCGATTTTTTTCCAAATGCAGAACTTGCCCTATAGTAAATACATACATATATCGCAATTAAAAATGATTTATTGAAGAATTACGAACATAAAATCCTTGGAGCGTATTTAGAAAAACTATTTTTGTTTTTTACTTTATAAAAATTGTTACTACAGAAATTTAGAGCTTTTACTATGTATTATGCAAATAAAATTAAATATAAAGAAAATTCATCTATCCTATTTTAAAATATCGAAATTATCTACATGAAGGTTAACTTTACTTGAAGTAATTTATACATTTTTTTATAAAAATTTGTTCAATAGCTTTTGAGATAAAAGGAGATTTTCCTTAATTAAAAAAAAATCTATGGCAGGTTTCTTTATTTTTGTCCCTAAGAAAATAAAAAAATGACTATTTTTTGTAATTTTCAATCGTGTTTAAAGTTATTCACTTTTTTTAAATATGTTCAATGTTTTTTCTGTAAATGTGTTGATATGGGTATTTTATATATAACTATTTGGTTGTTTGAAATTTTCTCTAGTCTTAGCGATTTAAAATTTATTTTTATAATTTTGTCCACGCATATATAAAAGCGTACAGTTTGGATATTTACTGTTTTACCGTTAAAAGCAAAATTTTCAGAAGCGTAAGCCAATTGTTATTTTGCAATATTGCGACTTTGGCGTTCCGAAAACATGGACTTAAGCTATTTTAATAACCCTCTTTCAGATATAAAAATAAATTTGCCTATCTGCATACTGTACTAGCAAGCAATCAAGAAAATAAGCAAGGATACGATACCGCTGCACAATGATTTGGAATATGACAATGGGTGGAAAACGGAGGGCCAGGCATAACATCATTCCACATTCGTGCAGTACTGTTAAAGAAAAAATGTCCGTACTTGACATTACATCTGATATTGCACTCAAGCGTAATCTGAGAGGTATTCTCCGAATTGTTGAATTATTCTAAGGGAGAAACGCAACTGGTAAATCTAGCACTGTAAATAAAAGTGGGAGCCAGGCAAGATTTATTATCAAAATAGAAATCAACGCGTCCAATGCGGAAAAAAAAGGTTCGTTTTCAGTTGGAACAGTTCAGAAAGTTAAAGTTCAAGAATACCCTCAAGAACAATTTATTAAATAAACGTTAGGTGTGCCACACGGTAGTCACATTGGCCCTTTGCTTTTTATAAAATTCATTGATGATATCGTCAACGATATAAACTTAAGACAATACCGCATACATGCATATGTTCTTAAAATATATTTGAAGGTAACTTGTGTTGATGATTGCCTAAATTTTTATAATTTAATTTATCTTGCTGATTAGAGTGAAAGTGCCCAAATTTTAAAATTATTTTTTTCTCTAGAAAACTATATACTTGGAAAGATTGCTCTTCATAGAAATGTAAAATTTAAAGATTTAGGTGTTCTCATCATATTGATTCCGTTGTTGATAAAGATAAATTATTTTTAGTTTTCATAAAAAGAATTCCCTGACCCATACACACTCTTGTATCCATATTTACTCTGTTTCGACCAAATTTTGAATACGCAAATATCATCTGAAACTCCTATTAACAACTCTTTTCTGAAAGAATTCAGAAAGTAAAGAATTGTTTCAAACGATATGTATTCTACAAAATGCAATGGAATTTTTGTCCTAGCTGGCAAACCCGACAAAGCACTACATAGGTTTGCAATTTCGCATATCCAGTACTTGTAGGAGATATTCTATCTTAACTTACCACTTAAAAAAGTGTAATTTAATTTTAAACATTATGTCGACCATTGAATGGTACCTGAATCAGCAAATATAGATCAATTTGAATTTTTTTCGCATTACTTGTTTTACGTTGGGCGCCATTTAACTCAATTTTTACGCAGTATGCCTTTCCATATAAAAATTGAATACAAATCCTTCCAAATGAACTTGCATTCAATACAAATGTACATATCTTTTGTTCTAACAAATGCTCTCAATCCTCAACCATTAAGTTCACAAAAACCATCAGCTTCAAAGTTGGCAAAAGTTAAATTTAACACTTTAAAAGCAGCAAACTCGTAAAATATTAAGACATTATTTCCAAATATAGTCAGTCTGCGTTTTTCTTTTTTTTGTTGATTTTGATCTAATGGAATTTCAAAGGTATTTCAATTACAACCGCGTCCCGCCCTAAAACGGGGCTAATGCATGCTGAGTGCCTTCAACTGCTTTAAGGTTCACAATCATATGCCTCGTCGTCGGTTGGTTGCATTGTTAACTCATTAAACGGTCAACAATTAGATATGCATTGGAATTTTAATGTTAGTTCGCTGATATTTGGTTAAACACCGTAGTCGGCTGTCTGGCGGATGGAAAGAGGGGGGAAGAGGTAATGCACTAGCACAAGCCGTTACATCAAATTCCATTGCGTCGTTGTCGTCGTCTAAGTTTGTTTTGATTTTTTTTGTTTTCTTTTTTTTTTTTTTTGAGAAATGAAAATTACAAACGAAAAGAAAACAGCAACACCGCTAACAATGTTTTTGTTGTTAAATGTTCGAGGTCGGTCTAGCCCCCGTAAGAGCATCCGCAAAGAAAAGACTTTTTGACGTTTCTTTAGGAATTGTAGTTGTTGACGGATAATAATGACGCGATCAACGACCGACGAAGACGGCCCGAAGATGTTACGAATGGACTTGTGGTGGCGGTGGTGCTGGTTGCTGGATAGTGAGTGGCTGGGTGATGATGATGTTGATGATGATGAGATTTCTCAGATTTGTAATGCATTGCTTAACCCACATTCAGGAAACCGTTTATAGGCGGCTCTATGGCTTATGGATTCTTGGAATCGCCGTGGGTTCCTTGCCCTCCTCCGGTTTCATCGTCCGTCCGTCGTCATCATCTTCGTCGTCGTAGTCGTCGTCGTCTGTAGAGGTTCATGTTTCTTCAATTTGTAGGTAGATACGAGTGTGTGTGGTGTATGGAGTGTTGGTCGATTTGCTTCAGGTCGTGCGGTAAGTTCTTTAGATATTTTTTTTTTCTTTATTTTATTTTTATTTCTTTTGTATTCCGATTCATCGTTAGTTCTTGTTGAATTGTTGTCATCGAAGTGAAAGAATTTCGTTATTCGTTGGATTTCTCTCTTCTTTCGTTTGAATGTAATAATAATAACTATAGAAGAAAAGGAACCACATTTATTTTGATTTTATAGTGCGCCACAAATACATGGTTATCAGCATTTTGAAAGACTGGAAGTGGTAAATGCAGATGAATGAAGGTTCGCTTGTTGTTGGTTTTTGTTAATGGATTCACGTTTTTGAGATATCATATGCATAACATAAATACTCAACACGTTTATCCCAGTTATCTGAAGTGTAAAGTGAATGAAAATTTCTTTCGATTTTATCGCATTATTTTGTCGGTGTTCGTTTGGCATTCGGGCGATAGAGATATAAGCTTATAAGAATTTAGCTGCTTAAAGTGACTGACTGAGTTCCCACTCTGGGATTACAATTGTGGTTGACCTTTATTTTGGAATAAAGTTAAACAAGATGGGAGTTTTGGAATGTTTTAAAATTATTTATTTCTTACAATAAACTCTAATTCGGGTGTCAGTTGAAGTTCCAATTTTAAAATTGTCTCATGTTCTTAGTAAAGTTCAAACAGAATTAATATCATCAGCTCAAAAGAGAAAGTCGCAAATAGATTTTCAATGATTTCTTTCTTTTAACAAAATGTTGGGCGCCATTTAAAATGTTCACTTACATTTATCTATTAGCAGCTATTTATATTGACGCTTTTTGTCTATAGCTGAGGTAGTAAGGCGGTTCTAGAGCCAAACCGAAGAAAGTAAACTATTTTTTATTCGATTAAGATAATATAACATGGGATTTCATATATTTTTTACATTGATTGAATAAAAAGTCAAGACGGTATTTCATGTAGATAAATTTCATGCAAATAGAGCCCAGAATATCCGGTTTTGGTCGAAACGAATGCACAAAGAAGGTGGGATAAATTTAGCGGCCCTGGTTGAAACTAAGTCGCAAATGCGGAGGTTATGAAACTCCCACGTATTCTCTCTTTTTGACATGAAATTGGTACCTAAACGACAAAGGAAGAAGATGAATTTTTAGCCAAATTTAGACTCCCTTATCATATTCATGCCCACAAGTAGGTGAGAATTGTAAATCCAGACAAAATGCATTCAATATATCAGTATATAAATAGGTTATAAGCATAGGTTTATGGTTTCTGATGAAACTCTTCATATCCGGTGATTGGCGATATAGAATTTTGAAACTACTGAAGCCCCAGTGAAGGCTAGAGCTGGACGGTTAATTGTAAGGAAATAAAATTGTAAGTTTTTTATAAAACTTGTTTTTTAAGTCGGGTATATCAATATGGCCTTAAGTCCATTAATAAATTAGAATATAGGCATAACCTGAAGCTCAAAAATTTGGTTAGGTTAGTTTGAAGTGCTAACGTCGCAGTTCACACACTTATACCAGAGCAAGTCTATTGTGATACCACTTGAATCTAGAGTTTTTCTCCATACTCGTTGAACCATTTGAAGCTCCTTATGAAGTGGAAGAGACTATAAATGTCTATACTAATGAGATCATGTTCCTCGAAGGAAAACTCTCCAAGCTGGAGCCTACATCTATGGGATAGAGAAGGATATGTACAGTACATAGAGGATGAGGAATTGATTCTACCTCTTTCTCGTTCAAACAGCTTCTGCAAAAACCGTTTGAATAAATGCCAAGCCTCGTTACGTGCTTGCCTATTAGACAGTGTAGAGTTATATGACACCAACTACGGAGCTGATTTGCAATCTGCTTAAGGATATCAAACACTTGGAACGTTTTAGATAAAATCAAAAATAGGAATATATTAAAATGTTGGGCGCCATTTTTATAATTGGTTTTATCGATGTTAATGCTCATAAGAATAGGCTGGAAAGTATTCAATTAGTTCCACTAACTTAATTAACCTTACTAACGAAATGGGAAATATGAATTACAATTTTGAAAACATTTTTGTTGTTTTTATATGTACATAGTTATTAAAAATATTTCGCTGTCTCAAAATACTTCATTTCAAACAAGAGTTAATAAACGTTGGACCCCATTTTCTATTTATGTAACTATTAATTAGGAAAACTAAATGAATTTTAACTAACTCTGTGGACGAAAAAGAAAAGTTAATTAGTATAATATCCTAAGCTGAAACTGGCTTTTTATTTAACATTTTAATACAAATAAATTAAACTAGCCAAATATATAAATTACATACTTAAGATCCCGTTAGTTTCATTTGTTCACATTTTACTGTGGTTAGTCTGAAATTCAATTGATAGAATTGATTTAATATTGAACCAGACAGAAACATAATAAACATAAAACCAGGGTTGCAAAAGCTTAAGTCACTTGTTAGCTTAAGCTTGGCTTTAATTCACAAGCTAGTGAGTGACTTATGAATTAAAAAAAATATAATTCAGCAACTACGAACTGACTTATGAATTAAAAAAAAATTAATTCACAAGTCAGTTGGTGACTTGTGAATTAAAAAAAATTAAATCATAAGCTTCTTAGTGACTTATGAATTAAAAAAAATTAATTCAGAACCTACTAAGTGACTTATGAATTAAAAAAATTTAAGTCATGGGCAAGTAAGTGACTTATGAATTAAAAAAATTCAAATCATCAGCAAGTAAGTGACTTATGAATTAAAAAAATTTAATTCAAAACCAACTTAGTGACTTATGAATTAAAAAAAATTTAATTCATAAGTTAATGGATAAATGCTGATTAAAAAAATTATGAAATGGATAATTTATAAGCTAGCGTGATAATCTTATGATTTAAAAACTAGATTTGAAAGCTTTCGTTAATAATTAAATAATTATGTAGTCAAAACAAGCTTAAAAATTTCCAATCTACCAACTAACTTATGAATTAAATTTTTTTTAATTCACAAGTCACCAACTGACTTGTGAATTAATTTTTTTTTAATTCATAAGTCACTTACTCCCTCATGACTTGATTTTTTTTAATTCACAAGTCACTTAGTAGGTGGTGAATTAAATTTTTTTTAATTCATAAGTCACTTTGCTGCTGATGACTTAAATTTTTTTTAATTCATAAGTCACTTACTACCGGATGACTTGATTTTTTTTAATTCATAAGTCACTTGGTAGGTGGTGAATTAAATTTTTTTAATTCATAAGTCACTTAGTAGCTTAGGATTTAAATTTTTTTTAATTCATAAGTCACTTTGGGGGTTGTGAATTAATTTTTTTTTAATTCATAAGTCACCAAATATCTTATGAATTAAATTTTTTTAATTCAAAAGTCATCTATAGACTTATGACTTAAGGATTTTTTAATTCAAAAATTCGCAACCCTGCATAAAACATGTGATTCAACGTTGGGCGCCATTTTGTATATATCATTTTACTTCACAATACTAAATTTGAAGAAATGAGAAAGTCGAGAATCGAAAAAACAGTTCTATGACAGGTACCGTTCATAGCGTTTTTCTTAACATTTTTTTGACTATATACGAATTTTACTATCCACATCAACAGTGCCGTTTTTGAGACAGTAGATACCGTTAGTTTTGGAGCTAAAAAAATCGATTTGTTCTCTATAGAATCACTGAAGACCCTTAATTACCAAGTTTAAAGAAAATCGCTTCAGTGGGTTGGATTGTAGTTCGAAGTAAAGAAATAAAGACAGACAATTTTTTCGTGTTCCCTATAAGTTTAATTAAAAATTCGAGTTTGATTTTGTTCCACTTGCAAAATTTGCTCTATACCTATTACCTACATGTATGTCACAAGAAGAATAGAAGGAAAATCCCAATAAAGTGGCAACCTTATTCAATAGCCGGAGTGAACCCTTTGCGAGGCGGACTTAACAAAACAAAAAAAAAAAAGAAGAGAAAAATCTTCATCATCATCAACATCAAGATGGTAAAGGTGTGTTATACCGTGTGGAGGTGGTGGTGAAGGTGAAGGCGGCGACGGCGACGGCAACGATGACGAAGAAGAAGTGAAAGAAGAAGCAGAATTCATTGGAATTTCTTGGCTGCATTCCCACGGTCATTAATAAAACTGAAAACGTCTTTTTATGGGCTTTGACTTCGTTTTTTTTTTGGGTTTGTTATTGTTTTGGTTGTTTGGATTTTTTTTCCTTATTTTTTCGTAACCTTTCTTTTCGATTTTTTTTTTCTTTTGGAAAAACAACATAAAATACGTTTAAATATTCAAATTTGAAAATTGGAGTGAATATTTGTGAAGAAGATATAGTTTTTCCTGTTATTTTTTCACCGTTTTTGTTATAATTTGATTGGGGAACACAATCATTTTTATTTAATATATTTTTTTCTTGAATTGATAATGAGAATGATATGGTGGCTCTGGTGAGTATGAGGAAGAAATTGTCATCGTACGTATATGTGATGGTATTTAGTTTTATGATATTGATTTGGGTTTATGTGTGGATAAAGAAGAAAGAAAATATTACCATAAGTATAGAGTTGCGATAAGGAATTCCAGACATTTTTTTATTATTTTGTTTTGTTACGAAAGTCTTTTGAAACTTTAAAGCGTTTAAATTGGCCTTAAATATACACACAAAAACAACAACTAACACAAAAAAAAGATGCATAGATTAGCATTAATTGAGAATTATTTTATGTGCAATTAAAAAGCTGTGGAAGTCCTCAGATCATAAGGAAATGCCAATAGATGATATTTTATGGCGTATCTATTCGTCAAAACATATATTAGGTATCTAAACCTATCTATCTATGATGGGGTCATCATTATAGATAGATATTTTTTTTGTCTTCTTTTCTGAGAATATAATTTGCTTTCTAACTGACAGTTTGGCAATTCATTTAGCTACCTTTATAACCACCAAGACAAACAATAAAAATCGATTAGGAAAAGAGGTATGTTGATGTTGTTGTCTGAATTTCACTTCATTGAGAGAAATCGACAAGTTTAACTACCTATAGCTGATCCAGGACAGTGGCAAAAAGTTTCTTTTGATATATTGACAGTTTTGATGGCTCGCATTAAGAGGTACATATAAACTTATATGATGACAAAAATACTATCCGGAATATTACGTAAAGGTTTGGTCAAACTTTTTCTTAATAAAATTAAAAAATAATACAATATATGTAAGTAGATTCAGAACTTTAGAGATTTATTAATAGAAAGTTTCTGAAATGGGGTATGCATCCCTGAAAAAACTATTAAGAACGACACACGAAGGTTTTTATATTACAAATTCTATATACTACTAAAGTAAATCACGCATAGTAGAAGTCTTTTGAACTTTATATTCAATTGGACTTGTTGAGTTCAACTATTTGACTGTGTGTCTCTCTTATCTGTGCGTCTGGTTATCTGTGTGCTTGTGCGTGTGTACACCCTTTGTAAAGGGTTTTCCAATTGGCACGTGTGTATTTTGACAGCTTGTGGCTGCCATGTTGTTTTGATGCTATCTGTCAAATCTGTTGTTTTTTATTCAATTACTGATGCTAAATCACCATGACAATTTGAACAATTGAATAGCACGTATACAAATTATAAAACTTTATTATCAAAATGAGAGTTCGTTGGTACAAACGTTGCGCGCGTTGTGCCGATTTTACGATAGACGTGGTTGCCCTTCACGGTCGCCGTTTTTTTAAAAATGTACCTGCCCTTATTGAAAACCCTTTATATCAAACTTAAAATTTGGCACAGAGAATGTACAATCTACGAAATTTTAAAGAATACATTTTAATTTTTGATTTATCTTTTTGGGAATAGGTAGCCCTCATAAAATGCTTTTGAATTCTTTTCAAGTTTCTCGAAAACGATCAAATTTCTTACTTACAAGGCTAATTTTAATACTTTAGACATTTTTGGCATTTAAAAAATGTCATAATATTAGTGAAACGGTATACCATACATCCTCTAAGCTGAGCAACGTTGTAGCTTTGAAATACAAGAGTTATATCAATAGATCTAAAATAGATCCTTAAAGATCCAACCACATCCAAAACAAAACATAATGTAGAAATTAATTTGAATTACAGCTGTCAAAAAGTTCGCGGCTTGTCATTAGGTTTATAAAAATGTATGCCGCCTTGTTCCATTGAGTTAAAAAAGTAAATATTTGATATTGAGGATTCGTAACCCGATTTAAGAACTGTAATTAATGTCGTCAAAAATATACGCCACTCTGAGTAGAACTGCAATTTTCAAACATTCCTTTTGAAATCTTCACCGTATCCGTTTTTGCCATCAAAAAGATAACCGAATTGAAAACGTCAAATGTCAAATTCCGAAAATTCGAAAACGGTTGGTTTGGTAATTCGAAATAAAATCAGAATAGGGGTGTTTATGTAGATTTGCACAAGTTCATTCTGAAAAAAAACGTAGCTGAAAACAAAAATGATTTTTTTAAAGAAAACTTTCGAATGCACCGATTTGGAAAGCCTGAGAAAATATTACATCAACGAATTATCGAAAGTGTATTATATTCGAGACAAAAGTCGCCTTAAGAATTTATGAATTATTATTTATGGTTATGAAATTTTACTTCTATTTCTTCCGCAGCGAGAAAAATATGCCTTTTTTCAAAGACTAAGCATATTTCCTAATACCAATGCGTATTTTTGCTTGCTCCTCGAAGATTGTCAATCATGTCTTCCCAAATCTGCACAAGGAGTTCAGTTCACTCTGCCACGAACTGTCATGAAAACAAGTGTAAACAATAGTATGTAAACAACTTGTTACAATAAACAAAATTATTTTCTTCTTCAATATTTTTGTATTTCTTCAAACAACAATCGTTATGTGGCTGGCGGCTTGGTGTTTTGACAGCTGTGTTTACTTTTATGTTCAGCTAGCAAAAAATTAGTTGCTGAACATATAAAAAGACTTGTTCGATTTGTCAAACTCGAAAAAATACTTTTGTCGATTTCCTTTACCCACTAGGGATTTCAATCCCTTGTCAATTTTTTTTTTTTTGATGTGCGTATTTCGTATACATGTAAATCCCTTTTCAAATACGGATTCGAAGAATTTAATCTCTGTAAAAAAAAAAACGATTTTTTTGGTTTGAAGAAACGTAAAATCTGTCGGGAGATCGAAATCTTTACACAGAAATTGATTTCTCATGTGTAAAGGAAATCGACATTAGATTTCGGCTAAAAATTGCAATTAGAAATCTCAAAAGGAAATGCGGATATTTCGCTTAAAATCTCAAATATTAAGCGAAATCTCCGATTTCGGTTTGGTGGATTTATCTAGTTTAAGCTCACATGAATCTTCGGTGGAAATATAGCGTAATACTAAATATTCATATAATATTATTATATGAGTTTACACGATTTGAATCTTTGTAGTGTTTCCACTGCACAAAAGATTAAAAAGAAGATTAAGTTTCACAGTGTCCCTACTATACATACATAGATATATCTCGATTCTACAATAATAATGTTCGAATTTGCAAAACTGCAACTCTGTAATTCTTTAAGAACGTTTCAATGTGCGATAATCGAACAACTCGAGTAATGCCAACTATATTTTAGTGTACTTTCGCATAAATGGGGAATCACCTATCTCGAAAGCTAATGTCAAAACAAAGCGAAATCGCAAATAATCATTCTACATCAAATGTGTTTGCGAGCAGTTCGAGTCA
This sequence comes from Chrysotoxum bicinctum, assembly GCA_911387755.1. NCBI lineage: Eukaryota > Metazoa > Arthropoda > Insecta > Diptera > Syrphidae > Chrysotoxum > Chrysotoxum bicinctum. Next base: position 210,745,782 of record OU426989.1, on the reverse strand, counting down.
AGAATTTTTTTTTTTAAAGTCAATGGAGGTTATAAATTAATTTTATTCAATATTTCAAAGAAGTAAGTAATATGTTTATGTTTTCTTCGTAGTGAATAATCTAAAAGTGCAAACACGAAGTCGTCAGAATTTGAGATTTTGGTGCAGTATGTGGAAAATCATCCAGATTTGTCCAATGGTTATTTAAAAACACCCTAAGCCAGACAAAAATCAAAAAATGTATGAATTAATTTCTCAAATTCTTTGAATGCTGAAGGTCCACCGCAGCGTGATGTATTCGATGGGTAAACCTTTTCAGCTAAGCTCTATTATGTTGGATTTGTCTCTAATTCACCTTTGTTCAATTTGTTCCATTCGTTCCGGATTTTCATCTGAATTAAACTAAATTGCGACACTGTCCAGGTTTATTTGTTATTATTATTGCTTCAATTTAATTGCTTCGCTATAAATTCTATTTTTTCACACCAGCTGTTTCTTGTTTTTACTTTGCTTGTCAAACATAATGCGAGACTCGTTCGAAAATCGGAAATTTTGGCATTACCGGCATCCGATTCTACTTTCTTAGATAGTTCTATTTGGAAGTAGAATCGGAAATGGCTTGCGAATAGAACCGAAAGTAGAATGCAAATACTTTTTCAGATTTTCTTGTGAAATGGAAGTGAGATAGGAAGTTTCATTTGTGCTAAACGTTCGAAAATGATCGAGTCTCGAATTAATACTCCTGCACGATGTGGTTATAATATATAGGCCAGTCCGATTTGTAAAACTATTGGTCCCATGACCAATTTAGTTAGTTAAAATCTCGGATTTTATTTTTTTATGCGGCATCAAACAGACATGAAGTAGAAAATTTCTCCCAAAGATCAAAGCTTTATCCCCACATGCAAGCAAATCGTTCCAATTCTTTAAAATAATTTAGCGTATAATTTCCAATTCAATTATTTCAAGATATTTATAAATTTCTCCATTGCATCAGTGATGATGTACGAGTAATACCCCCATGGTTTTATAATTGCTTCCAATCTAGAAATGAAGCAATTAATAATATTCACATTAGAAATATCACCCCCATTGGACAAATGGTAATGTCTGTTTTATTGGACCCATTTCTCTCGGTGCTGCCATCATCTTTAAATGCTCATTAATAATTCTCCTTCTGTACTCGCCCTTTCCATCGGTTCGTCTTGCCATCGCTTATGTATTTTGATGGTTGGTATATTTTTTTCTCTTTTTAATCAAATTACCATCTCGCCGTTCGCTCCTCACTCCTCCCTGCTGTTAGAGACATTACTTTGTCCACAAAAATGTTCACGCTGTCCTCGGCTATCATCATATAGTAGTCTTTCTAAATGTTGGCAAACTTTCAGACATTTTAAACACCTCTTCGATTGACGTCTCAACGACACACGCCTGTCTGCGCTAAAAAAGAACTGTAAAAATGAAAGGCAAACAAATAAATAGAAACAAAAAATATGTTCTTGTATAAAAGTCACGTTGATATCTCATAATGAAGTAAGTTAAAATTTTGCACACTTATGTGTACTCCAAAAAAAAAAGAAAGATTTTTTTTAATAAATTTTAAAATAAAATCAAAAAAAAAACATTGACAAGCACCTACGCAATCTAAGATCATTGTCCACCAGCACCTGAAATTCGATTTTTTTTTGTTGTGTCTGGCTACTTCGTTTGATTTTATTTTTATATCACAATATTTGGGTTAGTATCAGTGTTTTTGTTTTATTAACAACAATTTTGAATTTTTGAGAATTTCCACACTATCCGCAAGATCTTAAGTATTCGAAAGAAAGTATGTTGTATATTGTTGGCATATCAAATTTAGATCTGAACATACATATGTACATACATTATGTAGACAAAATAAACTGCTAATAAAATCCCAACGAATCTAAAAAATCTAGAGATTTGTAATTATTTGATAGCTTTTTGTGTGGAGCTTAAATGAAGAGGTTTGTCAACAAGCTTCTGCGATGGCAGACCCTTTAAATTGGTTTTTATTTTCTAATCGAATCGATCACGAGACTTCTGTCGAAGATGACATTTGACCAACCTGCTTATAAAAAAAAGTAAAAGACTGATAGTCTAGTGTTAATAAGTCATGAGTCCTAAGCACATTTAGTATTTAACTAGCCGACCCAGCTCTCGAAATTCGAGTGCCAATTTATTTATTATTTATTATTTATATTATTGGCAGTGTTTTCAAGCAAATTTATTAAATTAAATTTCATTTTATGTAATATGCAAAGTGTTCGACAGTGCAAAAACAAAAATGACCCACAGTGTGTAAATGCGTGTCTCAAGTATATTCTGCACATCTCCGTAACTGTGGCTTTCCAGCCATATAAAATTTATCGAAATCGGTTAAATACTTTTGGAGAAAAGTGTACCACAAAAAACATGTTTGCCGTTTTATTATATTTAATTAAGAAAAAAGGTTTGTTTTGCCCTAGATAGGATACCTTATACAAGGTGGCTCATAAGTAACCTTAAGGCCAGGCGCGCACATTCAATTTTTAGTTTCGCAACTGTTTAGTTGCTAAAATGAAACATATGGGCTTATATGAGACACCGCGCACTAAGAACAACTCGATTCGAGCAACTAAAAAGTTTGTGTTTTGACACAAACTAAACGATTGCCTAAAATTAATTCGCAACAGTTGAGCTGTTTTCTATAAGCGCAAGAGAGAAAAGAGTGTGAGCTTGAGTAAAGAGTTGCCAGTGCGCGGTACTCTATCAATTGGTGATTAAACTATTTGATTTCGATCACAGTTGCCAGTGTGTGACTAGCCTAATGGTTTATGAAGTGGTTAGACTCCGAAACTATTACACACATGGAGAGAAATAGATTCCGTAGTTTTAAAGAAGTGGTACACTGAACCCAACACCTCTTACAAAAATATCTGTCGTATGAAGAAAATCAACTTCGTATTCAAATTTCAAATATTAAAAGCTCAAAGGAATTCTGGAAGACGAGATAAATGGCTCTAGATTCTGCAGCACATCTGTCAATTGTATTGTAACTGCTGAACCGCTTATCGTAGATGATATTCTCAATTGTGAAATATCTTTTGTGGAAATTGAAAAGTTCTAAAAAATCAAAAAAAATAGAAAAGAACCAGGGGAAGACGAAATGCTATACGAGTTTTTCAAAAACTCATTCCTCGTACTTCTATATTAGATGTCAAAAAATCTTATGACAATATTTTTGCGAAAACTGTTGGACCAAGTGGGGATATATCATAAACTCAGATAAATCGAAGATAATATTTTTCACAAGAAATAATCGGGGTAACTCAGCACAAAACTATCATTGGGCTCTACAAAGTAACCGTCTTAATGTCGTGAGAAACTATACGTACTTGGGAGTTGAGCTGAGTTCAACACTGGATTTGAAAACCCACTTAGAAGAGAAAACTAAAACCTGTCAGAAACTGCTGCGCAAGAAGTATGGGAAACACCAAATTAAGGTATTTATTTAGAAACAGGCTTAAATAAACTTTATACTAGTAACCTTGAAACACAAGCCGGCTATATTGTAAAAGCGCTCGGCTTCCACGAAACGAGACTCGCAAACAAAATGCTTCAGTATGAAATCATAAATAAGGATTTGTGGTTAGAGAAACGGCGGCGGCAGTGATATCTTGCTGAAGTCTATAAAGAAGATACGAACACAGTTCCATGCAATCGAAATACCGTAAAAGATCGGTTGTGTCGTACGATATTTGATGAATAACATTTTTCTTTCTGATTTTATTTAACTTTGGCATTTATTTAAATCACAAATTCTTCTCAGATATTGGTCTCAAGCTGTTCCCCAGTTTTTCGCTTATTGGCTTATACCTTACTGGAGCCGTTAAATAGAGTGGTCAGTTAAAATCAGAAAAAATTCGATTTTATCCGATCACCAAAAAGCTCGTTGAGGAGTGCCATGGTTGTGCAAGCTGTGACTCAATCTTATTGGAACCACAAATCTGAATTATTCTCTGTTTCTGGTCTTAAAAAATGTTCTTCCATTACCCGGTATTGAAAGCCATCCACATTAATAGCAATTGTTTCGTCGTTGTCAAAAAAAAATATGGTCCAATGATCCTTTGTGAAGTTATACCTGTGCATCTAAGTAGGTGCATTTGACTTTCAACAATTATTTTTGGATTTTTGATGCCCCACATTCTGCAATTTGATTTTTCAAGTTAACGTTGAACATGAAAGAAATTTCTATATGATCTTTGTCGACTTTAAAAATAAAATTGAAAAACTTTGGTTATTTGTGTAGCTGTGAGTCTTTCTATCATCAATTTCCCAAGTTTTTCAAAGTTAATTAAAAAAAATCAGTAACGTTACTTATGCGCTATCCTGTAAAAAGCTTAGATCTCAGTTTCAACCCATTGCAGGGTTTTCCGTCTTCTCGATTTAAAGAGTAAAAACGGTATTATCTATTTTTTGAACGGGATGAGGCAGACAAATGTTTTTTTTTTTTTTTTTGCAATAAAATTATTTTGTTAACAACGGATTAACTCAAAAGTGTGTCGGCTCTCCTGCTGACAGCCACCTTACCTACCTAACCTAACCATGGGGTGAACTTTATGTTAGTGGAAAAAAAGTCGAAAAATATTCACCCGACTTTTAGTAAATTTTGATTTATGTATTTTTCTTTCTCAGTATGCGATTTTTGTATAGCAAAATCCTGCCTTAGAAAATCGAAATTAAACCTTTTTAATGTATACAATTAAACCAGTCGTATTTTTCAAAGAAAATATCACTATACCGTTATTTTTAAACAAATATACACATTTTAAAAAGTGAACCAAAAGAAAATGATTGTATACTCGTAGGCGAATACAAATATGAACATCTTTTAGGGGTTATTGCATACCTTGCAGCGTTTCCGAAAGACATGTCTCTTCAAGTTTTTGTATATCTACTTATAGGATGAATACGACGTTATCTATGACTATGACTCTCCCACATAGATCCGGCTGAATTTGAGAAATGGGTTATGTAAATTTTGAGGGCAAATCGAGGTCAATCGCACAACCTTGGTAGCCAATTCACGTCACCTTTTGGGGAGATAACGTTACCGTCAAATTATTGATGCAGAATGTCCATTTTAATATTCGCTATTTGGTACATACCACCATTCTGCTGGAACCACAAATCACCTACACCTATATAGTTCTTTTCAGGCCAAAAGAAATTGATTATTATTGATCCTTAACGCTGTCCATTGACGGTTATGGCAACGTTGTTTTCGATGTAGTACGAAATAATGTTGATTCCTGCCCTAAATCCGCAACTCACGGTTACACTAACGAACACTCATTTTAACGTGCTGCTCAATTGTGTAACTTTGCATGGTGATTTAGCATGACTGAATAATAAATAATAGATTTGACAGACCCCGTCGGAACAACATGGCTGCCACAGACTGTCAATATTTATCCATGGCCATTAAAAACATTTTATGTCATAGTTACTTCAATATATTAATAAACGAATTTCAGCAAAAAATAGTACGTATACGCCACAGTGACTTTTTAAATTTTATTTTTGTACGCATATTTTAGTGAATAAAAATAAAACTCGCGTAAATACATATGTATATCAGTGCATTTAAAGTTGAATTGATAGATAACAGCCAGATGTGAAAGGAAAACGAATGTGGTGTTTCATTGTCAGAAGATAATAAAAATGTTACGCAGTGGTTTTCCAAGCGTGTAGCTATAAAGCTATCTAGTTCTTCAACGATCGAAAGTTTACCTTTATGGTATATGTACTTATCAGGGTTAGAAGTAAGAAACAAATCAAGAGTGTGAGCGTTTTGCCTAGAAACATCTGGTATTCGGGTGGGCTCATCTACCAGCTGAGTAAGGTGGTGCATCTCAGCGAATTTAATTTCAATTTTCAATTCAATTTATTTATTTATTATGAATGTACAAGTGAGACTAACTAAGTTTTTTATAGTACTAACTAAGAATAAATACAATAATTATGTTAAAAATAAAACTCATGAATATAGTAAGAAATAACATTATAATGAGATAGAAGGAGCTTTAAGAATGAAAGGAGTTTTAAGGATTAAGATAGGATTTATAATATATCTAATACGCGCTTTCAGATAAATGTTCCAGTATTTCATTCTTAAAACGTTTGGGAATATGAATATTTATGTGTTTAATATTTGTTGGCAAAGAATTCCACAACCTAGAAGTGTAGACATAAAACAATCGTGATGAATTGAGATAATGATACGTTGGGATAATAAGGTTAATAGTTCTATGTGATTGTGCAAATTCGAGTTTTTCAAAAAGATAGTAAGGTTGTTTTATATATATTAACTTTTGCATAAAAATCAACTTTCTTGCATCTAAGAACCGTGATTGATTGATTGATGAATGAGCAGCCTTTAGCGTAAGCCGGTTTGTAAGGGACCAATCGTGTATAGCTTTCAGATCCTCATTAATCCTACAAACCAAGTCCTCATTAAGGCCAAGTGGTCTCGGTAAAGCGAAGCGAAGATCTTAATATCTCGTTGAATAAGATTATAATAATAACCAACTTCTAAACTAAATAAAATGCACGACTGGATCGCACGAACTTGCTCTTATGTAAAAGTACTTTGGAATTTAAGATACATTTTATAAATATAAAACATGGATTTAATGAGATAATAACGTTCAAATGCATAAAATTGCCGTCTGGTTTCCGGAAAAGTATGAATTTATGCAAATAAACCTTAAAAAATCGTTTTATTATTAAATAAATTTTTTATATAAGAAATTTCTCTAAAATTTTTCAAGAAAAAAATGTGGGATGCGAATTTTAAGTATTTAATAATATTGGTTTTAGGAAATAATTTCAAAAAATAATCGTTTATAGGTTTTAAAGATATTGATTTAATTTTTTTTTTAAAACCCAATAAATATTTTTTCGAATATTTTTATATACAATATTATTTTAAACTTAAGGGGACTCCTGCTAAAAATTTTGGGTTAAAATCCTTAGAGCCGTTAATGAGAAAGTCGAAAATCAAAAAAACGGGTCTATGGCAGGTACCCCTAATAACATTTTGCCCCAAAATTTTTTTTGACCAAAATGTAGTCCATGTCCATAATATCACACTTAATTTTTTTTATCAAAATCGTTAGAGCCGTTTTCGAGATAAATAAGAAGACTCTTAACTACCGAGCTTGAAAGAAATAGGTCCAGTGGTTTAGGCTGTAGTGAGAGGTACAGACATACAGACACACTGAAACATGTTTTTTGTGTACTAAATTTTCCTTAAAATTTGTATAAGAAAAATTGATATGCAAATTGTTAGTATTTAATAAAATAAATTTTAAAACGTAATTTAAAAATTTAATCGTGTATTGGTTTTCAAGATATTGAATTTTCAAAAAAAAAAATTGTATTATTTTTTTAAAAATCCAAAAACTATTTTTTCGAAAAAATGTTTAGTTTATATTTTTTCAAATGCAAAGCAGCTCCTGCATAAAAATTTTGGTTAAAATCGTTAGAGCCGTTGGTGAGAAATTCGAAAATCAAAAAAACCGTTCTATGACAGGTACCCCTAATAACATTTCCCCCCAAAATTTTGTTTCACTAAAATATAGTCCATGTCCATAATATCACACTTAATTTTTTTTATCAAAATCGTTAGAGCCGTTTTCGAGATAAATAAGATTTTGCATTACGGGTGTATGGGGGGTACCCTTAGTTTTGGAGCTAAAAAAAAAATTCAATTTCTCCTCTAGGGAATCACCGAAGACCCATAACTACCAAGTTTGAGGAAAATACCTCCGGTTGTTTAGGCTGTAGTTCGGGGTACAGACATACAGACATACAGACAGACAGACGGAATTGTCGGACCCACTTTTTTCGTCTTCGCTATCATCGTAATGTCAACTTTGATCAAAATCTCGAGTTCGATTTTTTTTCCAAATGCAGAACTTGCCCTATAGTACCTACATACGAGTATATCGCAAGTAAAAATAAGAGGGAATATCAAAGTGAGCATAAGTTTTTTCTTCAATTTTTATTGCTGCGTTGGTTACAATTTTTACCAAAACACATAGATATTATTCGAAATATATGTATGTAAGTATATATTTATGTATATATCTAAGTATAAATTTGAAAAATTTAAATGAAATTAGTCGATCTATTTACGATATACATATATGTACTTCAATGACTCTAAAACAACGGACTCCAAAACTAATTATTCGTAAACACCTGGAACGTATATTTGTTGAAACTGCGTATTGTACATTATATTAAAAATTCGAATTCCTTTTCCAGCGAATTAAATAAAACTAGCCGACCCAGCTCTCGAAATTCGAGTCCCAATTTATTTATTATTTATTATTAAATTATTGGCAGTGTTTTCAAGCAAATTTATTAAATTAAATTTTATTTTATGTAATATGCAGTGTTCGACAGTGCAAAACCAAAAATGACCCACAGTGTGTAAATGCGTGTCTGAAGTATATTCTGCACATCTCCATAACTGTGGCTTTCCAACCATATAAAATTTATCGAAATCGGTTAAATACTTTTGCAGAAAAGTGTACCACAAAAAACATGTTTGCCGTTTTATTATATGATTGCTTTGTACCTATTTTATCAAAATCCTTTTATTCATTTGGGTTGGAGTAAGTCTGACCGCACACATAAACAGGTCGATGGACGTCATTAGGAAACTACTTTTTTGAGTTATCCTTATCGCAATGTTATTTTTGATTAAGACCTCGAAATTTAGTTTTTCTACACAAAATCAATACTGAATAAATGGAGCAAGTCAAAACAATGAATGTATTGCCTTTTTTCAACTTAAATTTCTTTCTTACGATGATATAGCAGGTAGAGGTTGATGTGTTTTAAACGTTCAACATTTCTGAATGTATGTATATCAGTTAGTTTATTAACTTTTTCCCTATCGAAGATACACAAACTTACACTATACCTAACAACTTACGTGATACACGTGTACTAACTGTCATAATAAATTGAATTTAGTTTATTGATTCATTGTGATTTAGTGCAATTAAATGGCACTGTAATAATAATTAATTCAAAGAAGAAAACTTATACATATGTAAAATAATTACTTTAAAAATAGATAGGGATTTCTAAAACTAAATTAATGGGAATCGACAATTTGGATTGTTTTATATAGTTCATTGAATTGAATTCAATTGATAAAATTATATTGATAGAATTATTTTTGTATTAAATTATTGTCGTTTAATCGTTTCAATAAATTGTTATATTATATCTATTCAATAATTCAATAGAAAGCTTAAGTGACCTCTACTCCAAAGTGCGTTTCGCCCAGGTACGACAATGGGCTCTATTTTTGCTGTGAAATTTGTAAGAGTCTCCAAACATCGACAAATAATAATTGCGTCTTAGAAGAGTACAACAACAGCCAGAAAATCATATAAATCATAATAAGTTGCTTAGTCTAACCAAAGTACATAGGTATATCTGTTGAAATGATTCAAGGATAATATTTACCTCTTCTCCATTCTCAGATGGGGAACTCCGCAGCATGACTTTGATCAAATAAATAATTAAACATAACATTGCTCAATCTTTGACAAGAACCTTTACCAAATACACTTTTGCAAAAACGGAAGCCTAGGCTATTAGTAGACACAATGGAAGAGTTCAAGATACATATGTATGTTAGGTAAAATGGAATATGAAAAACTAAAGGATTTTCCAATCATAAAAAAAAATCATATTTAGCAACGAGGCTCATTTATGGATAAATGGGTTCGTTAACAAGCAAAATTTTCGTATTTGGGACGGTCGAAATCTACACGAGATCCACCAAATTGCAAGACAGATTAAATTCGGTTTGGTGTGGATTTCGGCCTGGAACCATCGTCGGACCATACCACTTTGAGAACGAAAGGACAGCTCTACGTGCCACAAAGGAAATTTTGAACGAGCTGTTTCCGAACATGGTTATCTCATGCGGAGTTGATGTGAATTTGTCATCGATATCGTGTGATTTGACGCCGATTAACTTCTTCTTCTGAGGTTTTCTTAAGCCACAGGCCTATGCCAATAAACTTCAAATACAACTGCCCTGAAATCCGATATAATCGATGACATTTAAAAAATGCCTCTGCAAAAAATTTTTTTCAAGGGTGAACTGCATCTTTCGGAGAGTTAACAAATACTCGAAGAGTCTCCATGTCATGAGAAGTGGTACCCGTTAGTCGTTCGGAATCGTCAGCAAATTGTCTATTCCTGATTAATTTTTGAAATCTGAATTTACCAATGGAAAATTATGTTAAAACCAAACATAAAATTATAAATTTAAAGTTCATTTTATTTTATCTACGAGTATTCACAATTAAAATGCAAAACAAAATTTTGTACAACAGTTCTATTCATAAATTAATTTTAAATTAAATAACATAATTTCAAATAAAATCTTTATTTTTTTTACGTTTATACGAAAATGAATTTTACAATTTATTTAAATAAAAATGTTCAATTGCATAAAATTAAATACATTCCATTCCGTTGATACATTTTTTTCTTAAATTTTTTTTGACCAAAATGTAGTCCATGTAGATAGAACCGTTTTCAAAATAAACAAGATTTTGCTTAACGGCTGTATGGCAGGTTTTGGAGCTAATTTTTGTTTGAATTTTGAAGAAAATTGCTTCAGCGGCTTAGGCTGTAAGTCGAGGTACAGACATAACAGATATACAAACAGACAGACGGAATTGGGAAACTAACTTTTTTCGTGTTCTCAAAGACCTCACAGTCAAAAACTAGCATGGGCAAGAAAAATAGAGCTTGCATAGAAATTGGATTACTGATTTCTTCTCAAAATAAAATCGTAAACGGAACTTGGGTCAGGATACACCAAAGCAAGCCTTTTCTTAAATCCCATATTAAGCATGTCAACATTGCAGATACACCCTTGTTGTAAAATTTACCAAATGTTCCCAAAAATCATTTACCAAAAGTATCCTTTGATGAATTTGATGAATAAGGGGAATCCTGTAGATCTTGTATTTAAAAAAAACAGACATCCGTAAAAAAAACTTAAATTTCTTCTAAGAACTCAATATTATAATAATGACTTTTTTAAATATTAGCATCTAGTTTGGTTTTAATATCAAACTTGAAGTTTTTTCTTAAAAATGTTAAAATAATTTTATATACACAATAATATTAAAAAAAGCCACATGGATTTTTATTTTTTTTTTTTTATAAATTTACAACTGTTTAAAATTTCTTACAGTATTCTCCCTTTTCAGCTTAAACTATACTCAAATACTGCGATCTAGTCGTGCATTTTATTTAGTATATTTCGAGATGGCTTAGATTCTTAAATTAATTATAAAATTCAAAAGGTTTTGTTCATCCTTTAATTTTAGAATTTCATCAATAAATTTTACTAAAATATGGCAGGTAACTTTTTCCTACCAATTTCCACGTCATATTTCAATATTCTGTTTTCTCCTATATAAAGCTTTAGAAAGCCGAAATTTTCTAACTAAACCATCTTTAGCTTAAAGAATAAAAAAAAAGCTATTTTAAATCAATAGTTCAGCAAGTCTAATTCAATAGTGCTTAGTCTTCTATTTGGCTGATTGAATTCTGTAGTATATAGAGCTTGTATTATAAAAACTTTCATATTAAAAATTTACATGTGTACTTTTCAAAAATAGACATAGCCACAAGCCACGGTCTCTTTTCATATATTTGAGTGTTTTTTTTTAATTGATGATTTTGCTTTTAAGCCCTCTTGTGCATATGGCGTGGGCTTTCCATCGAAACCACCCTATACGGAGTGACTTGAAAATTTTGTACAATAATTTAGAAATAAAAAACAAAAGTTAGATTTCAGAGCCGTTCAGGAACAATTCCTCCTAAAAATCAGTTCTTTTTTAATTCTAAAAAGCATCAAAAATTCACATGGCAGAAACGTAAAAGTCTGCATAATAAGAATACAAAATTGAAATCCATTAACATTTTACAAGTTATAATTCAAAAAGAATCTATCTAATCAAGCTCATTAACTTACTTAATTTTTTTGACAGCTGACTAAACTGACAGTAAGTACAGTAGCCAAATCTCTTTAGTTGTCTAGAAGTAATAAAAACACCTAAACAGATAACCTCTAAACATACTCATATTATATTGTGAGTTATATTATTATTATTATTATATTGTATAGAATTCTTCTTAGAACAAATAAAATAATTGAACGTCATCAGAAGTGCTTGAAGTTATAAATATGCCGTTTTTGTCTCCGGACGACCATTGCAGATAAAAATAATCTTTTTCTTAACGATTACACCCTGCACGTACATTATTTCTTTTGAAATGTTTATCAGCAAATTATCAATGTTGAGTAAATATTAATTGTATGTACATTGTACTTACCCCCAGCGTAGATTAACAACAATATTATGTATTTCTTTACATATAAATGTAATAACAACAAAAAGAAACAGGTTTATTAATAATATTTATTTATTCGTACATATATCTATTTACAGTGGGTTGTTTTTATGGTTTTAGTTTATACGCTGAAAATATAAATATATTTGTTAAGTTATTTAATTCTTGTTCAGTAAAAAACTAAATTAAAATAGACGATTTTTGATGAAGATTTCATTGTCTCCATGAAAGTGCATTCATTTCCCTCACTCGTAATTCTTGTCGCTTCCTACTCATTTTTGGACTCTCCAGTGTTGATAATGTCAGCTACCTTATCAGGAGAAGTGAAAACATCTTTCGGTAGCGGCTCCGGTGAGGGCTTTCTTCGATGAAGAAGGTTTTGGTGGTAGCTGATATGCCCTCAAAGCAAGTTTCTACTTCTTAAAGTGTGTATACTCATCAAAAATTGTGTACCTAGTGTGTATTGGAATCGTTACAAAACCAGCAATTTTATTTGTTGGGCTACTAATTTATCCAGAAATAAGGTCCGCTTCCAAGAGCTACAGAATTCCGTTGTCTATAGCCGTTCTTCTTCAGCCATAGTATAATTTGTCTTAAGAACTTATCTGAAAAATAAAAAACAAATGTATATCTTCATTAATATAATGCTAGGTTTACACTTGTTTTTGAATTTACACAGTTTGACAGATCGATTTTCTGAATTGACGTTCGTTGTCAATGACCAAATTTTCATATCATCTTCAATGGAATTTGAGCTAAGAGCGAAGAAAAGTTTATTTTGCTTTGCTACACAATAAAAAGTTAAATAATTTTGAATTGCTTTATTGTGTTAAAATAACTAATTATGCTTAAGATGAAACAAATTGCTTTTGCATCATTTATGGTGCTTGTTGGCACCTGTTCTGGCTGCAGGAAGACAAAAAAAAACTAAAACCTGAAAAAAAAACACCTTCAGTTATGGGAACTCCTTGTGCTTTTGAAATGGATTTCCATGAATAGTTGTCCATGTCTCTGTTTTTATACAATTCCAAGTATTATTCTATTAACGTTTTTCATACGAGTACTCTTCCTGACACTTTTTCTGTTTTTGTTCATAGGAATATTATCATCGTCAGAAGTGGATGGAGGACAAATAATTCTGTAGTCTTTTTGCTTCTTCGATTTTTATAAGAAATTGGTCAAAATAGCAAAATCAATTTTAATTTCTCAGACTCTTCGGGTCTCTTTAGAGTAGATGAAAAACTGCATTGTTTCAGCCCAGTCCCCAAAATAGGTGAACCTTCCCTCTCTACCCCAATTACCTAGCAATTGAACTAACGAACTAATTGATCTACGATCGGATCCAGAAATATCTGGAAGAACGAACGGTCTTTAATGACCGGCAGTACGGCTTTTGTAGCAATAGGTCAGCTGGTGATCTGATGGCATATCTCACCAAAAATTGCACTAATCCTTACATTATTTTTGAGAAACAAAGTTGATTGCACTGCCTTCAAGACCTAAACGATCGCACTATGTTACACCATTACATTAGGTTTATTCGTTGAGCCCTGAAGTCTCACTGGGGTCGCCCTAAATCGTTCTTTTGAAAAACCTGAAGACACCCTGGTGAGTAAATTCTGTGTTTTTTGAGACCTGGGGTCACCCTGAACTCGCCCTGAAGTAGATCTAGGTATTTTGATGTGGCGAGTTTAGGGAACGACCAAACTGTCAAAAGTTACATGAGGTTTCATATCTATGGCAAATTCCTAAACGCAAGATTTGCAAAGCAAAACACTTGCAAAGCAGATAAAGAAAATCAGAAAACGCATATGTAAGAGATCCAGAAATATCTGGAAGAACGAACGGTCTTTAATGACCGGCAGTACGGCTTTTGTAGCAATAGGTCAGCTGGTGATCTGATGGCATATCTCACCAAAAATTGCACTAATCCTTACATTATTTTTGAGAAACAAAGTTGATTGCACTGCCTTCAAGACCTAAACGATCGCACTATGTTACACCATTACATTAGGTTTATTCGTTGAGCCCTGAAGTCTCACTGGGGTCGCCATAAATCGTTCTTTTGAAAAACCTGAAGACACCCTGGTGAGTAAATTCTGTGTTTTTTGAGACCTGGGGTCACCCTGAACTCGCCCTGAAGTAGATCTAGGTATTTTGATGTGGCGAGTTTAGGGAACGACCAAACTGTCAAAAGTCACATGAGGTTTCATATCTATGGCAAAATTCCTAAACGCAAGATTTGCAAAGCAAAACACTTGCAAAGCAGATAAAGAAAATCAGAAAACGCAGATGTAAGAGAATTGCGCAAGAAATTTTTGACATTTGCACAAATGCCTCTGCATTTGCGCAAGAAAGTAGCATCGATTGCATTTTAGGACACTCTGCTTAGCAGAGATTTTTGTACATATTTGCATTTTGAAACTGTTTGCTTAGCAGAATTTGCGCAAGATATGCGTTTAGGAATTTGCCCTATTTTTGTTAAACTCATAAGATGAAACATTCAGCAACATCGTAAAATTTTTATTTTTCATTTTTAAAACTAATTTATAACAAATTTTAAAGTTTTATCAAAGCACAGAATTATTTGTTTCTTGCTTTTAGTTGTCAACAAAATAATTGACAGCCCGTCGGTTTTTTTTTTTGAAAACAGAAACCCCCAGCTTTTTTGACAAGAAAACCTGGGTAAAGTTGAACGAACGAACCTATTATACGGGTAGTTATAATCCCTTAAGTATGTGCAAATTATCAAAAAACAGCTGTCAAATTTGTGTCTTTCATTAACAAAGGATAAAACACGTTGGCGAACATTTTTGTTTTTGTCTTTCAAAGTGACATTTCGTTTGTCAGTTAACATATTGTTGTGAACAGAGCTTTATACTCCTACAGCTCCATCTGTCGCAAAATTGCGTATCTAGGTACTCGTACTTTATGGAAGAAACAAAAAGCTATTTTCCAATGTCAAATGTATTTCCCCTTATTCCAACCATCTAGAACATTCCAAGATGAGAACCTTCCAAGACAACTAATTTGAGTATATAAGGGAGTGTCCACGGTGAGCGGGACAGTTGATTTTTGATTATGAAAGTGTGCAAAAGTATTGCTTATTGGATTGTGTTATTAAACAGGTGTGATTTAAATTTGAATAAAAGTATTTGACTTGATTATAAATTGAGATTTACTGTTGTGATTTGGAAAGTGTAAATAAAGAAGAAATACTAAAAAGAGTGATGAGTTTTATTTTAACAAACCTAGCAAATATTTTACAATATATTCAATTGTATTTTAAATTCGTTGTCTTTCATAGACAAACAGTGTTTTTTTCAAGTATTTCCATTTGTCGATTTTTGGAAAGAAGCAAAAATGCGTCATTCGTCCGTTGATAAACGACAAGTGGAAATCTAGTCTAAGAACGACTATTCATCGATCAAACGAGGCACATCATTGGGCGAATTAATAACGTCTGTGAATTTTTTAGGTGGACTTACGGTTAAATAATTCGTTCAATATATATTTACAACACAGAGATTTATTCGGCAAAACTTCCGAAGCACAACATCAAAATATTTGTTGTTTTTTTTTAAAGTTTATTAAATATTTCATACATTTAAAGAAAGTTTGAGGAAAAAAATGTGTTCAAGAAAGCTCTTTTGATATTAACTATATCCTTCGTTTTCCATTTATATTCTATCTTAAAAATAAAAATTTGGGACTAAGATTAGTACCGGGACTTATATATTGTATATCACCCACTTTTGTTATTTATTTTACCTTTAATAAAAATTCTAGCAGAAGAAGAAATAGACCAGCATTTCAAAAAATTTTTTAAATATCTTTCCTAATTTGTAAAAGACAAAATTATCAAAGTAACTATGGCGGCAATATATGCATATGCATCGAAACCGAATTTTTCTCCAATTATCTCTCAACTTGGATTACTGTTTGTTTTCTTTTTTTTATTAATTTTTAATTGATTATGATTGTCTGTGATAACGAAAAGTCTGATTTTGATCCACATTCACTTTCACTGATAAAGTTTTCTTAAAGAGTGCATTAAAGTCTTAAAAACTGACGAAATTCAAAATCTTGGTTTTCTACTTGATAAGAATTCAAAAGATACGAGTACGAACAATGAATGTGTGGAAAGAAAGATGATTTATACGCGCTTCCACGAATATAGGTATGGCCTATCGAAGAATGCAAAACGAAGCAATTCTCATACACAGTTAATCAGTTACTGCTGAATCTAGCCACTGTTCGGTTCAGATGCTTGAAAAAATAAATACAAATATTTGAACGTTAAGTGTTGATTATTTTTTTTCTTTAGTTATTGATTTGATTTGTGAATAAAAAAAATAAACAAAACAGATACCAAATGAGTCTAAGTCGGTTGCGGTTGATTACATTCGATGTCACGGATACACTTTTGAAATTCCGCACTAGCCCTGGAAAGCAATATGGAGAAATCGGAGCTATGTTTGGAGTGCGATGTGAAGATCAAGACCTCGCGCTGCATTTTAAAAATAGTTGGTAGGAAATTATTACTTAACAATTTTAATTTTACAGCTTTAAGTTATGAGATCAAAAAGCATTCAAATTGTACAAATGTGAAGGAAATTGAAATTTTTAAAAAGTGTGATTTTAGAGAAAAGAAAATATATTTAAAAAAGTTTTGTTCAACCAGTTTGTAAGAGAAGAGCTGCACTTGTAAATTGGAATTCGACTTAGTGCAGTTTTGGGTTGTGCGTGTTATACATGCATAAATTTATTAATTCAAAATCTAAACTCTGTTCTTATAAAGCAATTTTCAAATTGACCTTATGATTTTAATCAAACTTCAGATTACGTTAAATTGACACACTTCTGTATATTTATGTACCTTGACCTATAGCTTAATCCGCTGAAGCGATTTTCTTTAAACTTTGTACTAGGCTTCAGGTTCCCTAGAGAGGAAATAATATAGGAAAGAAATATTTAGGTTCCAAAAATAATGGGATCTGCCATACAATTGTCAATAGAAAGTGTTATCTAGAAAGATGATCTTACGATTTAAATTTTTTAAAAACCTGTGTTGTATTTCAGTGTATATTTTCGTACAATTGAGTATTATTCCCGATATTTTTAAAACAACTATTGTTTTTTATTTTCGATTTCTCATTAACGACTACACCAATTTTGATTAAAGTTTTGTATTCAGAAGCTCCCCAGAACTTGCATATAAAAAGTTTTTCAATTGGTGCGGGTAGCCATATTGTTTTGATGACATCTGTCAAATCTATTCTGTATTATTCAGTTACTAATGACAAATGATAATAAAATGAGTGTTCGTTTGTGCGAACGTTACGCGCATTGTGTCAATTTTACGGTAGACGTGGTGGTCCTTCACAGTAGACTTTTTCAGTCTTCCTCTTCACAACGATTCTAAGTCTGTAAAGCTTATTTATAAAAAAAATACACGAGAAATAGCGACTCGTTCATAGGAGAGATTTAGGCTCGTATTCACCGAGCGCTCCTAAACGGCTCTTAACTTTACGAGGCTCTTATCTTGAAATTTCTGTGGGGTATTCACCAACCACTCGCAAGTGTTTTTCGAAGTTCGAAAATGAGAGCCACTCTCTCTTGTTCAGGCAGGAGTGGTCGGGACCACTCCCAACTTCTAAGAGCGCTCGTAAATCTTCACTAATATTGCTTGGTGAATAGGTTTATGAACTTCTTAAGTTATGAGCGCTCGGTGAAAACCGGCCTTAAGGTCGTAGTATCTAAATGTCACTTTGACAGGACACCGTGTAAAATTTACAAAAAGGAGTGTAAACATTTTTTTTTTCCTTTTTGTAACTAAGACAAAATTGATAGTTATTTTCCATTTATAAATGATTTACATTCTTTAAAGGCTCTAACACCAAGGATAAGGCCGAACCAGTACAAAACTCGTTTTAGTCCCATGACACTAAGGAATGCAGATCCGCTCGAAGTACTGATTTTCGAAAGAAAATATGAAAAAATTATCTTAGGCGATCATAAAAGATGAGGGCATATCCCTCCTGCACCGGGACTTCTGCATACACGCATACAAGATCCAACGTACCCATGACCTCAATGATCATAACAATAGACAGCGCCGCGCCGTTTGTTCGCTGACTGGACTTTGAAGCTTTTGGAAGATTCCCCCATTTTTGGCCGAAAAACCATCTTTATCGACGTGGCACATTTTTAGGTGAATGGCTGTGTTAACAAGATCAATTGCCGTATATGGAATGACACCAATCCACAGGAGGTTCACCCGGTGACAAAGCAACCTCAAAACGTTACAGTTTTACGTGGATTTTAGGCTGGCGGCGTGATTGGTTCGGACTTTTTCGAAAACGACATTTGTGGGGGGGTTACTTTCAATGGTAAGCGCTACGAAACGATGATAACCAATTTCTTGTTTCCCAAATGCAACCATATGGCTATTAACGACTTGTGGTTCCAACAGAACGGCGGCGCTACGTGCCACACAGTGGAGGTCACGATTCACTGCATGAACGATTTCGGGGTAAAGTTATCTCTCGCATAGATGACGTGAATTGGCGACCAAGGTCATGCGATTTGAGCCTGCTTGTTGCTAGCTCTTTTATGAACTGCTCCTCTTCAACCTTATTTGCTGGATGTACCTAGTTTCACATTTTCAACCGCTCCCAATAGCGGTTCAATTGGAATGCGACCTACATAATATGTACATATTTATATATTGATGCTTCCATTGGCAAAGTAGTATATGTACATATGTATATTTATTTTCGATTAAGGTCTGTCAGAATAAAATTTGACAATTTTACATTCCATTGGCAAAAAAACTTGTTTAATTTTTTTTTATTAAAATCAATTTTGTAGAGCTAATGACGATTTCCTTTACGCACAAGGGATTTCGATCCCTTGTCAATTTTTTTCTTTTTTTTTCTCTTATTCGAATAAAGAAAAATTCAAAATACCCCCTTATTACGGCTGGCGAGTCGAACAAATAAACATGTGAGTGTGAAAAAATTAGTATTACGGTTGGCGAATCGAGAAAACATGTCTCTCTAAAATGGGGTTTTTGGGATATTCTTCGAATAGTTCATACAAAAATTCAATTAAAATTTGCATAATAAATAGGTCTGAAGAAGGGTGTAATCACATCCGAAACGTCACAACATATAAATGAAGAAAAATAATAACCAAAAATTGACCTTGAACCCACTTAAGGATAACAAAAAGAAAAGGTCACAAAGAAAGAAAACGTTCATACAAAACCCCAATTCATAAATCGGGTTCAAAACAATCAATTGAAAATTAAAAGCCGATTGCAAAACTTCAATTGATTCCTAAGATTCTTGAATACTTATGGTAAATATTAAAATGTATGATACAGTTAATGCACATATGATTTTGTCAACTAACCTCATATTATTTACTAACTTCTGTTCAACACAACTGACAAAAAAAAGAAGAAAAGCATTTGATATAGTTAGCCATAAACTACGAGTACTTTTGTTAAACCTTAAATCTCTAGGTTTTCACTCTCAGTTGTTTAGCTGGATTAAAAGCTATCTAGTAAACCGAGTTCAATTAGTTAAAATTGGATATGCTTAATCGGAAATAATCTCGAATTACTCAGGAGTTCCTCTGGGTCCACTCTTGTTTTTACTTTTTGTTAATGACTTACCTAGCTTTGTTTTGGACTCATCCTTTCTTTCATCTTTCCGATGAGCAGTCACTTTTATTTTGGATTGTATGTAACTCAAAAAAGATGTAACTTCCTTGCCAAAATGGTATTTGTCATATATGCTGGATTTAAATGTCAAAAAATGTTATATTCTCACATTTACTAGGTTCTTAAGTCCGATTTTATATAAATATTGTATGCTCGTTAATGTTCTTCAAAGAGTTTTTAATCACAAGGATTTGGAAGTTGTATTAGACTCCAGACTGGATTTCAGAATGCATGTTGATTATATCGTTTCCAAAAGCAATTCTAAAGAATTTAAGTGTCCTTCTAATACAATTAAATCACTTTTTGTTAGTTTTGTTCGAAAGATTTTGGAATACTGCTCTTTAGTGCTGGTCTCCTTACTACAGAAATGAGTCCAACAGAATTAAAAGAATTCAGAAAAGAAAATATTCACTTCATAAACTTGACTGGGCTATGCCTTTACCAACATAATAAAGATCGGGGTGGGTTGGTTGACATAAAACTTCTTGAAACTAGGAGAATCTATTACTTGGTCGCACTTGCAAGAGATGTAATAGCAGGTCATATTGAATGTGCTCCTTTATTGGAATTATTTATAAAACATACGCCAGGGGGTTGCCTCGTTGATTTGACGACAAACCTAATTCACAGAACTCGAGAAATAAACTTTCAAAGCCAACCTGGTCGGCTGATTTTGGAGATTCAATACGAAGCAAAATATTAGACGAAAAGAACATACAAATACTTAATACAAATATTAAATACAAATCTGATACTAATATTGCAATCTATATTTACAGGCGCCGCATGAACAGAGCTCATCCAAATTTTGGAAAATACTCAAAGCTAGGCTGGCAAAATTGGTGGATGCAGTTGATTGATTGTACTATGGAATAAAAAGGTTTTCAATTAAAATTCATAATTAAGACTCAATTTTCTTCCAGCTACTTTTGCCGAAAGTGGTGCAAAAATCCAACCAGAAAAACTCCCAAAATTCACTGAAACTCTCTTGGACTTGTACAAAACCAGCGCAGCTTGGCAACATGCAAACGGAGCCATAGAACTTCTCAAATACTTAAGAATGCAACAACAATTGGGGACCAAAGAACAAGGCCAACCGCCATTTGCACTTGGTGTCATTTCAAACTTTGATCCCCGTTTAGATGTTTTGTTGCGCAACATGAAGATTCACCATTTCTTTGATTTCGTTGTGTGTTCCTATGATGTCAAGGCTGAGAAACCTAGCAAAGATATTTTCAAAATTGCCATGAAATACTCCGAAATGGCGAACATCAAGCCGGAGGAGTGTCTGCATGTGGGAGACACTCCTATTAGTGATTATTTAGGTGCCAAGGATGCCGGTTGGAATGCTGCACTGATTCACGAGAAAGATCATCCCTATTTGGCCAACAAGTACGGCGAGAAGATTCAAGAGTTCTATGTTTTCCCAAGCTTGTTCGATTTCCACAGGAAGCTATCGAACAATTTCATCACTTGGTAGAGAAGAGGAGTCTAGGAGATAAGAAAATTTTTGACTGAAAATACAAAATTTTATTTAATAACAGAATAAAGTTTTATTAATATTAGGGCTTCAGGTTATTGAGAAGATTCGAGTGTTTCTCAAACAGCTGGATTAAGGGATCTTTTGGTTTGTTGGATTCGGTGTCGTATTGCGATCCTATGCTCCAGAGTGATTCCAGATCGTAGTTTTCTCGAGCTTGTGGTGAGAAGATATGCAGGGCAATATTTCCCAAATCCATGGCCATCCAATCCCTGCTCTTTTCGCCTTCAATTTTCGGCAGATTTTCACCTTGGTAGCGCTTCTTTTTGAATACACGTCGAACGAATTCGGCTGTGGCTATCATATGACGGTAGCTCCTTCCTGTAATCACAACCATGTAGTCAACGTACTTATATTCCTTTGGAACACTGCACACGAATATGTCTTCAGCGTTTTCCATTCGCAGGACGTCGACAAGGTCTTCAACATCAAAAACACCATGGACTCCATCTAAAACAAAAAAAAAAGAATTGGTGTTGGGGGATGATGCCAAACTAAATACCACACTTACGATTTAAATTCAATCCCAGGAAATCTTCATTTATATCCTGTTCGGGTTCATCTTCGATTTGATAACGTTCCTTTTCTTCTTCGACATCGAAAATCTCTGGAGAATCTTCATCACGAAAAACTTTGAACTTGTTACGTATGTCCGATTGGATCTGCTGTTTGGTGTCATCTTTGGGTTTTATGGGTTCGGGGTTTTTGAATTCATGATGAAAATATTTTGTATGAGAAATAATTGGAACACTTAAGCGAATGTCGTGAACTAAACGAAACACTCGAGAAGATAACATAATCTTTGGATTTAATTTTTTGTGGAATACCCAGATCCAGATGAAAATATAAATGTCAAACTGAACTGTCTCTGTGACAGTTGTATTTCAAATGACAATTGAAGGTTTGTTTGATTCTGAATTTTGTTTGAAGAATCCTTTGAGTATATATAATATGGAGGGCTCGTTCCTATCCCTAATGCATTGTAGTACTTGAAGTTGTGATAGGGGTCGCTGTCTCACTTTCTGTGAGTTGAGGAAACAGCTGTTTGCTGTCAATTTGTGTTTTTCTTTTTCTCGCACATCGGCTAATTTTCAGTCTTGTTTGCAAAATACAGAAAAAAATTATTTAATAAATTGTTATCCAATCGGTTTTGTTATAAAATATTAATTGAATTGCAAAATGTAGAACATATTACCACTGGCGATAAGCCTCATACCTTTGCTATCAGTAAGCTTTGTGACTGTTTTAATTCTTTACAAATTGTGCGTAAAAATAAGATCAAACTTCAAAATACCAAAGTTTTAAGTTCCCTACTTGGAGGCGAATAGCTTTACATGCCCGCAATGTAACCAATACAATGGATTTACCAAGGATGGCGACTACAATCGGGAGATGTACAGCTGGACTGCAGTAATTTATCTTCGACTAAGAGAGATGAACAGCAGAAGCAGAATGGTTTTACCGACATCAGCGATCAATTCTCTGCAAATGGTTTTTGTCACGTTTGTAATGAGGGTCAGCGTTTAAAGATTGAGAAACAGGCACAATTCGAACCGAAAAACGAGTCCAAATTCGAAGACGAACTCGATGTGTACAAAAATCAACTAGAAGAACAATGTCGCATCTGCACTACCTGTGATCGTCATCTGAAAAGAGTTCTGCGCGAGAAGGGAGCTGAAAAATTCAAACAACCTCATTTCGCTCGCATAAAAGTGTCCAGAAAACAAATTGAAACGCAAAATTTCCATCTACCTGGCGGTTTTAGCATTTCTGCATACAATTTGCCAAAGGAGTATGGCTTGACGATTCAGGTCAAACTATGATGATTGATTTTGCATCTTTTCTTCAGTCGTGCAGTTTTCAACCCAGAAAGGTATACGAACCCTGATTATTTAATTTAATTTTATTTTGATTTATTTTTTTATCTTACCAGTGGGATTTATGTTAATAAACTATACTTACTTTGTTGCGATGTTCTCACACATGGATTATATCGAGCTGATTTACCACTGGTGATCTAATGGCATATCTCACTAAAAAGTGGAACTAATCTTTACACCTTTTTATAAAAACAAGGGTAATTGCACTTTATATTTTTTATGCATTTAATAGAGTTTTTGATGAAGCCCTTTTATGGAAAATGCGTGCATTTGGTGTCGATGAGTTTCTTTCTCGTTGAACTATAAATTACTTTTCTGACCGTTCAATTCGAGTTATTCATAAAATAAATGCTGGCACGCCCCAAGGTTTCGTTCTGCCTCCGAAGCTTTTCTTAATCTTCAAAAATTATGTCTTGTCTGAAACTTCTAATCCACTTCATTGTTTCGCCAATTTGGCCTAGTAAAAGTTACTATTCATCAATTGGCAAACGCCGTATCTCAACAATACTAAATGCATGCTACCTACAAATAAGTCAAATATTTTAACACATATATATATAGGTCATGTAATTAATAGCACATAATAGCATACATTTGCAAATAGTACATAATCATATTGATTAATCACCCTTATTCCGATAGTCGTTTTAATAAAACGCCTTTAAAACGAGAAGGCTCCAGAGACCACATTTTGGTGTTAAATAATACGAAAAGGGCAGCGTTCTCTATGTTCTTCACTTTTTAAGCATTATAACGATAATCGTTTCAATAAAATTCCAATTTTCATTTCTAGAGCCTTGTCGTTTTACTGGCATTTTAGTAAAACGACTATCGGAATAAGGGTCAATAATTAGAGAATTACTTTGGAGGATACTCGTAGAATTAGTAGTAGTATCCCTTGGCATAATGGTTAGTGCGTTGGACTGTCATGCGGAAGGTATAGATATTTTTCAAAATTAAACTATTTAAAGGTTGAAATGAAATATGTTAAATAATTTATGATGAATTAAAAGAAATTCTTCTGGACCCATGTTCTGTAACTCTCACATCGAGTGAGTTTTCGCATAAACGGTGCGAATCAGAACAAAAACACTGCGGAATGACACAAAATTCTGTTTCTCACACTAAACTGTTTCTGTAACTTTTTTTCACTCGATGACGAACAAAATGGAAAAAATTATTGGAAGTATTGGAAAAATGTGAAAAAAACTGTATCTGTAAGTCTGAAGTCGAAACAATCTTTCGATTTTTCTGTCAAAATCATTCGACCAATCTGATATAAGTGAGAACAAGACAATAATAAAAAAAAATAATAAAAATCAAATATGACGGAAAATAAACAAAAGGTAAATAACTTATTTTGTATGTTGTTTGATCATCAAAATTATTATTTTTATCCGTAGAAAATTCAAAGGATCTCAAAAGATCAAAAAGAAAAATTAGTAGATTATATGGCAACACATTTAGAGTTCGCGAGAGGCCAATTCGGTGGACCAAATTCAAATATTAAAAACAAAGATGATTGGGAAACCTTGTCGACAATTTTAAATGCCATGGGAGGTAGCAGCAAAACAACCGACCAGTGGAAAAAGGTAAGACAAAAAAATAAAAACGTAAAATTTAAACGTCTTTAAAATTTTATTTTTAAAATGTTATCTTGTTTTTATAAAAATTGTTTTATATGAAATTTTTTTGAAATATTTGTTCAAATTGAAAATTGTTTTTTAAATTCAGCATAGCACGAAATATGTAACTCAGAACCGTTTTAATAATCCAAATAAGGCAAATGGTTTTCGAATGACATCGTTTTGTAACTAAGATTACATAAAATTCAATCAAATTTCATTGTTGAACATGATGAAAATTGTTTTATATGAAATTTTTTTTGAAATATTTGTTCAAATTGAAAATTGTTTTTTAAATTCAGCATAGCACGAAATATGTAACTCAGAACCGTTTTAATAATCCAAATAAGGCAAATGGTTTTCGAATGACATCGTTTTGTAACTAAGATTACATAAAATTCAATCAAATTTCATTGTTGAACATGATGAAAATTGTTTTATATGAAATTTTTTTGAAATATTTGTTCAAATTGAAAATTGTTTTTTAAATTCAGCATAGCACGAAATATGTAACTCAGAACCGTTTTAATAATCCAAATAAGGCAAATGGTTTTCGAATGGCATCGTTTTGTAACTAAGATTACATGAAATTCAATCAAATTTCATTGTTGAACATGATGAAAATTGTTTTATATGAAATTTTTTTGAAATATTTGTTCAAATTGAAAATTGTTTTTTAAATTCAGCATAGCACGAAATATGTAACTCAGAACCGTTTTAATAATCCAAATAAGGCAAATGGTTTTCCAATGACATCGTTTTGTAACTAAGATTACATGACTAAATTTTTTTCTTTTTAGTGTTGGATAGATCTTAAGGCTGCTGTCAAAAAGCAACTAAATGCGAAGCGGCATTTTTTAAATAAAACTGGCGGTGGGAGTTCAACAGATGCTCCTCGAGATTTAAACAGTTTCGAGGAACAAATTTTGTCAATTATGGGCGTCGATGCAGTAGATGGCGATGCAGTCACACCAGAATCGGGTGTTCCTGCTACTGGCGTAAGTTTGTTTTAAACTTTTTTTTTATTTTTTCCTCATACGTTTTATTTTTTAACAGAAAGAATTACTGTCTATTGAATTTCTCGACGTATCAGATGTTCTCCCACCAGCCAAAAGACAAAAAAAAGAGCCAGATATGGAAGGAAAATCTTCGTCTTCATATAAAAGTGCTTTAGTTGAGGCAAAAGAAATGCACGAAAAGTTAGAAGCACGAATCGAGGCATTAGAAGTACAAAGCGGACAGATCATAAAAAAGTTAGATCTTTTGATAAGCGCTTTTGGACTCGAAGTCAATAATTAATAATTTATTCAGTTTTTTTTTTAACTCAAGATGTGATTTTTTTTTTCTTTTTTTAGCTCGTAAGTTTATGAATGGTTTCTTTTTAGTTTGTTTCATGTGTTTATTGAGTTAAGTTTTTTATTATTTTTTTAGTTTTTGATGATGTATGTTTTTTTAATAAAATCAGCAATTTTTTGAATGGTTTTATTTTTTTATTTACGTTTGCAAGCTTAAATATTTTCTTCATTTGTTCGAGATAAGTTCAATTTTATTGCATTTCGGATTCTTTCAGCTTCTCTTAAAAACCGGTCGTTGTTCGTGTCTAGGTTATTTAAGGATTCACGGTCGTCTTCTACATCTTCTATTGATAAAGTTTCATTTTCGTCCAATAAGCCATGAGCTATTCGGAAATTATGCAAAGTTGTGCAGGCATTAATAATTAGACCAGCTGCCTGAGGGGTTGAATAAATACCCCGTTGTAAGCAACGAAATACACCTTTTATATTTCCATTTAACCGTTCTATACAGTTTCTGGTTTTGGAGTGGACTGTATTATATTTTCGTTCATCCGGGTTGGATGATGAACGGTACGGCGTCATAAGCCAAGGGCGCAATGGGTATCCCGAATCACCTTAAATGATCAAATTTTAAAATAAAAGTGAAATTTAAACAAAAAAATTGCTTACCCAATAACCAAGAGTTGGTTGTTAGGTTTTCCTCGTATCGTTTTTCTAACAAAACGTTTATCTGAGACGCTTCCCATATGTAAGCATCATGAGCTGCACCTCCAAATCTTGCAAAGCCTCCGATAATGCGAAGATCATAGGTACAGATCTAAGAAAATAAAACAAAAATTCATTATAAAAGTGATGCAACAGATTTTTTGTTTAAACTTACTAATTGTACATTTTTGGAATGATATCCTTTGCGATTAAGGTAGCAGTTCTCTATTTCAGCTTTTGGTTTTTTTATGCGAACATGAGTACAGTCTAGAGTTGCGCAAAACAGTTCCAGTACCGGAACGGACATGGAACGATTATTTTTCTCGTCGGAACCAGTTCCTGGAACCATGTCCGCGGAACTGTTAAGGTTTTTCAAATTATGTTAATGCGTATAGGTACTTATTTTGTTAATTGGTGCTTAGTTCCATGTTTCACTTGCTGGTTTGAGTTCCATATAAATTATGTAAAGTTCTTTTCATTCGTATGTATGTAGTTTAATTATAATAAGAATGATCCAAGAAATAATTGAATCACCAATTGGAAGAAGGGAATAAATCCATCTGATCTAATTGTTGGGAAAACGCAAAAAACTGAATAATTTCTTTGTGTGACTGTTCTAAGATGCTTTTTCAAAATCACCTATATTTCTATTAGAAAAACGGGTTTTTGTTTCTTTCTTCGGCCTAACCAATGGGTCTAGGTATAGAGATGACATTTGCATCAAAATGTCATTTTTGGAAATTTTGGCACTTATTCCCTTCTTCCAATTGGTGATTCAATTATCAAAGCTGAAAAGGTTAATTCTAATAAAATATATACTTACTCCTACTACTTACGAGTATTAGAACAAACTGAAATCATTTCAGTGTGAAAAAGGCAATTTAAGACATGTTTATGATTTAAATTCCTTTTTTGATATTCATGCATTTTCAAGAGTTATGAAAAAAAACAGAACATTACTCTTTTCAATTTGAGTAAAATACAAATTTATTTAATTAGAAAAGCTAAAAACTATAAGCTTCAAAGTTTGTTTTAAAAATGTAGCAGGAAGCTAAGTGTTTGAACTAGATTTTTGTACATCAAAGAAAGACAAACAAAAAACATTCAAGATTTATAGACAAATTCAGTCAGTTGAATGCATAAGTAGGTTTAAGACATAACAAAAATACCTACTTTAAAATTACCAATAATCCAACGTAAACACTTTTCTTTACTTAAATTACTAGTTCCTTACTGAACTATGAACTTTATCAAATCTTAATCAAACTTTCAACAAATAATTAATAATGATTAATGATAAAACACTAACTAAACAAAACAGTAAACAGTCACCAACCAGAAGAAAGAAAATAAAACCCAACGAAACCGAAGAAAACAATTGCATTGAACAAGAAACATTCTTTTTTCATCTACCACTATCAGACAAACATGCATGATATCTCTCATTCTCTCACCATAATAGAAATGGAACTACAAATGAAAAGAACTGGGAATGTCCGCATCCACATTAATAGTTCATTTCTTTTACGGATATGGAACTAGTTAAAAGACATGGAACTAACAAGCAATCCAACGCCAACCGCATCCACATTAATAGTTCATTTCTTTTACGGACATGGAACTGGTTAAAGGACATGGAACTAACAAGCAATCCAAGGAACTATGAGTCCGGTTTCAGTATACTTCGTTCATTTCATACACAGGATGAATGTATGATCGGACATTATTTTGTATGTATCCCACAAACCACAAACTGTTTCTCTGTACGCGCGAGTTAAAGTTTGTATGTATTGGTTTTCTTTTTTCTCCTGCTTTAAGATCTCCGTCATCGAACAAATTCGTTCTTTTACTTTTGTTTTGTATTTGTGAATTTGGAACTGATTTGTATTATTCGTTCGCACTTTGCGTCTTGAAACATGTTCGCTTTACTTGTCTCTTGAGGTTGGAACTGCGGACATGTTTGATTTTGTTGATCGGAATGAACTGAAATGTATCCGACAGAAGACATAGTTCCTGGAACTATACATGTCCGGAACTACCCAACTCTAGTACAGTCTATAGCTCCAATAACACCAGCAAAACCAGTTTTGTTGTAAAATCTTTCAATAGAAACAAAAAACTTATTTTTTGAATACCGTCTATAGATTAAAATTTACCTTTGTTTTATGACATCGTATTCATCTACTGATGGAAATTTAATCCATTTTGGCATAAGATGCGTTTGTAAAATAACAGATATTTCTTTTACTGAGCGAGAGACCATCGTTCTGCTGATAGGTACTGAAAAATCTTGTCCGATATCCCTCTGAAAGGACCCAGTTGCATAAAAATGCAGAGCAGCACACATTCGGATCGGCTTAGGAATAAAGGTGTTTCGAACCCCTGTTTTCATATAGGGACTTAATTCCTCTAACAAAACATTAGCTGTGGCTTTTGTGAGGCGGTAAAGTTCACGAAATCTTTCTCCAGGCATTTCAAACGCATTAGTGGTATCTCGTAAATGACGTCTGTGAATGCGCATCATATTTCTATTGTCACTTTGTTCACTAATTACAAGCAGACTATACATTTTACTCGTTTTAAAAATTTTAATTACTGCAAAATAAAAAACTTGAACACTTCAACCTTTTCAATATAAAAGAAAAAATAATTTTTAGTTGAATGTGAAATAAATTGAAGCTGTCAGTTTAAGGGAAATGTAAACATTTCTTCCATTGGAAACTGGAAACTATGGTTTTCTCACAGGGGTGTTTTCGCATCATGTTATAGACACAGTTCATTTTCCAATATAGAGAAACGATGAAATTTTTCGTTCCACCTCTAATCGACTGCGAAAATACTCGACCGAGTTACAGAACATGGGTCCGATTGGGTTAATATTATTTCTTTTTTAGTGAATGCGGATGTGCCTTTAATAGTAAAGAAGCATTGGCACTACATTTGCGATTGCATACAGGTGACAAGAACTTAATGACCGATTTGTGTGCGTTGACAGCAGCATTACCAGGCCATTACTTAAATACCACGAATCTTAATCAAAGTAACTATTTATTCAAAGTTAATACTTAATTTGGCACATTTTTTATATTTAATTTCTATCTTTAATAGCAACAGTGGTAGCTGCAAATCCAAACATTGTTTCTCAAACAGCTGTTCCGGTGCAAATAATATCATCAACCGGTCAAGTTGTTAGTCAGACAACTATGGTGCAAAGTGCTCCCCAACCACAAACAATAGTAACTGCAGTGCAGGCGGCTGCTCCCCAGCAACAAAATGCTACAAAACCTAAAAGCCATTTTTGTAACAGTTGCGGGAAAGGATTTGTTGCTAAACACGGCCTATTACAGCACAACCGAAGGCATCCTAATGGAGGTTGTACTGTTCGTACACACGTATGTGATTGCGGCAAGGCTTTCTTCCAGAAGAATCACCTTATGCTTCACCAGCGTCAGCATTTAGAAACCAAGCCCAGCATTCCTCAACAACAGGTTTGTTTCATAAATAATATAATCTAGTAATTTTAGGAAGAAAACTATTTTTAAAATGCATTTGTAAAGCTAAAGTTCGCAGTTGTGAAAATTATATTGTTTTCAAACTTATATTTTGAAAATCGGCTCATGAAGTTAAGTTATGCTGTATAATATAACATTGTTTTTTATTTTTGGTTAATTTACCTTTCAGTTCGGCATTTTATTAGAATAAAATTGTGTTTTTTTCTCGGAATCAAACTGATTGGACTTAAACATTTTTCCACTTGGCCCTTAATTGTAGCACTTGTGAAAAAAGAACGAATTTGAGTTTTATAACTTACAGATTTATTTATAAATGCATTATAGAGTAAATAAATTTATATACTCCTTCTGAACTTAATCTATTTATTAATAAATTGGATAAAAACTGATCCATTGGAAACATTATAAGTTTAACGCAAACTTATTTTCTACGTCCAATTCCTGCACCAGTCTCTTAAGTCGTTATCGACCGATCTACGTACCACTTGGGCTTTGATTATTTATAATTTATAATTTCGTTATTTCAAAGACGGCACCAATGCAATGGAAAATTGTCAGTGAGTAGAATCCAGTCTATTTTTAAAGAAAGGTTCAAAATTGTTATTTTATATCATTCTCATAATATTTTATATCTCTGCAAAATGAAAAACTGGATCAATTATCGAATTTTAAAAATTGTTGATAAAACAAATAAATGTTTATTTTATTTTAAGAAATACAACATATTATACATTAATGGAAATTTCATAGTAAGAAAAATTCATTATATAGAATTTTATTACCTTTATTTTATAAAATATTTGGATAGAAATTGATTTCTACGAAATTCATTACATGCAATTTATATGTAATTTATAAGATAAAATTAAATCTTAATAAGTAGATATAAAAGTTTTTATTTGATAAATTTTCCTTTTTTTATTTTGGAAAATATTTTCTCACTCTTAAATAAGCCTTATATTTAAAATCTAATTTGATTTTTGATTGCACTTATCGAAGAGAATAATTTCAAAGATACAAATAAATACATATTATACAAAATCAAATGGTGGTGGAAATAAAATTGGATTCGATATTTAATTTTTCTTTTGAAGCGAAATCTATGAGATCACATTTTTCTGACCAAATAAGAAGTATATACTAGGCCTTACTGATGGTTAAATATAATAAGTCTGTTAAATTTTTGACGAATGTTTTTTTTTGGTTCATTTATTTTTTTTGCTTCGTGGTTTCTTCGTAATTTTATATAT
Organism: Chrysotoxum bicinctum; assembly: GCA_911387755.1. Classification (NCBI taxonomy): domain Eukaryota; kingdom Metazoa; phylum Arthropoda; class Insecta; order Diptera; family Syrphidae; genus Chrysotoxum; species Chrysotoxum bicinctum. The sequence goes on along the minus strand of OU426989.1, from coordinate 210,713,790 downwards.
AAGGATGTAATTGCATCTAGTAACTGCTGTCGGTGATCGCTTAAGAAATCTAGTTGCATTACATGCTCATCCATCATTGTATTGTTAAAAATAGAAACTCCTAGCTTTCTTTTAACACCTACTTGTACTTTCTTCTTAAATGTTGTTTTGTTTAAATTTTGAATTTCTTGTCTGAATACCTTTTCTGTTTCTTTGCAAATTAAAATAACATCAGAACTTGGGTTGATAAGAAATCCCTTACTTTTAACATTAATGAGTGATTTTGCGTCGTAACGTATGTTGGACGATTCAAGTTGCGAATGACATAAGCCACAAGACAATTTTTGCCGTAGTCTTCTCACAATGTACCCACCTATATATTCAACCACTTTTTCTGAATATTCACTCAATTGAAAGTTAAATAAATTGTCACTTTCATTCAACATTTCATTAAGAAAAGCATCATCCGATGCATATTCTTTAGGATCGACGTTATCAGGGGGAACATCTAGAAGTTGAGTCGCGCTTTTACCACATTTTAGTATCTGTATTGTGTCCATTGAACAATTTGTGTTCGTTCTGCAATTACTTAATTCAAAGTGTACTAGCAGTCGCTTATATGCAGCTTCAAATTGTTTACAGGTAGGATTATTATTAAATCCACCTCGTGCACGCACGGCACTGAAGAAATTTTCTATTGCATCTTGAAGCAATTTATAAGTCAGCAAATATCTCATGCCCCATTTGTTCAATTGTTCGAAGAGAGGAAAGATGTTTTGCAAACATATAATAAATCCAATGAATCCCGTTTTTCGCCCGCTTTCTATTAAAAGCTGTCCAGAAGATACATATCGTAGTTTCTTAATGTAAACTATAATTTCTTCAGCTCGATTTTTTAATTTAAGAGCAGTATCATCTCGAAGTGGTACGCAAAAAGACTTATTTGAATATGGATTTCTGCAATTTAAAATGTCGAATGCGTCATCGAAAAATTCGCAAAAATTGGCAGTTCCTTCAGCATTAATAAAATCAGGATTTTGAATATTTTGCATAAACAACAAAGACGATCTCACGCTGTGACTTAATGTTTGAGCAGCAAGCCTGACGCTCATTTTATTTTCGTTGTATTTTATATGTCTTGTTGTTATTTTGTTTCCTGCATGTAAATTCTCATTTAGCTGTAGTTGATGCAAATTCTTAATGTACTCCCAGTTTAAAATTCGATTTTGATCATCGTAAAATGGTCCTCTGTCTCCAAAAGCATTTCGTACATTTTTCAACATATGACAGGGATCTGGAAGAATGTAAACCGGCTCCTTTGTTGCAGGATGTGGAAACCATGGTTGAAACTTTGAGCTTGCAAAATCTAAATTTGCACCCATTAGGGTGCACATGGTGAAATTGCTATTGACTCCGTCGAATGTCACAGATGCGACTTTTACGTCAATTTCATGAAGCATTTCGAGACAAATGGTCAAAGTATTCTTCTTTTGCTGACCATTAAATGAATTCACAGCAAAATATCCCAATGGAACTTTCCAATTCGAGTTAAGAGATACTGCCATTATTACAGAAATATGTGTTGCTAAGGAATCACTATCGTCCTTATCCAAGACTGGGACGCCAAAGCTGACATAACCAGATGGTTTTCCAGTCATATCATTATAATAAACAGATTTTTTCACTGACATTTCATCCATGACGATGTTACATATAACCTTTTTATCTCCGCTTTGGCATGTGATTGTTTTTAACGCGTTAAAAGCCTCGCTTGTAAAGCCTGGTTCCCCATTGATAACTGAATACCAGTGTTTGAGCCTGCTGGGATGTGGTAAACTTTTCTTGCCCCACAACAGTCGAAGATAGGAATAAGCTTGCGCCGAATAGAAATTGACTGAAATAGCAAAATTCTTGATTTCTTCTGGGTATTTTCCACCCTTTGCGCCATTGAGATGTCGCTTTACAATAGCTTCTATTGACGGAGGAAGATTTCCCTAAAATGTGTGAATAAAAATTTGTTATGAATAAAATAAAAATATAAGAATTCATTTGGATTCCTTGGGGTCGAGGTTTTTCAATTTTTGTATTTTTAATAACAACTAATAACCTTTATTTTAAAACTTATCATAAATGTTCTTAGTTTCAAATTCAATTTTTCAAATTTTTTAAAGTTTCTTATTCATCTAAGGCTTACAAATTATTAACAAAATAGTTCAAAATTTTCAAATTCAATTAGTAACAATTTTATTTTATTTTATTTCAGATCATACAGGGCACGTGTTCAATCGAGTTCTGGCCTACACCATATAAAGGAATATCCAACCCAGGCGATTTCAACCCCCTTTAACCTATTTTTTTTTGTAATCTTATACTTTTTTTAAATATATATCTTAAGACCTAAATTAAGCTTTAATAAAAACATTTAATTCTTATAACTAAGCTCTTAATAAACTATAACTCAGAAACTGCAAACTTGCAATATTCGCTATGCATTCGAGCAAATGCACAATGAAATTTATATTGCTACTTCGAATGGCAAAAGTGAACTCAGGACTGCCAAATTAAATATTGTGTTTGAAGCCTCTTACCAAGATATCCGAAAATGACCGTTCTGATAAAAAATTCTGGTTTTTCAATAATGCAATAGTTTTCTTCATGGTCATGAGCCTCTTGTGCAATCGAAGATTTCGTTGCTTAAGTATATGCGAGCGTTGACGGGAACGAGCTAAATCCTTTCTTGCGACATCTAGGATCATTTTTGCTTTTTTTGATCCTCCACAATCTGGTGTATTTATATCTTTTAGATATCGGGGATACTTCCGCTTTGAAGTCGTCTGAGGTGTTATATGCGTACTCGGCAGACTCGTGAAATATCCTGTTGAGTGAAAATTATAAACATAAATGCAATTATATTTAAAGTTTGTATAATAAGTATTTTTTGTACAACCTTCAGTTTCAGAGAGCATGTGATTCCTTTTCGTCGATCTAGGTGTCTCCTGTAATAAATCTTGTGTATTTATTGAAGGATTTTCGGTTTCTTCAATGTCTTCGCAACAATCGACTACATAGAGGGCCGGTTCCGCTTCAGTTTCGTATAAGTACATTATTTCACTTGAATTCATTTGAGGAGATCGTTCTTGCAACTCATCGTTGTTGTGGTTCCGAGTGTCAAATAAATGATTAAGCGCTAAAGATTCGGTTGCATCTGTGAAATGTCGTTCCTCTAAGTTTTCGTTTCCATGAATTGTGCTAAAAAAGTTTGTATATATTAATTTTTAAATTGGAATTAATGAATGACTTTCAAAAGTCCTTACTTTTCTACTTGATTTAATATAGCCGATGGCACAGCTCTTGGCTTCAAAAGCAAACGTTGTTTGTCGTTTGTTCGCTTCAAGAAGTCATTATTGGTAAAGTGCTTCATACACACTCTGTGTACATTAACATTTAAATCTTGTTTTTGAAATCCACAAATAGTGAGCCATTTTTCTGTTGTTTCGGTGTCATGTATAGGAAACCTTTAAATGAAAATATGTTTTAAGATAATAAAATAAGATATAAACCTTATTATTTGTTTTTATCTTACGAAAATCGAGGAATTTTTGAATTGAGAACACCACATAAGCAACAATAAAGGTTAACTGTGTTTTTCTTGCTTTCTATGTCACCTTTCACTTGCTTGCTATTTTGGTTTGGTCCGCTGTAATTATATAAAAGTAAAGTAAATGTACAAACATATTGAAGAAAAATATATTATATTTTATCATAGTTGTAAAAAATTATTTGCATTATCACTTACTCTCGCGAATTTCCCATAGTATTGAAAATTGTTGGAACTACATTGGGTTTTAGTTTCAATCTTGTTTTAGTTAGTGAGATCTTAAATGCTGATGGATCAAAGTGCAAGGAACACAATCGATCACTTGTTTTTAAGTCTTCGCATTTTGTTTTACAGAAAACGGACCATTGATTTCTGTAATCTTCATTTGTTGGAAAACTGCAAAAGAAATAAATTAAATAACATATATGTATGTAATGTCTGTGAATTTCATTATTTTATTTCACAAACTCACCTGAACAGTGTGATGAGTTCGCCACTTTGTCTACCACATATTGTGCACACTCTTGACATTATTATCAAATTGTAATTGCTTATATATTATTTTTATTATATTTTTCTTCCAAAAAAACAAAGTTTTATTTATTTATAGCTAGCTTTTTATACAATTAGCTGTTGATTTAAGTCTATTCACATTGATTAATCTATTCACTTTAATTTGCTTCACTCCAAAAACCTTTTTTTTTTATTACGGCTGTCAAAAAACTTCAACTCACACAAATTGGAGTAGCGACCCCTATGTTAGGCACGCATTTGGAATAGAAACGAGCCCTCCATATTATATATACTCAAAGGAAGAATCTAAAGATGCATTTAGACTTTAACTTTTATGTTCTGTGTGTGTACGAAAAAATGGAAATCGCAGATATGTCACGATATACACAACTCCGGTTATATTTTGTTATATCATTTCCTTTCAAAATAAGAAAAAGAAGTGTTTCATGGCTTCTCATTAGGATAAATAAAGTTAATGTCATTTAAAAATTTTGCATAGAAATTTCAAAACTAGACGTATGAAAAATAAAAATTGAAAGAGAAAACAACATAAAAAAGAACTTAACTTAACCAATAATTAAAATTCAGTGATTTTTTGATGAAAATATTCTTAGATACAAATTTTCAGGAATGAGAAACTTGAAAGAAAATTAAAAATGCACGGAAACACTTTTGTCTGCTAAACATCAATGTGTCTAACTCGTTGCATCACAATTATACTGCAGTAAATCTATTTGTTAAGAATTTGCGTTTAATTTAGAAAATTAAAACTATTTTGTAGATGATAAATGGTTATAATCTGACACAGAACAATCGCAAATTAAAACCGAAAAAAACTGTCCTCTGTGAGCACAGAAATGTGCGTTATAGAAATTTGCTATTAAAAATAGAGAACTCTTTTTTCTCTCTCATTTTCTCCTTCGTTTGCTTTTTCCCAGTCAACAAACTGAATAAATGAAAATTTGAAGGGAATTCTATGTAATCAAACAGACCTACTACTACAATAGGGGTATTCATGTAAGCGCGGAAAACCCTCATAAACCTCGTAAACCAGATAATTTTATCTCCGCAGAAACGAGCTGTCAAAATTTGTATGGGAAAAAGTTTCTGCAAATCGCATAAAATTATCTCACAAATTTGCTGCGGAAAGTGCAGAAATAAACCTCGTAAACTAAAGAAGTATGGATTCTGACTTTTAATTTGACATTTCACAAAATATTTCCCACATTTACGCAAGTATTTCTTAGGGGGTGTTCATGAAAACATGCTGCGGAAAGTTCTATCTTTCTACAAAGCGGAAAATTATCTCGTTACATGAATACCCTTAATAAGTTTTCCACTTTCACATTAGCCACGTTCAGAAATCTATCCAATGCGATGTGGATAGCTTTCTGTTGCTGATTTTTGACATCAAACTTATCCAATCCAGTTTTCGTCGTTCATAAAACTTTTTTTTTAACTCTGAGCACAGCACAGATCAGAGCATGATAATAGCCGTGTTTTTTTGGAAAAGTTATCCGTAGTACAGTAGGATTTTATATGAATAACAAATACAACATCCGCAGTAGGATCACTGCAGATAAAAAGGGAAAAGTGAAATCCTGCAACTGTTTGGTTGCTAAAATGAAACATATGAGGGGTATTCACGATCTAATGCAACAGGTCTAGTATCATTGTAAAAATGCAAAAGTGTAAAATCTTACAATACTACAACATGTTGTAGTGTTGTAATACGCTATTCACACCAAATCAAAATCTAGATTTCGAGCAAAATTCTCAAAATCTCATCCAAATCTACTAGATTTCCCATACATTTTCAGATTTCCAAATCTACTAGATTACGACAAAATCTCCTCAAAATCTACTTTCAAACACAAGATTGCCAAAACAAACAAACCTTTAGAAATGTTCTGCTTTATCAGCAAATTGTCAGCAAGAGAAGAGGTAGATAAAAAGCAGATAATGGAGTCGAGTCTCGCGTGACTATTTGAAATTTGAATTGTGGGGAGAGACGATAAATTATATGCGAGAAAGCAGGATAAATGGACAGAAACGTCAAATGAAATCCTGGTTCTGTTCAGTGTGAACGCTTCAATAGGGGTATTCACGATCTAATGCAACAGGTCTAGTATAATTGCAAAAATGCAAAAGTGTAAAATCTTACAACACTACAACATGTTGTAGTATTGTAAGATTTTACACTTTTGCATTTTTACAATGATACTAGACCTGTTGCATTAGATCGTGAATACCCCTAATGAGATTTCGTAATCTTGTTGCTGAAATCCGAGATTTTAATTCGGTGTGAAAAGCCTATAAGATTTTACACTTTTGCATTTTTACAATAAAACTAGACCTGTTGCATTAGATCGTGAATACCCCTATGGGCTTATATGCGACACCGCGCACCTAGAGCAACTTGATTCGAGCAACTAAAAGTTTGTGTTTTGACACAAACTAAACGATTGCCTTCGCAACAGTTGAGCTGTTAAGTATCAGCATCAGTAAAGAGTTGCCAGTGCGCGGTTCTCTTTCAACTGGTGATTAAGCTATTTGATTTCGATCACAGTTGCTAGTGCGTGGCTAGCCTAAATTGGTATTAGAATACGTTTCTAAAGACTGCTAACCTGTGATTTAATTAGATATATTAGGTGCGTTTTATTATTCACAAATCTATCTGGATCCGGATCTGGATCTTCCCTTAAAAATAAAACGATACGGATCCTAGTGACCGCAGTGTTATAAGTCCGTCTGCTTTTATCCTTGGGTTTGTAAATTTTCAATTATTTCTTGTCTTTTTTCTTTACACTGTAGTTTACACTACCTTATCATAAAAGCCATCTACTCGCCAGAGTAATAACTAATTTTTGGATCTTTGAAATAGATCCCGATAGAAAACAGGATCCCAAATTGTTTTTGTAATACATGTTAAAACTTAATCCAGATCCGGATCCAGATAGATTTGTCAATAATAAAACGCACCTATTATATATATATGCCATAGTTAAAAATCTTGAAGATTTTCAATACATTATTTCCTTATAGCTATTTCACACTAAACTCGAAGCTGATTTTTTGCGAAAAGTTTTTAAAAACTCCTAAAGAAATCCCACTCAACTATTTCGCGTTTGCGCTTGCCAATCAAATTTTTTTCACATCGACTGTCAAATTTTGTGTTGATGTATTAATTAGACTGCCTAAAATATCTCTGCTCAACATTTTGTTGACATCCCGTTTTGTAGTTCATGGAGTGTGCATATAAAGAAGAAACTAACAAAAAATTGTTCATGATTTTATTTTGAAAAAATTTAAATGAAAACATAAAAAAAAAAGATTGTGTGTACTGACGTACGCGCGGTTGAAGTAAAACTTCTTTTTCCTCAAGCAAAGCTTCTGTAAGATTATAACCTACGAACAAACATTTTGTATTCTAAAAACATGTCGCTGTCTTTGACGGATAACGTGACGTTTTGACATGTCACTGACAGCTGCATAGAAATTTTTTTACCCCCAACGCCGGAAAAGAAGTTTTACTTCAATAAGTTACTTGCAACAGGAACTGGAGTGGATGAAGACTTCTCTTTGCTGAATGAAGACAAATTCTTAAAATAAACATACCTGAAGGTGCCGTCTACATCAGACAGCTTCAACCAGTTCTACCAACTACGACATTCTACAAAATGAACCCACAGATAGTTTGATTCGACTTTTGTTCGGTAGAATGGTAATTTTTATTTGGATTTGTCATTTGACTTCAATACAACGCACACATTCACATACATGATGATTCTGCCTCTCGGTCACACTCGTTATTCTAGCCCTTCCCTTTCAAATGATCGTTCATGGACACGAAATATAAACTAATCCATACACAGTTCTTATGATTCTATCTCTTCGTCACACTTGTGAATTTATTCATCCATTTCAGTCTACCGTTCATGTATACGAAACGAAATTCCAAATAGTTTTCAATGTGAAATGGGTTTTGGGGGGCAAAACGTACGAAGGTTTGGCATCTTTATAATACAGTATTTTATCTTTTCTATTTGCTTCAATACTTCATTCATTTTTTCGCAAGAAGATGCAAATACGAGCGTTTTATAATTAAAAACACACATCGCAATCGTTTTCCCTTCATAAATCAAAAACAAACTCAAGTGATTGTGTCGCTCAAAAATCCCCTATCATCGTTTTTTCAAAATTGAAATCAAATAAGTTCGATTAAATCCCAATTAAAGTGCAAAGATAGAAAAAACCGTAAAAGCAAAAAAAATTGGAAAAGAAAATTTGTGTGTTCCTTCCTCGTATCTCCAGTGAACAGTGAAGAAAAGTGTCGTGGTGTGTGTGATATTTTTTGTTGGTTTTATTTTTCCATTTATATTTTTCCTTATTTTGGATTTCGTAAAAAAAAAACAAAGCTCAGTGAGTGAAAATTGAATTAAAATGACTTCCACGAACAGCATCAGCAATTGCAGCAACAGCTCCAGCAACAGCATCATCGAAGCCGAATACAATGAAATCGAGTCAAAAGGCCGAAATGCCTGGCACATCACTTACCAGGTAGGTAAATAATTGCAGCGCCAATCGCCGCTGCCGCTGTGGGTCCATTTTCTTGGCTGGCCCTGCCGCAGAAGTAGCGAGGAAATGGTCGACGCGACGGAAAATATGGTCCGGGTCGGTCTTGTCGTAACAGTGCATAGGAATTTTCTTGAAAATTAAATAAGTTTGCTTGGTTATTTGGCCAGAAGGCGAACAAAATAATCGATTTCCGTTTCCCAAGGAGTGGTGATGATGATTAGTTTTTTATTTCGCGTTCTTGGTGAATTCCCCGAAATCGTCTCACAATGAGCCACCGTCAGTCCTGTGTGTGATTCCAGGAAATCAATCTCCATCAGCAAAGAAAGGCAACGCAGAGAGCAAAACTGAGGAAAGAAAACAAAAAAAAAAAAAAAACTAGCAGTACACCCGTCGGTCGCCCTTGTTGTTGTTATTGCTATAGACATGGTTGTCGTGGGTTCGGCTAAAGCCTGAAGTGCCAACAAACGACATGGACGAGGTAGATATCGGCGGGTGGATGTGGAGGTGGTTCGGTTTCGGTTTGGGTCTCGGGCTGGGGCTCCTCCAATTTGTTGCCCTCGAGAATTGGGAATTGCTGGTGATGATGGCGGTGGTGACATTCGAAATTATTTTTCGTGGTAAATTGTTGCGGTAGACACTGTGTTTGTTTGTTTTATTTTGTTGTGTGTTTTCTTGTTATCGTCAACCATTCTATAGTCCCTTATTTGACTGGCCTGGTTTTTGCTAGAAATCCATTTGTTTTGAGTGTTTCCAATGAAATGTAGTGCGATCCAGATTTAGTTGCTTCCGCTTAGTCAAAAGGCCTTGGAGTAATAGTCGCCGATCTCCCTCTTCTAATCACTTCGTCAAAATTCAATTTACTTACGCACACTTGTGCGGGTTGGCACTAATAGTCAATTTATCAATGCGAGCACGCCTTTGAAAGTGGGACTAGATGCCGACTGTGGAAAGCGCCTAGTTAAGAGTTCGAATTCCAGATTCTCGGAGAGTCAGTATCATTATATGTAGTAAAATAAAAACGTTTTCCAAATGGTTTTCGTATTTTCGAAGGGGAAAGGGAAGGATTTGTTCAACAAAATTCAACTTCACAACACAAGTTTTACTCCATGAAAAATTAATTTCACTAAAACTGAGAAATTTTGCTGGAAGCATACGGATCCCAGAAATAAAATCGGGCTTATATTTTTTGTCTCTTCCGTTTGGAACATTCGGTCACCACTGGGGGTGAACGATGCCTATCATCACAATTAAAATCCAATCAACAATCTAATTTTCATCTATATGTAGATGCATATGCATGGATTTTCGTGTCACTATTGGTTTTTCCATGTCCAGTAGACGCGGTCACTTTGATAAAGCTAAGGTATTAAACAAGCTAGTTTAGATTTTTGAGTTCATAGAGATTTTCTTCCAAATCTAAACTAACACAATTTGGTTCAATGCGTGTGTTGACTTTTTTCAAGTTTCTCATTTTCTCACGCTTCTAATTTTTTACACTTTTTACTGAAAGAAATGTATCAAAACGTTTTTGTATTGTGAAAAGGTATAGTTTACAATTAATTTTTTTTTTATAATTAGCACACAAAGGTTTTTTAAATAAATTAAATTTGGTGGTGCAACAGCTCGCAACAGGAATTCTACATTCGCGTAGTACGGCTAAAAAACGAATATCTGTACTTCACAGTACGAAGTTGGGCTTGAGGGTAAACTGATGGGCATACCTAGAAGTGAATTGTTAAGGGGAGGAATGCAACTGGCTATTTCACTAGAGCAAAGTCCGTTAAAATAACGGTAAATAAGGGTGAGGCAAGAAACGACGATGTTCGAGTGACGTAAATGAGTCAATGATGTTATTGTCACCAATCATTTTAAAAGCTCTTCTTTGAATACTGTCCAAGAGACTTAAGTATTACTGGAGCACCAGCCCATAGATGGGAGTTATACTCAAGTCTTGGACGTATATAGGTTTTATAGATTGTAGCCAGATCAGAAAGAGAAAAATTGCTTCCACCGTCTCAGAAAACCCAAACATCTTGCGGAATTTTTGGCAACATCGCGTATGTGATCATTCCACAAGAGGTGGTTCGTGATGCATATACCGAGAATATCAAGATGTTCAGTTTCGTTGATGCAAGTGCCACTCATAGATAGTGGCAAGGGGGGTGTATCACGCTTTAACGATACAAGACAGCATTGAGTTTTCAAAGCATTAAATTCGACGCGGTTTCTTATTCCCCATTGTACAATGCTGTTTAGGTCGTGATTTAATGATTTTATCATATTTTGTCGTTCCAGTTCTACATCCGAATAGGAGGGATGTGAGTCTGAAAACGAATATGAAAAGCTAAGAGTACTACCGTCAGCGAAACAATTAATTGGATTAGAAGTTGCAGACAGGAGATCTTTAATAAAAATGAGGAAAAGATTTGGTGACAAAACAGAGCCCTGGGGCACACCAGCATTTATATTGTGGGTTTCAGACTTGCATCCGTCTAATACAGCTTGTATTGAAGGATTCGAAAGAAAATTTCTAATCCAAAGAAGAAGGAATTCGTCGACACCAAAAGCACGCATTTTCGATAAGATGCCAAACTTTATTAAATGCCTTTGAAATATCAAGTACAATAATCTTACTTTCCCCAAAACGATGTAAAGATTTGTTCCACTCTTCGGTGAGATATACCATCAGTTAACCAGTGGACCTATTGCTACGAAAGCCGGTCATTCCTCAAGATATTTCTTAAGCTGATAATTAATCAGCGTTTCCATGACCATGGAAAAAAGGGACGTTAGTGCAATCGTTCGATAATTTGAGGGACAAGAAGAAGATATCCCTCTCGAGAGAGTGCCAAATGTGTTTTGTATGTGACTTTTTGAGCAATTAAAGACAACTGTTTAGCATGATCTTTAATTTTTTCATGTTGTCAGGTTTTGGCGAGTGAGAATGCAATTTTCTGAAAAATATCACAAAAGTCACAAATATTGTACCCTAGTTTGAATGACAAGCATGTCTGAAGATGGTTCTCTTTCATTATTCTGCTCTTATCCTGAAATTTTGTTCTGCTGTGAATTTCTCTACACTGAAATTTCTTGCAAAAAAATGCATATCGTCGCTGTAGATCGAATACCTCGTAACCCAGAAAAAACCGATTTTTAGGTAATGATGCAATTATATTGTGAAAATAGATCTAATGAAATATATCCTGTGAACCTAAAAACTATAATTGCAGAGCCACAACAACAACACGTCATTGCCTCTCATTGATTTGATAATAAGTTTTTTTCTCTTCTGAAAAATCGACTTTTCTGGGTTACGAGGTATTCGATCTACAGCGACGACATGTATTATGTACCTTGTTGAAATTTTGTACGTTCTTGCAAAGACATTCTCTTGTGAAATATTACGAACTTTTTGTGGGCTTGCTTGGACTGAAATTAACACAAACTGCACTACTTTGAGCGATGTTGGTCGTTGCTATATAACTCATTATATAATTTGAGTCCAGAAATTTTAGTTGACTAGATAGTTGTACATATAAACATTCTGCCAAAAGCTTTTGTTCTATCAAAATCGATTCCTGAGTTTCACCAGTAATTCCATAAAAACTACGCCACTCCACCGAATTTGATGAAAATCTTCAGAAGTTTGATGTAACAGGGCAAGAAATATGAATACGATTTCGTCAGCACTCTGAAACTTTTTTTTAGTAAAAAAAGTAATTGAGCAAAACGAATCAAAAATATCTCAGTCTCAGCATTTTGGCAACAAAAATGATGAATTTTGTTGAGGTTTGCGTTAAGATTGCTGAGATGTCAGAAACCTTCATTGAATATAATTAGCAGAAGTATTATTTTTTTCACTCATCAATGACACGCCCATGTAAAATAAAGATCAACAGCCAAAGTTAGCTATGTCTAGTTTCGTACATCCTATTCCACTTGCGTGTACGACTTGACCTTCGTGATTATTGATTCACTGGTCAAGTTTTCAAAAGCTTTTGAATTGGGCATACAAAAAAACTTGTAAAAAACTAGTCAGTAATCATTAAATAATAAAATTTCTCTATTATGTACATTGTAGCTGTTTCAATATTATTCTACTTTAAATATTCGGTATTAAACCTTCATGAAGTAAGAACTTGGCGTACTTTTAGATCTCAGTACTTTTCATGGCTGACTTGTTACACAAAGGTCGTTTTATAGAAGAACTTAGCTCTTTTTTTTGACATTTATGTTTTTTGGTCTGATCTCACTGCTTTTTGCAAAGATTTTAATATTTTGCCATGTCAAAATCTCGAAAGATACGGAAAGATAGAAGGCTGGACTCTACCTACTAAAATCAACCACGCCCCCTGAATGTAAAATTTCAAATTTTCGATTTTTTCCTCTACTTGCATGACAAGACCTACCTTTGTGCAAAATTACAAGATTCTACGATGTCGGGAAGTGCTCCATAATTTTGATGATCTGTCAGTCAGTCAGTCAGTTACGGTTTTTGTGATTTTTGAGGCCTTATATCTCAGGAACCGCTTATGTTAGAAAATTGATATTTGGTGAGGCGCCTGTGCCTGAATAGCTTAGCATATATTCGGAGTTTTAAGTTTCTGACTTCATTGGTACTGAAGATAGGAAGGGGTCAAAAATCGCCTGAGTTTGTTCCTGTAAAAAGCCAGAACTTGGCTGGGCACTACCGTGCCCTTTGATATTCCTACGCTGTTAAAGAACACGTGTTTACTATCAGTTTTAAGGCTCTGTTCTGGTTTCTATCCAATAAATGAAGAGAAGTTTTGGGCTGCACCTGCGCAAAGATATGAGTTATCCTTGAGCTTTAGACGTATAAGTCTTATCAATTGGAGCCAAATAAGAGTGGGTGAAAAATTCCTTAAACCGATATAGAAATCCTAAGCATTTAGCAGCGTTTTTGGCGGTCTCGACAATGTGATTATTCAAACAAATATCGCCGTTGACACACATACTAACCACTGAAAACTTTTTGTCCTCTTTGATGCAAGTGCCTTCCAAGAACAATGACATAAAAGGGTACATTTTCAACGACAATACACAGCATTGAGTTTTCGAAGCATTAAACACCATACGACATTTTATATCCCGTTTAACAATGCTGTAAACAGTTTAATGTGTTTATCATACGATATCGTTGCAATTCCACTTCCGAAGGAGATGAATGCAAATTTAAGAACAAGTACGAAAAGCTGAGGTTAGAGTCGTCGGCAAAACAGTGATGTAAATTAGAAGTTTCAGGCAATAGTTCATTAATAAAAATGAGGATGAGTGTCGGAGACAGAACGGAGCCCTCTTGAACACCAGCATTTATTTTGTGAAAATCAGATTTCAAACCGTCTAATACAACATGTATTGAACAATCTAGAAGGTAATTTTTAATCCAAAGAATAAGGGTTTCGTTGATACCAAGCGCATGCATTTCCGATAAGAGAACGTGATGTCAAACTCTATCAAATGGCTTAGAAATATCAAGCGCAATAATTTTTATTTCTCCAAAACAATGTAAATCTCTGTTATACTATTCGGTGAAGTATGCCAAACGATTGCTACAAAAGCCGTATTGTCAGTCATTCAAAGGCTTTCGATCTTCGAGATATTTATTGAGCTGAGACAAATGATGTTTTCCATATTCGTTTAGTGTTTCCTTTGCCTTTGCTTTCGACTCCTCGGTATTTTTTGAAATCCACGACATTAGATGGATATCTTACGTTGAATGTGTTCACTCTGATTGACGGTCGATGTGCCAGCATATATACCTTCCTACAAACATCTAAGATGAGAAACAATTTTCGTATGCCTAATGGAATACTGACCCATTAGCAGATAGGTCAAAATTGAGTTACGTACAGATACAGGCTTTTGCAAGCCTCAGATCTCATGAATAGTTTATCATACTTTGAGAATACCAGTATTCATGATTAATTCATGAATTAGTTTTAATTTTATCCGTCAACAAGTAGGAGAAATCCTCATAGCAAGATCTTTTTTGCAATTTCCCAAAAATCGTCTTTTTCGAGTTAGGTCAGTATTCCATTAAGCATGCGTTTTGTTTATAAAATAAACTCTTGAATAATTTGTCACTTCTTCGGACGGTCAAAGAGAATTATCCCCATAGACTTGTTTAAAAATAAAATCACTACAGATGGGGATTATTGCATTAGACTATTGATCCGATTTGAACTACAACCATTGACTGTTACATTCCGACCATTTTTGTTTTGAAGAAAGTAGCCTGTCAATATTGCAGAAGCCATTCTTATTTGTGGCAATTAAGTTTGATCACAAAACCACAGAGGCGGAAATGAGCCTCATAGGGAGAAGATTTTTGTACAGAAGTCAGCATTGACTTTTTTGGTGTACCTACATGGTTTCTTAACTTTAGTTTTTGCATGAATCGAATGTATATGTGTGACGTACAATCTACTAAAGTCGGCCGAAGAATCGATAAGTTCAGGTGCTGCGCCACAATATCACTTGAAGCACTAATATAATGCTCAGCGGAGAGGGTGACATGATGACGCATATCTCTAATGCTTTCAGTCTACTCAAATTGATTCAATTCAATCGCGCATTGCATTGTTATCGTTTGTTTTTTAATTTGTTTCAAGAATTCTATGAATTTAAATAAAACATTTACATTAACTTTTGGTTTTTGTTTTTTGAAACCATTGGCGTCTTTGACATTATTGATGATTTCTCGAATACATTAACCTCCCAATAGAACGTGAACGAGAGAGAGACATTTTGATTGAAATCTATTTTCACAATTTCATATAAATTAAATAAAGACAGATTTCATTGTCGGTAATGAAGCTACATTAACTTATGAAACATGATTTTCGGCTATTTAATGATGGCTTAATAGATAAACGAACGTCATCCTATTCGTGGTCTAGATTTGACAAATCAGATATGTCACACCGAGCTAGTATACGAGACTAAATATATTAAGTTTTGAAATTTAACAATTTAGTCGTCTAACAATCCGTGATTTAAAACTTACTAAAAAAATAGTGATTTTGTAGTAGGTACGAATCGAACACTAAGAGCAGAATATGGTCGACATAATCTTCCTTCCGAGCGAACATTTGGCAAAATTGTAAACAAAATTCGGAGAGAGTGGTTTTTTCACAATCCGCTCTACAGAAAATGAAAGTGTTGTTTAAGATCCAAATCTATCGACATGTGGTTTCAACAAGACGGTGGCACTTCGAACATAACACAACAGAATAGCACAACCAATTACGTCTACTGGGACTACAAACAAAAATTAATGCTGATGAATGAAAATTTGTATTAACCAAAAAAAAAAACATTTATTACAATTTTAAACTCTTTTCTGGACTATTTTTAGAAAACAAAAATGAATTTAATTTTGTTGAAACATTTGTAGGCAAATCACGTTCTAGCAAAATTTTAGCGCAAGCCAATTTGTCTCTCGTTACACATACATACATACAAACATTCAACAAATTATGAATACATGAAATAGGTTCACAAAATATTTCATTATTATTACTAAACGTTTTCTAAGAAAAAAAATGATGAAAGGAACGAATGCAATTTGTATTTTTGGTCTTAAGTATTATGTGTATATAAATATACTGAATCGCCCACCTAAACTATCTATAAGCACACACGATTTAGCTTGTACGCCATATTGCTTATATAGGTGATTAAGTTGTTCCGAAATGTACTCTACTCAGGGTGCTTATACGCGGTTCATAAAAAATCATGATTTTAAAAATGGAGATATAAAAAAAATACTGTCTGGTCCATAGACTTTGCATTTAGAAGTATTTTGAAGGAGAATACTTTCAAGATCTGTACTTTAGTAAAATTAATCTGCTCTTGAAAGTTCGTTTAAGATTTAATAGAGTATGATGAAGAGTGCATTACTCACAAATTGACTATTAAGGCTGTGGTTCCCAATCTCACGCCTCACCCTCGCTACTTAAAAAAAAACAGTTGAATGAAATAATAGACAGATAAACACAAAAATTGAAGATTCATAATATGAAACTGAGTTTTTTTTATTATACTTAAAAGAATTCAGAGTTAAAACAGAATCAACATGAGAGAGTTAAGAAAAATAAAAATAAAATACAATAGCTAGCTTCTCACCTGGTGAACTCCACACAGTTTTTCAAAGTGGGGAATAAGGCTTGAGACTGCTACTCTCGTTTCTTGCTCCACATTAATCCTTGAGGGATATTTACTCTTGATTAGAGCTACAGCTGAAAATCTAGCTTCACACAAATATGATGAATGAAAATTCTTAAAGCTTTGAAGTTAAATTTGAATATTCATTTTGAATCGATAACCAAAATTCAATGAGACTCTCTTCCATTTGGAATGTGAATTCTGGTGGAGCTTGTGCATGGAATGGATCTTGGGTCCATGCAAACTTTTCGACATCATCATCTGCAAAGTATTTTGAAAACCATTCGGTGAGTTTCGAAAAGTGTTCCATGAAAAGGGCCATTAGGTCTTGTGAGACAACCAGTTCATTAGATTTATACAATTGCGGGAAGCAATCTTGACCACCACCTTCATTCAGAATGTGTGTGTTGTTGCCTTGCAAAGATAAATTCAATTTATTAAGTTTCTCAAAATCTTTAATATAATTATTATCTTTTAATATATTTAACTCACGACGCGGCCGGCAACTCTCTTTAATTTCTACGGCACATACTTTGGAAACCCCTGTATTTAGGTATGAAGGTCAAAAACTCAAAAATAGGTGTTTGAGAAATATCTCTGTGGTTGTAAATCAAAACCCCATATGTCAATATCGATTTTTCATTTTCGTTCCCAGATTTATCAAAAGAATTTAGATTTCTGCAAAATGATTTCTTTTGTTATGATCCACATTACATCGATTTGCGAATTGTTGAGTAAAGTTAAAAATAAATGACATGGCTTGTTGATTGAAATGTCTGCGTGTTTTTGAATAAGAGAAGGAGCTGAATTTGAATCAAAACCACGTATTTATACACTCTAACTAAGACTGTGTAACTTGAACATGTAATGATGATAATTATATACGCAGTGATGATAATCATATTATAGTGTTGTCGGATTGAATATCCTATTTGGTGAGAAATTAAGAAATCTTTTTCTTCAAAAAAATATATTATGCTTTGCATTGGTACCGCAGAAATAATGCTATCCTTGGGGATAGATATGTACTATATGTTTGCGAGTAATTTTGTAGATTTTTGTACACACCTACCCATAGCACAGTTAATCACAACCGCATATTTAAATTTTTATTGATTTACTTTCAAATTAGTTTTCAATATTATGAAACAAAAAATAAATGCCTTGCCCTTTTAACATATTGCATAAGTTAACCTGTCATTGACCTTTAAACTAGGAACTAGGAAACCGAAAATTAATCATTCCGTGTAGGTTTTAACCTTGAAAATATTTTGGATTTTTTTTTAGACATTTTATGATATTTTTGTGTCTTGTTTTTTTTTTTAGGCATATCCAAAGGTCTCCCAAGGAAAAGTAGTAACTTATATGTTTTTCGAAAAAAAATTATATAATATGAGTTTTTCAATTCAATAGCGATTGCCGCTGGTAGACTTTGGCAGCCTTTGGCGGCTATGTTCTTTTGGTGACATCTGTCAAATACTCGTATATTGTTTATTATTCAGTTACTAAGAGTTGCCTTCTCATTGGACCTGAAAAAGGCCATTGATTCAGTATGGCATAAAGGTCTAATTGAAAAATTAATTACGCTGCAAAACTTCATTGCCATTGTAAATACATAGCTTTATGTCAGACCGAAAAATTATAATTTTAATGAACTCAGCTTTCTGACGTGAGATAAAAGTAGAAGAAAGTGTCCCCTTGGCGCGTTTATCTTCAATATATTTCTGTATGATTTTCCGAATACAGTGGGAGTTGAATCCATGACGATACAGTACGCAGATGATACTTTGATCCTGGCCAGTCACGAAAGAACATTTAAGGCTTTTGTCAAGTTAAGTTTAAGTCAATTGTAGCAAGTGCGAAATAATAAAGAACATCACCTCGCGGTAAGAGAAAGTAAGCAAATCAGTCATTATCAGAAAATGCACGCCCAAACGGAAAATGGCATCATAAGGCAACTCAAACATAACACCACTTTAATTATACCTCTCAAATCTTGCCAGCAAGATATTACATATGCTCGACTACATTTCACCAGTAAGCATCATAAAGCAAGTCTCTTTTCGCTTTTGGGCCGGCTTCGTCATTGATCTATACGACGTTGATAAGGTGACCACCGTCAAATGCGAGCACTACAAAACGATGATAATCAATTTCTTATGGCTCAAATTGAACCATATGGACCCAAACGACATGTTGTTCCATCACGGTTGACATTCTGCATGAACGATTGGAGGCTAATGGTATCTCTCGTAGAGGTGACCTAAATTGGTCACCAAAGTCATGTGATTTGACTCCGCTAGATTTTTCTTGTGGGTTTTCCTGAAGTCGCAGGTCTATGCGAATAAATCACAATCTACCGATGTCCTTTAGGCCACAGCTCAAATTCAGCCGGAAAAGTAATTGAAAATTGGACCACTAGGATCTGTGTCACCGGAAGAAACCGAGGCAGGCATTTGAACGATGTCATATTCCATAAATAATGGCATACATGGGTATTTCAAATAAGCGTGTTGTATTCCATTTCAACATCTACCCGCTTTTATTGAAAAACCCTCAATAAAGAAGTCATTTTATAAACTGGAAGAAAATTTTCGATTACACGAAAGCTATAAAATATTTTGTTAAAATTTTAACTTTTTTAAGAAGTACCTTAATTGTTTAATAAACAGTTGTTTTCTCTTTCTATCTGAATCAAAGACCAAACAAACAAAGAACGTTTGCTTTACTTCATTTGTGACGTGTGACAGAAAAACAAAATTAAAAAATGAAAATAAATTCTATTTTCAAATGGTTGAAGGGGTTGTTAAACTAATGTTTAAACGGCAGAAAAGTGTCGTTTAATTTAAACTACAGAATGAACTCAGTTCAAGGTTTGAATGACACTGTGAAACCAAATTTATTGTTGAACTGAATTTCCAACTAAAACTGGGGTTTAAACGTCCAGTGTGAAATTGGGAGTTGGTGATACAAAAACACCTTTTTTTTAATCTTTCTAACAAGTTTCTTTAACAGAGCACGTATGCAATATTATTTGATTTTTTTTTATTAGCTTATAAACCTTAAAATAATTTGATCAAATTCAATTAAACTGTTATAGATAAAGTCAAATTGAGTGCGGATTTTCGAAAGGATTACAACTACAACTTTGTACGCTTCCAGTGACGCCTATTGGCGTTGTAGCGAAGTGTGTTTCCGGTACGTAGACGGATTGGGATTGACAAAATAAATAAAAATAATTGTTTTAGATACCGCTTCCCAGAAATCCCTAGTTACGTAGACTGCATTGCTTGTTACATTCTAATAATTAAAAAAATTACTCAGAATGTCTTAAATAGAATTATTGTATCCTTCTCATCTCAAGATAGATCATTATTTTCAAAATTTTAAATTCAATACTTTTAAATCACATAGTCATCGCAGTTATAGTTATAGTTTTGTCGGAATCGTATAAATAAAACATTCAAAAACTTAAGGTCCATTAATTCTGTTATTTATAAATCGTAATTGCTGTAAAAGACAATAAATAACTACATAAAGCTATAGTATTCATAAATAATCTATAAAAAATTGATTTTAAGATTTCTTTAAACGTTGACTGTTAATAATTAGTGAAGCGAAATTTCCAAGAAATTCGTAGTGGATAAGTTGTACTCGTAAATGCGTAGTTTTTGATAGTTAGCTATTCAAATTTTTCACACCCGGTCTTGATGATGATATTATTAATAGCTAATATACTTTCTGAACTTGATATGAAATTCAATGTGTTGATTTTCACACAAAAAGTCTAGCCAGTGAGGCTCTTCTATGAAGCTGTAGGTTTGTTCGGCGTCATTTTGTTTAGATACTTTATCGACGATCACGCTTACTAGAAGTTTTGTTGTTTATTTTACAAATGTGGAACTAAAGAGAAATGATTTTCTGGTTTGCACGTATTTGATTTATTAGGATGAATATACTCTTACAATATTTCAGACTTTCTTAGTAACTTTATTCTTTTTGGGTCTACAAAAGGGAGTGCTTCAGGGCCCTAATGAATATGTCTTTACAGCAAAGTGTTGTGAATATGTCTCTTCAGCAAAATGTTGTGCACGGCCAACTTGACTCTTTTTTTCATCAAATTCAACAAAATTAAAACATGCCAATTAAAATGGCGGTCGAAGTTAAAAAAAAATATTACAGATTGTTCAGAATAATTTATTTCCGTCAGTGGGAGATGCGCACTTTTGTCGAATGTCAAATCATCAACTACAATTTCCAACTAAATTATAAAACACTTCTATTTGGATGTGTTATAGAAAAAATATAACTAATGTAGTTGTAGGATGTAGTTGATTAAGCTGATTTAATAGCGCTGAAATAATGACCTGGTCACATCATTGAAGAAGAGATGGTCCACCTTATTGTTTATCGAACCCTCTGTTGTGGCTTTGAAGTCTTTACGAGCTGGAGCGTCGATCTTCAAATGCTTTACATGACTTAGACGTCAATGTCGTCAGCAAACAAAATATATTTCGTGCCTGATAACTCCATTAGTCTGGGAATTGCAAAATATGTAGGGTAGAGCGGGGCTAGTTGGACCACGGGGCTAGTTGGACCACGGGGCTAGTTGGACCACGCGAATTACTCAGAAACCAAAAGTACTACAAGAACATGATCAAACACGAATAAAGCGTTCTCTCTTACCAACACGTGCTAAACCGGTTTCAGTTTCATTGTGTCACCCGAACAGTAACTACGCACAATTTAGTGTTTTTCGACTACAAAAGTAAAAAATTCGGAAAAATTAGTTTTTATATTTGTGAAGTGAAAAAATAAGAATTTTGGACTGAGGTAAAGTTTTTTTATTAGTGAATATATTGTATTTTCATATTTTGTGTGTTTAATTGAATAGTTTTAAGTATTTTTATGTGTATGATGAAATATGTAAACCAAACCAGGTGAGGGGCTAGTTGGACCACCTGGTCCAACTAGCCCGCTGATTTAAAAAACCATATTTCATATGTTTGTATCTGTTTTTACTTGCAATTCCTAGAATACGCACGAACAAACCAGGGTTCCCACTTCACAGCTGTTACATTTTCTTCTCGAAAAAAACTACTACCCTAAAATAAAATAAATATACATATTGCATGTAATTTGCGTCAATTGCAACAGCGATTACGACTCTTAGAGTTCCTAAGGAATTTAGGAATTAACATTTCTAAGTCAATAATACAAAGCTTAATTTATGTTTGTGAATTCATTTTTTTTAAATTTATTTTTGTTAATTTTTTTTCTTACTGAGTGAAGTATTTTTGTTATATGTTTTTGTTAGTCGAACTGTGTTAAATAATAATAAAACAAAAAAAATAAAAACTTAGATTTGTTGGATGACATTTTGGAACTTTTCAGGGCTTGGTCCAACTAGCCCCACACACTGGTCCAACTCGCCCCACTATGGGGGCTAGTTGGACCACTTGGACTTGATCCATTTAAGGCAGCATTATTCATTTGGGGTAACATATTTGCTTTTTTTTCTTATTTGATTTTGAAGCCAGAAGTCCAGTCTTTCGTTTGATACCAGGTCCAAAGTTGTACTATAAATAGTATGATAGTTATGAGACTTCAAGAAAAAAACGGTCCAACTAGCCCCGCTCTACCCTACTCTTATTTAAGAAATTCTATGGTAGTGTTTCGAAGTTTCAAAGGTTTCGTTAAAATCCCTTTCAATATTGACTGTGGTCGCTTTAACACATAGGGGCACAAGGACAAAAAAAGCGCAAAATTATTCACCCTATCGGAAGATGTTTTAATTTTTGCAAATGGCGTCGTACTTCAATCATATTTGACGTTTGTGAATTAGACAAAAAAAAGAGCGTGGAATAATTGTATCGATTTTTTTGACCAATAATAATTGGTCTGTGCTGGTAGCACAGAGTGAATTTGGACGTCCATTTCCTAATCGTGTCGCGCCAAACTGGACAAACATTCCGGCGCTTAGCTACTCGACTCGAAAAGACTGGAACCACTGGAGATCATGCAGGGCGTGGTCGCCACCGGGCTGGTCGTTCGGTCGAGAATATCGAAGGACGCCATCGGCAATACGGTCACTGTTAGTGGCGAATGCTACATGGCCATGATAAACGACTTCTTACTGCCGGAATCGGATGAGCGGGCCTTGGTGAAAATATGGCTTCGATAAGACGGCTCAACCGCACTCACAGCACGAGCCACAATAGATTATTGTAAAGAAAGCGTTTCCTGGTCGCGTAATCTCCCGATTTGGCATCGCCATTAAGATCGCCCGATTTAACCCTCTCAGATTTCTTTCCTTGCGGCTACTTGAAGTCCCGGGTGCTTATACCGACAAGCCTCAGGCAATCACAGCCCTTAAGGAGAATATTCGACAGGATTGCAAACAGTTATCACCGGATTTCTTATGCGTTCTTCACATCACACATCAGTGTGAGTGATCTTCCAGTCTCATGTAAACACTTAGTCGTGGGATTTTTTGGAATATCGACGAATACATGGTCGACATAGGCCCTGGCGGCCAACGTTGGATTTCGCTGTAGTTCTTGATCGACCTATAGGGATTTGTCGGATATTCGCAAACATATGTCCGAGTCGATGTTGGCACACTCGGAAGGAACCAACATCATGTATGCTAGAGAGGTGTCTTCCGTCAATGCCAATATGATCTATTAGGGTGCTTGTTCGACCATTTGATGATCGCGAAGTGTCCTTGTTAATGTCGAGACGTGATAATCTTTTGCTGTATCACAGTGTTTTCGCGCTTATAAAACTGAGTCGGGTATCGTGCATCGTGTAGGTAGTAAAACTTTACAATAGTATGTTTGAGTTATTGCCCATCATTTTTTAGGAGCTCATTAGACATTTCCGTTAGTAACCAGCTCAATATCGTCATCAGTCCTTCGCCGACTTCAGAAAACTCAAGATTCTAGGCCTAAGTCGTTTTCTATCAGTAAACCCGCATTTAAACAAATGCACTTTTCCATCGAAGGTGTTGCCGTATTGAAAATACAAGATTTCCGTCTTTCTCAAGCCTGGTCTTGGTTTCATTACATCTTTTGTTCTGAGCTGTTATCTCAGATTTGAAATTTCGCTAGAGTTTCGCCTACACCTGAGTTTTGCGCCGCAACACATAAGTATTGTTTCATTTGCTGGAGTGGGGCGGGGGGCGTGTCATAGACAATATTATTTTGTTCATCTACTTAGGGTGGCGTATGAGTCTTGCAAATGATAGAAATCATTTTGAGCTTAAGTCTTCAGAGCTACATATATCTTTACTTTTTTTCTTTGCTTAACACAAGTTTATTAATGAAAATAATCAAACCAAGTTTCTGATTTTCAGTTATAATAATGGTAAAAAACGAATGAATGTGCTCACTTTTTTTTTTATTAATTTTCATAATTTAAAATATAGGAGTATAAGGCCGTATTCACACAAGTGATAACTGTCTATAATTTCATCCATTTTCTTGTCATTCATGTCTTAATCGAGTAAATGGTCCAATTTTTGCTCTAAGCATAATATTTACACTTGGATTTGTCAGTGTTTTAATGACGAATAAAATAGTGACAAATCCTAGTGAAAAGCATCGTGTAAATACTGTGCTGATACAAATGTTATGACAATCACAATACGCAATAAGGAATGAACCTGCTAATTCTTGCCACTATAATGACAGAGCGCCATTTTTAAATTTCGTATAAGTGACAGTCAGTCAATTTTCTAGCAGAAACTGATAATTTGTCACTCGGGTAAATAAATATGTGCGGTAACACTAAAAGAGTAATATGACAACATGGCACGTCAATTGGTTTGTCAGTTTATTAATGACAGGAGTATTGACAGGTTCTCGGATCATTTAAACCCAGATAAGAACATTTGAAACATAAAAAAAAATGGAAGAAGAATGTTTAAGAATCGTTTATTAGATCCTAAAGGAGTATTCATATGAGAGCGACCAACAACCGACGAATGAACGAATCTGACATTTCCTTCACATACAATTTTTTATTCGTCGCAAATGACGTTTAAAACAAACAAATGATTTTGAGGTAAGTTGCGCACGAACAATCCATTCGTTGTATCTGTGGACGGTACGTGGAACGCGAGTAGAGTTTGACAGTTCGGAAAATAAGAGAATAATTCTGCCGGCAGAAAACTCAGTTTTAGTGAGAGGGAAGCGAAGTATGTGGAATGAAACTGAATAAAATCTTATAACATGGTTGGAGTGTAAGAACGAAGTAGAAATCTAATACACAAACAACTGTCTATATTTTGGAAGTCTGCAGAAAATACCAACACAATGAAAAAAGCTACATGAATACATTTTGTCAGAATAATTCATCCCGTGTTAAATTTATTTTCTCACATTTCTCATATTTTACCCCTTCCAATTTCTGACACCTAGGTGGAGTCCTGAGTTCTGATTCTGACAGGTAATCATTTTTCGTCAAAAACTCTTCTTCAAAATCAATAATAATAAATTTAAAAAGAATCACTACAAAGTTCGCCCTTGAGCATTGCCCATTCGATACCTGGTGGAGGCGCGCCTCTGGACTCAAGCCCTCGCGCGTCCATTGAACCATAAATAATCGGTTCGTATTCATTGTGTTATCATATCACTTGTTGCGGCCGCAGCAACACAGAGAACGGACCGAGATCCAAGGGGTTGAGTTTGTATAGCTGTATTACTACACTCCAGCAGCTATCCAAAGCTTTGGCTTCATTGAACAAAGCATGCAAATGAGTTGGACCGTATCACTGAAACAGTTTCTTGGGTTTGGTCGCGGTCTCTCATGCAAAATGCGCTGCTACTGCCGCTGCCACTGCCACTTCTGACAAAGATGACATAGTTTCCTCTTCATGCTTTGTTGTTTGGTTTGGTGGTGCGGTTGGTGACTGGTGACCTGTTTTTTGCGTAATTGTTATCCACTCGAGCGGGAAAGAAAATTGTTCATAAGAATATGTACTTTGTCCCCGTTTCTCGCTTGTCGAAGGTGTCGTTAATGGTGTTTCCTTTTCAAAAATTTTGAAGCCTCGTTTCCGTGTAATTTTTGGTTCTATTCAAAAAAAATTAATTCTAATGAATTCGAATTGCTTGTTTTTCTTATGTTGGTACATGAATATGGCTTCCATTTAAAAGTCACACATTTTTTTGTTTTGTTCAAGTTTTGTTGTTATTTTGTTTTACCACTCAAACGAATAAGACTATTATGGTCTTCGAAAAATTATGGCGAAATCAATTAACGTCTTTTTTTTTTTTTTTTTGGTTTTGCCCCTTTGTTGAGAAAGGAACAGAGAGAGAATGAGATAGGAAGATTATTTATTTTTCAACTTTGTTCTAAGAAATTGTATTTGGTTTCTTCCTTCTTTTATTTTCTCCTCGTGATTCTTTTTTCTTTTTGATAGAACATAACATATTATAGGTACTAACAATTTCTGAGAAGAAACATAAGATTTTTTAATAGAAATTAAGGATTCCTTGTATTTAATATTTTTTTTTTGCTTATGGACAAAACATTGTGGTTATTATTATATAATAAAACTGTCCAGGTAAATGAATATAAATTATATAATAAAATGTCCCTTTCTGGGCAATATATTTGAGTATACCTACCTACATACCTAGATTCGCTGGTAGTCTGTGTCTGTGTGTGATTGAAGTAGAAAGGAATTGTGGAAGGTTTTCGTTAAAAATTTGAATTCAAATTTTTTATTTTTGAAATTTTCGTTATGATTGGTTTAAACATTGCATTGATTTAGGTGGAACTGAAAGTGACATTTCAATGATGCAACTACCATTTTAATTGTAAATATCGATCAAAATGGTGAAGTATTTTTTTGTTGATAACATAATTCAATATAAATTTTAAAATTAAGTGAAAATGCGTCTCAGAAAAAAACAAATGGCAGTTCAGCGAAAAGCCCATCAAAACAAATTGCGTTTAAGTGGTGAAAGAAAAGTTCTTAAATGCTTTAGTGGTTACCTACATGGATAACTGACTTTGACAGTGAACTGACACTCGAGTAAGAGTTTCAGTTTGCAGGTTGTCTTGGAATTTGCACAATTTTTTTTTTTTTATAAATTTGCATGCACTAAAGGGATTATGACTAACCTTAAAATGTTTGAAAACAGTGCGAGCGTTTAGGAAATTTGGAGAGGATTTAAAAGGAGATACCGATGCACATTAGTTTTGAACGTCTGAATATCTTTGTTGCCGTGAAAAACATTCCACATTCGTGTAGTGCGGCTGAACAAATAATCTCTGAATTTAACAGTGCGTCTGAAGTTGGGTTCAAGGACAAGCTTATGGGTTTCTAGAAGCGCAATATAATGAAAGACAAGAAACATTGCGGCGGTGCTCGAGAGATTCAAATATTTCTGTTATATAGTTCTATCACCTATCATTGTTAAGCTCTTTTTTGGATTCTATCCAAGAGTGGGTTATTGGAGCTAAATTATGGGAATTGTACTCGAGCTTTGGACAAATATAGGATTTATAGATTACAGCCAGATCAGAATGAATGGGAACTTAAGCATTTAGCAGCATTTAGGTCATTCTAAACAAGGTGGTCTGTGATGCACATACCGAGAACTCTGAGCTTTTTGGTTTCCTCAATGCAAGTGCCGCTAATGAATAGCGACTTAGAGCATGGGTTTTGCTTTAATGACAAAAGACAGCATTGAGTTTTTAAAGTATTAAATTCTACGCGGCTTATGGTTCCCATATGACAATGCTATAGAGATCAGAATTTCATGATGAGCTTGTCATATGCTGCCGTTCTAAATCCACATCCGAAGGACAAGGACGGGAATCTGAAAACTAATATGATAAACTGAGAGTACTGTCGTCAGCAGAACTATTTAATGGATTAGAAGTTTAAGACAAAAGATCATTGATGAATATTAGAAAAAAATTCGGAGATAATACGGAGCCCTGTGGCACACCAGAGTTTATTTTATTAATTTCTGACTTAAGACCGTCCAACACAACCTGTGTTGAGCTTCCAACTTAAGCTCTCGTCTTTTAATCTTGGGAGGTTCTTTTTGCCTATTCTTAAAACTTCATTCTTGCTATGAAAATCCTCGATCGTTTGTTTTCACCAGCTTTTTACTCTTGATGGTGGTGACAAAGAACTTTTTAAGATGTTATTAGATCTCTGATGTTAAAAAGACCTTTAGATGTCTTCCGCTCGTAGCCGTTCGATATCGAATTTCCTCACAATATTTCGTTGCTTGCTTTTATTCGGGATATTCTTCAGTACCTTTGCTGATACGAGGTAGTGCTCAGTGGAACATTCAGACCTCCTCGATTCTAGAGGTGTGCCTTGTCTTGATCGCAATGTGGTCAATCTCGTTGAAGACACGACGCTGAATTGAATAAGACGTTTTCTTGAGGTTTTACTAATGTTGAGTTATCGTAATGTTCCGATATTTGCTCTTCCCAAACGACTTTCCACAGGGATTGCAACTCTATCTGCAGTTGAGGTACTAGCGTTTAGAACAGTCTTAGGCATATTAAGTTTCTAGTAATTTTTTGTGAACTTATATCCGGTACCAGGATATGAAGAAATGCAGGAACCAACTTTTCGTTAGTACCTGAACTGTTACTAACGGGCTTACCTACTCCATACATAATAGCATCCTTAGGTCTTTTAAGTAAATAAAAAAAAAACACTGTTTGTTTTATTCAAATTTAAAGATACGAAACGCTTAATAGAAATCCCTATACTTCGAACAAATTTCACGTGTGGCAACGCTGTCGAAGGCTACAACAAGGCTTTTTTTTTCAAACAGAATGCTACTAAAATATGAGTGTTTCCTTAGCATGACTAATGAATAAAAAATTACTTCAAATGAACAACTCAACCGGTTTAGCTTAGTTAGGTATACGATGTCTTGGGTGTGGAATTTCGTACAAATCGGAAGCTCTAACTGAAACCTGACATTTAGAATGAATGAACAAAACATTTTGTTCATCCACACCAACAGCATCGTGTGTTTAAACCGACTCTACGAAAACTTATGACGCCGCCGCACAGTGGGGCGACTTGTATGGGAGAGCGGACAAAAGTCCATAAAAACCGAACCACTTAACCAATTTGGATGAAATTTTCAGAAATAAAAGTAGTTTTGGAAAGAAAGCTTCACAAAAAATTTCCACCCACTGCCACGCCCACTAACAAAAAAATCGTCAAAATTGATAAAAATCCATGTTTTGTGCCAAGTAAAGGTTAAAGATGGTGTTTTCTTTTTAGGGAAGTTGGCCATTGACATTTTACACACCCTCTTTTTGGGCAGTTTTTAATCTTTTTTTTAAGTTTCTTGTACTTGTTTTGTATGTAGACAGGTTTTGTTATTGCGATAAAATCGGAACCACACAACTGATTTAAATAATATTTTCAAATATTATAAGGGATAGTTTTAGAAATGACAACAAACTATTTCCACCCACTGACACACCCACACAAAAGTTTGTCTAAATTCCAAAGTTGGTAGGCCAAATTTTGAGTAATTAGAAAAATATATTTTCGCGAAAAGAATCAAATAAAATGCTTGATAAATGCAACCATTACGTATCTATCGGTTCAGACGTTCAGTGTTTTTATGATATATATAATGGAAAGAAGCGATGCTGTTCTTATTTTCGGAGAAAAATTATGAACATTCAATATTTCATGTTTGTTATAGCAAAAGTGAGTATCCAAAAGAAGTAGCTTTTTATGTGGTGGTAAATCATAAAAATAATGTAACCTTTAAAAGCCGACAAGTAATAATTTAGAAACGCATAGTCAAACATTAAACCAGCAACACGTTTTATGTTAAGTGTTCACTACTGAAACTTGCATCAAATAATGAGCAAACTTCAAAGCAGAACCAAACAACAACGCACAAAATGTTTAAGACATTTTTCTCAATTTTGAAAAAGAGGTTTTTGGAAAGAAGGAGTACGTTACAAAATAGAACTATATGAATGTAAAAAAAAAAAAAGATTTTCATTTATATTAATATTTATTCTAAGTCATTAAAAAATGTATACAAGTTCTCCCATGTTACAACTAATTCTTACTGATGCGACATTTAACTCTGTTTAAAAAAAAAAATTTAAAAAACACTAATTTATTCAATATTGTTATCATATAT
This sequence comes from Chrysotoxum bicinctum, assembly GCA_911387755.1. NCBI lineage: Eukaryota > Metazoa > Arthropoda > Insecta > Diptera > Syrphidae > Chrysotoxum > Chrysotoxum bicinctum. Next base: position 210,683,775 of record OU426989.1, on the reverse strand, counting down.
TGCAAGCTGTAAGTAAATATTGTAATTTTTTCCTAATTATTGACTAAAGATTGTACAAATACAATACAAATATTCCTTTTTAGGACACAGAAGTGAAAAAAAAAAATGATTTTTTTGCAAGATTTCGTAACTTTAAACCTGCTCACTGTGCGGATTTGCAGGTATTTGCAGCTAAATTTTGTTTGAATGTAAACTTGGACATGTCTACATCGAGAAATTAGCTATCTCAGAGCAGAGGAACGTGGAGCTTTTTTTATAAGACTACAACTTTCCATTACTGTGGACTGAGTCTTACTTTGTGCTGCCGTAATTCACTCAAATTGTTTTTGCTGAGTTTGACCGCTGTATTGTATTATTAGGCATCCCAAATAAGCAAACAAAAAACAATCCCATTTTTAGTTCATCCCGAATAGACGTAACACCCTAGGAAAGTCAAATCAAATTCCCACACTATTTCAAATATTTTGACTTTGAGCGCCTTTTTACGTGTTAAGACTTCAGTTTTGGCCCAAATCCTTAGTGTACCCAGATTCTCTGGCTAATTTACTGTGAGAAACATGAATCAGCTAATCGAAATCAGCACTTTTGCAAAATCGAGTTTTGTCCGCCTTGGCCCCACTGTGCGCCGTCTAGTTAATTCAATTCCGCTTGTGGCACCAGGGCGACTGCGAATAAAACAACTTTAACTCTGATTTGAAATAATTAATATTCCAAAGAAATTCAAATTAGTGTCACAGCACAGCATCGACACAAAGCTCATTCGGCTTCGCATCGAAAGCCAATTAAAAAAAACTTGCAAACTTTTGTTGTTCATCTGAAGAAGCATCAGCGAAACAGCATCCATTGCCCATTCAATTTACATAGATCTAGATTTGTTGGTGATGTTATTGTTGTTGTTGTTATTGTTGGAGTGGAACAGAGTTGATGGGAGATGCTCTAAAAATGAAGGTACCACTGTGTAATAGAAAAACAATTGAATTGAGTAGAAAGTGGGTATAGCAGGAATGGGGGGAGGTTATGAAGCAAATTATATACTCGTACATGAGAAACGAGAGAAACTGCAAAAGAAAAATCCCATGGAAATGGGAAATATGCAATTTCAGTTATAGCGTGATGTCGATGTGATGTAAATAGAGCAACTCACTAGAATTGGCATAATTCAAGCTAAGACCGAACACCGAAGAGCCTGATATATGTAGTTACTCTCGAATATTTCATTGGAAATTCGTTTGTAACCAAACGAGCCACAGAGATGATATGCGTGTCATCTTCTGCAAACACAAAACTGCCGTTCATCTCGCTGTTTACAGTACTGTGCTAAAAATATCGTTGTTAAATATTCAGTCGATTTACAATCGGGGTATTTATCGACACTAGCTTGTTGTTGGTTACAGAGGGAAATATAGCTGCACTAGCGAAAAAACTTTCCAATAAAGAATAAACTACCGATAAGTTGAACTGTCATATTGACATTTCGAATCAAAAGAACAATTTCAGAAGCATTCGAAATGCTTCGATATTACCAAGCGAAAACTTTGGCTGTTTTCGAAAACGTCAATTTGAACCTCAAGTGATCGTCATTTTTGCTGTCGTCAAATATGCAATTGCGCTGATTGCACAAAATTTATTTGATCAACGTCAGTGAATTTTCTTGCAAATGCATTTGACGTTTACGAACACGGTCAACAAAATCAAAAATGGATTCTAAAAAGTTTTTAAAAATTGTGGTTGAAAATTGTTCGAAACATTTAAATACGTGCTTCTATAGCAAAAAAAGAAATATTTTTAAACAAAAAAAAAGAAAGCGATTTGGTTTAAACTCCGAAGTTCGAGCTGTAAAACTCCAAAGTTGCGTATGCGTAGTTACATCGAAACAATCGTAAAGTTGTCGGTCATTTCAGAATGTCAAATCAATTATTTCTTATAAGTACAAACAAATAAAACGTTTCAATTCATAAAAAGTAACATTCTTAATGAATACCTAAGTCTAGGGATTGAAGGAAGAACTAAGCCCTTAATGGAAAAAGGCAAGGGACACCCAGGTACAGACTTAGAACAAAGCCTATACATTACTCTTTGGGCTTCAAGCAAGATTCATACCGATAAATCCGAGCTCGTTTCAACAAATATATCAACTGCGTATTTCATACTTTAATTAAAACTTTTAAAACAATTGTTCGTCTACTTTCAAAATTTAACTACTTACGTGGGCAAAACAGTTTTCCAAACGTTGTGAGTGCAATCGACTGCACCCATATCAAAAAAGACAATCTAAACTATTTTTTTAACTTCAATTATTTTTGTCGTCAACTCGATTTTTTTTTACTGCAGAACTGCACCACAAATAATGTTTTCGAACATATGACTTAATCAAACTCCGTTATCGAAAACAATGCTTTTGCATGAAATTTTCGTTTCAGGTTTTCGAACAGTTGACTTTTGCATTTTGCGTTTAAGAACATTCTGCTATTTCATTTTGCTATTTCATCGTCGTCTGAATCAAAAAAAAAAAACTCGCTGGAAATCATGATAACTATCTGAAAAGTAGTCAATTATACTCTGTCTAACAAAAATTGTCCGTGCAGGCCTTATGGGAGAGCTTTTTCTAAAGCAGTGGCGCCTGATGCACCCTCACTACAATGCGTTAAGAAAAATGCCACTAAAAAAAGAGCAAGCCACTGACTTTTCTTAAGGAATTGTTGTTGTAATTCTTTGCAAAAAGTTGTACACCCCAACACGACCGTCGTATCCCACTGCTGATGAGATACTGTCAAGACTCAAGACTCAAGAGTGTCAAGTGTCACTCAATACGATCGTGCGCTCTTTATTTACATCAAAACAGAGTTACCATTATCATTCTCAATTGCAAGCAAGGAGCTTTTGCAGTGGTTTTTATTAACGAGCTTTTGGGATTTGAAGCTTTTGAGAACACATTTTAAGAAGATGAGTATGTTGAGTGTTGTCGTATTGCTTTTCAACTTAAAAAAAAACGAGCCTATTATCTTACCGCTTGGCGTTGTGGGAAAAGGTAAATTGAATATTGTTTTCAGTCGTTTTGAATCGGCAGACGGTAGCCCTACGCCTTTTTTACTCTCATTTGCGGCGATTTATAATTTAAACTACGGAATCCCTGCGAGAGCTTTAAAAGGTGACACACTTATGCATGGCAATGCAACCAGAATGAGAGACAAACGTCCTATCTTCCCTGTACTGACAATTTTTGTTGGACAGAGTATAGTTGCTTCCCTTATATTTTTATAAAGTTCAACTACTCACATTAAATTATTAAACAATTTCCCTACATGAATTATCACTGAAATTAACTCAAATGTCAAAATTTAGTCTTTATTCACAATACCAACGTTCGCTGTTCACAGTAACAAGAAACTCTGTCGATGAAGATACATAATACCAAAAATACTTATTATCAATGCTTTCGACATTTATCGCATCGATCGTTGAACGACGATCGTAATAAAGGCCTTAACCTTCCACTAATGTCGACATCAGCGTTTGGTTATTATTATTAGTAAGGCCCATTGACATTATTTATCAATAATTACATTATTAATACAATGATACAATTTATCACTTAATGATTGACAATAGTAGTATGGGTGATAGTATATCACACAGTTCACAAAGCTCAACAAAACCCTTGATTTTCACCACGGGGAAGTAATAAGGTGGCACTCACATTATAACAAAACCTTAACACGATATTTATAATATCGAAACTAAGATGTCTTATTATTTACAGCTACACCTCCGTTCAAACTTTTTGCTAACCAAATAAAAAACAAATAAATGCTGTTAGCTATTTCCGAGCTACTCGTACCTTCATTTCAAATTTAACGATTTAATTCATAATAGAGTTGTTTTCCATTTATTTTCTTTCAAAAAATTGGAAATCAGAATTTTTTTTTTGCTAATTTCCATAAGAACTTTTAATTTCTTAGTTGAAAGGAGTCAAGAAGTGACCGGAGATATTTGATGTTATCAAGAGGATAGAACCAAAGAAGATATAGGAAACTTGGTTCGTCAATACCCTGTCGCCAGAGAAACTGTTTTCATGACAAAGTTTGTGTTGCTGTCAGTTATTAAAATTGAAAATGAATCGCGATTAACAATGCGACTATATCCAAACTCGTTTTCCTAATACTCATAGTTGTGAATTGGGTCATGTTATATGGGTTATGATTCATGCTTGCTCATTAGCTCATTTAATGTATTCTTCAAAACCTTCAACTTATTCAAGTTTTGAAAATTTGTAAAATAAGACACTGAGCAAAAGAATGTGAGTCATTTATTTCTGTCATTAAAAATCGTCTGAATCACACCCAATCAACGAAACAGAGATGAAATAGTTTTGTGCACAAATTACGTGTAATTCTTTAAAACGAATTTGATAAAATTACAGTTTTTCAAAAAAAAAAAAACAAATATCATATTTTTTGGGTCATTAAAATTAGCGTTTAATTTAATTTCGAGAAAGTAAATATTTTTACTAAGTTTTTTTTTGAAAACAAACAAAATCTCTTGAACAATACATCTGTTATACTCGTAAATCAAATACATATAGAACTGATGTTACTGCAATGAGATCACACTGATTTCGTTCGATTATGGTTTAAGCTTTTGGGGCTATCCGTTCTTGCAGGATAAAGTAGAGTATTCTGTGGTAGATACCTTCCATCCTTATATTCTTTACATAGTAGCTTGATGGGACGAACAAACGGTTCATAGGTGGATTCTCAAATAGTTTAGAAATGTTTCTTGCTTTAGTCGTAGAAAAAAATTGTGATTACAAGTATTTTTTTAAAAAATCGAGTTTTTTCATATGTAATTTTTTTTAATCACAAATTTGTCTGAGACTTATGTGGATTTCCATTTGTAAATTTGTATTTTAAATCCATAAATTGATTTTTTTGCTAATTGAATGCGATTTCGAAGTTAATTTTTTTTGGTCGTTGTATTCGTGTAATTCAGAGTCTGTTATTATTTCAAAAAAATATTCTTCATCTTTTTATCAACTTTTAATAGAGAAATATAAGTTTGCTGAATTAACCGAAATATTTAATTGCTTCCAATAATTGAAAAATAAATTGATTTTTCCCCAATGGAATACAAAAATTAACAAAATCTTAGTTTTGACAAAATTAAAAAAATAAATTGATTTATTTTACCAATGGAAAACTGCATCATTGTCCGCAAACAATATGTAATACATTTTTTAAACTGACGTTAAGGTTGGCGGCCTTAAAAGACTTGGGTGCGGAATTTTACAGTTTAGAAAATCCATAGATTTGTCTGATTTCGAGCATTAATTTACCTAGTTGTTTGTTCACGAAAAATCATTTTAACTTTATAAGAAGTGCACCTGCGATTTCGATTAAGCGACTATTCAGTCGCCAAAAATACATACGAGTAGAACACATGAGTCCAAATGTGAATAAACGTACGTGATAGCAAGAAATCGCGATCTGGCGATGCGATGATTGCCACAAGATAAAATTAATCACATGCAATAACACATTTATGTCCACATTACGATTTAAATTACTGCGACTACATTTTGTAGTCTACATTTTGTAGTCGCAGCAAGACGTAGGCAAACATCAGCCGCATGAAATAAAACACATGCTTTTCAATGTGAATGCACACATATGTGATTGAAAAATCGCAGTATTTAAAATAACAACTAAGGGTAGGAACGCATTTGCGATTTCAATCCCGCGGTTTTTTGTCGCAAAAGTAGAACACATGAGTTAACATGAGAATGAACGCGTGATGATTTTAAGGTCGAAAATTGTATCATTTTTCTGGCGATGCGATTTTTTTAATCGCACGATTTTTAGCCACAAGAAATAAGATAAAAGATAATAAGATGGCGTTAAATGTGAATGCATGTACATACATGCGACTTAAAAATTGTAGCGATTATAAAAATGAAAGAAGTTCTATTTTTTAAAGCGCTTTTTTGTCGCAAAATTAAATAGATCAAATGGATTTAAATAATTCTACACGCGACTTTTTAATAAAATTCTAGTCAGTATTAAAATGTTACGGCACCAGGAACCCTCCTGGTGAAGACATCCTGAGCATGTGCAAAACATACGGTCTTATCGTGCTAAATACCATGTTCGTCAAACAAAGCCGACACCTGGTCACTTACAGCAGTGGTGGAAATGAAACCCAGATTGATTACCATTTGGTATCTAGTTTCATGAAACCCCGAGTAAAAGATTGCAAAGTGATACTAGGAGAAGCGATCGCCCACCAACACCGTCTCCTACTGACAGAATTTTTTATGGAGACAGTGAACGACAACAAACATACAAAAACTTTTGGGAAGATCAAATGGTATAATCTGGATAAGGAAAAAGGCGAAGCTTTTATTTCGAATATGCAAAACTTTCTGTATAACAACACCGATATAGTTCGAAATGAAGAGAGTACAGCACAAAGTATGTGGGATCTCCTACAGAGAACTTGCAAAGAAAAAGCCAAAACACTGTTAGGGGTTTCAAAAGGACACAACCAACAAGGCAAAGAAACATGGTGGTGGAATGATGAAGCTAAATCAGTTATAAGTAAAAAGAAAATGGCTTTCAAGGCTTGGTCGAAGTGCCCCTCTAATGATACAGAGCAAAAGTCACGCCTCGAAGTGGAATATAGAAACTGCAAGAAAGAAGCGAAGAAGAAGTGCGCCCAAATTCAAGCAAAGAATACAGAAAACCTGTATCGGGAGCTGGATGAAATTTCTACCCCGACAGCTGGTGCTATTCAAGAGCTACGCAGAAACACGAATAAGGGCGCAACCATCTTCAAAATAGCCGCTCAAAGAAGAAGAAATGCCCAGGAGATTTGTTCGCCAAAGTTCATTAACAATGCTCAAGGCCAACTACTTGTGGAAGACAACGAAATTCTTCACAGGTGGCGACAGTATTGTGACGGACTTCTAAACGAACAATTTCCAAGGCTATACTTTCCAATAGCTTCACCTAACTTAAGCGAAGTATCCGACGTCACAGTCGAAGAAGTTAGTGAGGCGGTAAGATACTCCAAAAAGGGAAAAGCTGTTGGCCCAGACGAAATACCCTCAGAGTTTTGGAAAAAGATGGGAGACATCGGGTTTAGATGGCTCATGATTCTTGTCTCCAAACTTATACGAGGTGATCGCATGCCTAATCAATGGAGGGAAAGTTACCTTCTTCCAATTTATAAAGGAAAGGGTGATACTCGAAGCTGTGATAATTACCGTTCGATTAAGCTGATGTCACACACCATGAAGATCGTTGAGCGAGTCTTGGGTAGCCGACTGCGAAAAATAATTAGGCTATCTGATGACCAGTGCGGGTTTGTCGGGGGTAAGTCAACCACGGATGCAATCCAGAGTATAAGAATAATTATGGAAAAACATCGGGATTCTTTGGAGGATTTGCATGTCGTATTGGTTGATTTTGAAAAAGCATTCGATCGGCAACCACGAGATCTAATATGGGTGGCCCTCAGGCAACGAGGAGTTCCAGAAACCTATGTGCGGATAATTATGGACATGTATGATGGAGCAGTTACTAAAGTAAGATGCGCAGCTGGAGTCACCGAAGAATTCGAAATCACAGTAGGTGTACACCAGGGAAGTGTCTTGAGTCCCCTGCTCTTTATTACAGTTCTTGATTACCTGCTTGAAGGCAAAGTGACAGATCCAAAAGTACATCAGTTATTCTTTGCTGACGATGGAGCCATCATAAGTGAAGACCCGATATCCCTACAACGAGCACTTGACGTATGGGTGGATGTTCTAGAAGGAAGTGGGTACCGCATAAGCGCAAAAAAGACAGAATACCTATGCTGCCCATTTTCTGATCCACACAGGCCTATTCCAGACATTTATTTGAATGGAGTAGTGCTTCCCAAGTGTGAAAAGTTTAAATATCTGGGGTCTATGATAAATAACGAAGCTACTTGTGATGACGATATCAATCATCGCGTAAGCGTAGGGTGGATGAAGTGGCGGGAAAATTCTGCTATCTTCTGTGACCGAAAAATGCCCCCTAAGCTGAAAGGAAAGCTCTACACTTCAGTTGTGCGTCCAGCACTCACATACGGTTCACAATGTTGGACAATGTACAAAAAGTATGAGAGTAAGCTAACGGCAGCTGAGATGAAGATGCTTCGTATGACAGCAGGAGTTACAAAGCTTGATCGAATTAGAAGTACGAAGATCCGAGGAAGCCTTCATGTTAAGAATACCATTTCCCAAAAAATTGAACACGACCGACTCAGTTGGTATTGCCATGTTCAAAGGAGAGATCCTGAGAACCCCGTCAAAAAGGCAATATCATACAACGTTCCAATTCGGAATAAAAAGAAAGGTAGGCCTAAACACTCCTGGTACAAACAAATGCAAAAACACCAGCATTCAGTTGGCCTCAGAAATGGAACAATACAAAACCGGGAGGCTTGCCGCCGATTTCTGAGGTCAACCCGGCGAACCCCACAGGCGGATCACTAGTGTGAAGCAGATACGTGGGAGAGTTATGATCCCCTCGACATCGAGATCATAACGGCGCCGAAGAAAAGGAAGAAGAAGATTAAAATGTTATGTTTAAAGTCTACTCAAAAACTTAAAAAAAAGTATTATAAAAGTATATAGTTTAAAAGAACAGCCAAAGAAATGTGTGCAATACTTAAGAATGAGTATTCAATGCTTCAAGGAACTACTGCAAATAGTTGGACCCAGAAATACAAAATGGAGAAAATTATTTTCACTTGAGGACATATCTTTATGATTTTTACTTGCGACTTATAGGTATGTACTATAAAAGGCAAGTTATGTATTCGTAAAAAAATCGAATTCGAGATTTTGATCAAAATTGACATTACGATGATAATGAATACCAAAAAAGTGGGTCTCGCAATTTTGTCTGTCTGTCTGTCTGTGGGTTCGACTACAGCCTAAACGGCTTGGGCGATTTTCTTCAAACTTGGTAGATATGGGTTTAAATTTTTCCCCCCACACGTTTTTTCTTTTTTTAAGACCAAAAAATAACGGTACCTGTCATACGAATTTTTTTTCGAAATTTTATAAATATAAAAGCTAGGTAATGGTTGAAAAAATTTTTCCAAAAAAATGGTTATTTTTAGTACCCCCCTTGGAACCATTTTTTTGTTTTTGATTTTCTCAAAAACGGTATCACTGATTTTGATCATTTTTTTTTATGTTAAGGCTCCCCAGCAGTTTCAATATTATTGTGTATTCAAATTTTCAATTTTTTTTTTGAAAACTCAATATTTCGAAAACCACATGTTCGATTTTCATAAAACTTGATAAATACAAGTTTTTTAATATAAATTATAAGATTTAAGAAAAAAAAATATTTTACCTCAAAATAACGGTACCCTCCATACAAATGTAAAAAAATGGTTTTCGAAAATCGTATTTTTCTCGAAAACGGTTCCGAGAATTTTGCTAAAATTTTTTTTCTTTTGATTAATTTTTATAAGAAAAAATTTGAAATCAAGATATTACTGACTGTACCTACCATAGAACCATTAGGTGTGTTTTTTTCGCAAGTCCATATAGAATTGTAAAAAAAAACGACATCGGAATTTAGGAGCTTTTTTTCGAAATAACTGGAAGCACTGTGTACGCTATGACATTTGTGAGCTGTATTGTATGACGTCACTTTTGACGTCTCTGAGCAAATTATCGATAACATATAGATAATACTATTTTGGCATCACCTTTTTTATCGGGTCTTGTTTCAAATTTATAATTTCTCATTATCGACAAAACGGATTTTAATTTTTTTATAGAGAAGCTTCTAAAAAGTTTGAAAACATTGAATTTCAAAACTTAAAAAAAAAATAATTTTTGAGTTTTTGAAAAAAAAATCTATTTAAATTAGCGCACCAAAATTTTTTCTTATAAACGTTTTAAAAATTTTGTATACAAAAGCTTATTTTTTTAAAACCAGTACAGAATTATAATTTTTGTTCCTGTATAAGCTAATAAATGCTTGAATCACATGGCATCCTGTTTTTAGCTCCAATTACTAAAGGAGTTTTTTTAGTCTATTAAAAAATAAATTTTATGCTTATGAACAGTTTTTCTCTAATAACATTCATTTTTGAAATTCTTAGTCGTTTACGTAAGAGCAAGTACGTGCGACCCAGTCGTGCATTTTTTCTTGTATAATGAGTGAGTTGAGTATAATAGTAGCTACTTATTTCTAGCAAATGCGGGCACTCACATTGAAAGTAGTGTGTTTTATTTGTTTATAATAATTGTAAATTTGTTGGTTTCAAAGTTAAACCAGAGTAAAATTGCTCTTAAAAATAAGAGTTCATTGTAATTTAAGAAGCTATATGAAAAATTCGCATTGGAATCAAATTTCCTTCAATATACAAGTGTTTCTTTGAAAAAGAAGCGACTTTTTTAATTGAAAATCCGTCTTTTAAAAATTTCCAAATTAACAAATTATAAACATCCATTTACCAATTAATAGTAAACCACTCAAAAATCTCGGAAACATAAATTTTCCAAATATTGTACAAATAAAACTCATTAACTATTCCCCGATCGTCTGGTGAAGAACCTTTCATATTACCACGGATAGATGATAAGATCAAATTCCAAATTCAGTACTGGCAATCGGAAGTAAACAAAATCAGGAGTAATTTATTTTTCTAACAAACAAAAAATGTCGTAAGCATTTCATTCACCTTTTTATTACAATTTCATCAATGGGGATACCCCATATCCCCATGTGCGATTAAATATACAAAAGTTAATTAAACGTTCAAAGCTTTAAAAAACAATCATTGAATTTATTAATAATGATTCATTCATCGTCATTCAGCGAGACGTAGTATTTTATTATAATTTTAATTGCCATCGTGATAATGTTAGTAAAATTATTATTTGTATTTTTTTTTTGTGACGTTGTCTAGCCATAACTCAAACTACAACAGATTTTGTTTGTAAACAAAGAATGAATACATATTTCTTAGGAAATTCCTCTTGTATTTCCCCTGACTTGGGGGTTGAAAGATTTTTAGTTGTGTTATATAAAACTAATAATAAAAAAAAAAAAAAAAATTATTTGTAAAGATGTGGTGGTGGTGCATTAATTTATTGACGCAATCCAATTTCTGTGTAAGTAATTGAAATAAATTAATGACAAACTTCAAGTGACCCGCCAGATATATTAGACCACCACGAGGCAATACGACGCGACACGATGAGAACGGGTTTTCTTTGATAAATGTGCAATAAATAAAATTGTACTACTGAGTCGCACGTTCTTGCTCTTGAGCGTCAGAGTTGTAACGTAGATGGGCATTGAAGATTTACATATGTATGTTAATAAATCAAAAACAAAAATCAAAATGATTTATTCCTTTGATTTTCTTGTTCATGAAATACAAAATAAGTTTTAGAATTTTTAAATGTAATATTGTTTAAATTACTTTAGAGAACCCAACTTCAAAATAATAACATTTATCGGACAAGTCGTTATAAAAATATACAGAAATATTAAAAATTAAAAAAAGAACATTTTAAAACCCTATTTCTGTTTTGAGAATTTTTGGCAGAAACCTGAAATGCAGTATTGTTTCAATTGCTTTAAAATTACATGTACGAGTTTTAAAGAAAATTGTTTTGAAGGGGTAGCTACCCCTTCGAGATAAGCTAAAATTAAAAATTTGAATTTTTGCTCTAGGAAGTCACATTTAAATTGTCTGTACCAAAATTAGAATAAATCCGTGAATAAGTTTAGTTTCTAGCAGACAAACAAACTCACGGACGTCATTTGGAAAACTATTTGATTTGGATTCCAACTTCATCGTTATGTTAAATTTGATTAAAACCTTGAAAACAAAAATTTGCACTATAGAGCTTTACAAAAAATTTCAATTTCTCATCTAAGGAATCCCTGAAGACCCTTAAGTACAGAGTTTAACGAAAATACTTCCAGTAGTTTATGCTTTTTTCGTGTTCTCTAACATCGTTATGTCAATTTTGATCAAAATCTCGAGTTCGATTTTTTTTTTCCAAATGCAGAACTTGCCCTATAGTACCTACCTATATAGCAACTGTATTCTTGTACGAGTATAATCTGCATTTTGGTAAAAACGTATTTTATCAAAAACTCTTATTAATCTACCTGTCATAAAATGCTTTTTTTTTATTTTTGACTTTCTCGTTAAAATCTGGTTTTAATTATAATGCATGTCAAAATTTCCCCCAAAAAAAGTATTTGCATTTTAAAACAAATACAAATTTCAAAAATGAGTTTATGAATTTTCATGAAATAAGTTTTTAAGTGTAGATTATTAAATTTTTCGGATAAGCCGTGTAGTATATAAAAAAAATTATTCGCTAAAAATGTTTGTATGTATATATTACGCGGCTAATCCGAAAAATTGTTAACGACCGCAAAAACCTTAAAAGTTATATAGATTAACGTTAAAATTTGGCATACCAGAGTCCATGTTCTGCATTGCACTTATTTGATTCACACGAATGAATTTGGGTGTTCCACAATATTCGTCCCAAATTATAGGTAAAGGGGAATTTCGAAAATTGAAATCGGTGTTCTGTATTCCGGTTTATAACGCTTTCTGGACGAATCCAATGCACTTGATTTTGATTTCTGCTTTCTGGCCCAGCGACAAGTCATATGATTGTGTATTTATTGATATATTTACATTAAAAGTTTCTTTATTAAAATTACAAATTGTCTTGCCAAAGCTATGTCTAAGACCCCAGTTATAGCTTTCATTGAAACAAATAACTGAAATGGTGAAGTTTTTTAATGTTTGCTTTAGCTTTTTTGTTTTCAATAGCAATGTTTAAATCAGTATTAAGTAATTCTTTAGCTCACTAGCTTAATTTTGATAACAATTAAAACCTTTACAGTTCGTCTTAAAATCCTCTAAGGAGCCAGTAATAGCTATAATACAAAATACTGTCTTATAAATCCACTTTTTTATTTCACTGATTGAAATCAATTTCAATGATTAGCTGATTTTCGTTTCTTTAACTTGAAACACAATCGTTTTACTTAATGTGTTCGATTATCTTTCTATTCTCAAATGTCAGTTTTGCTTTCAATGATCAACTCTTGAGGTTAGAGTACATAGAATTGGTTGTTATCAGTCACTGGCAGGATCTTTTACTGAAAACAATTTTTCGATGATTGCTATAACTGGCTTGTCAAAAAAAAATAAAATCAGCATTCCACTGATTTGTTTCAACGATACATTTCAATGAAAGCTATAACCGGGGCCTTACTGAGAACAATTTTTCAATAATTACTATAACTAAACCACCATTCTAATGATTTGTTTCAATAATGCATTTCAATGATATCTAATTACAAAAACTTGACCTTTGTTAACTGGCTTCAGCTAAGTATCGGAAGGTTGTTGCAAGTTTGATAACTGATAGAACTATTTCCCTTAAAACAAATAAAAATGCATCATTGCTCAATCTAAAACTGTAATTGAAACTTGAAAGAAATATGAGAATTAACTTAATTTATTAAAATAATTAATTTTATTTACTCACTCACTTTACTCTGATTTATTTTATTTTTCACTCAAAATATTTTGTCGATTTTTTTTTTGTTAAGATGTCTGCCTTCTTTTTTTCTTAAAATGTCCAAGAATATTGCGTGCATTTTTATAGGCAGTCGAAATTTTGTATTGCAAAACAATTAAAAATGGATAAACCTTAAATTTTGACAGTGAAGTGATTTCGAAATTTTCGAAAACGATCAAACTGTAAAACATAGAATTTCATTTCGCAATCGAAAATCGTTAGTCGAAGTACAGAGCATAGACGCAAATGTATATCGTAAAAACGTTTAAAACGTTTTACAATAAGGACTTGATAACTTTTTCTTAAATTAAACGCAAACCATTTGAGATACATACATACAGTCAGTCACAAAAGTCTACATATAGCTATGAAAAATGGTATATCAATGATTTTAGCCAAAATTTAAACATAATTTTTTTACTAAACAATAAAATATTATTTAAAAAATATGAATCGAAACATAAACGGTAACTTTTTTTAAATTTTTCCATAATATTTCAAAGAAAACAGAAAATGGTTGAAAATTTAAGTCACGAAAGTGTACATATAAAACTTTGTTCTAAGAATACTCTCTTTAACTGTACAATTGACCGCTATTTTAATTAGGAAATTTGAGTTCATCACCATTGGTGATCAGTTAGCTTTCATTTGTTGTCTATTTCGTGTGTGATATTTGCATAATTTTGTTTAAAATGGAAAAAAGAAGTGAAACCTCCTTTGAAATTAAAAATTTAATTATTAAATTCAGAAACGAAGGGAAAAGTTATGGTGCGATTGGGAAAATCGTCGGTAAAAGTCCCTCAACTATTCAAACAATAATAAAAAATTATAATGATAGAGGACATGTAGCGAATAAGCCCCGTTCTGGTCGTCCGAAAAAGCTTAGTAGTCGCGATATTCGAGGCATTATTCGGAAAGTTACTCATAATCCTCGAATAAGTGCACCTAAATTGGCGGAGGACATTGCAAATACTTCGGGGAAAGAAGTCCACCCAGAGGCCGTGCGAAGAGTTTTGAGATCTGAAGGGTTTAATGGAAGAGTACCAAGAAGAAAACCTTTAATCAGCAATGTTAATCGTGAAAAACGCCTTGAGTTCGCGAACCGGTACATTTCGGAGGACCACGATTTCTGGAAAAGGGTACTTTTTACTGATGAAAGTAAATTTAATATTTTTGGATCCGATGGCAAGGGAAAAATATGGCGCAAGGTGAACCAAGCAATGGAGACCAAAAATCTTGTTTGTATGTACATATCTCGAAAATTTTATAATTATTTTCAAGTACAATCAAAACATTTATGTATGTAATTTGACGTCGTTTATATGTATGTCCATCACAGACACGTTTGCAGCTGTCGTTGAACTCAATTTTCGATGACTTGGTCAAACTTTTCGACGGAAAAGGCCGCTATCTCTCATCCCATGTTTAATCTGAGCTCCATCAACAAGAGAAGTGTAAGAATTGCCTTTTATAAAGAACGCCTGGACGAATGTTGTTTTCACCAACTCGGAAACAGGCCAAAACACAGATGGAAAACCTCTCGTAATGGTTTTTCCAGCTTAGAAAAACTTATGTAATAATTTGAGAAAACAGTTTTCCACAGTTTATATCGCGTCTTGATCCACAACTACATACATACAATTTAGTATTATACATAAGCTGAGTGGATCACAAGAGGGTACAGGAATTTGAGTTGCTGAACCTGTTTTACCTGCAAATAACTTTCATATAAGTAACGGCTTATAATTGTCAACATTTCGAATCCCAATTCCTATTTTTTCTATAAATGAATCGAGACTCAATTTTTGTGGACCAAAGACAAAAAAAAATTTTGAATCGTCAAAAAATAACGTTAATTTAGTTTAATTTTTGACACTTATAAGGTGGATCTATATTAGTCTACAGATCAAATTCTACAAGTAGGTATTTAAGAAATGCATATAAACTGTAAACCTAGCAAAAACTATAATTACGATAAATTCAATTCTCCCTTGAAAAACCTTGACTGATATTCTGATTGACTACGTCCAAAAATAAAATGTACCTTAAACTTGTTTATTTAACATTAACCGACTTTGGTGATTCAAAGTTAACAGAAAAATACTAAAATCCAACAATTTATCTTAAAACTGAGATTTATATCTGGTATTTGCGGTTTTTGTTGTTAAAAAGTTTTTTTTTTTAACTCATTTTTATACTTTAAATTCAGCAAACAACTAAATGTATTTTTTTTTTCATTTCCAGGATATACGAGAAAAAAGTGAGAAGGAAGCAAAAGAGAAACATTTCTATACAAGTGAATCGGAGAAGTCTCAGAATCGTTGCCTCAACAGATATCGAGATGTAAACCCCTATGATCACTCACGAATTGTTCTCCACCGAGGAAAAGTTGATTACATAAATGCAAATTTGGTTAAGGTTAGTTCTGTGACTCAAACAAATAAATATTCCCTCAATTAAATAAAATCATCAATTTTTTTTTTTTATATTTGCAGTTGGAAAGAGCAGATCGCAAATATATATTGACACAAGGTCCACTTGGTGATACTGTTGGTCATTTTTGGCTTATGATTTGGGAGCAACAAACAAAAGCAATACTAATGTTGAATAAGCTATTGGAAAAGAAACAAATTAAATGTCATCAGTATTGGCCCGATAAAAAGGGTGCTGACAATGCAATGAAATTAACAGAAGTCGGCCTTGCCGTTGAGTATTTAAGATGTGAAGAGTACAAAAACTTTTCCCGCCGCTGGTTTAGGTAAGATCAATGTTTGACTGTTTATGAATCTCTTATCATTCATTTTTCTTTTGTTATAGACTGACAGACTTAGAATCAATGCAAAGCCGTGAGATTATACAATTCCATTATACGAATTGGCCTGATTTTGGTATTCCAAGCTCACCAGTTGCGTTTTTGCAATTTTTAAAACAAGTACGAGATTCGGGCGCTTTAGAACCGGATGTTGGACCAGCTGTTGTGCACTGTAGCGCTGGTATCGGACGTTCTGGGACTTTTTGCCTGGTCGATTGCTGTTTGGTTTTGGTAAATATAGTTGTACATAAATACCTTTGTTTGGGTTTTAGATTATTACAAATATAAAATTAATCACATAGAAATCGAAAAATTGCACATGTAACTTTAACGACTACCAATTTTTTCAAACGTGGAATACATATGTATGGGCATATATGTATGCATGTCGTTTTTGCGGTAAAGTTTAGACGCCAATTTAATTTATTTATATATAATAAAGAAAGATGCTGGCAGCACTAATATTGGAGAGTCTTATTTATATCAAAAACTTTACCAATGAGTGAAACTTCTTTATAACTGGGAGAAGAATATGGATTTCTCATTTATCTTCAGGTCTTCTGATAAGAGAAGAAATAAGACGCTAGATTTCTGGGGATCATACATGCAGTTATAATGTCCCCCTTAACTAATTTTGTGCACTTCAATCGCCCTAAAGATCTATTTTGTCCCTATCCATAGCTGTTCAAAGAATAATATTGTTTATAGTAGTAGTAAAATATAAATAAGGGGTCTAAACCACATCAAAGCAGTTAGATCATAAGACTTTTAAATCCACCTTTAGAATATGAACCGCCAAAAAATCTACAAATCAAAAACCTTCTTACTCCTCACCGAGTGTTAAGTCCAGATGTTCTTTGTTTCTATCCAACATTATCTTTTCTAATATTTTTGCCACTGTGTCGGTCCAATTCATCAGATCTCCCTTTTTCGGTAATTTGTTTGAATATTTGGAGCAACTTATGCCAACCGCTTTGATCTGTGTGAATTGGGAAATTTGGTCTTCAGATAGCTTATTTTCGATCCGGGCCATGCGGAGATGTGTAGGACTATCAAGAAATGGTCCATCCATCACTTCAACTGATCTTCATCCGATATAAATAGGAAACCATATTCATTTTAGAGGACAACTTCTTAAATCTGCTGATTGTTTTCGATCTTAAGATGAAATGGTCTCGAAATTTTTAGCGCACTGCGGGATTCCGAAGTCTATCAATATTGTACCTCAGTGAGCATATGGACGAGAGTTTTGGAATCGTACGCAGGAAGAAGTTGTATTTTACGACTCCTCGTATGTTTTGGGCGTCCTAGAGGCATTTGTTAAATCGTTGATTAATAGATATTTATTTATTTAGCTTAATACAAGCAGAACAGTAGTTGTTCAGTATGAGGTGAATAAATGCGTCACTGAAAATACTGCACAGGTTGTCAATATACACTTTAATGGGGTCGCGAAAATAATTATTAGTCAATTCGAGCTTGAGAGTGGGTACACAAATGGTATGGACGAAATAAAAATCAACAGACAAGGGAGCAACTTTGAAACACGTCCGATCGGCTTGGCGTCTTATATTATGTGGCCTTCCTGATTTAATATCGAGCAGGACATTCACGTTTCAGAATGTTGCGCACAATCGATAGCCAGAGGTCGTGAACAAGGTATTCGTGGCGTTTGTGTTCGTTTCGGAAAAAGAATTTATTTAGGATTGCTGGTCGCTGAGACACAAATCAACCGGAAATGTTCCTGTTTTATAGCGCAGAACATTCGCAATTCGACCTCTTGATTTCGCAATCTCCGAATTAACTTTCAGATGGTGTTAAGTACTGTTAAAGCTGCATATGCTCTTTTTTGTCTTTTAAGGAACCAGTACCCCCTGCACACGAGTCCTTACAGTAGTCTTTGAAATGCAAACAAATTTGTTTTCCATAGTTTATGTTTATTTTGTAATCTCCTTCTTCAGATTGACAAAGAAGGTGAAGACAAGGTGTCTGTGCGAGATGTTTTATTTGAAATGCGAAGATATCGCATGGGATTGATACAAACAGCAGATCAATTATATTTTTCATATCAAGCAATCATTGAAGGAGTGAAGCTTCTAAAAGATCCGGTAAGATTTCCTAATTTCGTTTTGTTTATTTGTGACTTTATTAATAATTAAACATCTTGCAGAGTTTTATGGACTATGATGAAATACCGAATATACCAAAGGACGAACCTTTGGACGAAACCCCACCGCCTCTGCCGCGTCGTACACATTCATTAATAATTGGTAATGGTGGTTCATCAATTACCAACAACAAACCCAATAGTGAAAGTAGCATCAAAAACAAAGACGCTATTAATAATTTAATAAATTTCGAAAGGAATTCATCAGAATCCACCAACAAAACAGATAAAGTAACAGCACCATCATCAAATACTATCGACTATAGACCACTACCACCGATACCTACACAACAAAAATCCCCCGATGATTGTGAGTCTCAAAGCGACGATGAAAATGACTTCTCCGAAATCAATGACGATGACAGTGACACGGACAATGGTAATAATGATGTTGAGAAGTCATCAAATGACAACAAACAATCCAGAGATAAGTCAACGACAAATCTAATAGATGACAATAATCAACAGACGGCGAAGTCAAATGGTATTGATATGAGCAGCAGTCCTAGGTGAGTTGTTTGTTTTTTTCCGAAAAAAAAGAACAAAATGGTCTAAACATTTCTCGTTATAGTGCTGAAATTGAAGTCAGACGACGGAAACGAGCCGAGCGACAGGCAAATATTGAACAAAAAGTCATTGATATCAAAAGAAAGCAACGCGAAGTCGAGGAAAGCGAAGAAACAGCGAAAAAACGAAGGTCAATAGTTAAATATATAGCCGCGGGCGTCATAGTCGGTGTGCTTTGTGTGTATGCTTATTCGAAATTGGCATAAAAGTCGCAGCATTTAGATTTTTAATAAATATTGCGACTTTTTTTTTTAATTTTTATTTTTATTGTCAATTTTTTGTTTTATTTAAAAAAGTATATTAATTTAATTAATTTCTATGAACTAAATTAATTTTAATATTAACAGAAACACACAAAAAATCGGAAAACATTACTTTTTTAAATATTCCAATTTCTTCTATCTCTTTTGAGTCTTTTTTTTTTCTCCCTTAAAACAAATTATATCTAAAAAAATAAACAATAGACTGATAAAAACAAACAAACAAAAATAAGCAAAGTTAGAACAAAAAGTAAAAAAAGCATAGAGCGGAACTATTATTGAGTCGAGGTTCTCACCTTTTTAACTTAATGTACTATATTTCTATTTAATTTAAAGAAAACGAACGAAAAAGAAAGTTAAAAAAAAAGTGTGAAAAACAAAAAAATCATTTGTTATTCGTACACAAAATCATTAAAAACAAAAAGATATATATACATGAGCTAAAATTATATCTTGAATGGCAATATGGAAAAAGCATATATAAGAATATAACTTGATTATGTTTCTACAATTTGGTTGTTTCAGAAATAGAGTTTTGTTTTTTGAAATTAAATTATAAACGTTGTATACGTAGAATGAATTTATTAATGAATAATGTATTATGTTGATAAAAAAAAGGAAGTTTATTTATTTCTTATCTTTTTTGTTAAACTTGGTAACTAAAACGATTGTTGTGATACAGATTACATTTCCTTTTTTTTTGCTTTGTTATTATTTTTCATCTTACAATGTTTTTGATTTTTTTTTCTTCAAGTATTTTCACTATTTTAAGAAGAACAAACCATTTTTTAGTGTTCATGAGGCTAAGATTATTTGTTGTATATACATGCATAAGTGTATGTCTTTTGTTACTAAGATAAACCTTTGTTTTCATAATCATTTCGCTAATCAAAATGAATAAAAAAATACTTATTAGTTTTTGCTAAATGATTTCTACTTGATCAATAAAAATGGCAGTAAATTTGATTCACCCAGATCCTCTTGGAGTTGTTATGTTTGTGTCCCTCCACTTCTCCTGCTCATTATTGCTTATGGTTTCTGGAGATCAGCATATCTCAACCTAACTCCGAATTTGTAATGATCGCTATATCATGGAAAAGAGATGAAAAATATCCTCCTGCCAAAATGTTTTTGTGATACGTAGCACGTATTCAACTTTCTGTTTATATTGATTTGATTTTTCATATTTTTGGACAACATTCCGGAAGTAGGCTTTGCTTTCTCAATTATAACGATTATTTTCGTGTTTCCCTTTCAGCTGAGACGAAATATTCCTAAGATATTGGAAATTCCATGGCTGGTTCTTTTTGTTTTTTTTTTCTTATTGATGGCTCAATTTGAGCATTTCTTTTAACGATACGTTGTTCGTGTATTTTATGTGTTTCAAATGTGATTATAGAGTCCACTGATTTTCGTCGAAAATACGGCCATTCCATCACTTATCAATCATCAATTATAAAAAGAATTGGTGGCAGTAATAATAATTATCAAATTCACCACAACCCAAATAAATTTGGTATTCTCACTTTGGAAGTCTTTTTCGAGATCGACGCACATCACATGAAGTGCCGACCGATATTCAACGCACTTGTCAATGTAATTACGTAAGATTTCGATGTGATGTGCACATAGGGAGATCGAGAACGAAATTCTACCACTTTGTCATCAAGTGTGTCTTTGAATTAGTTCGAGAACGATGATAGCTGTTATCTTGAAAAATCAGATACATACCACAAATATCACTTCAGTTTTTGTGAATCATAAAAATCGAGTAAAATCGAAATGAAATATAATTTCCAAATTGACTGAATTTATTTTCAGTGTTCTACATTTCTATCAAATTGGCTTTCATAATTTCGAAATCACTTCTGGCACTTCTCAGTTAGCAAATACAAAACTCTTTTGTTTGCTATTCTATAAAATATTGTAATGAGTGGTTTATTCGAAGCAGTGGCATTACAACGTACCAAGCGTTAATATGCAGAAGAAAAGTGTAAGGAGATCAATTTTACCCATTTTATGGTGTAGCTTGTCTAATTTAATCGTTCGAAATCGGCTTATTTTGAACATTAATATATGTATACATAAATGTACATACATACGAGCATCTGAAAGTACATATATACATACAGGAATTAATCTCTGTGAATTCGTGGACAGCGAAACCTTTACATATGCGATTTTTTCCAGAAAAAGAGTTGGTATAAAAGAATTTTTCTCTGGCAATGATTAATTGATTGGGCAATGATTCGCCACCTATAATACGGCATTCAACTTACTCTCAGTGGCCGTACGATAATCGAACCATTATGTAATTTTTGTAATTTTTTATCTTTTGCCTTATAAATTTTGTCTTCCTTCTCTAAAATTTACAAATTAAAGTTCGAGAAAACCCCCTTTTTTTTTTGAAACAATATAATTGATAAGTGCTGATCTATCTTTGAATGCCACAACAACATAGAAACCTCCTAAAATCTTTATTTTTCTTTATGAAATTCCTTAGAATATACAATTAATTAAAAACAAACAAAAAACAATAAAGAATACAAATTCAATGTGTTAAACATAAAATTCATATAAATTAAAGTCGTTCTTAGTCTAAAATAAAGAAATACATACATACAAACATACATATAATTAAATATAAAAGATGAAATACTAATAATAAATAATTTTAAAGAAAGCAGAGTTAACATTAAGACTTAAAATTAAATTTTGAAAAACTAAGAAAAAAAACTAACTAAGAAAAATAACATGTCTAAATTGTATCAAGTATGTACATTCAGTATCTAAAACAAAAGCAATGTAGTCGTAAATACAAATTATATAATTAATTTACGTGGATATAATTTCTTAAAAATTTGTGTTATTTCTTTTAAAACTTCCCTCGCTTATCATAATTTCATAAAAAAAAAGAACTTTTATGGATGTATATTTAAATAATAATCTGAATACATATATTTTTGAGGGGTATATAAAATAAAATTCACTTTCATATGAGCATGGAAAAATAGAAATAATCAAATTGACTGAGACACATTAATTCAATCTTTTTCTTTAAATCAAAAATAAAACAACAAAAAATACCATAAATGTTATATTTAAAATTTATTTTAAACATTATTAGTTTTTTGTTTTAATATTAAGTTTAACTATTTAAAAAATCCTTTTAATTTTGTTTAATATTTTATTTATAAACAAAAATATAATATTAACATGAATCTATGTTAGTAGTACTTTTGGCAAAAGTGTAGGAAGTCTTTGCAAATATTTTTATAAGCCCCATTCTTTTAAAGTAGTTTTCACCTAGATTCAAATTGAAACATTCTGAAACTTGACATGCAAGTTCTTCTATTTTTTCGGTTTGTCATTTTTATCTTGTATATTCACCCTTATTCCGATAGTCTTTTTACTAAAACGCCAGTAAAACGACAATGCTCTAGAAACGGAATTGGAATTTTATTGAAACGATTATCGTTATAATACTTAGAAAAGTGAAGAACATAGAGAACACTGCCCTTTTCGTATTATTTAAACACCAAAATGTGGTCACTGGAGTCTTCTCGTTTTCAAGGCGTTTTATTAAAACGACTACTGGAATAAGGGTGATTGTTCCATTCTTAAAACAGAAATAGTCGTGGAGTTTTTTGGATAAAGTAATTGTTAACATCTTAACTTAATAATCCTAAAAGAAGACCTAATGTTAGTTGCAATTCAAAAAACTTCTATCAAAAGATGTCCGATCTAAATAATAAAGTTAAGAATTTTATTTAAATACGCATACAGCAGTGTTATAGATCCACCCATCTCCTGTTCCTTATGCTTGATTGTTTTTCATGACTTTGTTCTGTTTTTTCTTTACATTTTTAAATTTTTTTGCAAAACATAAAAGACTAAAAGGAATTTTTGGAGCAGGAGACGTAAAAGGGCAGGATCTCGTGTCGTTGTTAAATACGTGTTTTTGATGAATTACATATACGTATCAAAAGTGATATTGTAGTACTGCGATAATCAGTGGAGAAATAGCAGCTCCTTTGTCGTTGTCAGTTCATATCAAACATATGGCTAGCTTAATTCTGTAGGCCTAATTTCATAATTTTGACTGGTCGTATTACAACGATGTCTCTCAATTTCTTCCGGCTTGGATTTTGGGTTGTTCCCAAAAGAGAAAAAGATCAGAAATCGGCTTCCCAATTTTTACAACATAAAAACAGACAGAAAGTAGCAATTCCAGAATCGTGTTTGAGTAATGAAAATACAAATCCGCCATCACACATAGACCTTCTCTGAATGTACATATTTCATTGACCTATTGGTATCTTCCAAAACCTGAAGCATCATTCTATAGTTAAACAAAAATAACTAGTTTCAGCTATTATAAAAGTAGAACTCTCCAGTTTTTAACGTTTTTATTATAAAAGACAGCTACGATTCAAGTTGAGTTGTAATTCGCCAATTAAGTATTATCTAGCAGAACTAGTTGTCTTTTAACAGCCAATCAGGCTGCCTCTTTAGTTTTGTTTCGCACCGACTTGCATGGTGTTTCTTTTTTACAAGGAGACAACTCCTTGTAATTAATGTAGTAAATGAGGTAGTGTTGTTTTAATTTTAATTGAAGCATTTAAAAAGGCTTGATATAAAATTTAGAAACTGAGATATTCTGCTGCAAAGCTTTTTGAATCAAATAAATTAAGTATTAGTACTAATATACTATACAAATGATTTATTTGATTGTCTTAAAGTTTAGTTTACTAAAGTCAACTCAACTGATATAATGTTCATAGTTTCTTTCTTAAGCATTTTCAAAAATAATGCCACACCACAATAAAGCTTAATCACATCAATAAACTGTCAGGAGACTTAATTCACTTTTGCCAAAATAAATTTATATATTATAATGTATGTATTTAATTTTTATTAAGTTTATTTAAAAATATTATCAAAAAAGTAACACATTATAAACGAGTATTGTGAGTACACATTATAATATCATAGAACAAAAAAAAAACTATATTTGATTGTGTGTATTTTACATAGTTTATTAAAAATTTCTTTGGTAGAATTTATTTCTTTATTTTATATTTAAACAAAAATAATGATAATTGTAATAGCAAAATAATTTATTTTTTCATTGAAAATACACATTAAAAAATATAAAATATAAAAAGAAAAACAAAATTCATGAGAATAACACCCACGCGTATATACATATATATATATACAAACATATATAATTATATACCCACAACTGATTAAAACAAAAAGAAGTATATAAACAGAAAAATATATATGTGATTTATTTTTATATTAGCGCGTATAAACGTAGGTTATTACCATGGGCATAATAAATAAAAATAAAAAAAAAATCAAGAAAGTATGCAACAGAATTAATAAAACGAAAAAAACAAACAGTTATAATACATAATAATAATTAATAAAAAAAAAACCGAAAATAAAAACCTATTTAAAGAAAATAAATAATAAAAATTGAAATTCTTTTCTAATTTTACTTAAATAAATGTATTTCCTTTTTTGCAGGCGTACAAAGTAAAAAAATGAAGATCATCATCCTGAAGGCGACTTATAGTTTTTTAAATTTACTTTTCACACAAAAATCAAAAATGGTTATTCAAAAAATAAATGAACACAAAACAAGAGCTCATCCCCACATGCGCACTGTAAAACTAAAATATATAGTAACGTACACATATACATTATTCATAATTATAACATCAAAATCTGACAAAACTGTTACATTTATACTAGATTTTTTCTTTTTTTTTCTTTTAAATTTAATTTAAAATTCATTGAACAAAATTTTTAATATTATTGATGTTTGATTTTGTTTTGTAAACTTTTTACTAACCTTTTTGTATACTAAAATAATTACATATGTAGTTTAATGTACATAGATACATATACCATTAAATATGACACAGGAAAAAAGTCTAAGATAACAAAAACAAAATATAAACCATTTATTTCTCTCACAATGTACAAAATAGAAATTAATTTGTATTGTCATTTAATAAATACATATTAAAACAGATATGTAGTTCATCTTATTAATCTTGCAAAAATGTGCATTTTTTTTTTCATTTCACTTTGCTTTCTAAAGTAAAACCTAAAATTTTAATTTGCATAATTAAAATAACTAACTTTCATCCCTAATGCACTTAAAGTACGCATGTGCATGTGGTTTTATTAATCGAGTGCTAGCAATGGGGATGAGTCATGTTTAGAAATTTGGTCTTTGTTCATATTCTTTGATCAGGTGGTTTTCTTTTTTGAGGTTTTCTGAGTGAGGTTGAAGTAAAACATTTTTTAAGGACGATAACAAAATAATATGACTAAAATCAATATGAATGAAACCGTGTGTATTGATGGGTTACATTTTTATTTTATCATTCACCTCATCATTACACTCCGCTACAGCTCATAAATGGTAAGTCATACAGTAATAGAACAAAATTTGTCTGAAGGAATTTGAATTATTAATAGGGTAAAATAAGGAAAAATGTGCAGTAAGGTGGAGAATCTATTTTGTGGAAACAAAAGGCGTTTTTCTTTTTTAGTTCAGAACAGAACCTGAGTTGTCAAAAAATAAATTGTGTTTCTTTTTTAGTTCAGAGTGTTCAGAGTTTCGAAAATGTGTTTCTTTTTTCGTTCTGAGCATGTTCTGAGCGTGTTCAGAGTGCGCTCTAGGAGCTCAGAATAAAATAACTGAGCAGACAGAGTAAAATGCTTAACACAAGCATTTGACAGATGGAAATTAAAAAAAAATGGCGACAGCTACATAAGTGTTCAGGTCTGTTTCAAAATATACTCAGAGCGCTCAGAGCACGCTTGGTTCAGAGAATGTTCGGAACATGCTCGACATGCTCGGACTCTGTTCAGAGCTCTATACTGAACTAAAAAAGAAATAAGACGTTTTCTTACTCAAAACATTTTTAAAATACAAGATCAGTTGTGGAATCGTTGGTTGTTGATAATAATCAAAATCAATGATTTTTCTATGAGAAAGATAAGTTTTGTGAGCTTCAGCTCCGCTATAAACTGAAAGTTAAGTGAAAAAAATTAAAAAAGATATCAAAATTACAATTCACCTCAATTATGAAATTCGTATTTTAGAGTCGTATACGAATTTAGACGTACATCGTGATTATGAAAATCGCTTTTCTTCAATTATCTCAGTTAAAATAGGAGATATATTTCAAATTTTGAAATTTGACAGAAAAACAGTACCTATAGTATATCATCGCATACAAGTCGCTGTTTTTTTCCTTATTATGAAATTCGCCGTTACTCGTGTTTTATCCGTTTTTGTGTCGTTTATAATTTTGTGCACGACTGCCTGCGAGTTTCATTTTCATTCAAAGAAAAAAATAAATCTTATTGATGGAAGCAAAGCAAATGTAAGATTTTATTTATTTTTAATTTATTAAGAGAATTCTTAACATATCTAAATATATAATTTAAAGGAAATTCACCAACAGAAATCAACTCGAGGCACTTGTGTCTGCTCTCCAACAAAATGTCGAGGTAGCTAGAGGGCACGGAAAGCGTGGACTGCAAAAGGAAGATACCAAAATGTTTTGGAGTACTTTATCCGAAAAGCTTAATAGCATAGGGCCGCCAAGTCGTGATGGTGCAGGTTGGTTAAAGGTAATTGTTTTTTTCTTTTTTAAAAAACTCTTATTTCATTCTGCTTGCATACTTAGGTTTGGAATGACCAAAAATATGCGGTAAAAAAAAACTTCAGAACAACAAAAAGATGCTGAATGTGACTGGGAGTGGGCCCAACAAGACTGTTTTACTCAGTCAATTAGATGAGAACATTGCAGATATGCTTCAACTGGAGCAGGTTGTAAGCCCAGCTGGTCCAACTTTTGGACTTTCAACAATTTTGGAACGCGATATGGAAGAAGTTCACGAAGAAAATGAAAAAGAAACCTCTAATGCGCCAGATACTGGACCGCATACTCCATCTGTTCCCAACCGACCGAGGAAAAGGAAACTCAACTATTAACATGAAAATAAACTTCTTATGAACACAAAACTAATTTTTCTTTTGGAATTTGACATTTCAAACTTTGCGTTGATATACGTTACATTTTACTAGAGTCGTATATACAACATACTACTTTCATAATTTGCTTTTCAAATACGATACGATTCGACTACGACTACAAATACGACTTGAAATACGAATTTCATAATTGAGGTGATTTTCTAGAGACGAACAGAACGTCAAATGACTGCAAAAAAGTTCAATTGCTTAGAATTAACTTAAGGCAAATATTCTGGAACTTCCTAACCTAACACCCCGACTCCACAGGAGATAAATTCTCTCAAGATGCTCATCATGATATGAAATCTCAAATGGAGTCGCGATATTTCCTATTATGATATGATGGGAGCGATCTACATATGTATGTCTTCGGTTTTATCTTGATATAGATGTCTGATATGAAATTTGACTTTTTGTCGTGAAATTACATTTTATTCTCATTATTTTGTGTCTTCTTATTTGTTCGGTTCTTATCAAGTATTCCGTCGGCAAATATTTTTTTTATTTTGTAAGCAAATGCATTTGTGTATCATGTGTTATTTATATATACTTTAAGTAGATGCATTCTCTTTTTTGCAAATATAATGTACATATATAATTTGTGTTAGTTCATCCCGTGCAGTATGGATAAAAATGAAATATCATGACATAATTTTCCCAGCAAAGCAATATAGAGATAGAGATGTCAGACATTGAGTTGGAGAGACAGATATGTATCTTGTGGAGTTGGGGTGTAATGTACCTATGAGACTTTTTATGAACATTCTCTAATAAGTTATTTTCAACATACATACATATGTATGTATACAATTGAAAATATTTTTTACAATAAATCGAAATGCTTGGTGGCTTGAAATTATACCACGTTTCCCAAACTTCTGTTAGTGCTGCCATCCTGCCATGCATCGTCGCAGCTGGCGCGGTCTTACGTTTTCTCGCTGGAAATTCTCGAAATTTCTAAAAAAAATTGAAAATTCATCTGTAAATCTGTTAAAAAAGTTTAAATACTTGTGCTTCATGCAGTCAACAAGCTAAAAAAATAAACATGTGCGGCGAATCGTATTAAAAGCTATACCTCATTTTTGACCGTCTTCGCTTTGGGTTATTCGAATTTGGGAACAGAATTAAAACGATCCTTCTAGATTTACAATTTAAATGTCATATTTCCAGGGCAGTTCCACTATTTATTCCAGCCTTCCAATTTAAAAGAAACAGTGAAAAAATAAAACTAAGATAAATCTAACCGACTTTCTTCTTGTGTTCATTGCGGACCCAAGACTATTTAGAACACTTGTGATGCCATCCTTAAGCTCTCCAGCCTTGGTTATATATTCCGGAGCATTAAGAATTCCTTTAGCTATTGCGCTGTTCTGCTTCATAAGTCAACAAGTGTTGTACTAAATCGTTGCTCTTTGGTTTGATTTTTATTCATTAATTAAAGAATAAAATAGTAATTAACAAAAACAATAAATTCAATTAAATAACTTAATAAGTTTAACTGATATAATAAAAAAGAAACTCAAATATAAAATT
The DNA here is from genome assembly GCA_911387755.1 of Chrysotoxum bicinctum. Taxonomy (NCBI): domain Eukaryota; kingdom Metazoa; phylum Arthropoda; class Insecta; order Diptera; family Syrphidae; genus Chrysotoxum; species Chrysotoxum bicinctum. The sequence continues at coordinate 210,654,750 of OU426989.1, read as the reverse complement.
ATTTTTATGCGTTTTAATTGAATTAAATGAAGAAAAACAAAAGGTAAAATAAAATATAAAAGTAATATAATTCAGCAAAACAAAAAATCATAATATATATAAAATTATTATTTACGTTCCGATCTGCCAACTATCCGTCACATACACAGCTATCGCATTTAAAACAAATGAGAAATGACATTTTGATAGAAAGATCTTTCGCTTTTCATATAAGGCCGAATGGAAAGCGAATAGAATAAAATGCACGACTGGATCGCACGAACTTGCTCTTATGTAAAAGTACTTTGGAATTTAAAATACATTTTATAAATATAAAACATGAATTTAAAATGAAATTGCCGTCTGATTTTTAGAAAAGTATGAATTTATGCAAACAAACTTTAAAAAATCGTTTTATTATTAAATAAATAAATTTTTTATATAAGAAATTTCTTTAAAATTTTTCAAGAAAAAAATGTGGGATGCGAATTTTAAGTATTTAATAATATTGATTTTTGGAAATTTTTTTTCAAAAAAACCCAACAAATAATTTTTCGAATATTTTTATATACAATATTATTTTAAACTTAGGTGGACTCCTGCTGAAAATTTTTGGTTAAAATCGTTAGAGCCGTTAATGAGAAAATCGAAAATCAAAAAAACGGTTCTATGACAGGTACCGTTAATAACATTTTGCCCCAAATTTTTTTTTTACCAAAACGTAGTCCATGTCCATAATATCACACCTAATTTTTTTTATCAAAATCGTTAGAGCCGTTTTCGAGATAAATAAGATTTTTCATTACGGGTGTATGGGGGGTACCGTTAGTTTTAGAGCTAAAAAAAAAATTTCAATTTCCCCTCTAGGGAATCACCGAAGACCCATAACTACCGAGTTTGAAGAAAATAGGTCCAGTGGCTTAGGCTCTAGATCGAGGTACAGACAGACAGACAGACAGACGGAATTGCCGGACCCACTTTATTCGTCTTCGCTATCATCATAATGTCAACTTTGATCAAAATCTCGAGTTCGATTTTTTTTCCAAATGCAGAACTTGCCCTATAGTACCTATATCGCAAGTAAAAATACAAATCCGGCATTAAAACCGATCCACTGAGCCGAAAATTGCCGATAGTTTGAATTCCGAAACTACCAATAACCCTGATTATATCGACTTTTCAGTTCTTATTATTATAAATTTATTCCTCTTGATGAAAGATTTAGGCTGGTATTCACCGAGCGTTCATAACTTAAGAAGCTCATAACCCTATTCAACAAGCAATATTAGTGAAGATCTACAAGCGCTCTTAAAAGTTAGGAGTGGTCCCGATCACTCCTAAACTTACGAGCGCTCTCTTCGAAAGTTCTTTCGAAAATTCCTTGCCCTATTTTCCAAAGAGTGGGGAAGTGCGCTTCGTTCTAATTTCAGCACTCCCATACGGCCACCCCCACCACGCAAATCGGCAGATTAACATACCTCCAAGTTCGAAAACAGTTTGATTTCACAGTTTGGGTATGCCTGAACAAGAGAGAGTGGCTCTCATTTTCGAACTTCGAAAAACACTTGTGAGTGGTTGGTAAATCCCCCAAAGAAATTTCAAGTTAAGAGCCTCGTAAAGTTAAGAGCCGTTAAGAGCGCTCGGTGAATACCAGCCTTAGATTTTTGTTATTTCCAGGAGCGAATTGAAAGCGAAATCACTTTCCAATGTCATTTTACTTTGTTATTAAAAGTGAAAGATCATTTTTATTGTTGAAAACAAAAAACTGGAAGGTGATCTTCGCTTTAAGTGCAGATAAATGCAAAAAAAAAAACTTTTAATAAAAGAAATTTTAAAAGTGACACCAACACATACTTAAATACAAATCGTGACGGAAAACAATTTTCAAATTTTATAGTTATGAATGGAAAACGGTAAATCAGAATGGATAAAACTGGAATATTCAGTTTAGTCCTTGTTTGCTTTTTGAGAATTACCCAAAATGAACACAATCGAATGTGAGTTATTGCCTTATTGCTTAAAAAGCAATACCCACTACAATTTGCATTTGGTACTACAACTTTGCTTCAAGGAAAAGCAATTTGGATTTGAAATCGCACACATTAATGTCACTTGATCTGTAGCAACTAAAATATTTTTCCTACAATCGGATAAACGAGAGAATTCAACACAAGTCGAAACATGACTATTCGATTCGTATCGAATTCCATAATCGCCACGGAATTAACTAATATGATTAATGGAATATTAAAATTGATTTATTGAAATAGCGTTCAAAATGACAACACCGAATTAAACAGATTGTTTTTTTTTTTCAAATTAATTCCACACGAAAATTTGTTTTTTATTGTTTTACTACTAAAATGTAGTTGTGGTTTGTAGTTAATAAAAAAATTTTTTTTTGATTGATTTTTGTTTACATATGTAGGTAATGTACATACTTATTTTTCATTTTTAGACAAACAGGAAGAATATATCAATGTTGAATTTTATTTTTCATTATTCGTCACAATAGAAAATTCTGAAATGTAAAAATAATAATTTTGTTTTTTATGAAGGAAAGTGAAAAGTTAAATTGAACAAACTTGTATCGGAATGTGCCCAACTAACAATGGCATTGTCTTCACGATTCTTTTCAATCAACCAAGATTGCATAGGAGTGTAATATTCGATTAAACTTTTAGCATTTACAATAGGATAATCAGGTATAATTGTTGCCAATACTTGTTACTGTGAATGATAAAACTTTTTCGTTCTGTTTGTTTTGTTTGGTTACCGTTTTGTTATCAAGTTTTTGCATGCTTGTATTTGCTCACCTATATGAACTTGGATAAATGTTATATCATTGCTTAAAATATTTATAGTTCTATTATCATTTTCTATGCAAATGAGTTTAAAGTGTTATTTATTATTCAATTTAATTAATTAATTTGTTATTTATTGTTAATTTAATTTTGTTAGTTATTTTTCAAAGAAAAGTTATTAATTTAATTATAAGTTGAGCATGTTAATTCATATTAAGAAACAGAAATATTAAATGGATTTTGAATACGGGTCGAATTTCTATTTTATTATTCTCTAATCTCATAATAAATTATACCAGATCTAATACTAATGAAACCAATACAAAATCTTTGAAAAAAATGCATTTACAATAAATCAAAATGTTATTTTTTTTACGGCAGAATTTTGAATGAAATGCAGAAAATAGAATTTTGAAAAGAAGAATTTCAAAAGTAAAATTTTCAAAAGCAGAATTTTGAAATGTAGAATTTCGAAAGCAGAATTTAAAAAAAAATAGTTTGGACCCCAACCCATGGATTTTTTGTGAGATCAAGTTTCAGCAGGATGGTACGACGTGCCACATAGCAGACGCCACGATTGATATTCTGCATGAACTATGTTAGGATAAGGTTATCTCTCGCAGAAGTGACGTAAATTGGCCATCATAGGTCATGCAATTTAACCCCACTAGACTTTTTCTTGCAGAGTTTCCTTAAGTCGTAGGTCTGTACGAATAAGCCACAATAAACCAATGCCACCAATAAGGTGAATATACCACCTTCCATCACCCAAATTCTGTCTGATCTATGCGAAATAGTCATTGAATATTGAATCACTCGAAACCGTGCCACCGTAACAATCCGAAACGGTTATTGGAACGATGTTATATTCCATATTTAATGGAATTATGAGCCTTTCAAATAAAAAGGATTTTGTCAATACCTCACAACTCACTCCTCACGCTTGTTTTATTTAATTCCAACATCTACCCTCACTCATTGAAAAACCCTTTTATTTTATCAAAAAAATAACGGTACAGATTTTAAAAAATTGTTTCCAAAAATTGTATTTTTGAATTGATTTGTGTGTTTCGCTTAATTTTTTCGTACTATAGATAAAAAAAAAAAAATTGAAATATTACTGACTCTTCCATACGATAGAACCATTTTTTCCAATTTTGACTTTCTCATTATTGACCTAATGGATCTTATGCAATTTTTGTTTATAAAGAGTTGGAAAAACTCTGCATATCAAATTAAAAAAATATATATATATTTTTTTTGAATTATTATAAAAAAAAAATTAAATGTTTATTTTTGAAAACTCTATATCTCAAAACCAGATCAATAATTTAATATTTGAAATTTTATTTTTTTTTTAAATGTTTTAAAACTCTTTTATAAAAGAAAGAGCTTATTTTTTTTTTAATTAAATTTTAAAAGATATAAGATTTTTGTTCCTGGATAAAGTTATATTTGCTTGAGTAATCACAATGCCATGCAATCGTTTTTAAAGCCCCAACTATTAAAGGAGTTTTAGCCATTTTAAAAATGATTTTTATGGTTATAAAAATTTTTCTCTAATTAAAATCACTTTTAAAATTCTGAATCTTCAAGAGCAAGTTCGTGCGATCCAGACGTTCATATAATTTTTCCACGAATCCATATCAACATATTTTTGCAGAAGAAGTATTACAAATTTTTGAACTATTTATAGTTATTTAGAAAGCACTCGTTTATCTTGAATTTTGTTCAAGGAACAGATTCGTCAACCTGTTGGATTGTTTGTTGACAGCCTTCATATCGGCGAATCCAAAATTTAAAAATAAATACATATTATCGTCGTCGTTCTATGAAAACTCCCTAAGTCCATTTTTTTTGTTTTGAGATAGTTGCATTTGAACTTGGAAATTAATATAAAAAAATCCACAAATTATCAGAATAGCATGATCTCAGGCTTCAATTGTAGAATTTGTTTGGCGTAGGTATTGTGCAAAAAAATTTTTTGCAAATGGTTTATCCGAAATGAATTAAATAAGAATTGCATCACATTTTTTTTTTAAATGGACTTAGGGAGTTTTCATAGAACGACGACGTTATGTAAATCATATAACAGGATAGCAAAAACATAAAATTTTATAGGTGTCATTAAATGAACAATATGTAAACTTCATACATATGTAAATCCCATCTCATTCTATGCTGCAAGTACACCCAAAGAGCCAATCAGAGAAGTAATTTTTATGTTTCAACTTTGAATTAATTGAGTGATTGATTAATGATGAGGTCATTAGACGAGTTAAGTTGGGATGTTTCACCGACTCAAGTAAAGCAAATACATTTTACGACAAAAAGAGTGACGAAATGACTTACGATTTGGACTGATAAAATAATTAAAACCTCGGAAAAATGTTTACGGCTTTAGAGCATCCATCCATATGTCTTAAAAAAAAGAGTGAATTTTATACCTATGTAAACCAGATTGAATCGAAGACTGACCCAAATTAAGACATCCGATGCGTTCATCAAACCGATCTTTTTTCTTATCATATCACCTTTGACTAGTTTTTACCTTCTGACGTATGTATATCACATATTACAGCAACATTTTAATGCAGTCTTTCTCTCTAAATTTCTGGGTTAAAATCGTTAAAATCCACACAAGTTCAATGTCAAATGTCAACTTTTATGCCACACATTTTAACTTCTCAACCCGAAGTGAATATCTCTCATCTTTGTTTTAAACACATTGGCTATTGTTTTTAGGGCGCTTCACATTTTATTTTTGAAGCAATCAATTTGTCGATCAATCACTTGAGATTCGGGTCTTCTGTTTAGAAACGATTACTCTTCGTGTAATGATGGGGTTATAAATTGAAATACATTTTTGCGGTTAGTAAAGTTTAAAAAATATTGTTATATGCGACCTTGTACCTTTATTCAATTGGCCATTATATTATTGGTAAATATTTCATAAGAAATGGTAACAGTCCAATAGAGGTAGAGGTGATTTGTCTAAGTTATTATTTTGGGAGAAGTAGGTTTTAACTTTTTTCTATGTTTTTTTTTTTTGTAACTTTTATTGTAAATTTATGCAAAATTGAAAGTGTTGAAATGATGAATTGAATGTTGAGTTCGTTATATGGTATATAAAAATATATAAAATGATTTGTTGACCGAGTTTAAATCATCAGTTTAACTTGTCAAGTCAAAGAGTAGGTAAGCATACAGCTTCACTAAGCCAAGGAAAAATGTTCAAGTTTGTAAGTGGAGACTTAACAACTTTCAAAAAGTGATTCTTTTGATTAGCTTAACTATTTGTATACTAGGTGATTATTGCCACACTATTGGGATTAAGTCTGGCCTCACCCCAGTTTAATGGAGAAGAGGCTTACGTTACCCGAGAAGCTAATCAAGTCAACCCCGATGGTACTTATGGACATGAATATGAACTAAGCAACGGAGTAGCAGTACAGGAGTCCGGTGTTGGTGGGCAATATGCTACTGGAGGTTTCCGACATATTTCCCCAGAAGGCGAACAAATTCAATTGGCTTACACGGCTGATGAGAATGGTTTTCATCCACAGGGTGCCCATTTGCCAACCCCACCACCAATTCCAGAGGAAATTCTCAGAGCTATTGAATACATTCAAGCCCATCCAACACCCGAAGAACAAGCTGACAGGGCATATAGGTTACAACACAATCAATAGTACCAACTTTTTACAATTATTGTTCTTTCCAAGTTGTTAAGTTTGAAGCTTATTTGTTCGAACTATTAATCTAGTACAAATACAATTATTCTACTGCAATAGTTATACATAAAACATAAGAAATAGAAATTAGACTGAACATTTGCTTATTTATAAATTGTTTTGTTTATAGGTTTTTAGTCTGGAAAATATTTTCTGTATGACGAATCTAATCTTCGAAAAATATTCCACAGATAGTTAACATAATAACGATCATGTTGTTAAAGCAACTTTGGGATTGATTGAGTTCAAAAATTGAATTTTTATACAGTTTATTTAATAAGCAATTTGTATATCTGTTTCATTCAGTTATGGTGAATTTACAGTAGGGGTGTTTACGATCCGGTTTAATAAGTTTTGTGCTATTTTAAAAGTATAACATTACACATCTACTGATATTAAAATAATACAAGAGTAATTACACCGGATTGTGAATACCCCTATTGATCTTCATCTGCATATGTGAAGAAAAGTAAAGCGGGTCAGATATAATCGAAATGCGGGCGTGTGAAAAAGTACACAGTTGGTAACTCTTAAGTAAATATGTTTATCTTCACTATAATCTTCATCTTGATTTCTCGAGCTTTCTATAATCTTCATTCATGAAGGTCTCTACATTTTGGCCTTCTGTCTCATGTTCACCAAATATAAATTTTGTATCTTACATCCCTTTTTGCGGAACTGGCAAGAAGATCAGTGTAAATCCATCATTATAGATTCCTTGAATGGATTGGATCGGATTAGATGAACCTAGATGAACAGTATTATTAGCAAAACCAACTCGGCTCTCGGCTTCGAAAAACGTTGGTCAACAGAATTTTGTTGTCCTTACATGACTAAATCCCTTTGTATGACTTCAAAAAAAAAGCACTCCTAGATTATGTCTCCTATCTGATGACTCTATCATCAAGTCCACATCGAACGAATTGCATTCGCCCAACACAGATTTTTACGCCTTGTTTTTTGGGGCATTAGATGGGATCCTTATATCATTCCTTCTTACGAAGACTAACATACACTTTTAAACCTTCAAACACTCAATCCACCCCGTGATATTTCCGACATGCTTTTCGTTCACCAATTACTAAATAGGTTCATTAATTGGTTTAATCTGCTTCAAAAGATCTCTCGAACAGCTAAGGTCTGTTCCTTTTTTCATTATGGTAGGCAACCACCGTACTAATTACGGCTTAAAGCAACACTTGACATGAATGCATAGCAAATCAAATTATTTAAATACCTTGAACCTTAACATAAGTTGTATGTAACCTGCTTTAAAACGACTTATTCTAAAATCACCCCCCCCCCCCTCTCCTACCCCTTTCTGAAGCTCTCTGTAGATTTCCATCCTCTTATTATTGATTTTAGATTTAAGAAAGTCTTTGATTAGTTTTAATTTTTATTATGCTTATAAATAAATAAATCTGAAGTTTCTGAAGCCAAGCCGTTGAATACCATTTGCTGAAGATAAATGGTGGATATACACTGATAAAATCCTTTTATTTCTAGTATAATCAAATGGTCACTTATTGGCTAAACAAGGGTTACGAACAGGTTATAATATTGGTTAAGCAATTTTTCAGCCGTGTAAATCCAGTTTAAAGCAAGATTGCAATAACAAGATCATTAAGATTGGATTATTGTGGCCTCCATTCGGTTGAAGTTGTCCTTCCATGACAATGTTAGTTGTGGTAGCTTTTTGTTGCATTAAATTGCCAGTATCAGCACCTGAATATTTTTTTTTAAACCCATCTGGAAAATGTGTTACCCCATTTTTTTTTTCAAAAAATACGTAAATTTGTTTAACAATCTGCTGACGTTTACTGTCAGTGTCTTTTTTCCTTTAACACTCATATATAGGCAGTTTTCGAGAATAACAATTCCATCCCTGGGAAATCGGGAACAGGAAATTTACTTAGTGGTATGCGGGTATTGACGATAAATGACAAATTTTAGGGGGACAAAATTAATTTTGGCGAAACTAAATTTCCGATGAGAACTATGTTAAGGGTTTTTTAATTGGCGCGGGTAGATTTTGGCGGCCTGTGCTGGCCATTTCTTCACTTTTGTCGAATTATTCAGTTACTGTTACCAAATCACCATGGCAAGTTACACAATTGAAGAGCACGTCCAAATGATAAAAGTTTATTATCAAAATGGAGCGTTTGGAAGAGGACCCCAATTTCAGCCAAAAAATCATCTTTAGCGACATAGCGCATTTTATATGAATGAATGTGTTAACAAGCAAAATTGCCGTACATATATGAAAAGGCACCAACCTACTCGAGGTTCACCAGGTAAAAATGCATCCTCAAAAAGCTACCGCCCAATGTGGATTTTGGGCTGGGGGGCGTGGCGTCATTGGCCCTACTTTTCCGAAAACGACGTTGGTCAGGCGGTCACATTCAATAGCGTGTGCTGCAAAACGATGATAACCAATTTCTTGTAACCTTAATTAAATCATATATGGACTTAGGCGACATGCGGTTCCAGCAGGACGTTTCGGTGGGAGCGGTTAGTTTTGTCATACTCTCAGAATTTATATTTGTGGAGAAATTAAAACACGGTAGGGCCGAGCTCCTAAAAAATATAATATTAAAATGGAGTAAGCTGTACATATGAATATATACCTACAGATTCATAATATCGGTTATCTTTTTGACACAAGATGACAAGAATGTTTCCAAGCCTGCTTAATAGTTATTTCGCCATCATTTCGCTTAATTTAAGGTGATTAAACAACGCTAGGTGATTTTTGCCAATAAAAGATATCTGTAAGTACGCAGTGATATTGTTCTTCAAAATTAATTTTAATGCCCGATTTCACGAAGGACTTTTAAACATTTAACAGGCTTCTAAACCTTAAAATGAGATGTTTTGGTTTCACCAAGCGCTTTTAAATTAAACAAGCTTGTAAACACCCTTATAAACTAAATGCCCATTTTTGGCTCATTAAATTTTAAAAGTGTCATTGAAATGTCATCAGATGTAGATAACAACAATTGGTTATATGTAGGTATAGCAGCTGAAATTATCGTTCTGTAAGGATTTAGTGTTCAGTTTTTGAAGATACAAAATAAATAAATTAATACTAAATATTTAAATGATTTGTTTCTTTATTTCGAAAAAAATATTGATCGTCTTCATCCAATAATAAAGTGCAACACAAAGTTATTCGCTGAGCAAGAATATTCCTGGTTCACAGAAATACATACATTATATGACTTCAAAATGTGGTTCCGACTTTCCAACGCATCTGTGGATGAGTTTGTTTTTGTTGAATATGTTTGGTCTTCATTTGGAACCAAAACAAACCCAACAATGCAATAAAAAATAAATTAAGTGGTTATTACTTAACAATTTTATGCCACAGAATGTCAGTATCAGAATCTTTCCAAATACCGTGTGCATTTCTTTTTTTTTTTCATTTCTTGGCATTTGTTTGAACACATAACGCTTTCTCATTTCTTCTCATACATTTCGCTTGTTAGAAAGAAAAAAGCAATTTATTTTTCCCAGGGATGTGAAGAGAACTCAATTTTAACAAAAATTTCTCCAAAATGTCCCTTTTATAGATTGGTGAAACTAAAAATTTTTAAGAGCCTAATAAAATTTAAGAGGATTTTTGATAAAAGTGCTGTTGGTGTTTGTTTATGAAATCGGCCATAAGTCTTTTAAACATTTTTTACAAGAAATTCTTTTTATGTTTGTCGTTTTTTTTTTTATTTTTTAGATTCATTAATAGATTTGTTCGTTGAGACCTGAAGTTACTCTGGGGTCGTTGAGACCTGTCACCCTGAAAAAAGAGATATTTTAAGGATTGAAGAAGCAGATTCAAACGGATTTTAGTTCAGAGCCAAAAATTGTATTTATAACGAAGGTGTTATCAATGTGTCAAAAACAATTCAGGAAAAACTAACGAAACAAAGTGTATTTCCATTGAATTAGTAGAGTTTATAAAAATATTATTGCATAAGGAATTAATAAAAGTTTGTATTAATATTAAATATTAAGGTTTTCATAACTTGAATTTGAACACCCTCTATATAATCAACTAATATATATTGCGGATCTTTTAACATCATCAATTGATTTCCGTAGAGAAAAAAAAACTAATTGTCAATCTTTTTAACCCATCAAGGTCTTTTAAATTTAGGTGTTAATTCGTTCAAAAATTAGTATGATAAATGGTTAGTCAGCTCAAACAATTGACTATTTGTATAAAAAGCCGAAAACCACACATAAAATTGTCATAGTTCTATTTATTTCTTAGATCTTAAGAGCGTCGTGCAAATTCAATAAAAGATATGCTTAAATTTGTGAGTGCAACTAATTTTATTAAATAAATTGTTAAAAATCATTTCAAGAAATTGTTTCTTAACATGAAACCAAAACCAAGTCGTTTTTTTTTATTCTATATTTATAACTGTTGTACATTTTCAGATAACTTGTGCAACCTTATTATCGATGGTTTGTGCTGCACCACAATCTCCTGCTCAAGCCCCAGCTCAAGCCCCAGCTGCAGCACAATCTAGTGATGCAACTGCAGAAGTGAAAAACTATACTGATCAAATAAATCCCGATGGATCATTTGCTTATCAATTCGAAACATCAAATGGTATAAATATACAAGAATCAGGTTCTGCAAATGGAACAGTACAAGGAGTTGTGCAATACCTATCGCCCGAAGGAGAACAAATACAATTAACCTACATTGCCGATGAGAATGGATTTCAGCCTTCAGGAGCCCATTTGCCAACTCCACCTCCAGTTCCAGAAGAAATCGCTAGGGCAGTGGAATACATTGAATCCCATCCAACAACACCTGAACCAGAGCAGGCGAATGCATCTTAAGAAGACATGTAATCTATATTTTGTACTAATTTGTTTAGAATTTTTCAATGTCAACTTTCGAGTATAATTTTGGATGTATTCAGATTAAATTGTCAAATAAATATTTTTTGAAATACATACATATATCTTCTTGTTAACTGAACCCTAACCCTTTGGCAGATGTTTCTGCAAAATCAGTAAGAGACTGGCCAAATCCTTCAGTATTGCAAACGTCGAATTGAGATTTATCATTATTTATCAAACAAACTTATCATAAGTTGCTTAACTTTTGTCCTACAAAAGCTGAAAAATATCAACGTAAACAATACAGAAAGTTAAAGTTTCAAGCTTTTAAATAATTTTATGCCATAAAAGTTTCGTTCCTAATTCCCAATCAAAAGACGAACCTCTGAAATCTTATAACGAATATACGCATATTTGCGTCCGACATTTTAACAAATGTCAAAAAAAATATGGTGATGCTTAAGTGTGAAGTTTCACAAATGCAACTATACGAAGAATTTATAATTGAACTGGGTCTGTTTGTTTGTTTTGTAGGCATCCGGAATAGGAGAATTCTTCAGAATTTCCAACCAACAAAAATATTTCTGAATATTTTGACAGTTCGAACGGAACGGTCAAATGTAAACAGGTTCCAATAGCTTAAGGAAAACTTTTGTAGTATGCTGTATAGGTTGAGTTAGATGGATCTCTTAATTTTACGCCCCTAGACGTTGGCGCCCTTGTGCGCCGCACACATTGCACATACACATACGGTTGCGGCGGCTCTGATTGGCAACATTGACATCTGCTGAAACATAAACTATTGGAACAACTGTCATTGCTATCTGGTCACCTCATACAATTTCTTACCAATGGAATATGGTCTAGTCGTTATATGTCCCTTAATATCTGTAAACAAAATTTGTTTCCCGATATTATTTCTATTTTAAACTTTTCCCCAGATTTTCGATCCAGTCATCTTTAACTTTAAAACATTTATAACGATCTCGAAGAACAGATTTCATTCATTCACTTGCTGGCCATGAGCAATATAAGCAAATCTTAATCGCTAAATGAATCATGCAGCTTCTTAAATGTATTATACACACCTGGGACTTAAAAGTATCCTGCATCAAGTCATTACTTATCGCCTCGCCGACCGTCGACGAAGCTCGAACAGATTCAGTCTCCATGCATGTAGATAATTAATGGGTTTGCAAAATAATTTATTGTTTATTAAAGTAAGGGAATCACTTCAACGTGATGTCTACACACCTCTTGATTTTGAAGAATTGAATTATACGTTGCCCACTATAAAAAAGAAATGTAAGACAAAAAATGATTTATTAGCTGACTTGTGAATTAAATTTGATCCTGTAAATGAATGAAAGCCAGGTATAGACCCAACCCAAATACAATTGGTCAACCTTGCTCTTTTCAGAAATGTATAAAGACTTTGAAGACGTATTTACTGAACGCGGCTTAAGACAATTTTATTTAAATTTTGCGAGCACTTAAGAGATTTCGACTGCCCTTAAAATGTTTGAGCACAGTGCGAGCGTTTGGGAAAATTTGAGAAGATTTAAAAAGAGATACCGATGCAAATTGGTTTTAAATATCTGAATAAAACAATTGGAGGTAAATATTGCATTCCACATTCGTGTAGTACGGATAAAGAATGAATCTCTGTATTTCACAGAACGTCGGAAGTTGGACTCAAGGGTAAACTGATGAGCATTCTTAAAAGCGCAAGTATTACGTTAAATTGTTTAAGGGGAGGAAGGCAACTAACTATTTCACTAGAGCACTGCTTATAAAAATAACAGTAATATAATGAAATACAAGAAACATTGCGGCGGTGCTCGAGAGATTCAAATGTTACTGTTATAGTTTTATCACCTATCAGTTTTAATGCTTTTTTTGGATTCTATGCAAGTGACTCAAGTGTGTTATTGGAGCAACTGCCCAAAAACTGGAATTGTACTTGAGCTTTGGACGAATAAAGATTACAGCCAGATCAGAAGGGGTAAAAAATTTCTTGCAACGTCGAAGAAACCTTAAGCACTTAGCAGCGTTTTTGGCGACGTCGAATATATGTGGTCACATACCGAGAACTGAGAGCTGTTCGGTTTCCTCAATGCAAGTGCCGCTCATGGATAGTGGCATGGGGGTGGGTTGCACTTTAACGACAGAAGGCAGTATTCGGTGCGTTTTATTATCTACGGATCTATGTGGATCCGGATCTGGATTAATTTTAAACATGTATTACAAAAACAATTTGAAATCCTGTTCTCTATCTGGATCTATTTTTAAGATCCAAAAATTAGTTCTTACTTTAGCGGGTAGATGGCTTTTATGATAAGGTAGTGTATGCTATAGTGTAAAGAAAAAAGACAAGAAATAATTTAAAATCAACAAACCTAAGGATAAAAAGAGACGGGCTTATAACACTGCTGTCACTAAGATCCGTATCGTTTTATTTTCAAGGAATTATCTATATGGATCATTGGCGATAATAAAACACGGCTCTTGTGTTTTTGAAACAATACATTCACAGTTTATAGTTCTCCATTTGATAATACAGTGGAGATTAGAATTTAATGAGCTAAACGTTGCCGTTGTAAATCCACATCCGAAGGACAAGGACGTGAATATGGAAACGAATATGAGAGCTGAGAGTCCTTTTATCAGCAAAACAATATAATGAATTAGAAGTTTCAGAAGAAAGATCATTGATGAATATGAGAAAGAGAGTCGGAGACAAAACGGAGCTCTGTGGCATTTATTTTATGCACTTCAGGCTTAAAACCGTCCAACACAACTTGTATTGATCGGTTCCAGAGGGAGTTTCTAATCCAGCGAAGAAATGATTCACAATAGCCACAATTTCTATAAGAGTGTTTGATGCCAAACTATTGAAAATGCTTTTATCTAGTACAATAATTGTATACATTTCCCGAAACGGTGTAAAGATTTGTACTACTGTACGGTAAGATATACCATTAGATCACCAGTGGACCTATTGCTACGAAATCCACTGCCGGTCATTGAGAAGCTTTCATTATTGAAAGTATTTGATAATTTATCAGCGTTTCCAAGACCTTGGAAAGAACGGGACACGCTAGACAAATTCTGTAGGACAGATGCAAAAACGTACACAATGGTTTTGTCAGCGTTGAATGGTTTTTTTCAGAACCATGGATACTATCCAGCGGATAGTATATCGAGATCTTTCAGTACTTTCAGTCACTATACGAGTACGAAAGAAAATATGTCCCATAAAATCATTTACGATCTCAAGTACAAGACGAGTCATGTGACATTCTAGCAGCGTTGAATTAACCCCAAACTGTGCTGCTGCTGCGAGCAAATTAACTTTTTTTGTGAACTGACATAAGGAGTTTCATAAAAGGTGAGCTTTCCAACGCTCGAAGACGTAGTAGTATTTCTTAAATGTTTTACAAATGATCATTGCAGGTCTTTGCAGCTTGTTTTAACTTATTTCGGTTTTCCTCAGTAGGGTTGTCGGAAACTTATTTCTCTAATCCTAATAACTTCTTTACAGATCGAATACATAGATTTTTCCCTATTCGGGATAAAATGTTTCATTCTGAAAAGAAACAGACAACAGAAGTTGTATTATATGGCCTACATAGTATGTACATATATTGAACAAATGTGTGAAAAGACTTGAACTCTCTGGTGTTTCTCAAAAAATGAAAAAGCATATGATTTTTTTTGATAAAAATTCAGTTTGAAAAATTTTTCGAAACACGACAAAGACCAATTCTTCTTTCCACACAACGAATAAAATGAATGACTGCATCCCTTTACTTGTTCTTGTACAGCTTAGAAATTTAGAAATAATTGTATTTTTAAAAACAATATTGTAATTAGAGACAAATGTTGAAATAATTGTGATTCACATTTTTAAATTGTATAAGCAACACCTTAAATGATTTGAGCAACAAATTCAAAAAATTGAGAGAATATTGCCCTTCATAATTTTTCTGTAAGTGAGTTATGAATGGCTGATCCTTACCTGACCAGCTCGTCCATTCCCATCAATGCCACAATGACCTGGGAGGAACCCAGATAAGAGTGACATTGTGGTTTATATTGAGGCTAGCAAGTTCATCCCGGTATTTCTGGACCAATTTGGAGGATGATGTATTAGAATTAATGGTTTTAACAGACCGTCTGTGATAGTGAAATGGGAACAGCAGTTTTATTAATAAATTAATTTTGTAAAATTTGATCGAATTCGATAGAGCCGTTAATTATAAGCTCGAAAATAAAAAAAAAAGTGTTATGATATAATTTTTTTTAACAAATTTTGCTTGTGATCAGAATGTAGACCATATTTTTTATATCATATATTTTTGTATCAAAATGGTTAGAGAAATTTTAAAAATAGCTTTTCATTCTAGCAAGTTACTAACGAGAAAGAGTAAATTTTAAAACCTTAGTAGTGAATAAAACTACCTTAAATTATGAAGAAAATTATGCAACTCCCCTTCATTCGAAATTTTTAATTCATCAGAATATACGAAGTATGAGATCTAACTTTAATTCTCTATTAGCTCATTTAAATGCTTTAAATCTTGATGTACATTTCATTGTATTAACTGAAATATGGTTGTACGACTATGAATTATCTAGTTATCCTATTCCTGGTTATGAATCTTACTCTAATTGTAATAATTCTTATAGCGCTGGTGGTGTCGTTGTTTACGTAAAAAAGAATATGAAATTGAATTTGAAAAAGTGAGTTTGAGTAGTGCTGATGTACTGATAATTAATTGTCATATTTGTAGTGAAAAATTTACTATTATCTGTATATATCGTTTGCATGAACGTAACTTAAATAAAGATGTTTTTACATAATCAATTAAACAATTTACTTAAAGATGTAAAGACGAAGAATTTATTGGTGTTAGGAGATATAAACATAGATATTTTAAATAACAAGCCTGATTCAGACAATTATCTTGTATCAATGTCATCTTTTGGTTTAAAGGGTTTAGTTTGGGAACCTACACGTATTACTGAAACATCTAAAACATGTATTGATCACGTTTTCGTAAGATTGTCTTCGAAATTCTTACATTTAATATCTGCAGAAGTTCTTGATTACAAAATAACAGATCATTGCATGATTTACCTGTCGTTAGAACTACCTCGGGAAACATTAACTAGTAAATATATACCTTTTTCAATCAAACAAAAAGTAAATTATTTTAAATTAATTCATTGCTTGAAATTTGAATTATGGGGTCCAGTGTATTCTGAAAATAATCCTTCTGATGCTTACGATATATTTTCGAAAATTCTCGAAAGTCACATTAAAAGTTGTACTGACTTTGAGTCCCAAACAAATGTTAAACGGAAGCGTCTCAGACCATGGATAAATCAAGGCTTACTGTTAAAAATTTCAAAAAAAAATAGTATCAGAAAAAAATGTAAGCAACACCCTAATAATCAAAAGCTCATAAAATATTACAACAAATTAAGTAAAGAAGTAAATGAGAAGGTAAAAACTAGTAAAGAATCTTATTTTTCAAGTAAATTGCAAAACTGTAAAGGAAATATAAAGGATGAATGGAGAGTAGTGAACGGTATTCTTAACAAATAAAATGAAAGTGAAAAAATTAGCAAAATTGAAGTTGAAGGTGAAATAATATCAGAACCATCTAAAATTGCAAGTCAGTTCAATAAATTTTTTGCATCTATTGCT
Organism: Chrysotoxum bicinctum; assembly: GCA_911387755.1. NCBI lineage: Eukaryota > Metazoa > Arthropoda > Insecta > Diptera > Syrphidae > Chrysotoxum > Chrysotoxum bicinctum. Next base: position 210,637,663 of record OU426989.1, on the reverse strand, counting down.
TCAAATTCAAAACCTTCTCTTCCGACAATTGATTGCGAATGTAATATTTATGGGGACCTTGTTGATGACTCTTTTCAAACAAATAGTTTTGTTTTCGATCAGTTTACGCCGCTTGAAGTCCATAAACAAATTTTGTCCCTTGATAATAAAAAATCAAGTACCTCTGATAACATTACGAACTGTCTCCTTAAACGAATCTCTTTTTTTATCGTCGATATACTGAGTCATCTATTTAATCTTTCCGTAAATTGTGGAATCATGCCTTCATCCTTAAAGACAGCTGAGGTTATTCCGCTGTTCAAAAAAGGGAACCGTAAATTACTGACTCAGTACAGGCCTATTTCACTACTTCCAACACTTTCCAAAGTGTTTGAAAAGTTAATAAAAAAGCGTGTTGTAAACTTCTTGGATAAAAACAAATTTTTTAGTAACGATCAGTTTGGCTTTCGTGGAGGTAGATCAACTGAGGACGCAATCTTAAAGCTTTGTAGTGAAATTTGTGACAGTTTTAACAATAATTCAAATTGTATAACTCTGTTCATAGATATGACCAAAGCTTTTGATATGGTAAATCACGGTATACTTTTGAATAAAATTTACAAAGCTGGATTCAGAGGCGTAATTTATGATTGGTTTTCATCTTATATTTCAGGAAGAAGTCAACGAGTAAGACTTGATGGTGTTTTTAGTGATACTACATCAGTAAATATTGGTGTACCTCAAGGATCAGTTTTGGGACCAGTTTTGTTTCTAATTTACATAAATTCTTTATTCAAACAAAAATTTAGCAGTCTAATTACAGCTTTTGCTGACGACATGGCATTTTCATACGTAAATAATAATAACTTATTTGATTCTATCATATATCTTCAAAGGGATTTACAAATACTACGGCAATGGTTTGCAAAACATGAATTAATAATAAGTGAGAAAACTAAACTGATGATTTGCAAATTAAAAGGTCCTTTTCCGATAAATTGTGACGTAACTTTTCATTCTTCTTCTTGTAAGAAACTATTCCTTTCCTCCCATACCTGTGGAAAGCCTAACTATTTTGATGATTTGTGCTGCTCTCCTAGCTGCTTTGTTATAGATGGAGTTGAAAGTTTTAAATATTTGGGAGTTACAATTGATAGAAACCTTAACTGGAAAACTCATGTGGATGAACTTAAAAAATATACGTTGGCTGTAACACGCAAGCTATATTTACTAAAACCACATTGCTCCAGTAAAATACTTTCAATGGTATATTATGGACTTGCACACTCAAAATTACAGTATGGCCTAGCATCTTGGGGTGGGGCGTATAATGCAACAATTGGTGTTCTAAAAACAGCACAAAAGCATATGATAAGGATTATTTACAAAGCTGATAGATTGGCTCCCAGCTGGCCTCTTTTTAATGGTCTTCAGATTTTACCAATAAACCATCTATACATCTATAAGGTCCTCAAAGTATTTTTTTTACGGAGTGGTTACAGTACAACCCTCAGGAGTTCAATTTCGTACAGTTTAAGAGTAAATAGCTTCGGGTTTGTTCATATTCCATTTTGTAATAAAACTCAATTTTCGAAATTCTATACAGCGACTGCACCTAAGCTCTTTAATAAATTACCGCAAGAAATAAGGAAATTGAGAACCTTGGCCTTTTTCTTAAAAAAAGTAAAAAAATGGCTTTTTAGTCTAGATAATTCTGCAGTCAAATTATTACTTAGCTCTACTTAGTTCATTTAATTTATATACATATACATATATACAAAAAAAAAAAAAAAAACTTGTACATTTGGTTTTTGTTTATTTATTTATATTTTCTTTCATTCAATTTGCATTTTTAATTTTGATTTTACATTTTTAATTTTTCTTAATTTTCTATATTACCCCACACACAATCGTAAAAAAAAAAAAAAAAAAAAAATGTAATGGTCATTCGCCTCTAGCCACTTTGTGTGCTACAGAATGACTTCCATTTATTCTTTTAATAGGTAATTATATACATATATATATTTTGTCAAGATGTTAATTTAAATATTCTTTTCTAATATTTTATTTTGCATTATTAATCCTTTATTTTTAACATTTTGCTTGTAACTGTATATATTAACTGAATAAATTAATTAAAAAAAAAAAAAAAAGTTTACAAAAAAAAGTTATATTCATTCAAAAAAGGGCTCCCGAAACCATAAAAACCGGTATAAGCAACTATAGGTTGAAAATATTAAAGAACATAATACATGAAATGGTTTGAACTTTTGAGAGTGATGGCATATCGAGTTATAAACATCAAATAATTTAAATAAATTATTGATTGATGTATTAAGAATGTCTACAACTAAATACGACAACTTTCAAATTTCAGTTTCAACATTGTTTATTGATTTATATTTTAGTTTTTTTTTTAAACAAATTAATACAATTAGAGCATTTATATTTGATCTTGCAACTAATCTAACAGTTGATTGAGAAAAAAGTACATTTACTGTATTTTTGTTTGTCATCTTATTTCTATGTTGAATAAACCAACCAGCTTTAGAAAATGCAAATTTACTATGATTATTCATACTAAATATTCATTTGTGCAGTTAATTTTATTTGTTAGATCTACGTGATACAGTATTTTGTGTCATTTGTATCTTAAATAAATCACCGGATTTCAGTTGACTACAGATTAGTGATTATTGTTTATTTAATTTTCTTTATGTTTATGGAACCAGTTTAACCTGGCGCAGGGAATACTTATGGTAGACGAAATATGATTGTTTAATTTAAAAGGAAGTGCAATTTGTGGATTAATTAATATCTGTATCATGTTTAAGATAAGAAAAATATAATACAATTTTCAAGAGCATGTAATAGTTTTGTTTTGTATTTTTAACCTTAACATGAATGTATCTTACATAAAGAAGGTACGAGTCGAGTATATGTACATTATGTTATAGTGATACATTAATTTTCATTGGTTTTTACTTCATAAATTAGTCGTTACGAGTATTGTAGCGAATGAAAATTAATGGCCGCAATAGCGTTATATCAAACATTCTATTCTTTGGATTTTCTCTAAACTAATGAATTTTTCACGGTTAAAATAGTGAAATTTTCAATTTCATGTTATCAAAAACTAAAAAATACGTAAATTTTTTGAAAGAAATAAAAAGCTAGGATGAGTCGCAAGAAGTTCCTCTTATGTTCAAAAACTTCAAAATAGTTTAAAACAAAAATCTATATATAAACATGGATGTGATTAGCTAGAAACAAATTATCAAAAGCTTAAAATTAATTTTCTGAATTGCTAAAACAACTCTCTTAATAAAAAGTTTTTCAATAAGGGCGGTTAGATGTTGAAATACGAGTAGAATGAAACAAGCTGTGTTTGAGCTATTAACTCAATTATTTTTTTTTTATTTGAAAGACCCATGTATGTATATCTACTATTAGGCGTGTTTTGTTGAGCTTCTTAATGTACACATTATACGAAATGTTACACATTAAGCTTTTTTCGTTCAAATACCCACTTCGGCTTCTTCCGGTAGCATGGATCCAACGGGTCCAATTCTCAATGATTCTCCCACATAGATCCGGCTGAATTTGACCGATATCCTGTATTATGTTCACCTTAAGGGCATCGGCCTATTGTGGTTTGTTCGCTGTTTTATTCTTATGACTTCAGGAAACCCTAGTGGGGTCAAATCGCATTACCTTGTTGGCCAATTCCCGTCACCTCTACCCTCAAATCTACCATGCAGAATGTCAATCGTGACATGCTTTGTGTGGCACTTAGAGCCGTTCTTCTGAAACCAGATGTCATCTAGGTCAATATGGTTTAAATTGGGCCATACAAAATTGGTCATTATCATTCGATAGCACTCGCCATTGATGATGACTCCCTCATCAAAGTGATTTTCGAAAAATTGCGGAACAATGACGCCACCTGCCCAACTTCTACACCAAACGGTAACTTTTTGAGGATGTATTGTCACCTGGTGAACCTCTTGTGGGTTTGTTACCGTCCCATAAACAGCAATTTTTCTTGTTAAGACAGTCATTCATCCAAAAATACGCCTTGTCGCTAAAGACAATTTTTCGGCCAAAATTGGGGTCCTCTTCCAAACACTCCGAAACCCAGTCAGCGAACAAAAGGCATTCACATGAATTCTAAGCTCTTGGATCTTTTACGAGTGCAGCCCAAGTTCCGATGCAAAATTCGCCAAGTTTAAGTCTTCGAAAGGCCGATTGTTGTAAATGGCGAGGAATAATTTGTATACTTTCACGGACCGCGGCCATGTTCCCGACCGGTCTTTAACATTCGTTTGACGTACGAACGTTGGCCGATTGATTATTATCTTACTGTTTATCTCAAATTTGGTCACCAAAAGTTAAAAAGTCGACTGTGAAGGACTGATAAATGAACAACAGATTTGACCAGATGTCACTAAAACAACATGGCCGTCACAGCCACCAAAATCTATCTACGCCAAATGAAAAACCCTTTAGTTTCAGTTAAAAATATTTATATAAACCTATATAAGAAACCAAATATTTAAATCGCTGGCTAGAGGTTTTTTTAAGCAAAATAATAAACATTTTTTAGAAAAAATGTTGGTTCGCCCATTTAGTTTTTATTATTGTGCAAATAAAAATCAAATTTCAAAATAAGTCATCAGTCCATTTGGAAATAATGAATTTTCAAAAACAAAGATTAGATTTTTTTTAAACAAAGCAAAACATATTTTTTTTAATATCTTGGGGCCTTTTCTGTATAAAAATCGGTAACGCTGGTAAGAGAAAAATAGTATTTCAAAGCGCCTAGTGCTAAGTATTAAAGTTTATCAATCAAAAATATTCTCTTTTCAAAGTTTTGGTACACACTGATGTTTTAATTAGAAACTTTTGGATTAAAAAATTTATCAAAATCAGTTTTAGTTTTTTTAACTTTTATCTAGCCTTTGATAAATATCGAGTTTTAGGAAGGCATAATTTGCCATAAATGAATTTATTTATCTTAAATTCATAAAAACTTGGAAATTTAATTTAGACCACTCAGGGAACGACAATTTATTTTACAACTTTTGTACAGAACGAATTACGGTCTAAAGGAACAATTTGATGATCTATAAGGTCTTTTAATGAAGTATGTCGACATTTTGACTTACACATCTCGCGGGTCTGCTTCAAAAATATTTTATTGAATTTTTTATATTTATTTAATTTTTTATATTAATTTAATTTTCGATTTTAATAAAATATTCAAATTGTTTATATTATCAATCTTTTAATTGAATATTGCAATCTGTTAAGCTTGGCTTGTAGATGAATTCATTCATAATTATTTACTATCATCCGGAATGCTTGTGGCTGTTTGGCAAAATAGCACTGACCCAATCGATGTCGAAAAGGATATATTTTGTTAAAAACTTAGTTCTCGTAATTATCTCCACTTACGCAAACACAACACTACGCCACTGCATAAACTATTAAACTTTAGCGCCAACTAAACACTCAACGTGTCAACACATAAAGTGCACTTTATATTCACGTTGATTGCTACAATTTATATCAATTCAAGTTAGAAATAAACTGTTAACAAATTTTTGTATATCCATTTATTTATACAAACATTTTAATTGTGAAGGCAATTTTGAAGATTCAACAAATAACACAAAAATTACTCTAAAACAAAAAATCAATTTTAGGCATTTTTTTAGATTTAATTTAAGACAGATATTTTATTTACAAAAATTATAGGATTTGCTTTATGGGCAGGATGTGTACCTTCTTGCATATAATTTTATTTCTCAACATTCTCTACTTCTCTGATTCGTTGTTTTTATACTATTTAATCCATTTTCAAACATTTAATTAAAATCCTTCCATGTCGATTTATAGACAACCGAATTTAATTCTCAGATATTAAGAGATACACCATATAATAAGCCATATCAAAGTCAGCGACAGTTCGGCTAATCCAAAGGCAGATAAACACAAAGATAAATGACAACATTTAAGAAGTTTAATAGCTGTAGTCGGCCAAATGTAATGGACCCTGCTTTGGATGATTTTTGAATGAGTTTCTTTCATTTTTGTTTTGTCTTTTTTGTGACCATCAAAAATGCCCAATCCTCTCGTCGTCATCTTAAAAATATCTTCTCAATGATGATGCAGTGACGGCTATGGTCAGACATCTAAAAACAAAACATCTATAGATACACACTCAGCAAATATATAAGCTTTTGCAAAGGCATCTTCTGTACCAAAACAAAATGGCAAATGGGTCTGCGTCTGGCTCTGGTAACCGTCGAATGCTAAATTTTACCAATTTCGGGTATAAAATCCACAACATTCGGATTAAAATTATTAAAACTTTTCTAAGCTCTCAAGGAACAACAACTCAAGTAGCTCATCAACCAGTTCAAGTCTCCTCACTCCGTCAGAATGTTCAAAATTGTAAGTTTTTGTTTTTTTTTTCCTGGAATATCCCACTAATGAGCTCAAGGATTAGGTCATAAATTTTAGACGAATTTAACCATAAGACAGGGTGTGGTAGAGATAATTAAGAAGATCATCCGTGGAATATCAAAACGTTTTGAGAAAAACCATAAAAATATTTTAATTCTCTTCCATTATAGTTCGTGGTTACCGCTGTTCTTGCTGGCAGTTATTCTACTGCCAATCCAATTGATGCTGGTGCCCTGGTTAACAGTTACGACAGACAAATGAATCCCGATGGCAGTTACAGCTATCAATTTGACACGACAAATGGTATATCTGCCCAAGAATCTGGAATTGGAGGTTATTATGCCAGTGGGGTATCGCAGTACTACAATCCAGATGGAGAACTTATTCAGTTGACCTATACTGCCGATGAGAATGGATTCCAGCCTAAAGGTGATCATTTACCCACTCCTCCACCAATTCCAGAAGCTATTCAGCGTGCTTTGGAATATATTCGTTCCCATCCACCACACGAGGATCAAAATAAATATCACCATCAACAGGAACAGCATCATGAGCAGCAGTATCATAATCAAGAACATAAGCAGCAGTATCATAATCAAGAACAACATCAGCAGTATCATGAAACACCGGTATACCAGAGACGATTCTAAACAGGGTTTGGATGATTTATAATAAATTAATGTTTTTTGTTGAGTAATGATTGAGTTTGCTAAGTGTTTAAGCTTTTTTCTATTAAATATGTTCGCACGAAAATTAATTTTTTATCAAGTTTTATTTATAACGATAAGTTAGAGACTTAAATATTTAGACAAGATTTACTGCTGATTACGAGTAAGTTCAAGTTTAATCAATGGTCTTTTGTTGAAATCATATACATATATCAATGCGATTTTTACCATATTGCCGTTAAGAACCAAGAATGGTGTTTTGTATGTAATAAAAGTCATGTAGTTGTATGTGATTCAATGAAAACGGATACCTACTTAAAGCTCGAACCACCTATGCCATATGTGTGTTGTGGAGTTAAGCGATGTGTCGCTGAATGTGCACACTTGTGTGTAGTCACGCAGCAGCAGGCAGACGCAAAATTAAAGATTGACAAAAATATCAGTATTGAGTTGCATTAGGCTAGCCGCGCACTGGCAACTGTGATCGAAATCAAATAGTTTAATCACCAGTTGATAGAGTACCGCGCACTGGCAACTCTTTACTCACGCTCGCACTCTTTTCTCTCTTGCGCTTATAGAAAATAGCTCAACTGTTGCGAGTTAATTTTAGGCAATCGTTTAGTTTGTGTTCAAACACAAGCTTTTTAGTTGCTCGAATCGAGTTGCTCTAAGTGCCTGGTGTCCCATATAAAAGAGTTGCAAAACTAAAAATTGAATGGCCTTAGCGGTAATCGAAGGTAATACATGATCGTTCTTGCAACAGATATACAATAGGTGCGTTTTATTATTCACAAATCTATCTGGATCCGGATCTGGATTAAGTTTTAACATGTATTTCAAAAACAATTTGGGATCCTGTTTTCTATCGGGATCTATTTCAAAGATCAAAAAATTAGTTATTACACTGGCGAGTATATGGCTTTTTATGGTAAGGTAGTGCAAACTACAGTAGGTGCGTTTTATTATTCACAAATCTATCTGGATCCGGATCTGGATCTTCTCTTGAAAATAAAACGATACGGATCTTAGTGACAGCAGTGTTATAAGCCCGTCTCTTTTTATCCTTGGATTTGTAAATTTTAAATTATTTCTTGTCTCTTTTCTTTACACTGTAGTTAACACTACCTTACCATAAAAAGCCATCTACTCGCCACTGTAATAACTAATTTTTGGATCTTTGAAATAGATCCCGATAGAAAACAGGATCCCAAATTGTTTTTGTAATACATGTTAAAACTTAATCCAGATCCGGATCCAGATAGATTTGTGGATAATAAAACGCACCTAGTGTTAAGAAAAAAGACAAGAAATAATTTAAAATTTACACACCCAAGGATAAAAAGAGACGGGCTTATAACACTGCTATCACTAACATCCGTATCTTTTTATTTTCAAGGAATGATCCAGATCCGGATCCAGATAGATTTGTGTATAATAAAACGCACCTAATGTGTATGTCCCGCCGTGGGAACACACACACCTACGAGATGGAATTGCAGGTGACAGCTCTTTTCACCTCATATTTATACACCCTGCATTTGATGTTATAAATGACATTAGCCGTGTTTTTTTGGAAAAGTTATCCGTAGTACAGTAGGATTTTATATGAATAACAAATACAACATCCGCAGTAGGATCACTGCCGATACTCGAATAAACGTCAAATCTCTATCCGCAGCAGGATTTCACTTCTCCTTTTATCGGCAGTGATTCTACTGCGAATGTTGTATTTATTATTCATATAAAATCCTACTGAACTACGGATAACTTTTCCAAAAAAACACGGCTAATGATGTTACACAAATTCACTTTTCAATCATTTTTACCTGAACTGTACATCCGCACCAAATATCTTTTTCCACACCTAGATGTCACTAGAAAATATACCATCCCTGTTCAACAAAATTACTTGCGATGACAAATTTTTCAAAAAAAAAACTCTTCTTCAACGTCAAAACAAAATGTCAAATTTTCTTTAAGGAAGAATCGAAGAATGCGGGACAGCATTACTAATCGTTCTGCACAAAGTACATTATTTTATTTGATTATAATTTCCATTGTGACATGAAAACTGTTTCGTGTTAGTTTAAAATATAAATCGTGTAGTTCCACAAGCAAAAAATCAAAATCTAAAAAGATGTTTCTTCTATAGCTTTTAAAATAATTAACAAAAATATCAAATAACTCGCGCGTGCTATTTCTCTCATATATAAGAAGAAAAAAAGAACGAGCAAAAAAGTTGTGCTTCTCCATTCATCCAGAAAAAACGGCGGCGACACCACCACATCAACTCTGCAAACTGCAACCATTCATTACAATTCACAATTTTAAAACAATCAGCAGGAGGGGAGACGAAAGGAACAAACAATAAAACACAAAAATCACAGGTCAGCTCTTTGTTTTTTGTATTTAATTAATTTCTCATAAAATCTATAAATGCTCTTCATTCAAGCGTACAAAATAATTCCTAAATAAAATACACTTTATTTTAGTGATTTCAATTTTCTGTAATGACAGGGTGATCCAGTCTAGAAACAGACCAGAGAGAAGCAAACAGCAATAAATAGCCACTTACAACATTATTTCTATTTGTTTAACACTTTGCCTTATCTTTCGTATTTTATCTCAAAAAAGAGGCAGGTTGAAGATTTTCCAATCTAACCACAAAATCCAACAGACAAACACCACGTCCATCTGAGTTAAACGTCCCAAAATATGGTCAAAAGAAACTAAAAAAAAAAAAAAAATACGTGTGAAGTGGACGGGCTGCTTCACCTTATCACCTTGTTTTTTATATTTTTACTTTTTATTTATTTTGTGTGTTATTCAGTTAGCTAACTTATCAATATGCAAATTAATTTCTGCTGGGCTTGGAGAAGCTTCAACAGCGTAGGCACTTCTTCCGAACGGCAACGGGAGTAATTTTTGCGTCGTCAACGTGTTTTCTTTCAGAATTTTTTTCGGTTTTTTATATTTTTTGTCTGACAAACATGCAAGTATGTGTCACAATCGGAGTCGACTAGAAATTAACATAAACCACTGGTGGATCTGGTGGTTATGCTGGTTTTGGTGCCTTCCTAATTACAATGCTACTTGTCAATTCCGAACTACTCTGCGTCTCTGAACGTAACGCTAATTTCAAATCGTCATTCTCCATGTGTGGTTCCAAGCTGAAGGTTGTCCGAAAAACTAAAACAAAAAAAAATCATCTGAAATCTATTTGCACTCGGTTGATCTTGGTTTATCTTTTTATGGGATTTTATTTTGTCGCTTTGGTCAGTGCACGTGCCAAGAGAAGATAAGCTTGTTGTCATAGTTGCTTAACACTATTCTTCTTTTTTAAGCACATTCGAATGCTTTTATTATATTTATCTCATTTATTTTATTGCCAGTATAAAATTTTGTTTTTGTAAAGTTAACTAAATGACTCATCATATCGATACAAAACAAATCCTCTGTGTGTAATCAACCTTTGAACAAACACAAAAAATGAGGTATGCGCAAGGAATATTCCATTTTCTATGCTTCTTGTTGTGATATATTTTTCTACACCGAAATTTGTGTCCTCTTTATATATCCGTCTTGTGTTTTAACAATACCTAATTGAACGTAATCTGCCTACACATGCTTGTGTTCCTGGAATTTAATTGAAAATTACGTATTATTGTTTACAGTATTGGAGATTTAGAGTTGTTTTATATTCGAACGAATTTGTATGTTTTGAAAGTAACAGCTGATAGAATTGCTTTTTGTTGAGTTGAGATGAAATGAAAGAATAGTGCGTTGTAAATAATACCTATATCTCTTTGTTATAGGTTTGCTTCGTTTTACTATAAAGCATTGTCAACTAGACATTTCCAAATAGTTCAATCGACCACGGCGGCAAATAATAGGAGCGGCGATGTTCGAAAATCGGTGCAGTTTCCAAGTAGGCACTAATCTTTCTATTTATTAAGGCATTTCCTGACTGAATATCTATGTTTATTGTAAAAGGTATTCCCTCGGCTGTTTTAGTCAGTTATTTTAGCAATGAAACAAAATTTGTTACATTTACTACCCGAGACTTCGACAGGGATTGTCTACTTCAGGGGACAACTTAAAAAATATTAAAACTAAATTACATTATTTGCGAAAGAAATTTTAAAAGAAAGAAGTATACCTAGCACTTCTAATAAAGAAGTTAGTCTTATGTCGATTTCCTTTACACCTAAGAAATCAATTTCTGTGTCAAGATCCTGATCCCTCGCCAGATTTTGGGTTCCATCACACCAAAAAAGTCCATATTTTTTTTTTGACAGAGATCAAAATCTTCAAATCCATATTTGAAGAGGGATTAACATGTACATAATGTATATGAAATACGCACACCAATTAAAAAAAAATGATCCGGGATAGAAATCTCTAGTGTGTGAAAGAAAATGTGCATAGTTATATTATATTAAAATTTGGGCGAATCGATGGGGCTATTATCGTTATGGAAATACCGAACATGGATTTTTTAAAAATATTTCGGGTGATGGATTTAACATTGGGCTAGTGCAAATAAAGAAGGAATCTCTGTACGTAATAGAGGGTAAAGAACACACAATCGCAAGCACTTGTGTTACAAAGCTATAACGTGGATAGCACTTGAAGGTTTTTGGTAATGGTCAAGAAAACTTGTAAAAAATTCAAAAGAAGTACAAAAAACGAGGTTTCCCTTGATTTTATTGGAGAGCTATTTTCATAATGTTTTATTAAAAAGTCAGTTACATAATTAAACATAAAAGCAGAATTACTAAATTGATAAGTTTTTCTTGAAATAGTGTTCTTATGCCTCCAATGGATATCATTGGAGTTCGCAAAACCTAAACAAAACCAAAATGCCACTTTCCATTCAGAGATTGTGTTGCAGAAGGAAGCGTGGAATAGTTTACCGTAAGAAAAAAATCTTTCGTTCCGTAGATCAATTTCAGCGCACTAAAGCCTCTGAAATTTGCTTATTTTAATTGGCTAACAGAAATCTAAGCTCAAATTAACCAACTCCCAAATTATGGTTTTGAAGTCAGATGTATTATTATCTCTACTGGTTTATCTCTCTGTTTGTGTTCGGCTACATAATTTAATTCTGCAGAAGTTTGAGATCGAATTTTGAAAGATTCATCATCAGTTCATTACTGATTAACATACGAAAAATTGTTTAAAACAAATTTATCACGGATTTGGTAAATAAAATGGCAATTATGTGCATGTGTACCATATTTTCGAAACAAGAGCACAGAGAAATAATTTCAAGTAATGCTTTTCTACTTCACGTCTGATGCAACAAGCTCAATCAGAATCCTGGAACATGAGATTTTTTCTACAGAATTGTCGATTCACATGGCGTCTAGAATGAGCTTAAACAAATATGTTTCAATTTTACTCTTGTCATTGATGCAGGCTTATTTTTTTTTTTATTAAAAAAACAACAAGAAATACATTAAAACCACCGTAACGCATTCAATAATTGTTTTGGAGTTTGTATGTAAAAGACAAAGTAGATCTTAAGATCACTAACTGGTGTAACAGGGATTTTAATTTTAATGTTTTTCAATATCTAGTTCCTCTTGGATTAACATGCAGAGAGGTTTGGGTTCGATTCTCAGCTGCTGTGTACAACTTTTTCAGGGGTGCACTGGTTCTTGCGAGGAATTGATAAATCCTGCACGTGTATCCCCTGCCATGAAAAGTGCTGTTCATTAGCAGTTCGTAATCGGTACAAAATTGTAGTACGTTCCCTCCATTCTTTGTAACACGCACACAGGAATTATTAAAAGTTGTACGTCACTAGATCTTGGTTCTTTACAAGCTGTGGCACCACCAAATTTTAAACGTATTAAAGAAGTCGAGGAATGTCCAGTACATTCTTATTTTATACAAATACGATTTCACTCCGTTTCAAACATCGAATGGAATTTTTCTTGAGTGAAATTGATAAAATGATTTTTACAATCCATGTTAAGAAAATTTTGGCTTCTTAGAATTACATTACCCAAACTAAGGTTTTTCTGAGGATCGGACAGTCACGTCGGAAGTCTAATTTCGATTCCCAGGTGCACCTACAAAAATATTGTTTTCTTTCTGCGTCTTCTGAAGAAGTGACAAATGCACCAAGAGTCTTGTTATGAAAAGTGCTTCTCATTTTAGCCGCTCGTACTCGGTAGACAATTTTAGGCCTTCTATATTCCTGCCAACAAAATACACGCAGGAATGGTTGATAGTTGTAAGGCACAGCGTCCTGTTACATCTCAATATTTATTTCAAAGGTACATTTACTTTATTCGTTTGAAATTAAAAATGTATTTCTCTTCATACTATACCATTAATAATAATGTATTTCATAAAGTTGTTAAAATAGAATAAAGCAGGATTTTTGCATTGTTTTTAAATATAAAACCGTCTTGAGAGCCGAGCAAAATTGAAAAAGTAGTCATATACCACATTTCAAAAACATAAGCCCCATTTTTTCAAATATCCTTTTTGTAAACGCTTCTTTAAAGGTAGATGCGTTTTCTGGGTATAAACCACGTAAGTCAATACATTGGTTCCTTTTCAAATAATACCGCGTAATAGGCTTAAGTGTTTTTTTGCATGCACTAAGTACTAGATGATGAGTTAATGACTTTTTCACTTACGGCAATTGTGGTCCACTGTTTTGGTATCATGAATTTAAAAACAAGAAAATCAAAATTAAATATATACCATGAAGGCATTGCTTTCAAGGAAGCAAATGATGTTTGTTTAATGTTGATGCATTGTATTGAAAATAATTCATGTTGGCTTTGATTGACACTCAAAACGATTTCAGAAGGTTTATCAATATTTGTCCATACGTGTCATACATTTTTAACCAAATGACCATGATTTTAATGTCATATTCGAAAACATGAATACATTTATTTGGTTTCGAGCTCCAGCTCAACGTTTACAGTCAAAGAGCTAAACATTGAAGATGTTTTGGACTTTAAAAATTAGTGGTAAAATGTATATAAAAAAAAAAAACATGTGTATTAACTGAATCGTATAGAAAAAAATGTTCCATAAGAACAAAAACGAAATCATTCGCGCCTTCGACATAATAAGTTTTAAGTATGATTCAGATAAAAAAGGTACTATCATATCAGAGGAACTTATTGATGGATTCATTAAACATTCATTCATACTAAGGGAAAAACCCAGCTTCTGTTTGCCTTCCATCAGCCAAGGCTTATGATTTAAGAGTACCTACCTATTAATGGTTAAAACAAGTTCAGGATAGCAATCTGGAAGAGCATTTGCCATTTTATCTGAATTTATTTAGTTGGCCAACTGCAATTGTTGAAGTAAATCCAGATGAGAATATTAAAGAATATGATCCTTAAATTTATTAATACATGCAAAATTAAAACATTTGATATGTTAAAAAGTTAATGTTTAACTGTAGTTTGCAATAATAAGGAATACAAAATATGATTAACATGATTGTTTTGTTAAAATTATACACCACTATCCCTGTTTCTTGCTAAAACAACATAAGTCAAAAACAGTGTTCCAGGTAATTTTCATTATTAATAATGATAAACTGTGAAGGTTATTTGACAGTTCAATCTTTTAAAATACATATACTATATTGAGCCCAAAAAAGCCCTTGCTTATTTTGTTTAATAAAACGGTCTTATGAGGTTTTTGAAATAATCGATTGAATTCGATATGACAATAACAAAGGCAAATATAAATAATCTTTTATGTTCTAATTCGTTAATGCTTTGAACTCAAGTATTAAGGACTTAAGTCAGAAAACAGCATTTTTGGTTTGATAAGTTTCTGTTTGTTCTCTTTCGATTGATGCCAACAATATAAATCTAAAGAAAAAAGTCAATGAACTGCCCTCGATCGACAAACTTTAATCTTATTTTCTGAAAAATTATTATTTCTGATCAAGAGTTATTGCTTAACGTCACAGAAAATACAAGGATAAACGTTGTGATAAGCAATTTTACTGCTAATAAACTAAAAGCATTTGGGGTCTTTAGAACGAGTTTTTGCCATTTTTAATTTACTCTTTTACGTACAAAGATTAATATGTCGTCTCTTTTTTCTAACATACATATCTTGTAAGCTTAACCTTAACTTTCATATATACCTATGTGCATATGTATCTAAAAAATTTTTGTTTGCTTAACTGTTAGACCAAAAACTAAGTTTTTGTTACCATATCAAATCTCAATGCTTTATTAACTTGACCAATCTTGATTTAGTTAAGGCCTAAATATAAAACAATTACTATAATAACATACAATTTTTGTTTGTATTCTCTGATAGCAATGTCTTCAACCCCCCCACAAAAAATAACAACAAAGTTTTTTTTTTTATTTTTTAATTTAAAGTGGCACAATATGTCAATTTATTTAAAAGGATGATAAGAATGGCCACAATCGCTTGTGGCCAATGTTTTTATTTTTTTAGTTTAATAATTAAAAAAATGTTTTGTATTCACATTTAAAATGCAGTTACTTGTTGTTGTGGTAGTCTGCGTCGATAAGACATAAATAAAGTGAAAAACCGAATTGGCGGAAATTATTCAAATTATAAACTTGAATTAACAAAAATAATTTTTTACTTTGTTTTTTAAAATTCAATTCACGTTGATTTGAACATTTATATTTTTAAATTGGCTTTTACTTATGGGAAAAGTAAATAAAATGCACGACTGGATCGCACGAACTTGCTCTTATGTAAAAGTACTTTGGAATTTAAAATACATTTTATAAATATAAAACATGAATTTAAAATGAAATTGCCGTGTGATTTCTAGAAAAGTATGAATTTATGCAAACAAACTTTAAAAAATCGTTTTATTATTAAATAAATAAATTTTTTATATAAGAAATTTCTTTAAAATTTTTCAAGAAAAAAATGTGGGATGCGAATTTTAAGTATTTAATAATATTGATTTTTGGAAATAATTTCAAAAAATAATCTATCATAGGTTTTGAAGATATTGATTTTTCAAAAAAAAAAATTTTTTCAAAAAAACCCAACAAATAATTTTTCGAATATTTTTATATACAATATTATTTTAAACTTAGGGGGACTCCTGCTGAAAATTTTTGGTTAAAATCGTTAGAGCCGTTAATGAGAAAATCGAAAATCAAAAAAACGGTTCTATGACAGGTACCGTTAATAACATTTTGCCCCAAATTTTTTTTTTACCAAAACGTAGTCCATGTCCATAATATCACACCTAATTTTTTTTATCAAAATCGTTAGAGCCGTTTTCGAGATAAATAAGATTTTTCATTACGGGTGTATGGGGGGTACCGTTAGTTTTAGAGCTAAAAAAAAAATTTCAATTTCCCCTCTAGGGAATCACCGAAGACCCATAACTACCGAGTTTGAAGAAAATAGGTCCAGTGGCTTAGGCTCTAGATCGAGGTACAGACATACAGACAGACAGACAGACAGACAGACAGACAGACAGACGGAATTGCCGGACCAACTTTATTCGTCTTCGCTATCATCGTAATGTCAACTTTGATCAAAATCTCGAGTTCGATTTTTTTTCCAAATGCAGAACTTGCCCTATAGTACCTATATCGCAAGTAAAAAGTGACCACACTGCAGGAGAAAGGCTGGGAAACTAAATATCATCTTTTGATTTTTTTTAAAGAACATTTTGTGAAGCTTGTACGTTTTAAATAATTACTCTGCTGCCTACATGAATATTTATATATGTATAAAGCATTTACATACATATGTATATGTGTGATTCTCAGCAGTCTAGCCCTGTCGCGCCGAATTAGCTCTAAAGTATGCCGTTTTGATATCAAAACTCGTTTTAAATTGTAGATGGAAATGATATGGCGAATTGGGGACATATCTTCACGGAGTCGTTCAGTTTGGATTGAGTTTAAGAAAGGATACAATACCCTTTGATAAGTCTTATTATTGTGGTATGACGTATGATTACTTTATCACAATCATCAATAATCGGAACACTCACTCTACCGGACCACCCACTACAAACACCCGAAACCATCTTCACTGTGCCAAATCTCCTTCGAAGATATAGTCCATTTATTAACCACTTTCTCTTATATATGTATAAGAACTGTCAGAGATAGTGACCTTCTGCATTTTAATTAACACTTTATTGTTTATTATTAACTTTAAACTAGATCGCTTAAATTACTTAACTATGTATGAATATTATGGCATAGCGGCCTATTCTCCCTCTTAATGGCTTGACGGCCAAAACTAGACTCCCTCTTAAAATTAAGTTTTCCTTAGTCTTCGGTTTTCTTTTGCACCATTTATCCTATCGTTCGTACTGTCTCGTTCTCTACCTATGTTGTAGTGTTTGTGGATCGTCACCTTCCCACATAAGGATAATATATCTTCGAACCATCGGTGTACTACTCTATTGCATTTGATATATTCCCACTGTTTGTTTCTTAACTTCGATTGACAGTTTCTTACTAAGTTGTGTTTTTAAGTAAAGTAATACGATTTTTTGATGGGTGGATGACCTCCAACTTTGCTGTATGGACACTTATATCAATTCATGCCCTTGTGGTTTTTCTATGGCTTTCCTAGTTGTTAATAATTCAGTTTTATTGTGCCATGCAAACCTGCTATAATGATGGGTCTAACTATAATGGTGCACATTCATCCTGAGAATTTTTTGGTTACAACCCCATGATTTGCCCGCAAATCTGGTTTTCCCAGCGATTATTTCTATGTTAATTTTTTTGTTGGACATTCTGTTGATGAGATTTTAATTAATTACAACCCTGCAATACAAACGCTAAGCTAACTTTAATCATATTCTAATTTGTACCTATTCGAAAGCCTTTGCAACAATTGTAATGTTTTTTTTTTTTCTAATTTAAACAATTCAAAACTAAATCGCCCAAACCACATCATTAGTGTTCCAAGTTTTTTCAAGAAAAGCTTTGTAAATCTATAATAGTTCCCAAAACATAAAACCCACTGTTTACTGACTTTCTGAGGATCCTGTTGAACCAAAAAAGTATGCACCCACTTTGTTGCTATCAGTCTTTGCAAAAACCATAACAAGAAATCAAATTTGTTCTTGGTTCCCCCCGATAACGTGAGTCATATGCTTTAAAACATCCAATGTTATCCGCTTACATCAAACTTGTCACCCAGATAAAACATCATAGTTTTGCATTAAAACTTGCCAGACTCATTGTACTCTTTTTTGTATTCGAAAGTGTATTGTGTTTATGAGGCCGATGGCCCGCCTGCCGTTTTTCTCTCCCACCAACAGCAAGTATTTCTTTTGTTGCTTCGTATGCGTTCAAAATGTGTTATTTATATTAACTAGGAAGCTGACCATAATTCTCACTCTCTCTCTCGATTGCCGCCACCGGCGCGGTGCTGTGTGTAGTGTAGTGCTCAGTGTTCTGTTCAATGCATTTCACAGGTAATCAGATGATTTTCAACTAAAAATAGATTTTTTCGTCAACCACCAAAAGACAAGAATCTTCAACTGTCACCATTTACTTTTAATTTCTTTTTGGTTGATCTTCTATGTGTTACTTTTATCCAGGAAAAAAATGTATATCACACATCACAAAAAATTACTGACTCATTCATCTCGTTTTAAAGCGCTGATCATAGACGAGTGCTTTATATTGTTTCCTCTTAAGAGAAAACATTATTTTTTTAGTAAACTAATGAATCAGTTTTTATAACTAAGTCAATGAGATGTGAGGAACTTCATCAGAGCTAAATGAAGTATTTCTGGCTTTAATTTTGTTTATTTTTTTATGGCGCGCTAGATGAATGTGATCGTGATGGGAGGATTACATACAAATATTATTCCTTTCTGACGCAGTCAGGTTTTTTTTTTGTACTTCGTACCTGGGTGCTCTCTGTTATTCAATCATGAACACCTAACATTTTATTTGAGTATATTCTCGCTTGCGATTGATTTAAGTAAATATTTGTTAATATATTGCTCTGTGAAAACAAATCTCAGTTGACGTTGATCACAGTTTCTGAATTAAATTGTTTCTCGCAACAAAATATCAAAAAATATATTTATTTTTTTTTTTTAATTATTACTAATTTTCACATTCCAGTTGTTTGTTTAAATTGTTTGAGGAAGAAAGTGAATAGCAGCAGCCGCAGCAGCATCAGTAAAAAATGGGTACAACTTTGTCAGAACCTATAACAGCTAAGGAGTCATCCTATTGTCAAAATGAGCAATATCGTGTTGGATCGAGTTGCATGCAAGGTTGGCGTATAAGCATGGAAGATTCGCATACGCACATCCTATCGCTGCCCGACGATCCTGGTACTTCATTCTTTGCTGTTTATGATGGGCATGGTGGCGCTACGGTTGCGCAATATGCGGGGAAGCATTTACACAAATTTATAATAAAAAGACCGGAGTACGAGGAGGATATTCAATCGGCCTTGAAACAGGTAAGAAGGTTTTACATTGTACTTGTCTCAGATTGCTAATGTTTTTCTTTGTTATTTGTTCTAGGCTTTCCTTGATATCGACTCAGAGATGTTATACAACGAATCTTGTGGCGAACAAATGGCTGGTTCCACTGCTGTGGTTGTGCTAATCAAAAATAATCGACTATATTGTGCCAATGCGGGCGATTCTCGAGCTATAGCCTGTGTAAATGGTGATGTTGAGGTTCTATCGCTGGATCACAAGCCAAATAATGATGCCGAAACAAAACGTATCTATGAAGGTGGCGGCTGGGTGGAATTCAATCGTGTCAATGGCAATTTAGCCTTGTCGCGTGCATTGGGTGATTTTGTTTTCAAAAAGAACGAATCCAAGAAACCCGAAGAACAAATTGTCACAGGTGAGTTATTGTTTTGTTTTTTCCTTTGTTTATTTGATTTTATGAATTTGATAATTTAAAACTAGAGACGATAACGAACGCGCTTATCTGTGTGGGGAGCTTATTTTAATAAAAGCAGTCCATAACACAGTCGGAGCTAAGACGAAACTTATTGTTATCGTACCTAATTGAAATTGAAATCAAAAGATAGCTGAAGGGCAGACAAAACCAACCAAAAATATGTAGATTTTCTTTTCACACCAATGTCAATGAAATCTTTTTTCCACGAAATTTCAAATTATTTTCGTTATAGAATTAACCTGAAAAAAAAAGGTGTCATGTTCATTGACACCACCTACGGATTACATGGAAAGCTTTTTAAATATTTCAAAAGCCAAGAGTAGGTGTTCAGATGGAAATAGGTTTGACTGGCGTGAGTTGGGTATTAATTAGGCGTTTTAGATATGCTTAAACAAACAGGACAAATTATTTCAAAAACGTTTTTATCTCAAGTATTATTTTTTTTTATTTTGTTTGTTCTGAGAATCTAATAATTTCATATGACTTTTTTTGACATTAATCATATTAATATATCTAGCAAATTCTTTTTATTTACATTGTTCATTAAAGTAATGTTCAGTGAGGTTTTTATGTCCATTTTGGAATGGAAAAGCACAACATTTCTCTGTTCAATGAGATATTTTTGTTCTAAACTGTTCTGACTAATAAATAAATAGAAGGTCATAACGGCTCGCAGAGAGCCTTAACCTAGTGACTTACAATTCCAACCATTCCTGTGCTCGTGTTCACAGGAATGGACGGGACCTAAAATTTTCTGCCGAATTCTAACGGCTAATGAGTAGCAGTTTGTATGACAAGAGATTTGTCAATTCCTCGAAAGAGGCAGTACACCCCCTGAATTTTTTTTTACATCGGCTGAGAATCTGTTCTGATTATTGTTCATTAAGTCTGTCTGGGATAGTTAAGAGTAGCATTTGAACTTGCTTTTTAGTCAGAAAAGGTAGGAGTTGTTAAAATCTGTTGTTGTTATAAGTTTAATGAACATAGTTTATTTTTGATTGATTTGTCTGTGCCTGTCTAACTCTTCTCAAAAGTGTTTTTACTTTGATTTTGTGGTTTTGATTTTTAACTCTTTGGGGGGACATTAAAATTCTAACAAATATGTAATAACTTCTGAGTGCGTTCATTTATCACAATATATTTTTTATTACTTCTACATTTCAAGGCCTTATCCTAAAAAATTAACAGAACTTATATTACATGCAATCTAACATTATTTTAAATTTGTGAAGTCGTTATTTTGTTATCTGTCAAAGGGAAACAATAGATCTAAAATCATCTTACATCTTAATGAGCACCTCGTAAAACAGAAAAATCAATGCACAAATTGAATATGCAATATTTCGAAAACTTGGCCTTTTTTCAGCTTGCCTTTTTGCGGTTTTAAACACTATTTGAAAGATAAGTACATGTTGGAACCATCACTAAAGATAGTACTCCATCCCTGAGATTTAAGAATTGATGTAATTTCAAGGTAGATCTTATGATATACTACCCTGCTTGTGTTGTTTTTCAGATACTTAAATAGGTCCAGTGGAATTGAAGTTGACTTTATGTTCCCAGGTGAATAAGTTTGTTTCGTTTGTTTCAAACATTCAATAAAACTGCCAGTCTTTCTTGCAAATACTGATAACCTTGGCCATGGTAGAAGGTATGCGTTTGGTTTATAATTGAGTTTGAAAATGAAAGTTCGGGTATAAGTTTAATGACTACTTCTTCTTGTGTTTGTTCAAAAGAAGGGATTACAGCTTCCGTCAGAATGTTTTGAATGCGAGTTGTACGGTATGCATTGATGCTTCTTCTGGAGGCTTGATGATAAACTGGTTTCAGGATGTTAATTGTAGTTTTTGGAGAGTTCCCATACAAAAATAAGCCATAATCTATTTTACTTAAGACTAGTGATCGTGATATGTTGCAAAGGGTGTTAATATGTACATTAAGTTTTTTACTCGATAAATAGTTTATAACTTTTGTTCTTTCAGCTAGACTCTTTTTTAATTCTAAACAGTGGGGTTTCGAGTTATATTTACTGTAATCCTAAAATTTATAGATTTTTTTCTTTTTTCTATGTCAACATTATTCAATTAAAATTTACAAGAAAGTTTACCAAAAAAATGTCTTACATTTGAAGTTGTGCTTCAAATGTCTAAATTTCATTGATTACATTTGTAAAAATAGTTTTTATACTCGTTTTGCAGAATCTAGTAGCGCCTTTGCAGTTACTCTCGAGATTGGAACTTTGTTAAGTAATAGAATTTTGCCAGATTTTACATCTATTTTCACCACCGAAGCCACTCGCAATAACAGAAGCCATTAACACTTCGCTTAAATCGGAAAAAAAAAATTATATGCTCTGATAGTCTTTCAGCACTCCACGCAATAGCCAACCCAACCACAGTTCGATTGTTATAAATAATGGTGCTTATTTTGACATTCTCTTTCGTTAGAAAGTGAGTCGAATTCGTTGAAACTTAATTTTGAGACTCGGCGATTAGAATGTTAATCGAACAAATCGAAAGTTCACCCAATCCATAGAAAGTTTATTCATTTGCGAAAGCTAATTCAATTTTGACATTCGAAAGAATAGAATTAAATGTCATTTTGTGTCGTTTGAATTTTTCTGTCGAGTAAACAACAAAACATGCAAGTTTTTAATTATTTCATGGAAAACAAATTACTTTTATTAATTTTTTTGTTGTTTTATGTTTAAAAGTCGCATTCCAACTGGACAAACCGCGAACAAAAGGAAAAGTTTAATCAAAATAGTGGAAGAAAACCCGGAGGTAGCAGAGTTTTTTTTTACCACCCGCGTTGATACGGAAAGCATCCACTATCCTTCACCTCTGCAATTCTTCAACACCATCTTCATTTATAAGCAACACAAATGCCATAGTTTTATTTTTTATTTATTATTTTATGTTTTTATCAAAGAAATTTAAATTATTAAACAATAAACAACACAATTACAACTAAACAAAGATTTCACTTTTCGGTTTTGACATTTCACAAACACTTCTCTTTTGTTTTTGATATTTTAGTGTGACCAAGTGTATACGAAAAAAAATAAAAATTTAGAACGCGTCATGAACAACTTATTTTTTTTTAAGAATAGTTTCAAAACAGCTGAGTTGACACAAAAAATGTAATAAATATGTAGTTCTTTATGGTTAAACTTTACTTTATAATGAAAAAGTGTATTATTTATTTTGTTTCTTGATTATTTATCCAACACCTATAAAATGTTTAGAAACAAAAAAAATGTAAAACGGTCATACTAATTCAAATAGAAATATAGTAAATGTCAAACAGCTGACAATGAAAATGAATCTTTTTTGAAGTTCATTTTATGCTATCTTTCGCAAATGAATGTTATTCGTTCGAATCTCAAAATTAAGAAAGTTCATTCGAAGGAATAGAATCATTCTAACGAATAGACTATTCATGAGAATGTCAAAATAAGCATGAATATTAGAGAAAACAATATAAAAACCATAACACACTCAAAATTATGTGGGTACGTAACAACATCGGGATAGAAGGAAATGAATTTTCTGGCCACGAAGCAATTACATATATCTAGCAAATCCTTTGTCTACCTCGGTAATATCTTCTCCAAGCGATGTGAATCCTGACGTTGCAACCAAACTCTGTATTCCAAAATAAATACAAATTTAAAAAGCCTAATATACCCAAGTTTAATGACAAATCTTAACACCACCTTCTCTTCTCAAGTATTTACTTGTAATTAAAAATTACACTGGTAAACACTGTTTTTGTCACACGAACTTTGTTATGATTTTCGTTATGTTGATGTATTCTCATTAAAAATATATAACAGTTTTGTTTCTATCACATCCAGTTTTCTTGTGACAGCTACATATTCATTTCTGACCTTATATACGTTTCTTTGCTTAAAAAACTGCATTTAGTCGACTGTGTAACTATTGTGATTGCT
This sequence comes from Chrysotoxum bicinctum, assembly GCA_911387755.1. Lineage (NCBI taxonomy): Eukaryota > Metazoa > Arthropoda > Insecta > Diptera > Syrphidae > Chrysotoxum > Chrysotoxum bicinctum. The sequence continues at coordinate 210,613,676 of OU426989.1, read as the reverse complement.
AATTTACATTTTATTTACGTTAGTTAGATCGTAAATATGCCACGAGAGTGGCAATCCGGACAGTTTTTGTTATTCGTATGTGTGTGGAAAATTAACTTTTACATCTCAGCGTCGAAATTTCACATCACTAATTGAACAGCGCTGTTTAGACTATTTTGGTTTTCCTGTAAGGAATCAAGACAAACCCTGGGGTGGAATCGGTTAAAGTGATAGTTGGTTGTGATTGTCATTTTGACAATCGATCTCTCTATATTTCTTTATTAATATGAGGGAGACAGCTATACTCAAAATGACAATCACAATCAACTATCACCTTAGCCGATTCCACCCCTGGGTTCCACATAAATGTTGTGTAACGTGTGTGAGGCTCCAATTAGGTTGGACGAAACAAGAAGAAAAATTCCCCAAACTCAGCGAGGCGAAAATCAAAGAGGGAATATTTGTAGGTTCACAAATACGGCAATTCATGAAGGATAAGAGCTTTGAAGAAAAACTAAATGATCAGGAAAGACTCGATTGGAAATGTTTTCTGAATGTTGTTCAAACTTTTCCAGGTAACCATAAAGCGGAAAATTACAAAGATTTAATAAATGAACTTATGATATCATATAAAGCTTTGGGGTGTAATATGTCCTTAAAAATACATTATGCTGGACTCTCATCTGGATTCCTTTCCAGCAAATTTGGGTGCTGGGAGTGACGAACAAGGTGAGAGGTTCCATCAGGGCATTTCCTTAATGGAGAAGCGCTATCAAGGGAAATGGAGTCCAGGAATGCTAGCAGACTGTTGTTGGATACTTAAAAGGGACCTACTAAACGCCAAATATTCAAGAAAATAATAAGTATTTATTAGATATTAGGAAATAATTCTGTAAGTGTGGCTGATTTTTGTACTTTATACGAAAATATATGTTTTGATGTCACAAGAAAACCTGATGTGTATATTTTTTTTCATTGATATATTATTGTTTGGTGGCCCTAATATATTCAAAATTTGATATAAGTTTTCATGTGACAAAAAAAAATTACAAATTTGTTGACCAGTGTTATATGCAATTAAATAATAATAATTGAACTGTTATACAAGAGGTCGGGCCGTCTGGGTTCACTTTTCAACCGCTGCCACCTAAAAATAAAAAAAAAATCCATGATAATGCCATTTGCTAGCAAAAATATCTCTTGACATGAAAAGTGCTTTTCACTTAAACATTCAGCATGGGCAAAATATTGTAAAATTTATTATTGGGGTATATATTCTACTTCTATTTTAATTTTGTGTAATTAATATACATACTCGTATAATTTTGTTTTTATATATGTACTTTAAAAAATAAATATTTTTATTTTTTCGCAACAGCTTACCCCGATGTTGAAACCCGAGAAATAACCGAAGACTATGAATTCCTAGTGCTTGCCTGTGACGGAATCTGGGACGTTATGACCAACCAAGAAGTTATTGATTTCTGTCGCGAACGCATTGCCAGCGGCAAGCTTCCCGAAGAGATTTGCGAAGAACTCATGACTCATTGCTTGGCACCCGATTGTCAAATGGGTGGACTTGGTGGCGATAATATGACCGTGGTTCTTGTCTGTTTCCTACACAATAAATCCTACGAGGATTTAATAGAACGTTGTGCGTCCAGCACTTCCACTTCGAACAACACCAACAATACTGCAACCAACAAATGGGAATTAAAGAAAATTCCTGTCTAGTAATAATGATAAAAAAATATCCAAACATTCTCCATACTCTATTTTATATGCATATATATTATATATTTTACGTTACTTAATGATTGTGTTCGTTTTAGCTTTTCTTTTCTCAAAAAAAAAAGAAGATTATTTTTGAAAATATCCTTAACGAAACGAGATATTTCTACCGTGAGCAATTATAAAATCTTATTTTCGTTTTTTTTTTTTCTTTAAAGTATGGACAGACGGAATTCATGTTCATTGTCTGCTTCAAAAATTATACACCTACACACAAATGCATATGTTTTCTTTTCTAAATTAGAAATTTTGTACATAAAAAAAAAAAATAATAAAAAACATAATTAGTAATACAATATAAAAATACAAGTGCCGCATGTGTTTGGCTATTAAGATCTATAAATTAATATGCTGCAAGAGTGATGAAATGTTGAAATGTTTATTAAGACACACTAAAGAACAAAACCCATAACCTTTCGATGTAATTCCAAATCTTCAAGACTTAAGAAAATTGATTTCGATTTCTTCTCTTGGTTACAACGATTCTGCCTTTTTCCTCTACAAAATGAATCAAAACAATTTTAACAAAAAAAAAAAAGAAAACTCTTTTAAGAGAAATGTGCCTATATTGATTTTGCATTGTATAACATTTCAATACGTATCAAAAGTTTGTTTTATTTTAATTAATTTACGTTATATGTGTCTATCTTTTTCATTTTTTTGTTTAATACTTTTTATTTTTTTTTATTTTTATGAATCATTTTCTTTTACTTTTGTAGATAAATGAAATGTGTAAATTGATTATAAGTGCAGAACCTAAGACCTAAGAACCTTACAATAAAACAAATAAAACATAATAATGTAGATTAATACAAAAAACGCAGTTCGTCTTTTATTGTCATGGATTTATTTTCAGAAAGGCGTTATTATCCAAATGGAGAGTATTATATTGTATATTTGCTGGACACGATTCCCTTAGAATTATTTATAAACATATACGAGTATACATACAGCTGTGTTCAAAAAATAGGAGTGACTAGTTGATACAAAAATTCATCATTGTACTGACGCTTATAGTCAAAGTTTGGTGGTTGTCTGACATATTGTCTTGAACCAGTTTCACCAAATAGTTCTTAATCTCTTCAGCTCACAATATGGTTCGCCGTTTTTCTGCAGGCCAGTTGACATGGCAAAGGAGCGCCTCTAAATTCATTTTTGTCAACATTGGTACTTTTCGCGGATTTCTAGTATTCAATTTATTCTGCAATAAGTGACACGATATTGACTCACTCACTCACAGATAAACCGAGGTCTTGTTGAATCTTGATTGAGGAGGTAAGAGGATTTTTTCTGTTGCAGTGAACTATGCGACAAGTTGTCTTGCATTTTCGGCCACGGTTTTGGGTGTTTCTTTATATTTTAGGGCTTTAGAATTATCATATTTGAATGATTTCAAGAAAAAATTTTGTGTTTTAATTCTAACTTAAATTTGATCCCGAATTGCCACATCTCTCAAAAAAAAAGTTTAAATAAATTTTGTAACAACACTTCTATTTGAACACAACTGTATATGGCTGAATTTAATTTGACGAAACTATTTTTTATACTAATCTGTTTTAATTAATTATAACTGGACCATTTCACACATGTAGATCCTCCAAAATTTTGTTTGCTTTGTTTTAAATCAAAAGGATTCACACAGTAACCTTGGGGTGGAATCCCGTAAAGTGATAGTCGATTGTCAATTTTTTTACTGTCAACACGACAATCAATCATTTGAGTGATCACTTTACTCTTACGCGATACGGGCTCTGGTGTTATTCAGACAATAGAACCAGCCGAATCCATGTAAGAGTACAAACAGAGTGGAGTGGAGAGCAAAGCTGCGAAATTCATCAGACAAAAAAGCAAAGAGCACGAGAGGAGAGCAAGGATGAAGCATAGCCCGAGTGAGCAGCAAGGAGCAAAAGTAAAGTACAACAAGTAAGAGTCATTGGTTAGTTTATGTGTCCGTTTTTTTTGGTTAGGACTGCTGAATAAGTCGAAGGGGCTGTTCCTTTTCTCAAGAGGATTTCACCGATCATAGGAGGGGGAGGTGGCCCCATCAACTAACTGACGCTCATGTTCAGCGCAATAGTGGCACTTGCTGGCGTATAAGTTTGGTGCCCGTTCTCCGTTTGATGCAGCTCCTACAAGAAACACGTTTGTCGTTCAGACGTTTTCGTTCGTTCTATCACTGTCGCCCTGGAATCTTTGTATGTCCTTTGACAGTGGTTGGAAGTGATTTCCAATCTGCCTGGTTGATTGAGCTTAGGAATTTTCAAGCCACTTGGTAGCAATAATAAATTTCAACAGGTTTTTTTGAAGAAGTCTCTCTAGGAGCCTGTTTCTCAGATGATATAGCGCAGGGCAGTGACATAGGTAGTGAGGAGTATGTATCCCCTCGTCCCTACATTTTCTGCATAAGTCGTCCGTTCTGAGTTTCAGCTTTTTTTGTGGTGGCCCAGTTGGTTGTGTCCGGTGGTGATGCTCACGAGAAGAGATAGACTTTTTACTCAGTTGAATGATATTCTCGTGCATCTGTTCGTTGAAACTAGGCCAGTTTTCTGGAGCGAGCTCCATCTCTTGTTTCTTGTAGCTAGAAATTTACTCTCGAGTACCTGTTTAATATTAGAAGGTGCGACCTGCACTGTTGCGTCTACCTTATTAAGATCAAGTGTTGATTCTATTCTTGGGACAGCACTGTGACCAGCCTGATTAGAGAATACAAAGCGATTCGTTTTCAATTCGATATCTCCTTTTCGACTTGCTTCGATTTTATCAATTATAAAAATAGAAGCGAGTCGTAAATTAAACTTCTAAGATCAGATTATTGACAGATAAATATTTATTTTTTAAACAAAATTATTTGTGCAAGGTGCAAGAAAATTCAAATTTAAAGATGGACCATAATTGTTTTCAAGTATAATAAATCCTTCTGCCCGAATCATCCCGAACGAATAAGGCAAAAATTTTGTTTCATCAACGGTTCATCACCTCTCGGACGCGTATTGTTTAAATGTAAAGTCTTATGCACTTTCTTAGCATAATCCAAATGTTTTTACTTTCATGCCATTCTCGCACGTTTTTAGGTCGAGAACTACGACTATTTCCTCTTCGGGTTGTCATTGAATATGTTGATTATTTGGGCCCCCTCCTGTTATACATATGCAATAAACCAAATGTCACTTTCGCCCGTCGATACACCAATCCACCAAACAAAACCTATCGAAAATTCATGCGTTAAAAATGAAAATCTCATTTCACATTCGATTTGGAAAATAGGGCGAATGTAGAACGAAAGAGGTGAAAGCGAAAGCAGTAATACTAAACTTTATTTTCGCCACCTAAAACGATTCTCTTCGTATTCCCTAATCAGATCCAAGGAACTCAACAGAGCCTTATATTGTTCTGCATACCAAGAATCCCCAGCTCTTGGCGACAGTAAGTTACAAGCTTCGATTTGATTAAAAAACTCAACTATCATGCTACTCGTCCTATTGTGATCAACAAGTAACGATTTTTATCTCTGCCTTTTAGAACAGTTTATCATATTTTGTCTAAGATATAGATTTCCAAATTTCAAACTAACATTGTATGTACAACTCTCTAAGAATTCAAAAACACTTAGTACTCACCTCATCCCCTAAAATCGTTTATTCTTGAAAAATGAAACAACTTGTATTTTGTCTTTTCTCCTTTAGTTTTTTTTTTTTAATAATATTAATACACATTATATTCATTTCACTTTATATCATTCCTTAACTTTCCCATAACCATTCATTCTTGCAAAAATAAAAACAAAGAATTTTTAACAAAATTAGAAAAGGGGAACTTAAAACAATGTATTTTTGTTTTTATAATATCTAATTTTCTTTTTGTTGCTCTGCTACCAGTTGTTTTTTCTTTGTTGTTTACTTATAAATACTTGTTTTTTTTTTTTTTTGTATATGAACTATATTACAATTAATATTTTTTATTTTGTTTTAATGTCCCATTTAACGACATTTAGCTACCAAATATAAATAATGAATAACACATAATATCTTTTAGTCCTTTTTTTACACGATTTGTTTTATAATGATTTAAATGTAATTAGGTTCCCTTACGTTTGCTAGTGTGTGTTACCATAAATTTCATAGTCCTTAGCATCTATTAGTAATAAGAATATAATTTGAATTTTGTTTTTTATTTCTTTGTATAATATTCTATATATATATATATCTATATATTTTTTGTCATACTTATTTTTATCAATTTTATACAAAAAATACTTCTTAGACCTAATTTATTACTTAAACATAATGTCTACACTTTAGAAGTGTATTTTTATTATTTTTGGTTTATATCCCTATAACAAAAGTATTTTTTTTATAATTTATTTTATTGTTTTCTATTAATACCCTAATAACTAATTTTAACACGTACAATTATTTAAAAACTAATTTTAAAATGATAAGCAAATGTGATGGTTTTCATTGAATTTGCCTGGCAAATAAATGATTTGTCGTAAAATAAATTTTCAACACATTTTTTTGTTTATAAATATTTCCTAGTTTATTTTTTATTTTTAATTTGTTTTAATTTTAATCACTAATTTAAAAGCACTTGTCGAAGATATATATAATAATAATTCATAAATATGTAGTAATGATAATAATTATGAATGTATATACTATGTATGTATGTAATTGTTGATCATTTTGTTTCGTTATAGATTTTTATTTTATAAAAAAAAAACAATAGTTTTAAAGTATAATGCATATAGTTTTTGATATCGAATTAAAAATTGAAAAATTGATTGTTAGAAAGTTACAAAAAAAAACTAAATATTTGATTTTTTTTGTTTAAATTGAGAGTTTGATAGACATTTGCGAACGAGCAAGCATGAAATTCGTCATTTACATTTTTTTGTTTTTATTTATATACCTACTTAATATGTAAAAAAAAAATATTTTATGGAGGATTAATTTTTTGTTTTTATCTGAGTATAATTATCAAAATAAATTTCTATGCACAGTATAATATTTATGTATGTATCTATATTTTTGTGTAGTCAATTGAACAATTAATGTTTTACACCTAAAATTCTTCATATATTTTTTAAATAATTAGTTACATATGTAAGATATCTATACAATTTTTGTTAGTTTTTAATCTCATATCTATTCGTTTTTGTTTTCTATTGTTATGTTTAGGCCTCTTTCACATCGATATTGTTTTAAATACTGAACTTAGTCAAAGAGTTATAATTTAAACAATAATTTTAAATTACATTAACGTATCATCAGTTGTTAGACCAAATAACAGATTTTGTTTTTTAAATCAATGCAAATAAAAACTAAGGCTAAAATAATAAAATCTAAAAAAATCAAAATCAGATTCTTTTCTTTAGTGTTAAATTTAAACAAAGGGGTTCTTGATGCAGTGATGTATTGTGAATGCCTCGAAAATTGTCAGCCGAAGTCTGTTATAGCCAATAGGTTCAGTTTTTATTTGTTGAAGAAAATATATAAACGAAGTTTATTGACAAGCTTTTGACGAAATTTAATTTATCAATAATATATCTTCAACAAAAGTATACTTAAACCCTTTGACTATGAAAAGCCCGATTTTTGTTTTAAGAACGCCTGAAAACAATTTACTTTATTTTTTGATTTGTTAAGGGCTAAAATTGAAAAACTTTCTTACAATATTTTGTCCGTCTTTCATTCAAATAAAGCAATAGAGAATGCGAAACAAAAATACATAATATACATAACTCAAAAATCAATTATATGAAAAAGTGATAAGTATGAAAGGTACATAGTTCAACTTCATCAAAAACAAAACAAAAAACAAAATCAAAAGAAACATGTTTGATTGAAGCGTGTTACCTTAAAAAAACTTGAAGAGAATTCACTATAACTTGAACAGTTACGCATCTCCAAATAGGCAGTGCATCTAACAAAGATCCAGTTTATAAAAAGAAAATTATTCCTGTTTGATATGAAAAACGTAGGAAACTTGACATTTTCCATAACTTTTGGGATGATGTTAAAACTTCTTAAATTAACTTTTTCATAACTTACCTGTTACAATAATATTGCAGATTTTTTTATATTTATAGTATACATTTTAACACTGATCTTTGAGATCGTTATTTTCAAATTCAAAATATATAACATCAACTAATCAAAGCAAAATTGAGTTTCTCTTTTAATACAAAATTACTCCCATTTCAGCCGTTCGGATTCAGCAGAAAACTCCCCTTGAGCTCTGACAATAAATTGCACACAGTATTCGTTGAAAGTTGTAAATCACTACGTCGTGGTTCTTCACGAGCTGTCGTGCCACCAAATTTATTTACCACTTTATAATGGGAAGGGGACAAAATCCCGAATGCCAGAACATCACTAATTCCAATATACTATATATATATTCAAGATTGAATCCCGAACTTAAATATTTTTTTAAGTAATAATTCAGTACTTTTAAAGAAATCTGTTAATTTTCGCTGCTTTCAAATTAAAGTCTAATCAGCCTTATCACAGACCCCGTCGTAATAGATTCGTAGTACGAACCCCGAAAAAAAGGTATCATCGCTCCCGTCGTACTAAAAAAAATTTGCTACGAAATTCGGAGTTCGTGAATAATGGTATCACTAGCCCCGAATGAATAGGAAGTTGGGCAGTTTTTTCTACGAAGAGATATTTTGATCGGAGCTCAACTTAAAACGAAACACAAATATAATTAAGCGAACGAAGATAAAGGAATTGCAAATAAAATATATAAAAACAATTTTTATTATTATTTTCATGTGAATTTGTTTATATTTTTTATTTTTTGAAGGGCAAATAAAGTAAATACAAACAAATATTGGTATCCTTCCGCAATGAATCTCATTTTTAGTGTTTGTCTTCTTGGCGTATTTTCTACAATGGTATTTATTTTTAACGACCAACAAAATTAAAATCAAATCAAAAGATGAACAACGGAAATTTATTTATTTTTTCACATTTTGACGCAAATCAACTGATTTTGAAACTCCGAAATTCGGAAAATGTTTTTTGATTCCGTTCGGGGCCTATGATGTAAATTTATTCGTATTCGTAGCGTAACAAAATTTTCGGGGATTTGTTACGAGGGACTCTGTGATAAGGGTGAATATCTCTTCGATAGTCGTTTAAACCCCTGTTTTTAGCTTTGTTTTTTCAAAAAATTAACTTTTTCCATTTTTATTCTGTTCTTAAGAACATCTTGAATTCTAAGATTTTTAGATTATTTTTGATTTTGTAGGTGGCATTCAACTTCCCAACTTTTTTTTGATTGTTAGAATCCCGAAGGACTCAGTACTTTTTTAGGTACCTATTTAAAATTATTTCAAAAAAAGTGGGTCTGTAGGCAAGTTCTTTCAAAATCCACTTTAAACATCGAATTCAACTAATATCTTCCAATAAGCGTAAAAACTAACAAACAATTAAAAACAAAAAGTATATTTTGAACGATATTTAAAATTCCATTCTGGATTTTGGCATTCGTAATTTCTTGTATATTCGGGATATATGAATTTAAACTAATCAAATTTTAGAGTTCTGTTTTAATGCTCCTAATAAAATGGGTAGAAAAACAGTTGTGCATTTTTTTTTTCATTTGAAAGCAAACTATGTAGTATAAAATGCAATTAAAATTTATGAATGTAGATACCTACTGCAGAGATCAAAAACCATAATACTTACTTATTAAAAATAGTCAAATACCCTTAAGAAAATCATAAATAAATAAAGGGGACTTTGGACTAATTTGATCAGCTTTATTTATAACCTCCTTTATAACACCTCTAAATGGTTAAGTTAGGTTTAGTGCAGTAGGTGTATTACATCTTTTTGACAATGTGGTGTTTTGGATTTTTTTTTTAAATTTTGTAATGACGACTGAAGTCTTGTTTGGCTAGTTTGTTTTTTAATTGAGATAAAACATTTCAAATCTTGCTTTGCAATACAGCGATTCCTGGGTCGTTTAAATACGTCGGTTGACTACGATCGTTAAGCCAGCCATACGCAGTGCCTGCGACGACGTTGTTGGCTTTTTAGGCACAAAATCCCTTCCTCCTCTTCACCTTTTTTCAACGAACTTTCAAACACTTGCGCTCGAAATTTTTCCTTTAAATATGCATACATAGATTTAATTAAGATATTATTGCATTAATTGGTGAACACTGAATCACCAGAGATTGCCCTTCACTCGAAGTTAGCTCTAATCTATTATTTAAAAATTTTAATCAAAAATACAAAGCGCGGAAAAAATCAACTTTATTCGTTAACAAAATATAATCGAATAATGACATCAACTGATTTTGACAGTTTTTACCAACCTGCACTAGCTTAAAAGGTAGTGCAAAATATTCTAAACTAGAGTACACTAATTCAGCTCAATGAACACTAATCAGTGTAAGTCAGTGCAGAAATTTTCTCAATGAACACAAAAAAGCTACACTTTTCTGCCCAGAGTAGTCCAGTGCAGCTGGTTGAACAGAACTATAATCAACCCTTTCACGAATTCTACCGTAATCAAAAATACGCCAAGGATCATGAAAAATCTATCACAGAATCCTATCGTAGTAGAAAATCTGCTAAAAAATTTCGAATTTCTTGAAATTTAGTATTACTTAATTCGAATGAAACTTAATTTGTATCGGGAGTTGGAAAAACACTTGTAATTATTTTGTATAAAAATGAAAGTATTTACCAATCCTTTTCTTTTTAATAACATAAGTTGCTTTAATAAAGTAAAAACAACTTAACGAGTACGATAGGAAAGGGTTTTCCAACTGTTAAGAGAAAATCCCGGTTTTTCAGAAAGATATACCAAAGCAATAAAATAAAATATGGCGCCGTTTATTTTTTTTAATCCAAACGCTCCTAGGCCACCTTAAAAAGAAGGTGCGGTGCAGAATGGATAAATTTAATTCACTACATTCATATGTTGATTCATGTATGTAAGTCAAATGGATCACAAGCGTTCCCGAAGTATTTTTCTCAGAGATATCAGACTGCGCTTTTAACTGAAGGACTGTATTCGATCAGCAATGATTGAGATGGCAATTAAATTCATTTTAAACAATTCATATTTAATTAAATTCTTAATTTGTTGATTAAAAAAAAGGAATTATTTAATTATTGGAAATTTCATTGAAAATTAGTCTCAATAATTTTCAAATGTTTGACACTTAACAGCGAAAATGATGCAATACTTCCTTGGATATTCCATTCGGATTTCTGGAAGCAAAATTTTCATAGTTTGTAGCGTAGCTTTATTTCAGGGAATTTTTAATGATTGTGTTGGAAACTTGACCAGTTAAGTAATCATTAACTTATAAATTTCTCTAATAATTTGAAGTTGTCACGATATTAGTCTACTATACATATTTGGCTCGCGTACACCAAACTTAGGCAATAGAATGAAAACACGTACAACACCTTCAATAGGCACCGAACAATGAAGGCCTATGATTGCAGATCAACCGATAATATGGTGTCAGTATACGCGAAGCTTTAGATCTGATTACTTTTCATGGCTGACTTATTACATACAGCTTTTCTGTTTATAAGAGAGCTCGGATCATTTTTTAATATTTATGTTTTTGGTGTAATAATATTTACATACTTACCTAATTAACCTATTCTAAGAAAAACATTAGACAAGTTCTTTTTTTTTAAATATTTACTTGCAGAGAATTACGAAGTATATTTTTCATCCTTACTGCATTTAAAATAAACTCTTTTCTTAAACCCAATATTAGATGAAAAAATTAGAAGTAGTGGATTGGAAATAACAAAATCGGTGAAACTACATTTTACGGGAACAAACCAAAAGAAAGACAATTTTTTCAACAACAAAAAAAACTCTTTTTTGCTATTTTAAGAATTTTATGGCAACATTTTAAAACCCAGTAATAAGTATATTCTTTTAAAAATTTAATGAACGAAGTTTCAGCTGTGTTTGAAAAATATGATTCCTTCCTCTAAATGAGGCAAAACTAAAGTTCGAATTTCCAAATTTGAAGGAAGTCCAGCAATCCGTTTAAGATTTCACCACATGTATGTACACCTGGACACGAAAATTAACAGATTGAAGGACTATTAGACAAAAAATCACTTTTAAGGTATCTGCATCATCTTGATGTTAGATTTGTATGTAAGAAAACTGTTACCGATGTTGTGAAATCAATCCATAAAAAATTGCTGGGCGCCTATGAAAATTCCCATTGTTAAGAATTGACATTTAATGCTTCTTATTCTTGAACGTTTATCAAACGTTTGAAAGCACTGAAATAGACCGTGTCTTCGAGAGACATACCATCTCTATAATTATGATTTTGGTGCACCCGATCATTCGCATTATTCAACAAATTTTAAATCAGCAAAGCAAATTTGAAACAATTCGAATAACTCAAACGATTCCAACTACGGACACCATAGCAGAAGATAGCTTTAAAAAATGTCTCAACGAGTCCAAACGTTTTTAAAGTTTTTATCATGTACATAATCCAACTGAAAAGTAAAAATAAATAAACAAAATAAAAAGGACAGGTTTTCTGTTTGTTGTTGTGTGTTTTGTTTTGCAGTTTTTTTGTTCTTTTTTATTTGCGTTTTTTTAAATTGTTTTTTTTTTTTTTTTTTTTTATAACTAACTATTTATATATAATATTAATATTGTTCTTCACCAAAAATATGACTTCAAAAATTATACATACATATTTATATTCATTCTTTTGTGATTTAATTATGTAATTGTTTATGTATTTTGTTATTATTTTAATAGCTTTTAAAAGAACAAATTATAAACTTAGAACTTTAATCGCTGTAATAATATAATTATAATAAATTGTTAACTTTAATAATTAATAATAATCATCGACGAGAAAGAGTATATAAGCTTATTATTTTACTCTTTAAATTTTTGTTTAATAAGGTTATCTAAATATTTTTTTTTTTTTGATGGTTTGTTTGTTTTGCTTATTGACGACAACGTGCTTTTTAAAGCAAGTTTTTTTCTTTTTTTGTTTGCCAAATATGTATTTTTTGATAAATTGCTATCGAAATTTAATTTTGGTTTTTTGTTTTATTTTATGTGTGCGTTTATCTTATATTTCTATTTGCCGAAGAAAATAAAAACAAACCAAAATCTCTAAGTTCTTCTAAAATAAATTCAATTGAAACGGAAGTATTTTAAAATTAAATTATGTATATACTTCTATGAGGATACAGCTTTTTTATATATAAACAAAAACAATTCTTAAAAAGAATCAACATAATAAACAAAAAACTAAAATAAGAAAATCCTACTAGACACAAAGGAAGTTAGTTTCTATTTTAGTTGTTAGATATTTCATTTTTTGTATACACATTTTGAGATTATATATATTTAAATACATTTATTATTATAAGTTTTTTATTAATTGTAATAGGTACATTAACAATGTTCTTTTGTATCTATTTATTATTATTTTTATTATTAGGTATCTATTTATAAGTATTTAGTTAATTTCATTGTTTATGTGTTGTTGTTTTTTTTTTTTTTGTAATTGGTTGCTTTTCGTTTTTGTTTTGCAATTTCTAGAATATTCACATAACAGGAGTTAAATTAAATAATTGTATACATATTATATTAATTGTATTTATAAAAAAAATAAAAAAAAAATATGTCCTTTAATGAAATAAAAATATAAACAAATTAAGAATCGAAACAAAACTAAAGAAAAACTTAAATATACATTTTAAATTATTTAATGACTTTTAATATTTAGAGGCACTTTTACTTTTAGCATTAAAAATTTATTTATATAATTCATAAATCTTCCATTAAGTTATTTTTTTTGTTTTATTTTGCTTATAAATATTTTTTTTTATTTTTTTTTTGCAATTTTTCATATTCTATCTTAGGATTCATATATTATTATTTGTTATAATATGTATATAATATATATGTATATATATTTCAATGCAATCTTTAAGTTTGAATATATTTTAAGTGTCTTAAAGCAATATGTATTATTATTGTATTTATTTACAAGTCCTTAAAAGAGTTTTTTTTGTGATATTGAAAACAAAAAATATTGATATTGAATTTATTTCTTGTTACAGAATAAAATGCTATATTGTGAAGAAGATATAAAGTGTAAATGATGAATTGTGAAGTTCATATATTTTTATGACATGGGATTTATGTATTTAGCTATCAAATTCAAAGCAATTGAGTAAATAAAAATAAATACATAAATGAGCAATAATACGAATGCATTTTTGGTCAAAAGTAAACGTTCTTAAAAAATCTCTCGACTGGGTTATGAAAAACAATACTGAAGTCCGAAGGTCCTTCCTTGTTATCCTAGTTGGGGTATGCGAAATGTTAACCCGAAAAAAATTAAACAGTAGACGTCCTAATTCTATTAGAGGTCGTACCGCCTTTTCTTACTTTCGGGTTTAAATGAATTTCAAATAAATCTAAAGAGAAATAAATTATATTTTCTAATATAATTTATTTATAGCAGATAAGATTAGATTAGTCTTTAAGATCTATTGGTGTGAAGTAAGATTATATGTTTTCCTAGTTTAAGGTTATCAAAACGTAATTATTATTTTATGATTGTAATATTTTTAATTATTTTAAACGACAGTTTTAAATATCCTCAACACCAAGCCTAATCTTACGCCGAATTTTCTATTTTTCTTTAGTATGGTTGTCTGTCCAACAAAACCTAGAGAAGATCAAACTTTGTTCATTGCGATAATATTTTCAGAGAAGAATAGCAGATATAACTGGTGTTAAAACCAAACAAAAATTAGAAAACCAGCATCTAAAAGCAGACAACCGTAAATTTCAATAGAATTGCATTCAATCTCGACACATGTGTCACTCTTTTGACTTCTTTGCTAAACGACGAAGAAATCCACGCGACATGACCGACCTGAACGACCCGATCAGTTATTTGTTAGTAATAAAAACCACGCATGACTCAAGTAATAGAGAAAAAGCTATTGCAATGGACCAAATAACACTGATTCTCGGTGAAATCTATACATGAAATTTAATGAAAACAAAAATTCCCGCGAGAGGATACCTTGAATGTTAGTTGCAACTAGATTACCTTGTGAAGAGTATTAAACATCCAGTTAAAGTAATAGGGAGGCCCGTGATTACGATCAAGGTTAAGAGAAGGATCTACACCTTCAAAGGAGCCATGAAAAAGAACAAGTAGAAGCGAGTGCACCAGCCTGTCGAATCTTCGAATCCACCCCTGATGGTCTGCGCAGCAGAGGAAGACCCCACCTCAGGTGACGCGCACAAGTGGAGAGCGACCTCAACCAACTTGGAGTGCGTAACTGGAGGCAGCTAGCTAGGGGGAGCTAGCTGGAGGGGCTTGTTGGTTGGGGCCGTAGTCCTCCCTGGACTGTGACCGCCATCTAAAGTAAGTAAGAAGCGAGGTCTGGAGTCCTCGTTTGAAGAATGGTTCCCAATGAGTATTGAGAGGGGTTTTGCACGTCGTCCTAAAGATCTATCGTGCCCTGATTTTATTCATATCGCGACACCATGTCACAAAGTCAAGAGCCGGGTAATTAACCCAACACGAACCAAATCGAAGTCTTTTAGAGTTTATAGCAATCAAATCGACCTAAAGACGGTTAGAAGAAGATGCATTTTTTTGGAATAATAGTTCAAGGATTAATTAAAATTTGAATTCTGATATTGCTTAAAATTAGTCTGTAAAATATCTACTTGAGTGCAAAGCGGTATCGTATCGCTCTAGAATATATGATGGACAAGAGCATCTGTGACATAATCATAAATCTTTAAGGCGACCAATTTCTGTAGCATTTATATAATGTTCCTCAAGTTCTGCAAGCAGAAAGACAAATTTCAGATGGCATATTAGCCGGAAGGTGAATCCGTTTCGTTCAAGCAAGCACACTTTGGGTATTTAAAGATGCTCAGTGGACGGTCGATGTATTCGTTTCGTTGCAGTACCAGTCCGCAATCTGCCCCTATTGGCACTAAGTGAATGAATGTCTATACATCCGCCTGCAGATGATTTTCAAATCCTAACTTCCCAGTTCACGTTGAATTGGTCCAAGAAAGATGTCGGGTTCCATGAACAGATGGGATCTATAGTAGAACAATTCGATTGATTAAATGAGTCATTGTGTAGATTGACAGCTGTGATCGAATATAAGGCCAAGTTTGTCAGAATAGAAACCCGAAATTAAACTTTCAAGCCTACCTATTTTGAATCGATGGAAAAATTAAACAAATTTCGTAAAAGGAGTGAAAGTTCGAAACGAGAATCCCGAATGGATTTTCGAAGATTGAAAACAGAAAACGATGGCCTGGGGATCACTTTGAAGGAAATTAAATAAATGTTGATATATGTAAAACGTTATATTATTCGGATATTTTTGTTTAACAAAATATTTAATAAAGTAAGTTAGTAGTTGATCCGTTGATGTCAAAATGGTTCTCAATTATTAAAAATGTGTAAGCAAAAAATGGTTAAATTGGTTTGAAAATAAAGTCACCACGTCATACTTTATGCAACAAAGTATTTCTTTGTATTTTTCTTAATTATAAATCTTCATCACAATTTAAAACATATTTAATCCGTTTATGTAAATTTTGAAAAATTATTAAAAAAAAAAAAAAAAAACTTAATTCATATCTTGATGTTACATCATGGTCTTTTTGTTGTAAAATTCTTCATATTTTTTAAGTCCATAACGTTGATCGAATGTTTTAAAATGATGATGTTATTGTGATATACATTTTTTGTTGTTGTTGAAATATTTTATATTTTTATATATTAATATTTGTATTCTTTATATTATGATGAAAGTATTATATAAACATACTTTTAATATATATTATTATAATATGTGTGTATCGAATTATTTTGAAATATTTACAAAGAGATAAACAAACAAACTAAGGGGAAAGTACTAGAATCACAGGGTAGACAAAAATATATTTATGTAATATAAAAAATTCGTCAAAAAGAAAATTGTATTCGACAAAACTTAAAAAAAAAACGATAATTTTCACTCATATTCAACATTTAGTTAGCAATTAAGAACAGAAATCTGCACTTTTGATTTTTCTTTTATAGTAAAAGAACAATTTTATGGCACTTTTTATGGATTTTTTGTTTTAGAATCGAATTGTCAGAAACGAAAAACTCAATCATATGTTAGTTAAAAAAAAAAATTTAGTTCGATGTCAATTAAATAAAGTTATCAACTCATGGAAAGAATACATTTTAGAATTTTTAACTTTGCGAGCGTTTCTGAGGAAAATAAAAACAAAAAGTCAAAAAGAAGATTTCATTTACGCAGTTTTCGCAATCATAAAAAATAAAATGGGGGAAAATAAATGAAAAGTTTCTTTTTTTTACATTAAGTTGTGCAAATAAATAGCCTTTTTTGTTCACAGTAATCTAATGACAGGGTGTACAACAGATTTTTAAATTGGACACATTTTACACAATAATGTTTTAGTTTTCTGGAAGCGACAGAATGTTTGTTCGCGTTTTTTTTTTCTAAACCAATGCTATGCATACATAATATGTATATATTTTTCATATAACCATTTATATCATATACATACATGTATAATATAGCTAAATCGTTTAAGTATTTAATTTTTGTTAAGCTATTTTTTGTTAGTTTAACTTATTTTTGTTGTTTGTTTACCTTACATTGATTAATTCCTAGAGTTACTAAATATACACCTTTAATTTATTTAAACCTAACTACCTTAGTTGGTACTTACATATAAATATATTTTGTTTTATTGTTTTCCTGTTTAAAAACAACAAATCGAGTTTATTCGCGTTGACTGGTATTACAAACGATGGTGATTAGTTTTAGCTGAAAATAAAAAAACAAAAGCTTAGTTTAATTTTTAATTTTTTCATATTTTTAATGGATGTATTTATTTTACAGCAATTCTTAGTTGAATTTTATGAGTGTTTCATATATGTACATAAATGCGGGTTTCGGGAATTAATAAAAGTACCCACTAGTCTGTTCTTAACGCTTTCAAAATTAAATTTCGGGAAGAGTATTACTTTTAAATTCTGTTGCAAAAAACTACTAATATATTTAACCAGTTAATTTCGTCCAATATGTATTATACTCTCCCTGTTTCTGTAGTTATTGAAATAGCAAAGTTAGTATGTTAATTTTATTAAAACAAAAAAAAACTGTCGAGTGTACTACAAATAGCGCTAGGGAATCTACCTTACACAACTTTTATTGTTTATCCATTATTTTTTTGAAGCAATCACACACTAAACACAGGCTGCAGTATTCAAGATTTAGGGATCGTAAGTCAGTCGTGCGTCATGCGTTGGAACAGTGTCGAGCGTGCGTTTCCCTTCAAAGTCTACTTAAAAAATGAAGTTATATTGTAGCTGTATATTCAAACAAAATGGATTTGAATAGAAAAAGTAGTGCTTCTAGTTGACATAACGTGTGAGAGTTATTATTTCGTGAACTCACACTAAATCAAACATAAGGAAAAAAAGTTTTTTTTTTTACTTTTAAAAATTAAATAAATAGAAATATATTTTAGGCGCAACAGATCTTGCACGAGCGAAACTTTAAAACATTTCGGTGTGCGTGTAGTCGGAAGGAATGCGAGCCAACATTTTCTACCAAGTTCGACCGGCTTAAATGAGAAGAATTGTTTCATAACTAGATTGAGGATTTATCATTTCCTCGCAACAGGCTGCGCCCCATGTAAACGAAAACATTTTTGTTCTTTGTTGCCAGTGTCTGGGAATGAAAACCAGACTTCCGGCTTGACATTTAATGCATTAATCATTACGCCAAGGGGTTCTTTTAGGGACTTTAAGACAAGAATATTTCGAAAGCTTGACGTGATGGAGCAAATGTTAGGTTAAATTAGAGGAGTTCACGGTATGAAAACTCTCTAAAAGTATAGACTGATTGCTAAACCAAAAAGTCTGTTAAATTACCTAGGTAGGTTTAATTATTAACTATCATAAAAATGATCATGTTTTTTTGGTCATTTTTTTTTTGGTCGCTAGAATTTTCCTGAACAATTTGTTTTATTTTATCTACATATGTATGACAAACGCAAAAAAAAGGCATTGTCCCATAGTTGATACATTTTCAAGTTCTGATGAATCCAAATTTACCGGAGAGACCGGTCATTTTTGTTTTAATTAAAAAATTACAAGCCGAAGAACACACTCTGAAAGAATACAATTTCACAATGCTAAATGTAATTTTCCATTGTTTGACGTTTAATATGTTATTTTAATTGAATCATTTTTGGCAGCATTAAATTTTGAAGCGAATGTGGAAGCTCGTTAACTATAATAACGCGATAAGGGAAATTCGCTAAATCATTCGAATGTTTGATTCGCTTTTTATAATTAGGACCGTAAAATGGCTAATTTAATACTCCATTAGTCATCTATAAGAACTAGTCTAGTAAAAGTGTGTCAAGTATATAATTATTCAAACATTTTCATAAAGCAATATCCTTTTACAGGAGTTAACTAGGGGCCAGACAGAGTTCATTACTTATGAACCAGTTTAACTTATATTACTAGGAATAGGAAAATAAAGAAATACGTTATATACAGGGTGCGTTTTATGTTCTAGATCAATTTTATTTAGTTGCCATTTTTATGTAAATGAAATTTGTCAGTTGGCATTTCACGGTCATAGAGTAGTATATACAAATTTCTAAGGTAGCAAAAACGTGTTTACATTATTTAAACGTTTTATTTAAATGATTGTTTGATTGTAAATATACGCAGAAAATTACCAATTTTATGAGACATTTTCCCTGCCGAATAATGTCAAAAATTGGTCATTATCAAGTTTCTCTCACGACCTCCTGATTTTATGCCTCCCAATTTCATCTTATGGGGGCAATTAAAGGAAAATAAGTACATCAACAAACACAACCTCGATGCCAAAGCACAACATTAGAAACGAAATTGGTGAAATTACAACAGAAATCTTCGAAATTTGTATGCAAAATGTGCTT
Organism: Chrysotoxum bicinctum; assembly: GCA_911387755.1. Classification (NCBI taxonomy): domain Eukaryota; kingdom Metazoa; phylum Arthropoda; class Insecta; order Diptera; family Syrphidae; genus Chrysotoxum; species Chrysotoxum bicinctum. The sequence goes on along the minus strand of OU426989.1, from coordinate 210,593,870 downwards.
GAAAGAGCTCACATTTGCGCTACGGCCAGAGAAACATCAACTTGAAACATAAAACATAACCTGTATCTATTTATTTCGTATCAATTCTAAGCTTTTACTAATAATTCTAAATTCTAATAAATCTAAAATATTGAGTATAACTTGCACTTCTATACGTAATTCAATACAAAAAATCAATAAAACAGTTAATAAGGATAAAATCTTTAGGATTTCATTGCCATTTAAATATCCTTCGAAATCGATTTGATCATAAATTTTCTTTGAACAACTGTTTACCCTATTTTAAATTTGCAATAAAATATTTAACTTACCTGATTAAGCATTCTGTAGTCTTTCAGCTAGGCTTCTATTTTATGCCTTGTGTGTCGGTCGATTGAGCGAAGAAAGAAAAAAGAAAACAATTTGTTCCATCATTCTTCTTCTCTGTACACTACTTATATACTTAAAAAAAACATATACAAGGGTGTGTATGTGAATAGATGTGTTTGTGTGTGAGTGTGTATATGTGTGTATGTCCTATGCAACTATAGTGGCGCGCTCGCAAACATTTCAGATCATTTTTCTTCTCCCCAAACAACAACACTTATCAGACGATTACATTCAAAAACTATAACAATAACGATGATAACGACAATCCAAAATTTCTGAAATGTTGCAATCAAATTCTAATTGTTGTTGTTGTTATTATTATTGCGGGTGGAGGCAGTACGGCGTGAAATACTACCAGCAGCACCACTGCCGCTATCTCCAGTATCACGTCTCTCGCGGACATAATTCTTTTGATGTTCCTTATTGACTACTTCACGGCCACGTATTGTTGTTGTACCAGCGCTAGAATTATTGTGGCGGAGTGTTGACAACTCTGTTTGAAAGATAAATATTATTTAGTAAGAAAATCTAGAGAAAAAAATGTCAATTATATTACCCTTATCTTTGGTGCCTTCGGTGGCACGTATCACACCAGCACTGTTTGAATTTGTGACCGTAACAACGTTGGCGGTGCTATTAAGAGTGGTTGTTGCTGGTGTAGCAGCAGCAGTAGGATAGTCCTTCTTCTTATCCTTGCCAATAATTGTATTGTTGTTATCTGGAGGAACTATCTCCAAACTGTTGCTACCGCAGCTAATACTTAGTACAGAGGACGACAATGTTGGTGGTGGTGGTTGAGCAGCACCAGGGGCAGTAACTGAAGATGGAATAGTCGACGGTGTCACTGGGGCTACCGTCGCCAGACAAGTTTCGATCACAGATGACGATTTCCCAATATCTGCGGGAATATTATTAGCGGATGCAGTTTTGCCTTCTTTGGCGAGCCTCTCTTTATGGTGTTGTGCTACTTGAGCATAGCTCAATCGACCGCCAGCAGATTCAGGCAATAAAGTATTTACTGGCGAGGAAGATGGCAGGACAACAGCAGCGTTGGATCCACCACCACTCATAGATGGTATTATTTGTACAGCCACTGTTGATGAAGTTGTGAGGGCGGACATACTGCTGCTGTTGCTGCTGCTTGACGAGGTAGATGAAATTGACTTCAGCTTTTGGCTAATAGCATCCTTTGGGCTCGCTGTAGTTGCACTAAATCCCTGTTTGGTGGCGACGGCGGACGAACCTCCTCCGCTGACAAACTTATTATTGGACTTGCCACCATCGTAGGACGAAGTCATCGTGGCAACGTTGCATGTATTTACAACATGTATTGTTTGAGCATTATTCATGATTCCAACAACATCATTTTGAATACCGCCTGATCCGCCAGTCTGCTGTTGCTGCTGTTCCAAACAGTGGGTTAACAGCGACTCATCAGTCTTTGTTGCTTTATCAGCTGTACTAGAATTATTATTATGGATTTTGCTACTAACGTTGGTGATGTTGCTGCAATTATTGCTGCTGGTTATGTTGTTGGTGGTGTTGGCCGTGGCCATCGTTATAGGATTAGAATGTGTTAGACACTTTATCACAGTGGGAGGATGATTATTTGTATTATTAATTGTTGTTGTAGCGCCAACAGCCAATGCTACAGCTGCAGAAGTAATATTTTTCTGTGGCTGCCTGTCCAGGTCCAGTAGCGCACTATCAACAACAGCAGCAGTTGTCGTCGGCGGTGGACTGATTTCGTTGCGGTTCTTGAATGAATCCTTTCGGGATTTGTTAGATTTGTTGTTGTTGCCTCGTACCACATCGGATAGGCGATTCGAATCAGACCAGTTGTTGTTTGAAGAGGAACTTATTGAAGAACTGTTAGTATTGTTGGCCGCTGAAGAAGAAGATGGAAAAGCATTCGACTGCTGGTGGCCAATTAAATCGACGTTAGCCGCAGCCGCTGTAGAATTTTGATGAGAATAATTTGAGGCAGCTGCGTTAGTGGTGGCAACGCCCAAAGGTTCGTGCAAACTATTTGCACTAGAGGTCGCTGACGCAGCTGATTTTGAACTACTATTCAATGATGATGTGGACGACGTCGTGGCTGGCGATGGAAGTAAGGAAGGAAAATTCGCATTATTTTTCAAGTTATTATGTGTATGAGTTAAAGAAGCAACAGACGGTTGCTGTGGTTGACTGCTGGCTGAGCTTTGTGAGTTTTGTTCAATACCGGGTAGGGGCGGAAATGCCGCTGCTTCCAAATCAAACTGGGGTGGTTGCTGTGGAGGTGCTGCATTATGAGGCTGTTGTTGTTGTTGCTGCTGTTGCGATTGCTGTGACGACTGCTGGTGGTGATGATGAGGCGGCTGGTGTTGGTGATGGTGTGGCTGTTGATGGCCAGCGTTGTTACCACCACCGCTGTGCTGGGAGTGTAGTTGATGTGGCGGGTGCGGCTGCAATGGCTGCTGGCTATGGTGCTGGTGATGATGGTGCGATTGATGATGGTTACCGTGATGAGGTTGGCTACTCAATCCGCTGCTCGGACCGCCAGATAATTTTTGGCGATCTTCACGATGCGCATTGTATCCACCTGAATTCCCACCAACCGAATGATGATGAGGGTGATGATGTTCACCGCTACCTCGACTGTGATAGCTATATCCCCCTTGAGGTCCGCCACCCGACGAATTTGAGGAGTTGTTTTTGGTGTTTGAATTTGAAGAGCCGCCCATCAAACCAGATGTCGAGTTGTATTGGCTGCTAGAGAGAATCCCTCCACTGGACGAGGATACTCTAGGATTTGATGTGTAGCCATTGTCTCCGGAATCGTCTCTCCGTCTACGACGAAATCGCTGCGACCAGTTCTGCTCTTTAGTCGAGGAATTCGTTATGCTACGACTGTGAGTCGTAATTATAGCGGCTTGTGGCACTCCATCGTCATCGTGGTGATTATCACTGATGTGAGACTGCTGCACCGGCGCTTGCTGCTGCTGTTGCTGATGGTGATGCGATGGATAGGAAGCGTGTATTGTTGTGGAAGGCATACCATGACTTTGATAATGGGATTGTGGTGGTTGTTGTTGCTGCTGTTGCAAATGCTGTGGCACCGCATGATGGCCAGAAGATGATGAACTGCTATTCGCTGGCTGGTGATGATGCTGCTGCGCAGAAGAACTTATATGAAGGTGTGTCATGCCAACACCAACACTACCACCAACATAGGAATTATTTTTTTCCATGGACTTTGGACCTGTACCGCTGGCACTGTTGCCCCCGCCGCCACCTGTCAAGAAAACGTGTTGAGTATTGAATATGTGCTAACGCCAACTTTTCCATAACATACCACTATTTTTCATATTTGTATAATGTCTCGGCTGCTGCTGTTGCTGCTGGGATCCACCGCTTACTTGTTGCTGCTGTCCTCCTCCACCACCACCACCAGCAGTCGTCACCACTGAAGTTTGCTGTTGCATTTGATGCTGTTGCAAGTGTTGCTGTTGAACAGCTGACTGTTGCTGATGGTGATCGATTGGAGAAACAATATTAGCTCCCGCTGCAGTATTCAAACTGCTGGCTCTAGGATCTTGCCCACCACTGCTGCCACCACCAACAATCTGTTGTTGTTGTTGCTGCTGCTGTTGTTGTGAGTTATTGCGTTGTTTGCCTCGATTGTTATTGTTACTATTGCGATGATTGTTGTAACGGTTTGTTTGAGGTTTCGATACAGAATTGGCGGCTACAGCGGCCGCTGCAGCCGCTGCCGTTGTCGTATACGGCGGTACTTGTGGTGCCAGCCCATTCGCCGCAAATACATTTCCTATATCGTAAAAATTTTGGCCATGTGCATTTGTAGCGGCTGCTGCTACCGCTGCAGCAGCCGCTGATGGCCAAGGAGCAGCTGTGACTAGACCCGAGTAAAATTGTTGCTGCTGAAATGGCTGCTGAAACGATATAGTTATATAAAAAGAAAAAATCGCTTATTAATGTGAATATTACAATTTGATTTTTTTTTAAAGGAAACTTACAAATACATGGACTTGGCCATTATATGGGACAGGTGCTTGCGACATGGCAGCTCCATTCGCAGCATAGACAAAACGTTGTGGAGCTGTGTATGCAACTGCTGCATTTGGATCATAAACAGCCGATGGTGAAGTCAGTCTATAGCCATTTTTCATGGTCACTGGAACCGGTGCTATTGGCAGCCGATGGATAAAAGGTTTAGCCTTCATTCGAGCCATAATTGGCTTTCCCTAAAATGATGAACAAAACCACGGCATGTCATGGATGGAGAACATTAAGTTATACTTTTTAAATAATTCTTACTTGGAACGTTTTGACTTCCTCTCTCAGGTATTTAAATGCTTTTTGGGCATCTTCATCGGACTCAAATGTAACATACCACGAGTCGTTGTGTGCAAATTCACACGATATTACTCGTGGACAATTTTCATTGTTGAATATGTTCTGGAAATATTAGAAATTTTACTATTATAAGCGAGTGGAATGGAATTTTGGGGCCCTAAATGAATTTGATTTGATTTGAATAAGGATTGTTTTTATTTTAAGGAAAGAAAGGAATTTATGTGAGCTTTTTTTTATAATATAAATTCTATATATTCTACTGAAACAGAACAGCCAAGTATTGAATCCTTAGCACTCATGTATTTAGGACTTTTAGATTTCGACTTACCTTAACTTCTTCTAACGGCGTTTTATCTGGGATCTCTCGCAGAATTATAATACATCGTTTATGATTCGGACGAACTCTTAAGCCTTCCTCGTCAACCTGGACGTTGGGAGACTCCCTTAAGACTTCCGTTATCAGCTTAATGTCTTTTGTCAGTTTCTTAACTAGATTAAAATTAGCCACAGTCCAAATGGGAACATACTGGTCACTGTCCATTTGCGTCAATAAATATGTGTCGTTGGCCAAATTTTCTCTTTAAAAAGTAAAAGAAATTGAAAATAAGTTATTGGAAGCATACTAATAGTCTTGACAAAACTTACCTTGAAAAATAGTATTCCAATTGTGTGGCTAGCATCTGTTTCAATTGATCTAATGGTATTCCATTGGGATCGATTGGACCAACACCTTGTCCATTAGCAGGAACCAGCTGTTGTTGCTGATTGCTTGCTACAACTCCAGAACTTGTATTGCCTGGCAATTGATCAGCTGATACTGCATTTGTCATGTTATTAAGAGTTAGATCATCTTGGCTATAACCAACTAAAGTTTCTTGCATTGTGCCGTTCATGACTGTATAATCGTTTTCGATCGTTGTGGGCTGTTGTTGTGGTTGTTGATTGTGAGGTTGTGAATGTTGTTGTTGCAATTGTTGTTGTTGCTGCTGAGGCGGCTGTGGTTGAGGTTGTGGTGGCTGTTGTGGCGCTGCTAGAATAGGTATATGTGCTGCTGGTGGGGCTGCCAATTGAGTAGCTTGACCATATAAATTTGTAGCTAACATTGCCGTTTCAACAGGAACATTTGCATAAACGGTGGTTGTGACGGGTTGATTGATTTTTACAGGATCTCCATTCATATAGACATATCCTCCAGCTAAAATTGAAAAAGAAGAATTTATATTATTTACAATCTAATTGCTATGGTAAGTTTTTCATTATTTTTCATTTAAGTCTATATGATTCGCTTGTAACACTAACAATTGTGTTTGTCATTAAGGGTCTCTAATTTCACGCAAGACTTTAATGACGAGAAAAAGAATATTTTTCCAACAAATTCTATTGACTGGGGTGAATGAAGTTTAAGTTAATTCCTTAAGTTGAAATTAAGTCAAGGTTAACAAACAAATACTGTGGGAAGTTTTTCTTTCCATATGCAGACTCTCACAGGGCTTTGATTTACAATGTCAAAAATATTGTTTCATTCTACATACGTTTAACTTTAATAATGAAATTGAAACAAAATACTATGCGGGAATCTCAGATAGATAAATCAGATTTTTGTTTGAAAAAAAAAAGAAAGTGGTCAACAAGGTCTAAATTGGTACTATTGTGATGATCTCTAATGCGGGCTTTTCTTTAATGGTGTGAAATTTAGTAGTCATTTTTTTTAGAAAAAAAAAAAGAGATATGACAAAATAAAGGGGTTACATCTAAAATATACTTGGTTTAGGGTACTGATATCCATAGTTTAGCTGGCCAGCTAATGCTCGAAGAGTATTGTCCTAAGTCCCGGATAATTGTGAACCTCATAGGGTGGGTGTTTCAAATTTTGTCTATTTATTCTTAAAATGTTCCATGGACGTTGTATGATAAAACCGTGCCAAATAGATATGTTCCTACATTCGTTTTCATATTCATCACAAAGCAATTCTTTTTTATTGATTTAAATTCAATTCATTTAAGCTTGAGAATGGACTACCTGAAGGTATAACCTCACAGAAGAAAATAAAGCAATGGTTTCAGGTAAAATAATCACAATATTGATTGATTTTTCGAATTCGGTCAACTGGGCTTATTAAATCGTTAATAACGTGTACAATGGAACTACATTTGGAATTGAAAAGGCATATAGAAAAGGGAAGACATTAAAAATTCGGGCGTAATATCAGGGTTGATTACTTCAATTTTTGGTTCAATTGTGTGGTCTATTAGTAAAAACTTTACCCTAAAGGTTAACCAACATAATTTCCTGATTTCAAAACTCATGCTTCTCACTGTTCCAACGCATGATGGCGACTGAACTTGAAGGAAAAAAGCTACAAAAACACGCCCGTCACAATGAAACCAAAAAGTAACTGTAGTAACACAAAATATGGATATTATGTATTTTGAATCCCAATTTGGACCGCATAATCCCCAAACTACCGACCTACATTAAAATTTTGGTGATCTAATTATCACCTTTGAAGTAACTTTTTAGGTAAATTTCTAACAATATAGAATTTATGAAAGAGTAGACTTTTAACAACTTGAACTTGATCACACTCAAAATGTAGAGCTCATCGATATTATGTACATATGTATTGTATGTAGTATGTAATGTATGTAGAACGACAAATATAATGATTTAAAATCATTGCATGGTTTGTAACACTATTTGAAATACTGGGGGAATCGACTAAGGTGATAGGTAGTTGACTGTCAATTTTCTGATAGTCATTTTGACTATAGCTGTCTCTATCATTTCAATAAAGAACTATAGAGAGAGCGATTGTCAAAACGACAATCAATTAATTTAGTGATCACTTTACTCTTATCATTGGTCATTGGTTTTTATTTTTGGTCAAGTTTGGGGGTATTCAGGGAAGCTCACAATAAATCAGTAGAAAATTAATAAAATAGTTAAAATACCGCAAAGAGTTTTAAAACTTTACAAAAATACTGCTTATGAGCTCTTGTCTTAGCTTCAATGAATAATCGGGACTAAAACCTGAAGCTATTCTGGTTTTATTAAAAACCTAGCAATCTACTTTTTATGCAAAATTATGAGAATACAAAATGTTTCTAGGCAAAAATGTATTAAATATTATAATCTTCAAGTTTTAATCTAAAAAAAAAATATAGAATGCCTACGCTTTACCGACGGATAACCTGATTAATTGCAAAAACACTACTTTTGAGCTTGAGTGTATAAAATTGCATCAGGCTAAGTAATGGTTAAAAAAAATAGTGTCTCAAATAGGGTTGCCAAGACCATGCGACAATTTTAAATTAGGATACCCTACATTTTCGATCTATCTCTTTGGGCTGTAGAGTGTGCTTTTAACCTTATACCCGTGAGCTAAGTTATGGTCGCCAAAGTTCACCAAAAACTACCCATTTAAGGCCGCATTTTAGCAAAATTTGCTAGAGAACCAATGTACATTTTTCTTCTTTTGAGAAAACCTATTGATTGAGTGAGAGTGACATTAATAATCTCGTAACTCATGAGCTAAGTAATTCAACGTCAAATATCCGCATTTAATATTTTTTTTTCTAACATTCAGAATACCCATGTTTCTACAATAATATATGAAATTTGATCCAAGTAGGCAACAAACCATGCAATGAACTATCTTACACAAGTGAACAGATATGGATATGGATTTTTCATTAAAGTTTATTTTATCGAGCAGCTAGTGTGTCTTGAAATTGAAAATCACAGAAAATATATTATGACTTCTAGTTACGATAAAAACAATTTTTGCATGCTCTCTGTCTATCAAGTAACAAATCTTTTTCACATTTTTATAATTGATTGTAAAATATGTATGTCCCTATTACATATTGTATGTAAATAGTCATATACAAAAACAAAACAAAAAAATATCTACGAGTATATCGTCAACGAAGTGAATTAATCATCATTACTCACGAATTAATATATATAAAAAAATATAATAGAATTATTCAAACCTAATGAATATACTTCACAAAAGCTTTTAAATAAAAAAAAGTGATCTAAGTGAAGGGATTGCTCACACTACATTCAGTCAGAAAAAACAACAATCACATCATAGTTCTCGTCAAACAGTCAAAGCCTCATATCTACCTCATTCACACTGTAGAAATTTTGAAATGTGTATCTAAACAGAAAAGTTGCAGGTTTTTATTTCCGATTTTTTGTAGCACGAGTGCAATGCATAAAATGATAAACGATTGTCTGAGGTTCATATGCAATGCTTGAACTCTAAGGCTAGAACCGCACTTGCGATTTCAATCGCACGATTTTTTAGTCGCAAAAATAGAACACATGAATTTAAATGAGAATGAACGCACTTGCTACCAACAAATCATAATGATTTAAAAGTCGCAATTTGTTTCATTTTTCTTGCGATGCGATTGTCGTAAACTTAAATGAAACACATGTACTCAAATGGATATGCGCACACTTGCGATTTAAATTACTACGACTTAAAAATAGTAGTCACAAAGAGAAATCGGCATGCACGCACTTGCGATTTTTAATCCATGATTTTTTAGTCGCAAAAAGTAAGACACATGGCCTTAAATGTGAATGCACGCACATGCGACTTAAAAATCGTAGCAATTATAAAAATTAAACAAGTTCTATTTTTTCAAGCAATTTTTCTGTCGCTACTTATTTGTAGCAAATGCGTGCACTCACATAAAAAGTAGTGTGTTTTATTTTTCGCGATTAAATAATCGCGCGGCAAAAAAATCGCAAGTGCGTGCATGACAATAATTTGTAGCGACTACGACTTTTTAATCGCCTCGACGAAAAATCGCAAGTGCGGTCCTAGCCATAGCAGTAAAGTATTATCTCGCCATGGGAGTTATTTTATATTTTAGTAGCCCAAATGAAATACTAATGCCAATGTTGTTCTTTGATGCAAGGTTATTTTCCTTAATATTTCTTCTTAGATACAAATTCATATACACAATATTTGAATTGGGTTTAAGAGTTTTGACAGATGGATATACATTACTTTCCTTTGGAGTGCCTTTCGATAACATTTACAAAAGTAACGCAGAGTACCGCAAGAGACGATCAGAGCTCAATTGTTCAATTGCTTACTTTCCCAGTTACGTTTAAGTATGTGTCCAGATTATACCTGCCTGATTTATACGTACTGGCTATATTATTAGACGCACTGTAGATTTTAGTTACTCCATATTTTGAACAAAAATGGAAATTACAAAATTCTTAGATTTAGTTAAGCTTTTTTCTGCCGCTATGAGGGATTCAATTCTGCATTTGTTCATGTCAGTGCTATTACGCGGCCAAGCCAACAAGTAGATATAAGCTTCTTGTAAATAAGTTTTAACAGACCGGGCTGCTGTATGACAGGAAGCTGCATCTTGTTTAAAAACAAAAGATTCACCATTCGGAATTTTGACCTGGGGGCAACAACAACCGATTCCTAATAACCTATTTCTGACTGGAAGTTTCATTTTGCTTTACACCACGTGCAGACGTCAGTGAAAAGTCAAAAGTAAATGCCCATGACTTGGAACAATGCATGCATTTCTGAAAAATCCATAGTGCATCTAATAATATGGTCAGGGACTGTTCCTTCTAAATATATATTTACGGTACGTATGTACATACATATACATATGTATGTATATGGACATTTTCCATCAATTTTCTACATAAGTTAATTTATGTCGTTTTTCTTATTGACGGTATGACTTCCAGAGCTTCAAGGATCACATTTATTGTAGCAGAATGGCTTTGCAGCCAGTGACAGGTAATCTTTTGTTCAGATGTCAAACCAAGTCCCTATGACGAGGTAAACCAGCTGCTTTACGATTGCATTATACATAGGTTCGTTCAGTTTACAAAGATTTGAGGGCAATAAACGTCTACACCCCAAAATTTAATGATCCAGAATAAATTAGTAGGACATAGTTGATCAGAGCACTTTGCCTAGATCAGCAATGCAGGTACTAGATTACTGGAAGAAAAAAGTGTTCACAAATTAATCCATTACTTTTCCTCACCTCAAGTAGAACATTCATGATGGAATCCAGAAATTTAGGCGTAGGAAGTAAATACCAAGTTTCAACTTTTTGACATCTAAAAAAAATTCACACGATAGAGCTGGCAAATGCAATTATGAAGTTGCAAATTTTTTAAATATGTATGTATATTTTGTTTTGTACCTAACCTTCCACCTGCCATATTTTATTTCAAAGGAACTAGCTATTTAAATCAAGGAAGATTGTTATTTTATGACACGCTTCCTTTTCCAATATTCAAGTTGACATTTTATTTTTTGAATAAAAATCACTCATTTGGAAAAAAACAAATCAATATGTAACCTAAGACTTTCTTTCCATTGAAAAAAAAAAAACAACTTCATGAAGAATTTTGAAATTCGATCTCTTTTTTTTTCGATGTCAGCCCCCGCTATCATGTGACTTTTTTTTTTTTTTAGAAAAAATGACAACAAGTGGGGTGGGTGTATGCTGTGCCACGGGCCTACAAAAGTCGAGCCGTCTTCTTCTTAAAGTGTTGACCCACTTTATTTCTTTTAGTCTTCTTCTTTATTAATTTCTTATTCATTACATTATAATATGCAGCAAAAATAAAGGCTAATTCCTGCCTGAAGTGGGATGATTTCCATGTTTTTCGTAGAAAGAATCTTTTTGACATCACCGCGGCTCTATGACCACCCACTTCACCAACCCCATTATTGTATTGACAGTGCCAGCTGATGTAAGAGACATAAGGTAGGAAAACTAGTGGAGGTGGTGAAATTGGGTGAAAGAGAAACTGAAACACACCTCTTGCACACACAGATAACTTTTTCTTTGCAGATCGAACTAGATATATGTATATATATTTTTTTTTTTGGCAAATAGGAAGGAAATTGAGGTAAAATACAAACGAAAATTTTTTCTCCAATTTCATGCAATTAAATAGGAATTTAAATGCAGCACTTTTCCTACAGACATCGGCGATGACGACTACTCTCCGAGTGGAGAAATAGGCAGGGTAGTTAGGTATATGGAAAACTACTGTAACAGAATCCCTTCCGTAAACTAATGTCACTTGCAGAAGCAGAAGCAGGCAGGCAGTTGAAAACACTCGCGAGTGCACTGTATTGAACAAAAACTACATTTACATACATTTTCCACTCTACGTTCAATTTTTTTCCACACTGATAATTTTGTTTAAAGTTTTCTTTTTCCTTCTATTAAACAATTCTTTTTTTGTTTTAAATTCACACTGCGCTCTTGTGTTATGCAAGAAGAAAAAAAAAACACGAGAACAAAAAACGAAAGAAAAACTTCGATAACTAGGTGGTTGAGGGTGGCCAGAGGGTTTGTTTTGTTTTAAAGAGGATAGTTTCTGTTTCTTAAGCCAACTGCAACAAAATTTTAAAATTTAGTATATGCAACTTTTTATCGAATTTAGCATCCCATCTCTGCCATTTTATTAAAGTTAGAATCATAGCAAACCTCTTTTATTTTTTAAAGTATCTTGCTAACATCATATGAGTCTTTGACATTGACTAAGTCGGCAAATTTAGTTTAAGTGCAAAAAAAGAAAGATTATACCTACTCAATTATTGTTAAAAAATACAAATGAAAAGTGAAACTAAAAAACTCAATAAAAATTACTACTACTAAGTATTATGCATGAACTGTCACTTTTTTTCGGTGTTTGAAGTTTATTAAAAAATAGTCAAAGCACGATTCTACTTGTTAGAAAATGTTTAAAATTAAGAACTTAAGAAATTAAGAATTCAGTTGGCAAATTGTAAAGTAGTATTATATCTACTATCACCTTAAAAATAAGCTGTTTAAAATTTTGCACCCTGTATTTATTTTTGCTTGATATTTGAAAAAACGAAACGATATTAGATTATGTAAAATAATAACTCATAGGTTATCAATCCAAATACATATGTATAACGAAAGGCAAATAGAACAACGACACACAACACGACATTATAAATTAATAGCGTGACACCACCTCATTGTGACTGTCCTATAAATTTATACCGACTTTTCAGTCGTGAAAATTCAATATTACAAAAGCATTAATACGCCAATGGGTGTACTTTCTTATTTAGATTTACTAAACAAAACAAGTTTTGAGAAAAACTATTTAAATTACCCCCGTTAGCCACAAAAATATCAAGCTTAAGGCTAGAAATCAACTGTCGTAAAGGAAATGGTTTTATTTTAATAAAATTCGGAAAAACATTCGAAATCGTTTCAGAGCATTAATTCCAAGTCACATTTGATAAGAGAAAAAAGATAAAGAAATTAATTGTTGTTGAATTCCATATTAGGCCCCAGTGTTATAGCTTCCATTCAAATGCATCATTGGAACAAATCAGTGGAAAGCTGATTTTATGATTTTATTTTTTTGACAAACCAGTTATAGCAATTATTGAAAAATTGTTTTCAGTAAAATATCCTGTCAGTGACTGATAACAACCAATTCTATGTACCTATTTAAGGTTAGAGTTAAAGTTGATCATTGCAAAACTGACATTTGATAATAGAAAAAAAAATCGAACACGAACGATTGTGTTCCAAGTTAAAGAAACGACAATCAGCTGTTCATTGAAATTGATTTTTATCAGTGAAATAAATAAAATGCACGACTGGGTCGCACGAACTTGCTCCTATGTAAACGACTAAGAATTGCAAAAATGAATGTTGTTAGAGAAAATTGTTTTTAAAAATAACATTTTTTAAATAACTAAAACAACTCCTTTAGCAGTTGGAGCTAAGCACAGGATGCCATGTGTTTCTTAAAAAAAAAATAAGCTTTTATGTATATACAAATTTTTTTAAACATTTTTAAGAAAAAATTTGAAACGCCAATTTAAAGTGTTTATTAATGTACGAATAAAAATTAAATTAGCAAAAAAAAAAATATTGATCTGTTTTTGAGATATCGAATTTTCCAAGAAAAACTAGATTTTTTTTTCCAAAAAATTTTTTTTTTAAAGTTTTGAAATGCAATGTTTTTTTTAACTTTTTAGAAGCTTGTCTATACAAAATTTCATTAAAATCCGTTATGCCGGTATGGTAGATACAGTCAGTAATATCTTGTTTTCAATTTTTTTTTTATTAATTTATGGATCGTAAGAATTAATCAAAAGAAAAAAAAATTTAGCAAAATTCTCGAAACCGTTTTCGAGAAAAATATGATTTTCGAAAACCATTTTTTAACTTTTGTATGGAGGGTACAGTTATTTTTAGGTAAAATACATTTTATTTTTCTTATTTCTTGTAGATTATATTAAGAAACTTCTATTTATCAAGTTTGAAAAAATCGAGCCTGGGGTTTTCGAAATATTAAGTTTTCAAACAAAAATCTTTAATTTTTTTTTAAATTTTTTGAAAATTTAAATTCACAATAATATTCAAACGATTGGGGACCTTTAGCAGAAAAAAATTATGAAAATCCTTCGTACCGTTTTTGAGAAAATCAAAAACCAAACAAATTGTTCCAAGGGGGGTACTAAAAATGACAATTTTTTGGATTTTTTTTTCAACTATTAGCTAGCTTTAACTAAATGAAATTTTTTTAATTTTTTTTTTAATCTGTGGGACAGTTTTTGAGAAAAAAAATACATACTTATAAAATTTCGAAAAAAAAATCGTATGGCAGGTAGCGTTATTGTTTGTCTTAAAAAAAAAAGAAAAAAACGTGTGGGGGAAAAAAATTCAAAACTACATCTACCAAGTTTAACGAAAATCGCCCGAGCCGTATAGGCTGTAGTCAAACAGACAAACAGACAGACAGACTGAATTACGAGATCCATTTTTTTAGTCTTCGCTATCATCGTAATGTCAACTTTGATCAAAATCTCGAGTTCGATTTTTTTTTTCCGAATGCATAACTTGCCTTATAGTACATACTTATAAGTCGCAAGTAAAAAAGTGGATTTAAAAGAAAATTTAAAATCAGAATTTTGTATTTTTTAGAGTCAAACAATTCTGGATACTTCTCATTTGCTTCATTTTGGTAACAAATTAAAGCCATTACAGTTTGTTTTTCATAATAGTTTCCATTAAAAAAAAACAATACTGAAGAAGTGAGAATGAGCCTTAAGCTGTGAAAACTGTGATTCAGTTTGAAAAATTTTAACAATTTACAGTTTATATTTCGCAGAAGATTCCGTAATCTCAGATGTATTCAAGATCTTCTGCTATCACTTGTATTCTTTTAAGCTCCAAGTCATTTTTAGTAATATCGGTCACATACCTGTATATCTTACTACTGTCAGTTTATACAATTGTATAAAGAAAAATCAAAAGCAAAACAGAATAGGCAAAACAGTAAGATAGCTCAACAATACAATAAAGATCGAGTCTGGAACTGATTAAAATGCCTTTCACTTTTAGAATAAGAAACAGTACAAAAAAAGAGATAATTAACCAAATTACTATTGGCAGAGTAATCTACCTTCTTCTGAATCAACAATAGCGAATAATTCTGTCCTAAACTGTTCGGAACACTTATAATTTATTTTTGTATTGTATTTTTTGAAATGGTACAGTAAACATACAGTGTTGGACAAACGAACGAAAAAATATCACATTGGAAACATACGAATAAAAAGTGAAAACACTCGCAATACTTTTATAATTTTTAGTTTTTCATAATCACAACATATGGTATTATTCTATATTTTACAGCTTTTAATTTGATTTTAAATCTTAACATATTTCTAAAAAATAAAAATAGTTCAAAACAGATTAAAAAGTAGATGGACAAAACTAAAGCACATTTTTGATTTCATATACAAAATAAATAAAAAAAAAGTTTTAATGTTAGTACCTATTTGGTGGCATTAACATTATTTTTGCTGATTGCATCAAATCGACGAGGCAGGGAGGCAATGAGATTGTCAATTATTTGTATGGTGATGTTTACCCAGGCAGTTAGTACTTATTGTCAAGTAGCGAGTCAAAATTGTCACATTTTGTTCGATCAATCCTCTGATCTACAATTTCCCATAGATTATCTGTGGGGTTGAGATCAGGGGATTGCGCTGGCCACTTCATAACCGTAATATTACTTTCCTTCACCAATTTAGCGGTATATTTCGGATTGTTGTCATGTTGGAAGATGAATCGCAACGGCATATTCTCCTGCGCATACGGAAACATGACGTTTTGAAGGCTATCCTGGTACATGAAACGATCCATTATACCACTTATCTTATGAAGTGGCCCGATCCCTTGACATCTCCAGACAATAATGTTCCCCTTTCGGGCTTCGTACCGTACGAAATCTGCCCGATCCTTTTTAATTAAATTTCGATTCAGCCGAGAATAGAACCGCCTTCCAATTTTCCCTAGTCCAGCTAAAGTGCGTTTTGGAAAATTTTAGTTTTGCACGTCTATTTTTAAGGGAAATACTCGTAAATGGCTTTTTTACAACACGACGAGCTTTCAAGCCTCTATCAAACGCTCTTCGCTGGATCGTTCTGCAAGATATTTATAAGTCTAGTTCTTTTTTTATATTTTTAGAGGTAATATAAGGATCCTTTCTGATTAACCTCATTATTCTTTTATCGCAATGCGCAGCGGTTTTTCGAGGTCTACCACTATTTTGCATTGTTTGAACACTACCCCCAGCACGAAGTCGAGCTATTACCCGAAAAATAACCGTATGGCATATATGTACCATATTTATTGCTAATAAATGTAATTGATTGACCGCTTTGAAAGTCGGACACTATTTTTTCTTATAATTTATTTGAATATTTATTCAGCGCCATTTTAATAATTTTTATTTAACTTTTACTTTTTTTGCTTTGCCTAGAATGTGCTTGACAAAATAACAAGTGAAGGTAGGTAGTTGCATTTAAGAAGTAAGCAGTAAAATTCGATAACTGTAGAAATAGGGTACATGTGCTTTAGTTTTGTCCAGCTACTTTTTAATGAGTTTTTAACTATTTTTATTTTTTAGAAATACGAATATGTTAAGATTTAAAATCAAATTAAAAGCTGTAAAATATAGAATAATATGTTGTAATTAAGAAAAAATAAAAAATATAAAAGTATCACGAGTGTTTAAACTTTTTATTCGTATGTTTCCAATGTGATATTTTGTAGTGCTTTAGTTTTGTCCAACACTGTATGTATGTGTTTATATTATAAACTCGGGACTACAATAGATAGCTAGTCTTAAAAACATTTAAAACATTTCCAAATTACACCAAGTTAAATTCTTTCCAATTATTCTTGCTTATTTCGATTTCTTTTTTTAAATTTTGCGGGACTACGACTACCTTTAAAATATTTGAAAACAGTGCCAGCGTTTAGGAAAGTTCGATAGGATTTAAAAGGAGATACCGATGTAGGTACATTGGTTTTGAATGACTGAATATCGTGACGGGAGGGTAATATTGAGCCAGATAAAGAATCGGTTCTCGAAGGATTCAAATATTTCTGTTATAGGTAGTTCTATCACCTTGTTGCCTTTATTAATAATACATATTTTCAATTTTGTTGCAAATAAATTAAATAAAAAAGATTGGAACTTGTTAAAAGTTAATATTTAAATTTTAAATACAAAATGATAAAAGCGAGATACTTGTTGCTACAATGAACATCAAACATCACGTCTCGTCTTTTAATTTAAAGAAATTGAACAAAAAAAAACGAAGCTCTGGCCACCTTAAAGTTGTTGGAGAATTTCAAATTTCACCGAGTTGTTGTCGTTTTTTTTGCAAGTTATTCTTCTTCCTACCGGGCGAGAGGTTAGGGGATGATAGAGCCAAGAAGAAGGTATGTACAAAAGGGGGAGTGATGTGGCTTCCATTTAGAAAAAAAAATAAAAGAAAACACATCAAAACCAAAGCTAAGCGCACAATGATCACCACACCGTCATCATCGATCATCATCCAATTTTTTTTTTTTTCATTTTCCGTTTTCGCCAGCAAAACGTAAAAAAAAATATAAATTGTCTGCAGTTGTTTTTTCTATTTTTCCGTTTTTATTTCGATTCGTTTTTTTCCATTTTTTTTGAGGCTAGGAGTTTCACCTATATTTCTATTCGTTGAAGGTTTTCTTGGAAAAATTATAGATAAACACTTAATTTTTTTTTTTTAAATATAAATTCTAACCTAAGTAGTATTCCATTTTGTATGAGTTGATTTTGTATTGTGTGAAGGGAAAGGAGAAAAATTTGTCTTCCTCAGCTCAGAGTCGTAGTTTAGTTGTTGTCCAAGTCGTTTTTCGTAGCCGTTGCCCGTCCCGTAGTCTTCGTTGATGTCGTCGTCGTCGTAGTCGTAGAGTAGCCGACTTCGTGGTCGATGAATTTTGTAATGCACCGCACTAATATTCACACACAGATACACAAACACACACTCGAGAGTACACTTTTTATACTCTTCTTCTTCTGCACTAGAATATCTGATTAATTTTTTTTTCTTTTTTTGCTTGCAAAAAAACACACGGTACCGTTGATTATTTTCTAATGGAAAACTATGTCGGAGAGGAAGCAAAACACTTTTTTTATTTAATATAACTATTTGTTCACTAACTAGACGCGTTTTTATCTAACTTTTATTAGTTTTTTCTTCGTATTCTTGAATAAAAAAAACTTTTGACATATCATCATAAAAATCAGTCGTCTCTCTATCAGCGAAGAAATGAAAATCATGCATGGAAATGAAACGGGCTATGGGTTTTGAAAATAATTGGGATTGGGAAAATAGGAATGTTTCCGATTCCAGTTTGGGGGAAAAGTTAAAGGAACAACCTAGTAAATGGAATAGCAGAAGAAGGTGCGGAAAAATTGAGAACAGAGTGGATGAAGATGAAACAGGGCGATTTGATATTTTTTTTGCATTCTTTTATTTTACGTTTCTGTTATCTGTCATTGTATGTAAACTCTGGATTCTTAAGTCTCCAATGTAAATTTGTATTAACTACAGCGCCACCAGTATAGCCGCTGTCACATCTTTATTTTCTGTTCCATGAGAGTGCATAGTATATAGAGATTTATATACAATACACCTATCTTTTTGACTTTGACAAAAAAATAAAATAATTAATTTAAGAGTGGCAAATAAATTGGAGAGAACAATTTTCTAGGATTAGTTTTATTTAAGAGAAAAACCAATAATAAAATTAATGAATTTGTTGATTAACAAAAGTGACAACTAGGCATGAGAACAAGATTGCCATAAAGTATTGTTTTAAATCAACGATAGAAATGTTATGCAGTATCGGATCCAAGAGGGGGGAGTTTTGTTTGCATTTGGATAGCGGTGTTATTGTTTTGTTTTTGAATGTACATAAGTGGTAGGTATGTAGATATGCAAAATACTTTTGATGGGAATAGGTACCTACTATGTGTGTTAATTTAGTATGTGGGTGTTAAATTAAAGTTGGAGAGCCCATATCGCTTTGTTATTTAACTCAACTTCTTTTGGAATGAATAAAATGTTCAAGTTTTATGTACAGTGCCGGGCAAAATAATAGCAGTGTAAGCTGTTAAAAATTTTAGTTTTTCATGTCTTCAAAATACTGCCAGTCTTTCCAACTTCTAAATCTCTTCTCTTGTTTAATGTCACTTTGTCCGGTCAGGTGTCTTTCAGTATTTTAGGCGACCAAAATAATAGCAGCGATTGTCGAGTTTTGTTTAAAAAAAATTGTAAGAAACGCCATAAAATTTGAAGAAAAAGCTGAAACCCGCGGACGTAAATAAGTTTTCAAAAACGCATCCTACTGCAGCAGCTATGGAAATAGTGGGTGACTTTGACCTTGAACTGACAGCTTAGCAATGGTTTCAGAACAACAAGATTGAGGTTATGGATTGGTCTGCTCAGTCACCTGTCCTCAATCCTATTGAGAATCTTTGGTTGGAAATAAAAAAAGAAGTCTGGAATTCAAAACCAAAAAAAACAACAAAGAGTTATGGAGCGTAGTTGAAAAGGCTTGGAAATCAATAACACCATGAAAAGATTTGAGGGACTTGTCGAATCAATGAAGCGTCATTGCGAAGCTGTAATAAAAAATAATCGTCATGCTACTAAATACTAGCTTCATTGGATAAAAATGGCGAATTTAACTTTTTTTTAATCAAATTATGTAAAAAAAAAATACTGGCGCAAAATTTTTAACAGCCTATTATTAAGGTATTAGTATGATACTACTTAACAATTTGCTAACTTTATAGTAGTCTACTAACTCATTCTTAATTTTAAACATTTTCTAACTAGTATCGTATGCTAAAGCAGTTTTCTTAATAAATTGCTTCTGAACACACCTAAAACAATGACAGTTCGTGCAAAAAACTAAGTAAACAGACCTTGTGTGGCGTTTGTAAATAGCACGATACTAAAAAATAAAATAGATATTCGATGATTTTAACTTTAATAAAAGGGTAGAGAAAGTATGATGTTATATTCGATTAAAATTTGCAGCTTTAACATCGTACTAATTCAACTAAAATTTTGTGCCAATGCTATTAGTTTGCTCCCTTTATTTTCGAACCTATTTTGTTTTTTTTTTATTATTGTTAAACTAATGATCAATAAATAACAATTTCATTTTTATAATAAAAATATTTCAATATACTAGTAGTCCCTCGATATAATGTGAATTACCGATAATGTGAATTTCTCTAAAATGTGAACCGCCAAAACTTTACATTAACATCTCTACTCGTATAATGAAAACTTGCGAAATTTTCGAACTCTAAAATGTGAATTTCTTTTTGTAAAAGTTATTATATTTTCCTTTTTTCTCTTGTTAATTTTGCGTGCGATATAAAGGACTAATTTACTGTTATTTATCTGGACATATTTAAATGTTTTGAATGCAGCTGCAGACAAGAGAGTGTCTCCTACAAGTTGTGTTGGTACACTTTACATTTTTATGATGTTTTTTTTATCAGTTTGTGTAATGGCACCTAAGCAAAAAGTGTATCGATTTTTATCTATAAAGAGAAACTGAAAAAAAGTTCCAGTAAAGTTAAAATCTGAAATAGCCGTGTTTTAATTAGTTCACATTATCGAGGGACTACTGTATTATAAAAAGTTTTACAAACAGCCATTTCAAACGGATTTTTTATTTTTTAGTCAAAAACAAAACTTATTTTCCGTTGGACTTCTTTTTTTTTTACTCGCAGTTATGTTTGCATATGAAGCACCTGTTCTAAGCAAACGGTTCGTTCCATCCATACTAACCTACCCTATGTGTAGTAGAGTGCAGAGAAATGTTACTTTTTTGTTTTATTTCTTAATACATATCTACATACCTACATACATTGTTACTGACTGGTCCAAAACAAACAAAATTCTTTTTCCCCCTTTTCAAATTCTTCAAACAAAACTTCTATAAGTTTTTAAGATTTTGTTTCTCCTCTTTGGTGATTGAAAGGGAAGTTTTATGGCGCATATCTTGAATACTGACATTCATAGCAATTTTTTTTTTAAGTATGGGCTGGACCAAGAGAGTTTAAGTGGGATCAAGACAATAACAAAATCCTTTGGAAAGGTGTTCTATTGACAGTAGTTTAGAAAGAAAGAGCGATTTTTTAAAAAAATTACTTAAAATTTAAACAATAAAAAAAAAAACAGTCATACCTACCTTAGCAATCTTCGTGTTTTAAAATTACGCAGTTACCAATGGTTCAATAAAATCAAAACTTAAAAAATAAAAATAAAATAAAGCAGAAGCCGGCAAAAAGAAACATTTCTAAAAATAACCATAGGATTCCCAGTATTGAGAGCTGTTCAAATGTCTTGAATTTCTTCCTCTAAGGCACCTTTACTGCTAGAAAGTTTTAAAGATATTTCTCATGAAATTCGGCTATTATGTAGCTAGAGTACAAGACAGCTATAGCTTGCGAATCAACACCAGCAACTTCGTAACTGTACCAACCATACAAAAAATGTATTAAATGAGAAGCTATAGCAAGTTATGTAAAACTTACCGTTATTAATTTATATTTATTTATATATGTTCTGCCTAAATGGGAGAAATAGGGACCAATCGAATCAAATTTAATTTTATCCGCTTCCACAGTACGACTCAGTTTTTTTTTTTTTAAACCAGAGTGATCACTTTATAATTTAACGTTATATTTTTTAACGTTACACCTAATTTTTTATAAATACATATTTTATAGCCGTGTTTTATTGGTTAGTGAAAACGCTACATCGCAAAATTTAACATGGAAAACAACAACAAACGATTAGTGAATAAAAATAAGCTAGTAATTGAAAAGAATATTTTAGTTAAGATGGAGTTTCGGATGTTGAAATGTAGGTGTTTAGGTGGTGTCCGAAAAAATATATATGTTGGCATGCTTGAGGGTGTGTTCGTCGGTATTTATTTCGTTATAGTTACTTTACCGAATAAATATTTTTTCAAATGCAAAATTTGAATCCATACCATAATTCCGGTTTAACACTACTGCCATTAATTTTGTCACAAAATATTGAATCAATTTGCACGAAGGCGAATAGTTTTGTTTGGTATGTTTTATCAGTGCACTGATATTTGTTCAGAAATGTCGTGTAACTTCGGCATTACGCTGAATTTATATGACAACTGACAAAATAGGACTCTTTGACATTTACAAACGTCACAATAGGTCTGTTTACTTAATTTTTATTATTTTATTAAAACAAATTGTCTTAGAACGATATTAGTTAGAGAATATTTAAAGTTAAGAATAAGTTAGAAAACTACTTTAAAGTTAGGAAATATATAAGAAGTATTATACTACCTTACCTTAATAATAGGCTGTATAAAATCTCCAACACTCAAAAGAATTCAGTATAAAGCAAATAAACTAGTTTTTTTTTTACAAATGTAAAAATTAAGAAATACAATAGTAACAATAGGGATACGAGAACATTTTGAGTAGATTGTAAAAAAAAGGTATATTTTCTCACTTTTGTGAGTGTTAATGCAAAATTTAATAGTGAGAAAACTCCAGCTTAAAAACAAGATACAAATCTTTCGAACACATCCCTGTAAGTTAATTCAACAAGTAGGAAGGTTTTGGCACATAATACACTGTTACCAACTTTGGGAGATTATTTAGAGTGATTTAAAGAGTGAATAAAGCGTTTTTTTGGTGCTTGTATTACTACGCTAGATAAGATTACCAATAAAAAACGCCTTATATGAACAAATTATAATCTTCCCTTTATATTTATCTATTTCTTATTCCGATACAAAATTGATTAATTTTTCAATGTTGATTCGAAAAATGTTTAAATCTTTCAATTTTGAAGTTTGAAATCTCCCTTATTTGTTTAATTGTTATAGGCAAGGAATTCCAAAGTTGAATGCTATAAACAAAGAACAGCCGTTTTGAGTTTAAAAAGTTGAATGAAAGCAAGTATTAATATATTTCCTGATCTTGACAAATGACAAAAACCAGATACTGTGGTGTTTTTGTATGAATCACTTTATGTAAAAATATACAAATACGAAAATCCGTTTAATATAAAATATTAAGTTTTTTAGGGAGTTATGTGGTTATATCTTCTTAGGTTGTACACATATTTCGTCATGTAATTAAAAGCAACATTGACGCTGTCAGGTAGTGTCATGATTCCTCCTGTTATTGAGAGCGTTAATGATTTTATGGGACAAATCTTCTTTCGCATTTGTACAGTTGCAAAAATACTGAAAGAACTCGACATACACAAATCCGCCGGCACAGATAGTTACCAAAAATTGTTCTGAAGAGATGTTCTTCCACGCTGGCAAAACAGTTGCGTTACCTTTCCCATCTGTCTTACTCTACTGGCCTCTTTCCGAGTGGATGGAAAATAGCATTTGTCCAGGCTGTCCTTAAAAAAGGGGAATCTTCTTCCCCCTCTAACTATCGCACTTATGTACATCCCTTCATTCTAAGGTCAGAGAAACGCTAATAAATGATCAGCTCAAGAAAAATCTTGAAAAACGAAAATTTCTCAATGACCGGCATTATGGCTTTCGTAGTAGAAGGTCTGAAGGTATATCTTACCGAAAAAGTGGCACTTGATATTACAAAAGCATTTGATACAGTTTGGCATCAAGCTCTTTAATCAAAAATGCATGCATTTGGTCAAGAATCACTTCTTCGTCGAATTAGAAACTTCTTTTCAAACCGCTCAATACAAATTGTATTGCATGGTTTCAAGTCTGAAATTCATAAAATAAATGCTGATGTGCCACAGGACTTCGATTTGTCTGAGACTCTCTTTTATCAATGATCTTTTTTCTAAGACTTCTTATCCATTAAATTGTTTTCCTCCTGATGACAGCTGATCTCGATATCATTGGCAATTTGGAAGCTATAAACTATCCATAAGCGGCACTTACACTGAGGAAACCGAACAGCTCTCAGTTCTCGGTATGAACATAACAGACCACCTTAGTGTGGAATGACAACATATTCAAAGTCGCTAAAAACACCGCCAAGTGCTTAGGTTTCCTTCGATTCGTCCAAAGATCGACTAAAATTCCAATATTTGGACAGGTGCTCCAAAAACCCACGTGAGTCTCTTGAACAGATTCCAAAAGAGAGTTTTTTTTTAAACAATGTTCTAGTGAAATAGCCGGTTGCATTCCTCCATTCAACAATTCAACCGTTGTACTCGCACTTCAAAAAACAGTTAACCCTTGAACCCAACTTCGAAAGTACTGTTAAATTCAGAGATTCTTTCTTTACCCACACTACACGAATGTTGAATGTTTTATCCGACTCAATATTTCCCTCCCATTCTGATATTCAGACATTTAAAACCAATGCTCATCTACATCTCCTTTCAAATCCTCTCCAACTTTCCCAAACGCTGGCACTATACTCAATCATTTTAAGGGTAGTCATAACCTCTTTAGTGCTCGCAAAATTATAAAAAAATAAGCCATGGCTTATATTTTATGTTCTTCAATCTACAAAAAAAATTCCTGGTGTTTTCATTAAAAACACAGCATTTTTGAATTAAGAAAATTGCTTAAATTTTTCAAACAAAGATTTTATATTTGAAACCTAATACAAAGTTGTTTGTGCACAAAAACAAACCTTGAAGAAGCAATAATCACAATTCTATGATCTAATGAATTCAAAAGCTTAAGAGGTTTATTGCCCCGTAAGTGATATAAGCAATTAAAAAAAAAACAATTATCAATCTGCGTGGTTGTGATATAGTTAGAGGAAGTTTTCGTATTTTCTTAAATTAAGGTGTTAAGTACGTATATTTAAAGTCAAGACACATTCATCATAATTGCTTAAGATCTTCATTTAATTTAATTCTAAAAATATCCGAATTTGCAAAATATAGTTATGCATTTTTTTTGAAAAAATATAAACAACATGACTCTGAAGATGATGGCGATGACAACTAAAAAAAATTATTATAAACAACACGGCCAAACAAAAAAAATGACATCATACTGGGAACATCTGCCGGGGATTTCCCTTTGCTGACCTTGAACTTGACTTAACCGAAAATTTAAATTTCCGACTTAACTCAAAATGCAATGACAAACAAAACAAGACAAAAAAAAAACAAGACGAAAGTACAAAATTCATTTAACTGAGTTCTTTCGCCTAAGCCCCAAGAGGGTTTAAATAAATAATTTAGCTTCTGGTAAATGTCTTTTCAATTGCTCTATAGCTATTCAAATTTAGAAAGACAGCAGCCAGACAACACTCTTTTGTTTAATTTTTCTCTGCGAGGTGTCGTAAAACATCAAATTTGTAATCAACCGTAACTTCTTGAGGGCGGCCTATACACTATTCATTGAAGAACAAAAACAAAAAAGTTTCAATTTAAAAGTAATGGAAAATAAGTTTTGTTGTTTATGTGAAGCAGGTAGCAGGTAGCTGTGTTAACGGTCAAAGACGAAAATGTACTCCTTTGTTACTTTTGGGTTAGCGATTGTGCAGGCACCCTAATGCCAGCAAAAATTTGGCGACTAGGATTATCTACAATGTGGAAGACAAAATGGTAATTATAATTGTTGAATTGAAAGTTTTGAAGCAGAAAAATGTCATCGTATTTCAAAAGGTACAAAAATACATATAAATATGTTTATTGACGCGTTGACAGATTCAATACAAATTGATCACCATTGTCAATTTTCAGTTTGCGCATTTGTCGTCTGCCAAATTCTTAGAATGTCTGTCAGTTTTCAGACGTTTATTATGAGAACCGTGTTTTATGACTGTTACGAGCAATGAAAAAGTCATTAGGCCAAGATTAACTAGGCCCATAAAAAATTTATGTGGAATGGGTAATAAAATGTTAGCCCTCATCATACAAAGTGGCATAACTGATTGCAACTGTAGAATGTAACATTTCAAAAAAAAAAAAAAAAAAAAAAACAAGCTGAAACACCATCCCAGAACGATGGAATTTTTAGCTCTTTATTTATATTCCCACCAAAACGAAAAAAATATTTTTTGTCTGAAAACTTTTTTGATATTTCAAATTGATGCAAGAAGATTTCAAAGAGATTTAAACGAAATCTCAATGAATACTCTGGATTTCAGCGAAATAAATATAAATGAAATTTTGCTACAGAACAGACTTCGGTTTGGTGGACATAGATAGTATTATGAAGAAGTTCTACCGCGAACCTTAATCTTCAAAATTTCTTTTGAGTCAACATTGTACAGTTTATGTCGATATTTTTACAATAAAACGGCAAACATGTTTTTTGTGGTACACTTTTCTCCAAAAGTATTTAACCCATTCCGATAAATTTTATATGGTTGGAAAGCCACAGTTACGGAGATGTGCAGAATATACTTGAGACACGCATTTACACACTGTGGGTCATTTTTGTTTTTGCACTGTCGAACACTTTGCATATTACATAAAATAAAATTTAATTTAATAAATTTGCTTGAAAATACTGCCAATAATATAAGTAATAAATAATAAATAAATTGGCACTCGAATTTCGAGAGCTGGGTCGGCTAGTTTTTACAAAAAGCCTTTAACGGCAGAAGGTAGCATTGCGATTTTGAAGCGGTTTATGGTTCCCCAATTGACAATGCTATCGAGATCAGAATTTAATGAGCTTATACGTTGCGGTTCTAGATCCACATCCGAAGAACAAGAAAATGTATCTGGAAACGAATATGGAAAGCTGAGAGTACTGTCATCAGCAAAACAATTTAGTAGATTAAAAGTTTCAAACAAAAGATTGTTGATGAATATCAGAAAGTGAGTCGAAGACAAAACGGAGCCCTGTGGCACACCAGCATTTATTTTATAGACATCAGATTTAAAACCATTGAGCTGTTCGAAAGGTAGTTTCTAATCCATCGAAGAAGAAATTTATCAATACCAAATGAACTCATTTTCGATAAGAGAGCTTGATACCAAAGTCTACAAAATGTTTTTGAAATATCAAGTGCAATAATCTTACTTTCTCCAAAAACGAGGTTTGTGCCATTGTTCGGAGAAATTAAAGATTCAAGGTGACTCCCTTGAGGAACACCCGAAGTAACATAAATGGGATGGGAAATTGAAAAATCTAAACGTAACTCTTTATTGACGTTTTTTCAGGTATGATCTGAGCCATGAGATGCAAAACAATGAAAAAGTGTGGAGAGAAGATAGATTTAGAGTGGAAGTAAAGAGAGTCGTACACATTGCTTTCGAAGAGCTTAAGAATAGAAGAAAATTTAGCTCTGGCCCGGTAGTTAAAAATATTGTTTTTTGAACTTCTTTAATAAACGAAAAACTAAAAAAATCTTTTTATAATTTTAGGAAAAATGGTAGGAGTTGAAATGTTTTCTCTTTAGAAATATGGCGGGCAACCATCCGTACCAGGAGAGAAGTCCTCATTAAACAAACTTATATTCTTGATGATAATATCAACATTAATGTGAACGGTGGTGTGGTGCTTTTAAAGTAAAAAACAATGGTCAGGTTTCGTGTCCAAGAATTTAAGAGTTGGGGGGATGCCATCGGACTTACGTTTGATGTTAATAAATTGATTGAGTCGTCTTGGATCAGAGATCAGATATTCTTTCAATGTATCGAGGGTAGAAAAATTCGCAGAGTACAGAAAAACCGGATTTAGCTTGCTGATAGTTCGAAGTCAAAGAGAAACGAAGTTAGCGCTGCAGAAATTGGAAAAGCAGGAATTTTCGAACAATGTTGACTCGTTAGTAAATTCAATGGAAAATGTGAAGAAAATAGGAGGATTGAAGGGGTCTAGGGTAGAGTAGATAAAAGTTTAGCGAATGACCCGCATGTGATGAAAAAATTAAGTCAAGCTGTCTACATAAGTTGGTAGAAAAAAAAAATCGGTAAGGATCTAATTTTTAGAGGAGGAATTTACAAGCATAAAAGATAGCAGTTGTGGAAGGTTGAAGGCTGACAATAATACAATCATATAGGGGATCTGAGACTTCAGCCGGGGAACGAATTCCACAGAAAAAAAAAAATCAGTTATAATAAATATTTTCGGTATGGCAGTACCTGATTTAATGAAGAATGCTATTTTAAGGACTCTTGTCATATTTGTGGGATTTTTTTTTTGAGAAAAAAGTGCACATATTTTTCTTTTATATCATACGCATGTATTTACAACAAATTTACGATAGTTATTAAATATGTCATTTTTTTTTTCAAGTGAATTTTGAGGGGTGGTTGTGCTAACTTAACTGTCAAGTAATCATTTTCAAGGGTTATTTAAAAAAATATAGGCGTGGCATTTTTTGTTTCACGACAAATTTAAGATTAATTTACAACAATTACGAATAAGTTAATTATGACACTCTGTTTTAAAGTGGTAATGATATGTAAGTTTAGGTGGGGTGAAGATGCGGCAAACCGTATCACCTCAATTGGATCTCTATTGATCCATTATGATCCCCAGATCGTGGGTAATGTAGGAATGGGAAGGGTAAGAAAAAGGATTTAGTTGAAGTCTTAGGTATGGGGTGCCTCCTTGAACCATTCTGATTTCTGAATGAAGTTAAGGAATTTAGTGACAAAAATGAGACGTCGGTCGCCCAGTTTGTCGAAAAAGTATTCTCCGAGGGCATCTTTTCTAGTTCTGGCTAGGCTGAGGCATTTTGAAAGGAAGTGAGTGCTGACACCCTCTGCATAAGTCAGATGTGCTGATGCCTATTCTGCTTATTAAGTTGTGACCGCTAAGAATTCCAACCAACAGGGACAATTAAGGTCTGCTAAGCTTCAGTAGATACTCTGTTTTTTTTTCTTGATATATCTCGCCAAAGATGTCTTGAAACCCGACAGGCGTCAATTGTTGAACATCTGTCATTTGCGGTCTTGAGGAAACTTTAGTGAATTGCATACATTTCCTACTGCAGTGGCATGAGTACTCAGGATACAATTTGGCTCCGTTTTAGTGATGAACCGTTTTTAGCCAGTTCATCAGCTATTTTATTTCCATAAAAGTCACGGTGTCCCGCAACCCATCGCCGAGCAGTCTTAATTCACTACGTCAGGTTAGTTTGGGTTGTTGGGCTGACAATTGATGTCAATGTAGATTCATTGTGTTACCCGTGAGTGTAATCACTCTTTTCTGATAAAAAACCTATGTATTATGTTAATCAGTCAAGCCATTTTAAGGCATTGACGAAGTTCAATATTTGAATTCCTGAAATATTAGAAAGATCTTCTAGATTGTCAAAGAAGTAACTACCAACACATTTCCTTCTCTGGTGGCATAGTGAAGGGCAATGGCAGAGAAAGTGTGATGTGTCTTCATCAAGTGTGATGTGTCTTCATCACCACATTCTCTGCATAGTGCATAGGTCATCTGTACTTAGTTTCATGTTAAATTTATTTTTATAACCTGGTATTTCGCTGTGTCCCGGTACCCAGCAGAGTCTAATATTATGCTGCGTGCCAAGAACCTTAAGCTCTTCGCGACAGCAAGAGACAAGCTTCGATTTTATCACAGTGGCAGAAATCGCTTTTATTGCCGCTTAGCTGTCAATGTAAAAGGTGATATCAGCCCGTGGTATCGCCATCATTGATACCTGTCTAGCAGCTGTTGTCACTGCCAGGATCTCCGCTTGGAAGACACTGCTATGATCCGGGAGCCTGAGTGAGTTGTTTAGCTCAAGAGGTTCTGAGAAAAAGCCTGCACCTGCACCAACGCCTGTGTCCATTTTGGAGCCATCAGTATAGATTGCTATTGCTGATTCACTGGCGTAGGGTTGGTTGTTCAGCCATTCTTCTCTGCTTGGAAAGGCAGTTTGGAATGGTTTATAAAAGTCAAGTTCGGGTGTTGTATAATCTGTAATGATACTATCACCCAAATATTTCTGAAGAATACGAGCTATCCTATTGCACTGTTTTTCTGGCTTAGCCTTACGGCGCTTTATGCTGCGGATTCTTGTATGAAAAGGTCTAGGGGTATCAGGTTGAGTATCGCCTACATCCACCAGATAATTTTTGGGCTATGTCCCCAGGATTTCCCAAAGATTCTGTTACAGGAGTAGAATGCAATCATTCCTTTTTTCGCTCTTTCCTTAGTGTTTCACTACGTCCACGAGCAACCAGTTTTGACTTCGTGGCAATTGACAAAATGACTCTGATTGCCGCTTGGCTATATAAGAAGATATCAATGTTCTTGTTTGAGAAAAAGTAAAAGCCACGCTAAAAATAACTCTTGCCCAAGTGGGTGATACAAAGAGAAATGAATATAATTAAATTACCAACTCCTTCACATCTGTCATGTCCCAAAGTTGCATCTGTCATTCTTTGACCTTTGAGTACTTAGACCTATAATAATATAACCATAGTTGACTAACAACTCTCAATCATTCCTGTGTGCGTATTACTAGTGGAAAGGCTGAGATTGGATTTATTTTTTTATAACAACAGATGCTCTTCAAAAATTTGATCCATAAATATTAATATAAAAAGGGTCAAGGGCCAAATACAAGTTTCTTTTTAAAAATACAATAAAATAAATAAAATCAAAATTTTTCCACGTAGTAGGGCTTTATTAGTAAGAGCAAACATTCCCATTATTAGCGGATGGTCGTACGCCTTCAATTGCTGAGTCAATTGGACCTTGTAAGCGAATAATCCGAGATCTTTGTCTAGAATTCTTCTCAGGCTAGTGCGTGAAATGTTGAGCTGTTGAGATTGATGACGAGTTGATGTTCGTGAATTGAGTTTCACACTCTCGGCTACAGCAGCCACATTCTTGTCTGTACGACGACGACGGGCACCATCAGTATTGTCCACTAGCAGAACAGTCTCACGAACTTTTTTCACAAAACTTGCATACAGCAGGCGCGGTACGTTGTTGTTCAAGCTTAAAACAACTCATTTCGTTCCGCGAAGGTATAATACTGACTTTCTGTCAAGATTTCGAGCTGGAAACAGCTGTCAGTGCCAAAATAACCTATGATTTAAAAAGAAACCACTAGATGGCCCACCCTGTAAATAAATATTGCATTAAAAACATTGAAAATTCACTTCAAAAATTGTGATTAATAACAACAAAACTTTGCGCGTTATTCACTCATTTTGAGAGCGATGCGAGATCATTGAAATTTCAAGATTCATTATACTCGAGTAAACTTCTTAAACATGGTTGTCAGAGTCTATCAAAATAAATCTCGAATTAACCTTACAAATTGTATGAATTAACTCTGAATTAAGTAAAGATAAAAATTAACAAAAATCATGGTTTAAGTCAGAATTAACTTATTACCAAAAACATAACCCTTGGTTAAAGATTTTAAATTAGACTGAGTTTTTAAGTCACATCTAAACATATCTTTAATGAGCTTTCAGAGCTTGATATAATCAAACATAAATCTAACTTAATGTTAAAAACAAAAAATAAAAATGTCTTTATTTCTTCCATTAATTTCATTCTCACTTTACCTTTTGACCATAGAATAATCTGATTTATTTTCGCTCTGCGTTTAAAATGAAAAATGGGAAGCTTAGTAACACAAAATGGCTAATATATCAGGAGATAAGAAAAAACCAGCCGACAAAAGAAGGCGTTTCTCTATTAATAGAATTTTTATTTTGGATTTCTAAATCTAGATGACACTACCTATAAATGATTGCGATCTATTGGCCTTCGAGTAGCATTTTATTTGTTTTAATCTAATCTCAACGATTAGGTGTACATATAATTTATAGGTACCTATTTGCTCTCGTAGTTCAAGTGCCTTAGAATTGTTAGTTAAAATATGCATTTAAAGTAAATACGAACTCATTTATGGATTGGAGACTTATAGGTGAGTATAGTAAAAGGCATTCTGACCTCTAAGTCGCATTTTAAAAGAAAAGTATTATGATCTCGTATTTGAGGAAGGTCAAATGCAGACACACCAGAACCTATAACTGTACCGAACCGATATCAGTATAGGTACCCTTCTAAGCTGATATGGTGCCAACAATAAAGCTCGGTTGATTATCTGCCGGTTGTTTAATTACCTAGATCGGGTGAGCTCGGAAAACCTTTTGATCTTAACTAAACGATTGCCCGGCAGATTGATAACGCTCAAAAATTGACGTAGACCACGACGCTCGAAGCATAGTAGTGCGCGACTAGATTATATCGGATCACGATCGGTATTGAATGTAGGTGGATGGAGAGCGTTGTTTCAAACTCGGTCACTCTGCCGTCTAAATATAGATTAATCTTATAATACTAATTAAAAAAAATATAGATACCTACACAATGCGCGAAAATGTGGTGAGGTTAAAATTTAAATATCTCTCATAACAAAGGCGACGACGACGATTGACAACAAATTCTTGTTATTCTCATTTCAAATTTACACAACCTGCTGCTCTCTCTGCGAGTATGTCGCACTCTCTCACTTCAATTGTTTGACTACACTCGAAATTCTTTAATATTTTTGCTAACGGCAGCTACAAAGGACTTTGCAAAAGACGTAGGAGTATAAAAGATTATGATGAATTTAATATACAGAAGAAGACTTTGTATTTACTTGCTAAATCTATTTTTGATTGATGCATTTGCTGCCTAATACTTACTTACATTAGTCAACGAAATTATGTCGCATGCAATAATTGTATGTAGGTAGACGTAAACAAATTAAGTACATTGTACATACATGAATGACTAACGTGTGTTCATTGATGTTTATGTTGCGAACGAAAATATGTGTGTAGGCAGTTTTATTTTAAATTGAAGGAAATACATTTTATTTCAAAGGTTCGCAAAATACAATAGAGAAGAAGTATTGTTGGAAGTCGAGGAAGCGAATTCCCAATTTTATTTGAATTCCTCACTGCATCCAATATTTTTAGTTTTAATCTGTGTTTTATTGCATCATTTTCATGGGTTGGTTTCAGAAAATCTGTAAAACACTTTACCCTAAAGAACTGTTATACCCGAAGAACTAAGAAAACTCACCTGCATTAATAAAAACTTAAAAAAAAAAGAAAAACGAATCTCAATTGAGTGTTTATTTCTTAACTATGATCATTTTATTTGTATATTTTTTAACTTTTTTTTGTCTTATAATAGTTTTTAGTTTTTCTAATGAATAACAAGTGTATTTTGGTAATACGAGTACAATCTGAAAAAAATTGTTGAAATAATGGTGCAAATGTACTAATTTAGTCTTTCAGAAAAATATTACGTAGAAAACCAAATATTAATAGCAGTCACAGTATTTATTTTTTAAACCGTCAATTGCTAATGTTACATTACAATAATAATATAATATAATTATTAATAATATACACCTACACAATGTGGTCAGTAAAATAGGTACTGCCATTTTTTAAACTAAAATCGTTGTGTTCTTTCAAAGACTATGTTTTACTTTTTTTTTATAAGTGGCAACACTTTTTTTGGTGGAAATATAAAAATTACCGTTATTAAATTTTGTTAATGTTTCATTGACAACATAACGAACACCTTCGAATTAAAATTTATGTAACTTAACAACTGTTGCGTTTTTTATTTGATCCAAGAGTTCCTATTTTAATGACTACATAATGTACATAATTTTGGGAGATCTATTAGTTTAAGTCTTTGAGGTAGGTAGGTAGGTAGGTGAAAAACATGCAACATGCAAACAAACAAACAACATTAATTGTCAGAAAAATTGTCTGACAATTAATTGTAAGAAATTTGACCATTATGTGTACGCTAGCTTACAATCATGTAATCTTGCAATTTATTGTCAGAAAATGTAACTGACAATCAATTCTCAATCGGCGCTTCAGCTACCTGCAAAAAAACCTACATATATGAAGAAAGTTGGAAGTGAATGGTCAAACGACACAACCTTGAAATTAATTCAAGAGATCGAGGTGTGACGCATTCTGTGAGATGCTTGATACCAGACTATAAGTTCACAAAAAAAATGTATGGCAGACGTCGCAGATGCTATAGATATGACCATAGCTGAATGCAAGGGCAAATGAGAGAATTTGCGCTTGCGCACGACATTTAATTCCAATCTGAGAAAACATCCGAAAAAAAAGTCGGCCCAAGGTGCAAATGAAGCAGTTTCGATAATCAACAAAAACTGACCGTGCTTCCACGGTTGGTATAAAATCTACCAATCTCTTACTATAAACTAGTGTATATTTAGCCAGATATTTGACAATAAATTGTAGGATATTGGTAGATTTTCTACCATGTAAACACACAACTTAATTGTCAGCTCATTGAAAGATAATTGTCAGATATTGTCAAGTCTGACAATATTGTAAGATCTACCAATTATGTACACTTAGCTTAACTTATTGTGACCACGCAGGAAAACGAAGGCAAAAACGCATAAATAGTCTCTGTACAGCTTCTAATCTAGTTATACTCGTATGTACACCTTAAACAACACATCTTTATTCAAGAATTGGTCCCAAAAAGATACAAAACGAACTTTAGGACGTATGGATCTCGAAACCCTATTAGCTCTTTTTATGATAAAATTAAATTGCTCATTAAGTGTTAAATTCAAAATGATTTCAAGATCTGAAAATACAGACAGTTTATTTAAAGGACACGAGTCAAACATTATATTTATATTACAATAATAATTTTTTTTTCCGTGAAAAATACATAGACTTGCTTATATTTCAAGAGACCATTTCCTAAATCCATTACCATCATTTCCTAAATCTATCAAAATCGTCCGGCAAAAGTATACATTTATGTGAAGATTTTATTCTTTTGTAAAGTTTAGTGCCATCAGCGTAGGGTATGAACAGAGTAATTTAGTATAATTGAAACCAAGTCATTTATAAATAAAATAAATAGTATTGGGTTTAAATGGCTACCTTGAGGAATATTTGAGTTAAAGTAAAACTTTTAAAACAATTTAGGAAATGCTTTACTGAAATCAGTAAAAACACAGTTCACTTTTTTCAAAAGCATCTATACTCTGTCCAACAAAAATTGTTAGTACAGGCCTTATGGGAGAGCTTTTTCTAAAGCAGTGGCGCCTGATGCACCCTCACTACAATGCGTTAGAAAAAATGCCACTAAAAAAAGAGCAAGCCACTGACTTTTTTTAAGGAATTGTTGTTGCAATTATTTGCAAAAAGTTGTACACCCCAAAACGACTGTCGTATCCCACTGCTGATGAGAGAGATACTGTAAAGATCAAGAGTGTCAAGCTGTCAAGTGTCACTCAATGACTCAATACGATCGTGCGCTCTTTATCTACATCAAAACAGAGTTACCATTATCATTCTCAATTGCAAGCAAGGAGCTTTTTTTTTTAATTTCAGACCTGAAACTTGTATTGAGCCTTTGGAAATAAAATTTCAAATTCAAAAAAGAAAATACAAATTCAGAAACAGCAGATGTAAGCACTTTGGATAAGAGAGTATGTTGACAAATTCTACAGCTACATAGGTCGTAGGTATATAGTTTTTGAAATATCAATATGTACCTTAAATTTTTCAAAAGGGTGAAGATTGGTTCAGCTTAATTACATACATGTATGTAGAAAGCAGTTATGTCCTTCGTGTTTGAGATATTTCTTAGTCCGATGATTAATTAGCGTTTCCTTGAACTTTGAAAGAAATGACGTAGAAACTGGAAGATAGTTAGATGGAAGTTTCATCTTTTTGAAAAAAAAATTATACTATTACGAGTAAATAAGAAAAAAATGGAGAAAAAGCTTATGCAGTTGTAATGCAAGCGTTAAAAAATACCCGTTGACAACATTGGGTACCGATTCGGGCAGTACTCTTGCAACTTCATGTGTTTAAAAAGATATTCCACGAAACCATTTACGCCCTTAAGTAGAAAATCAATGAATGAATATTGGGGGGATTATCACAGTGTAACCTCAAGATCTATTGTGCTCCCATTTTAAACTAGTGGAGTTGCTAGCCCTACAGCTCTTCCTCCTAGTTTATTTCTTTTAAAAAATTGATTATTTGGTGTACCTTCAGAGAGGGCAAGTCAATCTCTTCTGTCTGGTACCGCCTCAAGTACGTATTTTTTGTATGCATTTGTGCTTTGTATCTGCATATCATGGGGTATGACGCTTTCTCATGAGTATTGCAGAATCAGCACATTAGACTGTTTTCTAAGCAAAGAATATTCAAGTATCTTCTAAGTTTACAATAGCTTGTAAGAAGGCCCCTTACTATTCCTTAAGCTGATACAGTTCATGAAATGATCTTGTTTGTAGTTACCAAGTAATAGTTTAGACTGCCTCCGTTTTGGGAGATTTTTTTAGTTTTTAGATCTTTTAGCCTCCTACTCGCTTTTGATTTAGCTCTGATCTTATTAAAGGTCTCATTGCACATATTTTTGCTATAGAGTCTGTCTCCACTTTTTCCTAGTTACCAATGTGTCCATATGTCCAATGAAGTGAGACATTATTATTCTTACCAAGTTCGTTTAACATGCCTACGCATTCCCAAACCAACTTAGACGTGATGACGTATGAGCTTAGTGCTTTTAGTGCGACTTGCCTATCTGACATAACGGGTGCTATCGTGTTTAAAATTTATCTCGGAATTTTTCCCAACTTTCAAAATTATCAACTTGAATAATGTCGAAAGTTTACCTTGGAGTTTATTGATATCGAAAACTAAGTTTTATGGGGACTTTGACTCTTATATTAAAATGCTGCCAGCTTATAAGAATTTTCGAAGATGGCAAACATTACAAGGGAAATTTTGTTCACGATAGCCTCCAATAGCTATGTTTTGGTTTCGGTTTTTCTTTTCGAAATTTCGACCTGCACCTTCCATTAACGTTTATCTGGAAAATGCTAGTGGTCAGTATGAGAAGTTTGGTTCACAGAAAAACTCCAGAACCATTCCCTTCAGATGTTCTCGAACCATCTGTGTACCACTTAGTGGCATTGACTTTGATTGTGTAGTTTTCTGTTGCGCCTACCCATTCTTTTTTGCAATATAATTCCGTTTTACAAAGTTATATTTTGTAACCATGCCATCTCTAGGAATGTCGATAAGGTTTGTTACTGTTGACTTTAAAACGCTGTACATATTTGCCATATCAGTCCCCTCCTTGGTAAATCTCATTATGACTCCCTGAGTGCATATCCAACTACTTCATGTAATGGGTACTAGTAAGGTGTGATAAACATTTCTGGAAGTGCCGAATTAACAACAAGCTTATTGAACTGACCTATACTACAACTGACGTCTAGATTGAATATACATTTGCTTTTCAGCTTTAACCCCACATTTTTGTAAAGTGTTTTTGTGACTAACAATACTGGAAGTGACCAGTGTGTAACGTCGCCAGGCAGGCACCTATATATATCGACAGTTTTTTAACTTATTAGTACTCGATTTTAAGTCCCTTTAATATTTATTTATTTTTTGTTGTTTTGTGTTTACTTATAATTTCGAAATTGCAATTTTCTCTCAAACAAAAACTGAAAGAAAATTCTTCGTAACGAATATGAAGAAAATTACTTCTGATTAAGTGGAGTGATTGAATGAAGTGACCTCAACTCCAGAAATCGTTTCGCCCATCTGCGAATGTAAGTTATCAGTTAGATTCTGTCGTATCCTTCAAGACGTTAATATTGCTCGATATTTATATTTGTATATACAACCCAGCTAGGCAATACTTTCAGTTTGAAATATGCTCGATATTCATCCGATTCAAAGGCACAAGCTTTGACAAGTAATAATCAATCTTTACTCATTTTTTTCATTATTTTCATTTTTTTTAGAAACCAATCTCCATGTTATGCATGTAATTTTCTAGCCAGCAAAACTTCCCAATTTAAAGAATTTATTGCTTACGTCACATCTCTCAGTTCGCGAATTTGTTTTTTTTTTCAAGAAATTCATTGATTGTCAAAAATTACTCACCAGCAATCTCCATTCCATAGGTACTTTGTACCCAATTAAAACAACCACTAGCTACTGCTGCCCTCCCACCTCGTTCACGCCAAATTCCAGCTTCGTTATGCATACAAAATGTATTTATTTGGTTAAAAAAACACGCCCGCGTACTTCTCGTGGATAATTATTTAAAAAAAAAAATATTTCGATTTTCCACACAAATTATAACCAAATTGTCAAAAATTCGCAATTATTTAAAAAAGAAATTCACAAACCATAAAAAAAAACCACACTCAAAAAAGAGAAATTTAAAATTCCATCCTAGAAAACAGATGATTTTTGTTCTCACTCTCAACCGTTCAGTTCCACTGAAACTCCAAGGAAATAAAACGAAAGAGAATTTAGCACGAGTTCTATTTCCAAATCGTTTGATTGAAGATGTTTGCAGTTTACCGTTCCGTTTCTGACTGTACTGGTTTACAAAATTTGCACTGAGCGATGAGCTCGCCCTTTTCAGCAAAAAAAAAAGAAGAAAAAATCGAAGAAAAGAAGAAACAAAAATGTACTCTGCCTTTTCTCTTGTTATTGCAATTCGTGTTTCGCTTTCCGTATTGTTGTTTTAAGCAAAGTAACGAATTTTTTTTCACCAATTCCTCTTTGACTTGATCTTCACCACTTAAGGAAAATGGGTAATTCCGCGAAACCGGGTTTTTCAACACAGCGCAGATGATAAATATCCGGACACAGCCTCGAAAATCGAAAGGGTGCGATTGCGATGTTTGTTGCACACGAAACAAGATTTCAGCAATAAAATTCTTTTAAATGGAAAAAATCCGCCATGTGCTTTCAAATTATGAAAAAAAAAAAAAAGAAACTAGAGTCGACTGCACAGCACCCAATTAAATCCTTTTGTTGAATTCAGCAAAAAGTACCGCTTTGCAGAATCAAAATAAATAGCAAGCACAGCCGCAGCGCGTAGTCACCTTATTGTGTGTCACCTAGCAACGGTTTATTTTTTTAATACAATAAAAACAAAAAAAACTTTAATTGTTCGCAAGAGAATTATAAAATTTATTATTAGATCGAACACAAACTTGCAAAACAAAAAGCGTCTCTGGCTTCGTTTACCTCGCTCGCGTGTGAACTCACAAAAAACAACTAAGTATAGTTCCGTTCTGTCTTCTTGATTGAGGCGAGGTGGTTCTTTCACTTTTACTCTTGTTGTTGTCTCTCTTGTAGACCACCCGAAAAAGAGGTTTTTTAATTTTCACGCAATCTTCTTGATTTATCGAATCCAAAATTAACACAACACAAATTGGCAAATAAATAAAACGGTACGATTTAATCGTTTTTTTTTTAATAGAAAAATTAGGGAAACACACTTGTTTTTTGCAATTAATTTTTTGTCGGAATCAAATATAGTGACCACCGAATTCAGCCGGTTTAATTAGATGTGCACGAAAGAGAAGGCTGTATTGTTACACACTGGTACACAAGCTTTGCCCGTTATGGAAAAAGGTTCAATCAATTTTTTTTCTGCTTCTGAAAAATATGCACACGAGTTTTCCACGCAAATAATGGTTTTTATTTGATGGTTGTTCAGTTAATAACTTGATATTTTAAGCTGAGGGAATAATATGTAAGTTAAACTACAGCAAATCACTATTATGCTCGAATTACTAATTATAATCCGCAAAACGCGACCACGAAAGGAAACGACACGGCAGAACCACGAAACGAACGAACAGATTTCTGGTTTCTACTTTTCTAGTTCTGATCTGACGAATGTAAAATGATTGGTGGATGCAAAAATGCAGGAGCGAAATTGAACGTAGTAGATTATTGCTGGTTGTAACCATTATATTCAGCTGATGTAATTAATTTTGTACTAGAACAGATTACCTTTGGGGTTGGCTTACATTTATTGTATTCGCGAACAGAACAATTCGGAAAGTTTTAACACGATTTTATTTTATTTTTATATAAACTTTGACATACTTTGGACTGAAATTCGTACAAATAAATAAGAAAAATAAAACACATATAAAATATGTACTACATACATATTGTTGACTTTTTAAAAATGTATAGATTCAAGTAAATAGAATTAGATATCACTTTAATCAGTTCATTATGAAACATGTTTATGTACAACTTTTGACATACTTTTAAGTAAGATGAGTGTTTAGCTTGGGTAAGGGCGTACCTTCCTTCAAAGATAAAACCCACTTACTACCTACCAATATACAGTTTGGGAAGAAATTTATGTATTTTGAAATATGTATATGTTTTTAAACTGAAAAGTCACGTTTCGTAGACACTGAGACATAGTTTGCAAGTATATATTTCAATTCCTGCATCAACATTTAATTTAAAAACATAATAATTAAAAAAAAAAAAAAAAAAATATGTACCTTTAGTATTTAATTTAAAATATGTACCGTTAGTATTTAACGAAATAATAAATAAACTAAGTATATTTAAAAATAAACATCTTAAAGACAGTAGGCCTCACCAACAATCAAATTAAGAGACGACTTTAATAGTTGAGCAAAATGAAGCATTATTTAATGGACTCTATATAACTGACCATATATGTTGCATTTTATTTTTTAGGTTCCGTACAATAAATAGTTCATAATTTAGAGTTCACATAAATATTAAGTCCATAAAATGTATGGTTAACATTAAAGAGCTCTTTAAATAGTGGTCCACTTCGCTCAAATATTAAAGTCGTCTCTTAATTTGATTGTTGGTACGGCCCAGTGTCTTTTTCGATTAGAAAAATATATTTCATTTTAATATTTTCGGAAAGTGTCTACTTAATGAGTTTTACCTTTGAGCGGATATTGTGAATAAAATTAACATTTTTCCCCTATATCTCGGAATGTGGTTATTGCCCAAAGGAATTTACTGTTGTCCAATCTTCCAGGTAAATATGGGAGAAATTTCATAAGAATTTTTGTTCGGGTAATTTAATTCTGGGGAAAAATTTACGATAGCCGAATAATTTTCGGGGGTAGACGAATTCCCGGTAAGTTATCGTTAAATTTGTAATGGGAAATATATGAATGAAGTTTCAATTTCAATAAAACTGTTGTTGTAACCACAATTATACAGTGCGATATCTCGGAAAAAATACAACTTTTAAACTTCAATATTTTAGAATAGCTACTGTTCACGATATAAAAAGAACCATTTGCACCTCGGTCCCCACCATGAACTTCAGACTTAGTAATATTACGAATTTTAATTTTTTTATGTCGAAAATGAAATTTTTCTAAATTTTTTGTATGTACTGAAATAAATTCAAAAAATTTCACGAACGAATAACATCTGACAGTAAGAATGACATTTGCTGTATTTTTAAAAACATGAATCCAATTTTTTCTCTGAGGTTTGATTTTAGCTTTTTTTATATATATAAAGTGCAAAACGGTTGAAAAAGGTTAATAATTATAATTTGTTGTTGCAGTTTAAGCTGGGTAGTCCAGTAGCCAAGATTTAAAATTGCATTATTAAGCGTTTTTCTTTTTTAGTTCAGAATAGAGCTCTGAATAGATTCCGAGTTCTGAACATCCTCTGAACCAAGGGTGCTCTGAGCGCTCTGAGTTGTTTTTGAAACACACCTGAACACTTAGCTGTCAGCATTTTTTTTTTATCCATCTGTCAAATGTTTGTGTTAAGCATTTACTTCTGTCTGCTTAGTTATTTTATTCTGAGCTCAAAGAACGCACTCTGAACACGCTTAGAACATGCTCAGAAAAAAAAGAAACAAATATTTGAAGCTCTGAACTAGAAAA
This sequence comes from Chrysotoxum bicinctum, assembly GCA_911387755.1. NCBI lineage: Eukaryota > Metazoa > Arthropoda > Insecta > Diptera > Syrphidae > Chrysotoxum > Chrysotoxum bicinctum. The sequence goes on along the minus strand of OU426989.1, from coordinate 210,552,055 downwards.
AAAAATTATTTTTTGACACTTCAGGCTATGCTCTGAACTAAAAAAGAAAAACTCCTACCAACTCCTGCCAACTATACATGCTAATATTTTCTATGAAAGCGGGCTTCCTTAAAAAAAAAAGAAGGAACCCAAACGAGCGACTTGGTCGAAAAAAAAAGTTATATCCAATCTAACAAGTCTAAGGACAGTTATTCATTTTCTACCAATGATTATTAATTATTCCTAGAATTGACTAATCAACCAATTTTGGTTGATTAGAGCCATTTAATCATTAATTTTTTTTTTTGGAAATTTGTTTGCTTCTGCATACTTTTTAACCTGTCAATAACACCGAGTCATGATTATTGTCATGACAGGATCTGTGACAGTAGGAGAACAATTAAAACCATTATTAAACAGAACATAGGCGCAAAATTTTAAATAGTCTAGTTTTAAGATATTATATGATACTACTTAAGAACTTTCTAACTTTAAGGTAGATTACTAACTCTTTCTTAATTTTAAACATTTTCTAACTAGTATGTTGTATGATTTTTAATAAATTGCTTCTGAGCACACCTAAAGTAGTAACAGTAATGACAGTTCATGCAAAAAACTAAGTTAACCGACCTGTTTTGACGTTTATAAATGTCAAAGAGTTAGCACGTTGTTACTAAAAAAATAAAATAGGTATTCGATGATTTTAGCTTTAATAAAAGGGTAGAGAAAGTATGATGCTATATTCGATTAAAACTTGCAAAATCGTTGCTTAAACCTAGTTTCATACTAAAACAGCTTTAACATCGTGCTATTTCAACTAAAATTTTTTGCCATAGTTTTTTTTTTTTTAAATCGAAATAAATTATCAATTGTTCCAGGCTTAATCTAAATGATAGTTTGAGCTCAACATAAATTAGCAAATATATCTTAATGCCCACAAGGAAATAGCTATAGATAAAACAAAAGCAGCTTTAACCCAAGGGCGATGATAGGTATAGAGTGAGCGAGTAAGTACGTTATGTTCATCAATTCATCATTATTGTAAGACTACATCAAGGAGCATAAAACTTTACGCATAAAATATTCAAATCATATTATTTCATGACAAAGTATCAGGAAAGGTATAGAGGTAGATAAGGTAAGTTATAAAGATAGGTAGTGTATAGTTAAAGATACACAAAAACAACAATACGGCGAGCACATGCACATTTACTTGCAGGATATCATACAACGTAAGAATCTACCTGTGTAACCTCCTGTGTCTCCTTCCCCCTCTTACCTATACCACTGCACCCATTTCAATACTTTAACAGGATAAAATTGAATAATTAGATTTTAAGCGAAGCAACCTTGATGCATGCATCTGGTTAATTTTTATACGACTCGATAGTTCAATTCATATATGTAGAGTTTTGACCGAGTTTCTCAACCAATAGATGTTAATGAAAGACTGCAAAAGTTACAGCTTAAAATTGTGTAAAAGGGATGATTTAAAATTCTGGGTAAATACAAAGCTACAATTTTTTACTCATGGATTTATACCTCCTGAAGATACCTCGTTTAAAAATATGTCGAACTATACCTCGGTGGTGAGTTTAATAATATTTTTAATTAAGGTTGTATAATCTAAAGGACCAAATAAGTTTCAAAATACTTTCATGTACATAAGTAGAATTCTTTCACACAGGAAAAAATCATTCAGAGTACGACTGTTAACTGGCAACTTTGTCGTGTTGTAGGTATCAGAGATATTTTTTGATACACACCAGCACCACATCTAAATATACAAAAATGTGGGATAATTAGTTTTCCACAGAAATTAACTAATGTATTTTTTCATTTAGATGTACCTACATGGGACGAGATAAACGTTTAAACCCGTTATATATTCATATTCCCAGTAGTTCGAGAAATTGTTTAAAATAGTTGTACAAAATATTCATCAACTAAAGTTTTCGAAACTATTTCTTCTCATTAGACCAAACATAAAAGCTACTATAAAATTTTTTTAGACCCTGTAAGGATTACGAAACAAAAAACAGTAGTTTTTAAAGATAAAAGCTAATTTTATTGGACTATACTCATCGTTGATATGTATAAGAATTTCTTGCTGAGATTGGAAATACACTAAAGGTCGTTAAATTTTAAGGGCCGATGTTGAATGTGAACCACACCTAAACGTCAAGTTTTTTTCTGCATTTGATTTTTCACATTTCTCAATTTCAGACTAACTCAATTTGAACCATGGAAAGATACACAATGGAGCAATGCGTTAAACTTATTCAGGCTTATTATGAAAATGGGCGTTCAAATCAAAATTCATATCGTGCACTTCGTGATTTTTTCGGTCAATTTAATCGTCCAAATGTGCGTACAATCGGAAAAATCGTGCAAGAATTTAAGCAAACCGGGTTTGTAGGAGATGTGAAAACACCGGTGCATGCTCGTGCAGCTTGTACTGCAGAAAATACTGCTGCTGTACCTCTGACGCTCGTCGTTGATGAACATTACAAGATGCAATTGACTCAAAAACTAAAGCCTCTTGACCATTTCAAGCGTCGTCAATATTCAGAATGGTGGCAAGAAATTGCAACAGTGGATGATCAATTTTCGAAGAAAATCATCTGCAGTGATGAGGCACTCAGTGGATTCGTCAATAAGCAGAATTGCAGCATTTGGGCGAATGATAATCCAAGAGTGATTGTCGAAAAACAAATGCACCCACAAAGAGTGACTGTTTGGTGCGGTTTATGAGGCCGGTCAGGCAGATACTGTGAATGATGTTCGCTATCGTGAGATGATAAGGAACTTTTTATTGCCCGAATTGGAAGATATGGATGTGGACCATATGTGGTTTCAACAGGACATGTGCCACTTGCCACACAGTTAACGAAACAATAGCTCTTTTGGGCGGGCGACAATGGCCGTGTTATCTCACGTGGTGGCGATGTCAATTGGCCGCCAAGATCATGTGATTTGATACCGTTGGACTTCTTTCTTTGGGGTTATTTGAAAGAAAAGGTGTACATCGACAAGCCAGCAACAATTCAAGAGCTAAAGGATGAGATAATTCGGCACATTAACGGCATAGAACCTTAATTATGCCTCAGCCTCATAGAAAATTTGGACCATCGGATGAAGGTGTGCCGCAGAGGTCGCAGCGGCCATTTATTCAAAATCAACATCGGCCCTTAAAATTTAACCACCCTTTATATCTCAAAAAAGGACTTTAATGATTTTAATAAACGAGTTTTCAATAAGGGCGGGTTTGTGTGTGAGGTATTAAAGAAATTCTTTTTTTTTTATTTGAAAGGACTGGGCTTCGGAGCGTTTCGAAGAGGACCTCAATAATGGCACAAAAATCATATTTAGGGAAAGGCGTATTTTTGGATGAATGGCTGTGTAAATAAGAAAAATTGATGACACCAACCCACACGTGGTCTATTAAGTGACAATTCATCCTCAAAAAGTTAGAGTTTGATATGGATTTTGGGCCGGCAGCGGAGTCATTGGTCAGTACTTTTTGAAAATGACGTTGACCGTCAATGGCCAGCCCTACAAATCGATGATAACCAATTTAGCCCAAATTGAACCATATGGATCTAGACAACATTTGGTTTCTGCTGGATGGCGCTACGTGACACACATCGGACGCCACGATTGACATTCTGCATGAACGATTTGATGGTAAGGTTATATCTCTCGCAGAAGTGACATGAATTGGCCATCAATGTCATGCGATTTGACCCCGCTAGACTTTTTCTTGTAGGGTTTCCTGAAGTTGAAGGTCTATGCAAATAAACCGCAAAACTTCGCTCAAATTCAGTCGGATCAATCCGGAAGAGTCATTTCATCCGTGCCTGCGTAAGAAGCCGAGGCGTGCGTTTCAACAATGTCATTCCATCAATAAAATTAAAAAAAATGTTGTTAATACCTTTTAAAACACATAGTTTGTTTTACTCCATTTCAAAATCTACTCGCCCTAATTGAAAAACCCTTACCAATCAAATAAGTAAATTAATTCAAAATAGAATTCCATTCGCAAACGATTTTCGATTGAAATCTGAATTTGCCAATGGAAAACCACATCGACTAAAAAGAAATATCTTTAATATTCTTTTTTATTTTTTAAAATAATAATTTGTTCCATCTAAGCTAAAAACATTCTTCCATTGATGCGGTTTCGAAATATCTGAAGGTCAAAAACTATCCATCCAAAAAATTACGTACATACATAATGTATGTACATATGTGTGTATGTAGGTAAATAAAAAAAAATCCACCAAAACATCAAACAATATTTTTGTTGACTTCTATTTATAGTATCGGTTAATTATTAGAGGTACGGCTGAGTGGTGGATAAATTCTACTTGACCCTTCTACCTTTCATGTGTAAATACACAATAAAAGTAGGAAGGTTCTCAGTAAATCTAGTCTATACTCTTCTTACTCACCGACATCTGCAACAGCTTCCGTGCTTGTACCGGGAACAAAAATCTTCTCACAACAAAAATCATACGAATGATAACCTTCCATGACGTAGCTGTTGCCATTTATATCCTGAATGCCGCCCCCACGTTGCTGTTGGTGGGAAGGATAGTGCTGTTGCTGTATCTGTTGTTGTTGATGTAATTGAGCTTGCTGTTGTTGAGTAGCATTTACCCCCTCGCCAAGCAGAGAATATTCATACGCAACTGGAACTTGCAAGGATATCTAACAAGAAGAGTAAAACAACAATTCGAACAAAACAATTCTCGTTTGATTTTTTAAAAGGAAGGGGGGGGGAGCTTCTTCTTACATTCTTCAAAATAAAGCCCCGAGACGCACAAATGGTGCACAGTTGCTTGCATTCAGCCTCAGAGTTGCATATCACTGCAGCAGCGGCTGTAGTGGCGCTTGCCACCTGCTGTCCCTGAGCTGATTGCAACGAAAATGTGCAAGCGCTGAGTGGCAGTGGCAGCGGCAGCGGGAGCTGCACCGGTAGCTGTGGTGCCGATCCGGATGATGGATGCGTTGGATTCATTGCACTATCAATTGAAGTTTCTCCCACACAAATTGAATTAAGGGATCATCAGAACAAACACAAATTGCGCATTTAAAACAGGTGGATGTCAAAGACACAGCAAGTCCCTCAAAAGTCACACATATTGTCCTGCTTGTTTTTTTTTTTTTCTTGCCACCATATGGTAAGTCGGTATTTTTTTTCAAACTGACCGAAGTGTTCCTTTGTGGCCAGGCGACTATATCGATTGATTTGACAAAAAAAAATATGACAAACTTTATTGGCTATTTGAACTGTGGGAATGATATTAAAAAACGCACTACGAAACTTTTAAACAACACTAGCCAGGGGAAGGTTGGGTCAAGGGTGGCTATTGCAGCTTACTACTGCTCGCGAATGTTTTCAAACATTGTGTAACGTTGTGTACTACATGTTTTCTATTTTGTCCGTCTTTAATTTGCAAAAAAATGAATCACGTAAATTAATTATTTCAACTAAGTGTTTCTATAGGGGGAGCACTTATAGCGATAAATCCAAACAGCTGTTCCGAGTACAAATTGGATATTAATCACATCCGCCGATGCGGTTAAGAGAGTTATCTACAATTTATTTTGTATTTATTTTTTTTTATTTTCTATTTTGATTATGAAAATGCACACGAGCGTTTTTTGAAATGCCCACATTCAGATTACTGGCGAGAGGCGACTCGATTCGAAAGCGTGACGCGAATGCAACAAGCTGACTGTTGCTGTTTGATGTTGTTGACGTTATTTGGCTGCCGATGGTGTAGAGTAGAACAAAAGTTTTGAAAAAGTGCACATGGATATGCGCATATCCGTATGAAGAAGTAGAAGAATTAGGAATGCTTTTGCTCCTAGTCATAGAATTAATAAAATGGGGTAGGTAATGTGGAAATAGTCACACTGAAGCTTTTAACAAATAGAAAAATATGCATATGGTCATGTGTATGTAAATGGGAATACGATAAGCAAGTTTAAATTCTTAGAAAAAGCTTAGATCTTTTATTCCTATGAAATACAAGAAGAACTATGCTAAATACAAGTAAGATCCGAATATTAACTGGACTGTATTTCCGGTTAGTTAGCTAGTTTACAATAAGATAACGGTAAAAGAGTTGCCAGTGTGATACACAAAAGTTACGGTGTATCCATATGAAAATTTCTATTTATAGACTCGCTGATAAGCTAAATGTTCCAACCCTTTTCTGATCTTTCAAACCAACCAAGGAAATGAATCGAAATATTTTTTCCTTTGTATTTCCCAACTTAAGCCTAGTACTCAGTTCAAGTGAAAATGAAAATTTCATATAAATGTGGCGGATGGTTCACTAGCATGAAATCCGCAAGGAGAGGTGAGTACCTACCAAAATGTGGATTGGAAAAACAATTATGTTTCACAACTTTTTCCACGCCAAATTTTCGTTTCTCAATGTACAACCATCAGGAAAAGGTTTAAGGCAGCGTGGAAAACTGTGACATTTGTCAGTTAATTTAAATATTTTGTTTCAAAATAAAAAAATTGAAAATTTATAAACAGAAGTAAAGAATGTATAACCAATTTTTGATACTGCTCTCGAGAGTTTACTTAATGAAAGTATTCAGTATTTCAGGTGAGTATCGAAAATTCACGTGGAAAAGTTTATTCTATTTTCATTTTTATTCTCCGCGTGTAATTTGGAACGTATTTATTTTTCATTTCACGGTAGGTGAGTACTAGGCTTTAAGTCAAAAAAATTAGCGGAGGAATTATCCCTTTATGTGCCTGGTTACACGAGCGCAAAAAAGAATTAATTCACGAGAACGGATGACTTTTAGAAAGAAGGAAAGAGATGAAAAAAAATGCCAAGTTTCGTCATTTTCCTCATTTTCAGATATGAGTTTTGCGTTAAAAATCATGTTCCTTTCCTAAAACGTTCTCATTTTGACAGTTATTTTCATTTGTATTTGGCGGCGAATCCCGATTTTATAATCCCGGTTTTTATAATCTTGTTTCTTAGGGACCAGTTATAGCTATTATAGAAATGCATCATTGAAAATTTTCATTTCGATTTTTAAGACAATTAAACAAACTGCAATGGCTTTAATTGGTACCAAAATGAAGGTAATGAGTATTAGAATTTTTGTATTCTATCTCTATAAAATACAAAATTCTGATTTAAACTTTCTTTTAAATCCACTTTTATTATTTCACTGATAGAAATCAATTTCAATGAACAGCTGATTTTCGTTTCTTTTTCAGTGGAACACAATCGTTCGATTTTCTTTATATTCTCAAATGTCAGTTTTTCTTCCAATAATCAACTCTAATCTCTAACCTCAAATGCATAGAATTGGTTGTAATTAGCCACTGACAGGATCTTTTACTGAAACCAATTTTTCAATGATTGCTATAACTGGCTTGTCAACAAAATTAAGTCAGCATTCCACTGATTTGCTTCAATGATGCATTTCAATGATAGCGGGATTTTTGAAAAAAACGGGATTATAAAAAGCTCCGTTACGCCATTACGCTCCCCAAAGAAACACAAGATCAGCCGAGAACATCGTCGTGGTATGTGAAAGCGTCCAACAGAACCCGAGCCAGTCGATTCCTCACCGTGCACAAGAACTCGGCCTTACACAGACTTCAACTTGGCGAATTTTACTCCGGAGCTTGGGCAAACACCCGTACAAGATCCAACCGACCCAGGAGCTCATGACCATAGATAATGCCGTTTGTTCGCTGACTGGGCCAAAAAATCATCTTTTGCGACGAGGCGCATTTTTAGATGAATGGCTGTTTTAACGACTGGAAACAGCTGTCAGTGTCAAAATAACCTATGATTTAAAAATAAACCACAAGATGCCCCACCCTGTAGGTATATATACATGCTGTTTAAATTGCGGTTTTATCAATTCTCAGAGTTGATATTAAAGCCGCGAGATATAGCTTGTAGTAACATACAAAATCACTCGTCTTATATTTGCAATCTTCATAATTTTGAAAAAAACCTTCATTATAAAAAATAAATATGGTGGTGCAACAGCTCCAAGAAAACCAGGACCTAGTGACTTACAACTCGCAACCATTCCTGTGTGCGTGTTACCAGGAATGGAGGGGACCTACAATTTTCTGCCAATTCCAAACGACTAATGAGCAGCACTTTTCATGACAATAGATACTCTTAGAGGATTTGTCAATTCCTCGTAAGAGGCAGTATACCCCTGAAAAACTTACATATTTGCAGCAGCTAAGAATCAAACTCAAGACCTTCTGTAATGTCGTCATTACTATTTCAAAAACCTGGATAACCTGAGGACTGTCCGAATCAGTTTATAAGAAACAGATCTATTGCAAAGTTCCTGATGATTTCGTATTGTTTTCTTGACAGTTGAAAGTGCCTCTCGTGGCCATAATTTTTAATTATTAAATGAAAAGAGTTATTCAAGGCGTTCTTTAGCGTAGCAAGGAGACTCTCAAATTATAGCTTCTGCTACTTGGTTTTTACCCGTAGCTTCTGAGTAGTAAAAGCCTAAACACGTGCAGAAACCGCCGAGCATAATCAAGCCGTTTTCTTACGATTTCATATGTCGTTTATTGTACATACTTAAAATAAATTCGCTATTTACTACGAAGTCTTAAATTCTCGGAGTTCTTTTCTATTTTGGTTGCTATTTTAAGTACGACAAGTCTGTTTCAATAACAAAGTCAACAATGTCAACAATTCTTTTGAACAATTTTTGTTCAAAACGCCAGCTATTACTTCTTATAAATTTAACCACTAACTCAACAACCGCATCCTACCTTTTGCCTTAAATTAAGGTGGTGCTACAGCGCGGGGTGAAACAAGCCTCAACTAGCTCTATCCTTAGCTAGGTGGGTAGGGTTTCGAAGACTTTCCGGGCCGGAGCATTTGGGTCCATTCGCTCTACATGACCTAGCCATCTCCTTCGTTGAACTTCAACTCGTTTTCCCGTACAGTTCATGGTTATATGTATCTTCTCCTCCACTCTCCGTCTATGCAGACGGGACCAAAGATCACACGGAGAATTTACCTCTCGAAACATCCTAAAGTAGGCTACACACTATCATTTCTTAAATGACATTCCAAAACTGTCATTTCTGAACATTTCATTTGATGCTACACACTGTCATTTCAATGGAGTCATTTTTTCAATCATTTTTGAAATTTTATTCATTCATCGTACTATAAACTGACAACAAACAAACGCATGCAAATATTTATTTCAGGCAAAAAAACGACAGCGAGCACGACAAAGAGCAGATAAAAATGACGCACACTGATATGTTTCCCACACACTGTCATTTCATTTCATCATTTCAGTCATACCCACGAAAAATTTTGATCTTCATCATTTTCATCATCATTTATTCATCATTTATTATTTACATCTACACACTATCATTTTTTCCATCATTCCAGCAGAAATGATGTAAAAAAATGACAGTGTGTAGCCTACTTAAAGCATTCCCTCCTTTTTACAGAATAAATTTAAAAAATCCAAAATACAACAGAGGCTTTCACTTCTATCTTCTGTTTCTAATAAAGGAAGATTTATATTTTAAGATTAGGTGCTCAGTTTCAAAAAAACCCTGTTGCAAATTTGAAAGAAAATTTCTTTTAAATATTTTATACTGATTTTTTCGTTTTGAATAAACAACAGTTAATTTCAATTTTGCATGCAATCGGTCCCAGTGCGCGTAGATGGAATTTTCACTGAAAAAAGGTAATTCAAATGGAAACAAAAATATTTTTTAATTTGAAAATATTTATTTTTATTGTTTTATTTTGTTCATTTCTCTTCTTATTTTCTGAATTATTTCCAAAAATATAAACCCTACATTTTCCTACATCTATTCATACAAAAAATTAATAAGACGGTACACGTTTCCATTAGATAGAGAATCCTTAAAAAGACGAATATAATTATTATTTCCAATGCAACATCAGCAAAAAATCCACATTAATAATATTTAGAAAACTTACTTCGAATTACAATACATTAATTTAGTAGGTGTATTAAGATATTTAATTAAATATAAATCTTACAATCGTTTTAAATTTATTTAATGTATTATAGTAGAAACAAATCATTATTTTTTCCTCTTGTAATTTTAATTGATAAAAATAAATATATTATTAATCCTATTAATGTAATAGAAAAAGTGTTTTATATTTTTTGTGTGTGTTCTCTAGGATAAGGACAATGATAAATTGATACTTCTTCTCTGTTAACTATGTTAAGGCAGCTGTTAAGTTTTATAGGAAAAAGATTAGGACGATTACATGGACGACACAAAAGATTTATTGTTAAGATTCATAAGCTGCTACATAGATTTGTTTTTGAAATTAACAGTATTGTTATTTCGGGTGGATTCATTTTTGTTTTTGCTTCTTTTGGGTGGCATATCTTGCTGCGGGACCCTTTTAAGTCTTTTGTTTTTTGTGTACAATGTTTTACTCCTCAGGCACATTTATACTGGTACTATTGTTATGTTTACTGGATTGCAGTCAGCTCCAAGCTTTGGAGTTAGACTCATGCTTCTAATCCTGACTTGCAGGTAATTTTAACTTCTTCTTTCAACAATTATTGTTGCTGAGATTTTCATTATTCATTGCTTTTATACTTTTAGCTGAAAATCTCCCATAAAACCGTTGCATATTTTATCTTAACATACATTCATTCTATTTTGTTTGGCAAGACGTTGATAAATTTAAGATACATTATCCATCTTATAGCCGTTAAGCATTTTAAAAAAAATCAATTCAAATGATAATTATTTTCCTAACTCCTTTGATGATTCCAAAAGGAGATTGATTTGTTGTTTTGTTCTGGCGTTGAACGCTCATTCTTCTGCACATATCCCTTCTAGCGGTTTGATAAGTTTCTTTTCATTTGAAACAAGACTCTTAAAGTCACAGAGTTCGAACTCTTTAAGTTGCTGTTCAAGTTTGATTTTTCATAATTGCTGTCTTCCTAAACTATTTTCTACACTCTTCCTAAACAAAAAAAAAATTCTAACCTACCTACAACACGATAACCGTTTTTGAGACCGGCGAACTCGGCATGCTAACGCGCTTAGAGTACACTTAAAAATGTAAAAGAGTCTCCGGCGCGGGTGTGTAGACCTTTTTAAAAAAGGTCATCACATATTAAGAAAACACATCTCTCTGCTTGTGTAATGATGATGCCTTCAACTATTTTACATTCTATAATGTGGTTTAGGATCCTGCTCAATATTATTTCGAATAAAATGAGAGACCCGCCCCCTTAATAGTATTCTTAAACGAGAAAAACGCGGTTTGAAAACTCTACACTCGCATCGCATATGGAGTGATGATTGGTTTGTTTTCACACTGGGGACGCTCAAATCGGTGGCGGTCCTCGTATGTAGCGCAGTTGTGGTGTGAAACTCATGGAAAGATTATTGAGATTGTCACAACAGTTTGGTTGCATCATACAGGCGGCACAAATCAGAGTGAACAAAGCCACCTGCATGGGGAAGGCGATCTTGGCAATACGTTTCACCCAACCAGGCTTTCCGGTTTTGTTCTCGTCATCAGATGAATCAAAATCGAGAGGATCTTCATTGTAAGGATCATCGGGATCACCAGCATCGGGCGAGCTAGCCAGTGCAACGTTGTAGGCCGCTAATTCAGATTCACCAGCATTCGCTGCAGCGATTGCTGCTGATTTCTTATTGCGTTTGTTGCGGCTTTTCGATGACGGTGATCCAGATGGAGAGTTTTTCTTGCTCGGTGGACGATCATCTCCACCGGAACCGTTTTGTGCTGATTTTTTCGTATGTGAAGCAGCAGTACGAACTATCAGATCTCGACATGTATTCTGGAGACTCTTTAAGTCGAATTCAGCTGATTCCATACGAGCGGCGATTGACTTCATTGCCTCGCTGCCAGGTGCCAGAGCGGATTCCAATTGTTTGGCCAAACGACGGAGTACACCCAAACGGCGTTCACGTTCTGATAGACCACCATCGGATGTTGCCCCATCGGAGATTCCACTGTCGGACAGGGAACCATTTGATGCAGTGAATTGGGCGATGTGAAGGATGCGGCTTGGATCCAGGTGCTCTTGGACAGCAGTGAGCTTAAATAAAAATGAAAAATTTAGAACCAAAAGTTAGAAATATAACTTGTTATTTCTTACCTGTTCTTGACTGACTTCAACTTTCTCGGACAAAAGTTTGGCCACAAGTTTGACATTTTGTGCAAGTTCCACAGGTGTGGTCTTGCCCTTGTCTAATGCACCTTCGAGTCCCTTTAGCGTTCCACGGTCCTTTCCAAGGACCTGTTGGAATTCATATAGTCCCGATTCCAATTGCCTCCAGGCAATCAATGAAGTGGTCAACACTTCTAATTGGTTGTTAATTCTAAAAATAGGAAAAATAAATTGCCATTGCACTTTCATATTTTTGCTCAATTTGTATTTACCTTGAATTAGCCTCATCCCAAGCACTATACATCTCGCTAACTTCGTTCTTCAAATGCTTATGGAATTCCGACTCCGACTGAATAATTGTGGTGATTTGTGAGTGTTTGTCCTGATCGAATGCAATTGTGCCAACGGATTTCTTGTTATTATTATCGACAGTGTCGTTATTGCTCTCCGGTAGTTGTGTCTCCGATGATTGCAAAGCAGCTTCTGTTGCTGATTTAATGGCTCCTTCGTGCTCAGCCAATTCTGCGGCTAATTTCCTTTCTTGTCTTGTTAGCCAACTGTGAACGGATGCATTTAAGCGTAGCATATTCGTGCGGTATGTTTGCAATTGTGATTTTTCATTCTACAAAGGAAGCAAAAAAAAAAACAAAATTTTAAATTGTTAGATTTATAATGAAGTGACTTTAAGAGCAATTCGTCTTAGGTACTTTACCTTTAACGCTTCAATAGACAACTGAATCGACGGTTCGGTATCCAAGTCGCATGCCAATTTGCCACCCAAACGATTAAGTGAACTTTTCAAAATGATCATCTCCTCTTGCATTTTACGTGCGGCAGCAGCATTTTCACTCCAAGCTAGCAGCTCCTCCCATGATGAAAGTAGATCTATTGTTGAAATGAAAGAAAAAAAAAAAAAAAAGTAATTTTTAAGATTATTAATGTTTTTTTTTTTAATTTTGTTTTGCAAGAGAGATCTAATACGAATCTAATTGCAATCATGAAGTTTTTTTTGTTTTTGAATAAAAGACTCATTGAAGTTGGATAATTATGGATTTAAGGTGTGGGGAAAACGCTCAATCGAGGTGAATGTAATAATTGAGATTTAAATCGGTTTTGATTTGATTTTAAAAGATTGAAAACGAAAGGTAATTGTACTGATCTTATGGGGTTATGGGCTGATGATTATAAAACTTTATAAAATTAAATAATCGTTGCAAGTGTAAATAGTTTATTAATACGAGTCATGCACTTTTTAAGTCTACAAATTGCCCAAAATGCTTCATAAGATTCATAAGGACCTTTAACATGTCTTTTTTTTTAACGAATAATAACGTTGTGGCCAAGAAAACTGAATCCCAGTTCATTAATGCTTTAACGGTTGTTTAGATCCGTCAAGGTTCGCTGAAGCGATTGGCGTTTTTTTTTATTGCGTTTGTGAGAGTTTCTATGAAGATGATCCGGATGTGGAGTTTTCCTTCCTCGGTGGACGATCATCTGCAGTGGAACTCTTTTTGTGTTGATTTCTTTGTTGAGTAGACTCTTAAGGTCGAATTCATCTAATTTTATGTGAACAGGTATTCATTCGTTATTTGGTTGAACAACGTCGGAGAACACTGAGATGATGGCGTTCAGATACAGATATACCACCATCAAGGATGTGAGTTCGACTTCGAATCCGGACTATTCTCAAAGACATAAGATTAAGCTTGAATTTTTATTGAAGAAAAAAGTTGTATGGAGATTTAGTGGTCCTCTATTCAAGGAATTCATATTATCTGCCGAAAATAACGGACTTATCAGTTTCGTTGACTTTCGTTCAATTTTACTTTTGTACGTAAGGAACAATTCTAATAGCAGTATTCAAACGAGGGTTAAGTAAAGGCCCAACTATAATAAGCAATAGCAAACATAAGCTTCTGCCGCTTATGTTGCTTATTTTTGCAAAATCACTCCCTATAATCATAATAGACTTATTCGTACGTAAACAAACATTTTAAAGCCCCTTTTAGACGATCAGTTGTTCCTTCAGTTATCAGTTCAGTTAAAAAAGGCAGTGTATTTAGACGTCAGTCCAGTGTTCAGTTGAGCTTTCATTTTACCTGTGAGCAGTCGAAAATCAGAGGAAATACATTGCGTAATGGATGATGAAAGCCTTATTGCAATAGCTATAGTTTTGTCGCTTAATAAATCACCGCAAACTAAAATTAAAATGACGACTGAACTGAAAAGTATTAACACATAAGTTTAACTGATATCTGAACTGAAAATTTATGGGAATTTCATCAGTTTCAGTTTCAATCCCAGTTAAACGCTTCAGTTTTTGTATTTAGACATCAGTTTAACTGAAAGCTTAACTGATAGCTCAACTGAAACTGAATTGATCATCTAAAAGGGGCTTAAGACTTCATTTCCCCTCCATCTCCTTCTTCCCATTTTCATTTTTCTGCCTTCTCGTTTGTTCCAGATTTTTAAATACATACATACGTTCAAAATTCGTTAATTGGTTCATATCGAAGTTCAAAGTAGCTGTGAATACTTTGAACTCTGTTATTTCTGCATTTGTCAAATTCAATTATGAGCCGAGCACCTGGGATCGCACTGGCTTAATTTGAACGAAACTTAACGAATCGCAGCTGGACGCCATTACGGTTATTTATTAGGGTTTGTGTGTATTCGCTTATTCAATTATGCTTATAGTTGGGTCTTAAGGGCGAAAATGATTGTCAGAAAACTTAACGAAACTTAGTTTGAAGCGATTGTATACGAGTACAATAGATATTGGTTGTAACTATTGTTGTATTAAACTAATTGTATTCGCATTGCTGGAGATATGAAAAAAAAATATTTGTATTTAAATTTTTTAACTCCTGAGTATAACAGCTGGGCTTAATTAGGTTTAGTTTAGAGTTACAAGATTCGAATTAGTTCGACTGTTTTGGAAAGATTTGCATTATAACATTTCTCACTTTAAATTTATGGAGAGTTGCCATCTCGTATTGAAATCAATGACCATATTAAAATAAATTTACCATAATATTTATCGTTATTCATCTATTATGTGACTAGACTAACGTGAATAGCCTCTAACTAGAGCTACTAATGAATGCACAACGTGCGTTCATATAAGGTGTTATGAAAAAAAAAGAAGCCGAATCGCATACATAGATCTTCATTAGTCTTCTTCAAGTCGATATTAACATTTTATTTTTTCTTGTTATAAATTATATTTTAATTGAATTTTCGAGACTTTAGTGATATCACTCGTCATGCATTTATTATTTTTGCAATAAAGTAATGTTGATGTCGATATTGCGGCTATAAACAACTCTAACTGGAACCAACCTGTCCCCTTGCAGCACGGTTAATTATTTTTATTTAATTTTTTTTTTCATTATTACTTTTCCATTTTAATGTGCAGCGTGTTAAGCTTGAATAATTTGCTTCAATTGCTGTTGGATGAAATATAATAAAAAAAAAAAATAAACAACTCTATTGCACGAAGTCGTCGCTGTCGGCGAAGTGCGTTGACCTAAAAACCCGAAGCGTGTTGGCAGTGGCTTGCGCTCGGCTTGGTTTGGCGGCGACGACGGTGATGGCGGCGGTGGCGGCGTAGTTATTGCTGCGTAAATGCACATAGAAACACGATAAGGTTGATTTGACTTAATACTTTATGTATTATGGGGATCTTGTGATATTACAGAGATGGCTTAACTACATATTTTGTTGTTGTTGGTTTAATAAATTAGTAGACACATTGGCTATGCATTTATTTTTTAATTTATATTATTGCTTCATCTTAATTACATTTTTAAGCTCCTGATGATGAGAAAAGGTGGCTTTGGCGTTTCGCCTTTTACGCAGTCATCATTTCAATTGCTATGACGATTAATATGTTGTCTCAAACCAAAACAAAAAAAAAACAACAACAAAAAATTTATAAATAGATAAAAGTGAAAGGTCTTAAAAGCCATATTAAGTTATTCCATTTAAATGTGATTTTTGTTAATCATTTAAAAAGAAAACCCAGCCAGAACTATCAAGTTAATGGGTTTTGAAATTGCTTAGAAAAATGTTGTTAAAAAAAAAGAAGAGGAAATTGCTTATTATCTTCGGCGGCCATAGAGAAAAACATAATTGACAAGCCCTCGATGTACATATATAACTTTCAACTACTATAATTATCAAGAAAGAAGCCACTTTTTATTTTATTAATCATTTTCAACTTAAATGTTACTAGGTCTTTTTAATAGATAGTCTCAGTTTGAGTTGGAACTTTGGATAAAATCAGTTATACTTAAATGATTTGAGATTAAGGTACTTTTCTTAATATTTAGGAAGTGTATTTTTTGAATAGGAGTTGTTTGACATCTGTACAAAACGAATTTCATTTTGTAGACAATTCCTCTACCTAGAGGAGCTTAGAGGATTCTCAGATAATAATTCTGAAAAAAAATGAACTCAAATAACTTTTGACAAGTGTCAGCCTGTCGCTGCCATGTTTTAGTGACATCTGTCAAATCTGTACTAAATTATTCAGTTACTGAAGTCAAATCACTATGACGATTGAACAGCACGTCCAAATGATATAACTTTATTATCAAAATGAGTGTTCATTCGTGCAAACGTTGCGCCCATTTTACGGTGGATGTAGTGGCCCTTCACGGTCCACTCTTCAACGTTTGGTGTCAAAATTTAAGACGACCGGTTCGGTAATCAATCAGTCAGTATTTTTACGTCAAAGGAACGCAATATCGACGAGAACATCGCCGCCTTTAGGTCAAACTGACCCAGGGGCTCAAAGTTCATGACCTATATAAGACCGTTTGTCAACGGACTGGACGGCTTACGAGCTTACGAAGCGGAAATTTGAACGATGTCATATTCCATACTTTTAAATAAAAAAAATTGTAAATACTTCATGCACAGCTTGTGCAACTGCAACATCTACCCGCCTTTATTAAGGTACTAGTACGGTCTAGAACTAGAACGCCAAAAAAAACGCACGGTTTTTGGGAATTTTTTCTCGGAAACTTTATTAGGTAATAAAATAATTTTTTTTTAAATAATGAATACATGCGTCAAGAGTATAAAAAAAAATTTGTTTGTCGAATTTTGGCCCAATTATAGAGGGCGCCAACGTCGACTCATCAAAAAACACTTTGCCCGGTTGCGGACAGTTAATCTCCGGATCTACTGAACCGATTTTCAAAAAACTTGTTGCAACTTGATTGTTTTCTAAGACAATTTACCACAATTTGACCAAAAAGTTATGAACAAAAAAATGGCGACCCAAAAATGGTAAAAAAAAAAAATTTTTCAAAGCTCGAGATTTTTTTGTTTAGACTTTTTAAACAAATTGTGGTAAATTGTCTCGTAAGAAACCTTCCTTTAAATAACCCACTTTCTGAGATTAACTGTCCGCAATGGAACGATGTATTTTTTTGATGAGTCAACGTTGGCGCCCTCTATAACTAGGCCAAAATTCGAAAATTAAAACATTTTTTTTTTAATCTTGACTCCCAGAAATCGTGCATTTTTTGGCGTTCTAGACCGTACTAGTACCTTAAAGAACCCTTTATTATGTTTTTGGACTGTCGAAGTGTAATTGAGGTTTTCTATTGGTAAAGTAAATCAATTTATTTTTGATTTGCTTTTTCGATTTTGGCAATTAAACAAAAATTGATTTATTTCTTAAATCAATTTTGGAAATCCAGTATTCTTTTAGTAAATTTACCTCTGTCTGTAAGACTAAAATAATTTATAACTGTCAGTTTGGTTTTAAGTTTGAAGGAAACTATTCTCCAGTCAAAATTACATGACAAAAACATAAAATTTAAAATCATTTTCCACTTATTGTAAATAATTACCTTAAAATATTAAAACTTTTTAGAGACTGTTAAATAACTTAAACAAGCACCATAATGTCGATGAATTTTGAAATATATTTTTTTTATCAACGAAAAGTTGTCAAAACCAAATCCAAGATCCAAAACGACAGCAGGCCTTATTACTTAACCCCCCATGGGGCATAGATTGGTGAACAAGAAAATTGATTTTCTCCGATATTTAACAAAGGAACAAATTTAATATTATTTTTTACCCACAAAAACACTTTAACATGAAATAATTCTAACGTTTACAGTTTCCTTATATAAGAAATTAATTTACGAACAAAATACAAAGACTTCTCAACAATTTAATATATTTTTTTTTTATCTCCGAAACATTTATACACACTACCTTACCCTTTGTTTGCAGCCTAAGTTATTCATTCCGGAAATGCAACAGCCGTGTAAATTCACTTGACGGAAAGAAGTAACAAAACACTTTCAATGTTTACACTGTAATAATATACCTTCATTTCTATTTAGCAGACAAAACACAACTTCACAATTTGAATCGATAAACTTTAGTGAGAAGACGCTTTCACTAGGAGCTAGGTATAATAGTCGAACATCTATCTACCAACTGTGTAAGTTTACACGCACTTAGGGGACATTTAGCTTTATTTCCATTCCATTAATACAACAATTACACGACAGTGATTAATGCGAAACGCGTGTAATCCATCTCTGTTGGGAAGAAAAAGAGTCAACAAGTTGCCAAGAAGAGCTATCTTGTACTTTAATGCAAACTGGCTTCATTCAATCAACACTCGATATAACGGTTGAGGAGATCAACATTCAACGACAACATGAAGTAGATCCGATCACCTTCAATGACAAATACAAACTAGTTGGAAGATTTTGTGCTCCTCTTTGCGACTTGTTTGCTCCATTCCAGTTAAGACTCACTACAAAACTGTGTTGTGCGGTTCGCTTTGTTGTGGGGCTTCTCTGTGCTCATGGCCAGGTTCTGTTCAACTCGATCGATTGCTGCGCCGACGCATTCAATTCCATTAAAGTGAGGAGGATCTCTCATTGCCTTCAGCTGTACATATTGACCAGAAGGTGTGTGTATTATAGAGGTGCAACCCTGGAGTTACCAAAAAAGGTAAAAAAGAAGTTGCACGAAGTATGGTAATAAGGAGAACATAGTGCGTGGAATGGATCGTGTGGAACGAGATTTCTTTCTGATTTAGTTTATTACCTAATTTATGACCTCACCGAACGACAAACTGCAATTTTTTTTAAGGCGTTACCAGTTTGTTTGTAGAGATTTGAAATCGCAAGTGAATTCTTAGGGAGTACATACAAGCCTGGCGGAGAGACGCGAAGATGCGATAGAATGAGCAGAGCATAAGATAAATTTATATTTTATTTGACAAGCATAACGGAGTTAAGTGTAATTTGAGTAATGAACATAGAATAATTAATTGAGTGGAATGAAAATAGAGACCGGTACTGTGTGCGGTTGATTTTGAAATTTGTTCTTTACATATACATAAAACTGGATGCAAATGGATTTATACAGTTATGGTTAGGTAATTATGTTGTCTCCTTATACTACATATGTTCTGCTTCATTGCGAATACTTAAAAGGCAGAAATAGTATGACATATTTGGAAACGGTTTCGTTTAACGTTCTTTATTCAGTGTACGTTATTTGTTATTTGGTATTCGGTTATCGGCTTTGAATTTATTTGTTGTTTGGTTCACTTCAATTTATTGAGGGTTTCGATGTTTCATGTACAAAAATAAAACAATATTATTGAGTTTAAGTCGAACACTGTAAAAACTGTGTATGAGATATTTTCGAAAATTCTTATTTAGAAGGCCCATGTTCGAATGTCATTATTTAAAATTTCCGACGCTAGGTGGCGCGCATCCGACTTGTGGGTTAAAGTCATGAAGCGTAATTCGAAATGTTGTGGCCTGGGAAAGGACAAGTTCTTGTGCACGGCGACAAATTAACTGTGTCCGATTCTCCTGCACACTCTCACGGATAACGGCGATATTTTCGGCAGATATTGCGTTTCGCTAATGTACGGGTGTTTTCGGATTGTTCACTGGGAGAAGAGCGCGAAATATTATTGCTCAAACAGAACAACCAGCAACAATTTAATAATTTACACATGTTTTCGAATGCTGTAACTGTAACTGTCCATGTTGAATTGATAGGCAATTTGACAGATGTAGCTTAGAGAATATGGCCGTAATCAGCTTTCAAAATTCGGAAATTCCTATTGGAAAACCATTTTTTCATGTGGTGGCCATGTTGGTATGGTGACATCTGTCAAGACTGATGTTTATTTTACTGATGCCAAATCACCATGGTAAGTAACACGATTGAGCAGAACTTCCGAATGATAAAACTTTATTATCAGAACAAGCGTTCGTTAAGAAACGTTGAGCGCATTGCACCTATTAAACGGTAGATGTGGCAGTCCTTCAAAGTCGACTCTGGAACGCTTGGTGGCCAAATTTGAGACGACCGATTCTATACTAAATCAGCAAAAATTCGTACGTCAAAAGCACGCCAGATCGGCCGAGAAAATCGCCGTGGTTAGTGAAAGTGTACGGCTGAGGCAGTCGATTTATTGCTGTGCTCAAGAACTCGACCTTTCGCAGACTTTAACTTGGCGAATTTTATCTTTATCGAAGAGGTGCATTTTTGGATGAATACAAGTGTTTATAAATAAAATTGCCGTGTATTTGACGACAGCGAGGTTCACCAGGTGACAATAAATCCTCAAAAGGATACTGTTTGGTGTGGATTTATGGCGCCGACGGTAGTGTCATTGGTCCGTACCTTTTCAAAAACAACGCTGTTACCGTCAATGACGAGCGCTTCAGAACGATGATAATCAATTTTTTGTGGCCCAAATTGAACCACATGGTCCTAATGGACATAAGGTTTCAGCTGGAAGACACGGCGACGGAGCTACTTAACCACAAAGCGGACGCCACGATTGACATTCTGCATGAACAAGCAAGGTTATCTCTCGCAGAGGTGAAGTGAATTGGCCATCATTGTCATGCGATTTAAATCCGAAAATTTTTTTCTTGTGGGTCTAAGCGAATAAACCACAATCGACTGAAATCCTTAATGTGAACCTAACCTAGGTCATCGCTCAAATTTTTTTGGAACACATTCAAGTTTACTTAAGTGAAAATCTTCGTTTTTTATTCTAATAAATGTACGTCAGGTGTGCCTCAGGGTAGTCATCTTGGTCCGTTGCTATATATTCATGTTCATTATGTCATCAATGAAATTCTTTACCAACACTGCACTATTTGTTTATAGTAACATCTGCTGATGCTTATACTTCAAGTTTCAGAACGACCTTGATAATTTTATGTTAGTCAAACTTATCTTATCAAAATTGCTTTCTAAAATTTTTTTTCTAGAAAACTGTGTACGTATGAGTTAATATATTCTCTTGGATGAAATATTTAATAAAATGCGATTGTTCTTGTCTGGCTAGCAAGCCTTACAAAACGTTAAAATTTTCCATGGTACCACATTAAGTGCCCTGTCACTTTCGTTTATATAGATTAACCTATTTACGGTTCAATGAGACTATTGTGGGAAGAAGGCAATCAAATCTGTTAAAGCTGAAATAAACTTAACTAGTAAAAGGGTTTACAATTAAAGACACTCCCCAAATTTAATTTTGCAAGTGATATTGAAAAAAAAAATCCGTGCTCAGCTGCAGATCCAAACGCAAATTACTAATGTTCAAACAAAACAATTTCTATGACTTACGATAGAAACCGGATGGTAAAACTAACCTTTCCTAAGTTACGACTCAAAGTATATACAGTCAAAGTTATGTTAAATAAGATCTAATTATATGCAAAAATCTCAACAAATTTGATCATTTAAAAGCTCTTTCTATTTATAGGACTAACCTCAACTTAAACTAACAATAACAACAACATGGCTTAAACCCAAATTTAATTTTCACTTAATCACGATCAAACACAAAATAAAAAGAAAGGTAGGCCTAAACACTCCTGGTACAAACAAATGCAAAAACACCAGCATTCAGTTGGCCTCAGAAATGGAACAATACAAAACCGGGAGGCTTGCCGCCGATTTCTGAGGTCAACCCGGCGAACCCCACAGGCGGATCACTAGTGTTAAGCAGATACGTGGGAGAGTTATGATCCCCTCGACATCGAGATCATAACAGCGCCGAAGAAAAGGAAGAAGAAGAATCACGATCAAACACCTATTAACAATAAAAAAAAAAATGGTATTAGGTACATACTTTTAAATTTGCATCATATTTAATATTAGACATTGACAGCTATCTACATTTCATACTCTAAAAAAATAAATTCAAATTTTTATCACTTTTAAATTGAGCTTCAAACTCAGATTCAAAATTGCATAATTTAATTGCGGTAAAATTGTGCGGACACTGTGTTGATTACGATAATCAAGAAATACATATTTATGTACATATGTGTGTATTTGGAGTCAAATTCTAAGAAAAATCAAAAATAGAAAGACACAAAATGCTAAGAAAAAGTATGATTTTGGTTTGATAAAATATTTGCCGAGCGCTTAAGTAAATATTAAAACCAAACAAATATATTTCTTATCATTTTGTTTCTTTGTTTTTTTTTCTTCTTATTTTTCAACTACATAAATTCTGTACTCACCGTACATAATAACATACATATATAATTTAAATAAAAAAATAAAAGAAACAACTCGTCAAATAAGTTTTCAAGGTTTTCTAACCTGAAGTGATAAATTTAGCTTGAATCTTTTGCTGCATATGTTTACAACTGTACATATCATCTAGTTTATGTGTGGATTGGATATGAATATATATGTATAACTATCTACTCTTCATATGTAAATGTAATTCAGTTGAAAATTACGCCAATTTTCTAATTTAAAATTGCAACATCTTTACCGTGCAATTTGCATCTAATGGTAGTGGTGAAACACACGAATTATTCTCACTTTTTTTGTCACAAAATGGTAGACAAAATTAAATTTTAAATTTAGACTTTTGTTTGCAGCAGAAAAATTCCTCCAAATATTTGTGCATAGTTTAAATAAAAGAAAAAGTTTCAATATTTCTTTTTTAACAAAAGATAAATTGATATAGAATTTATTTCTATGTACTCGTAACTATGTATGTAGGGAATATGTTTGAGAAAACAGAATTGTGGAATCTCATAAAGCTTGAATGTTTTAAAGAATGAAACTATTAGTAGTTCAGAGGACATGGTCATTTATTATTTTTTTTTAAGGAAAAACATTTTCGGCGACACTCGGGCGTATGTGGAACATAAAAATTATTTTTTTTCATTACGCACCTTATTAAAACAATAAACTGCTTTTGTTTGCTTTATTAAAATACGTTCGAAAAAGCATCGTTTGTCAGTTGATTCTCGCCTAATACAAGGTGGCGCAAAATTTATCATCCAACTTGGTTTTTGAATTACTTTTTTACTAAATAGAAAAAAAAATTATGTTGAGAAAGGAAATCTTTATTTGGACCTTTTTTTCTGTTAAGTGGAAAAGGTGATATCCGTCAAGTGGCTGCCGCCAGTTTCTGTTCGCATTTATGTCGAATATTCTCCTTAAGGGCTGCGATTGTCTGAGGCTTGTTGGAAAGTAGCCCCAAAGAAAGAAGTTGGTACTTATTCAACTACATCGATTTAAAAAATAAATAAATAAATTAGGGACGCAAAAGCTCGTGGGGAACCAGGGCGAGTATTTTACTACTCTCATCATACCGAATATTAGGGTGATCGGACCTAAAATTTCCTGCCGATTCCAAAGGCCTAAGATGAGAACCACTTTTTCATATGACAAGAGAAACTTTTGGAAGAATAGTCACTTCCTTGCAAGAAACAGAAAGACACAATTTGTGTATGTTCAGATGGGAGTGGCTGGAAATCGAATCCAGCCCCCTGGCTCGACAGTCCAACGTTCTAACTATTACACGAGTAGCACAAAATCGTATAATTTCGGTATCATAATTCTTAATTCACAATTCAATTTTTAATGAGTATGCCAATTTATGGCTTCTTTGCTTAATCTTTATTTCTTCTTTATTAGGTATTTTCATCAAGAACTCAAATTGGTAAATTTACTTCTATTTAAAGCATTCTTAAATGGCATTTCTTAAATTGGTGTTTTATTTGTTTCTTTTTTATTACTTATTTAAGTCTTTTAAAAATATTCAATTCTCTTGCACAACTGAAAAAGGAAAACGTTCTTCCAACTACAAGACAAACATTGAAATCAGATTTGTTGAGTAAGTAGCGCCCAGAAACGGCCAGCGAAAGAACTAAAGTTCGAATCCCGATGAAAGTACAGGTAAATACAAAAATTGAATTTTAAATATTTGTAAAATAAAAATTTCACAATAGGAAAAGGCATAAAAAGTTAAAATGGAAGATAAGAAGTAAAATAAAAAAAAAATAATAGTTTTTTTTTTTTCTCTTAATAAATGCCACGAATCTTAAAAGAAGTATTAAAGAAGTCTTTTTTAAGTGCAAAGAAGAAATAATTTGGCTTCTTAATTTCTTCTATCGGTCGTCTGTCCACTTTTATTAATAAGAAATAAAATCCTTTTTTTAAATAAAAAAAACAAGTAAAGTTTTAGATGAATAGTGGATTTTTTTTTGTTTCTGCTTTATTTACTATAAGTCCAGTCTTATAGTTCCAAACCAACATGGTTTTACAAAAGGATGCTCAACTGTAACTTTTTTATTGGAATTGGCTTCAAAATATATTGACTCATTTAAGAACAAAAGGCAAGTAGATTCCGTCTTTACAAACTTCAGTAAGGCCTTTGACAAATTCTCTTCGAGACTTGCTATTTAAATTAAGAAAACTTGGATTTAGTGACAAATCATACTCGGTACTTTTCAACGGCTGCGATTCTAATAACTTTGAAGTTAATTCTGGAATACCACAGGATAGCCATTTGGGCGCTGTGGCGCCTGATGCATTTAGCACTACACTACGTTGGCAAAAATGCCACTTAAAACAACAGCAAGCCACTGACTTTCCTTAAAGAATTGTTGTTGTAATTCTTCGCAAAAGGTTTTACACCCCAACGTGACCATTGAATTCCACTGCTGAAGGGATACTGTCAAGTCAATACGATCGTGCGCTTCTTATATACATCAGAACAGAGTTACTATTATCATTCTAAATTACAAGCAAGGAGCTTATTCAGTGAATTTAATTAAGGAGCTTTTCAGATTTAAAGCTCTTGAGAACAAGTTTTATGAAGTAGGGTATGTTGAGTGTTTTCGATTTATAATGCAAACTAAGGAAACCCTGTGAGAGCTTTAAACGGCGACACACTTATGCAAACCAATGAAACCACCCAGTAGGAAATTTGCTCACCAATGAAAATTTTGTGTGAAATCACCAAGGAATTCACCTACTCGAATCATTGAGGAATAGCATGCAATGAAATCCTTACTGAAAGGCATTGCGTTTTTCCTATGATCATACAATCCACCCTATCTTTTTCTTTGTAAAATATTTCACTCACGATGAAGCATGAGTTCTTCAATGGAGATGAGTTTTGTGTTGTTTATTTTTCTTCTCTTCTCTATACCTGCCACTGAATAGTTATACGGAGATTGGCCTCAGTTTCAGAATTTCAATGCT
This sequence comes from Chrysotoxum bicinctum, assembly GCA_911387755.1. Taxonomy (NCBI): domain Eukaryota; kingdom Metazoa; phylum Arthropoda; class Insecta; order Diptera; family Syrphidae; genus Chrysotoxum; species Chrysotoxum bicinctum. The sequence continues at coordinate 210,526,330 of OU426989.1, read as the reverse complement.
CGGGTTTTTTACATATAATAAAAAATTGCCGTTCGCGTTCGTCAGCCTGGTTTGCTTCTAGAAACAAAGTTATTTCCAACAACAATGCACAGTGTCCGGGGTAAGTGATCTTTTTGCAAGCATTGTTGTTTTTTCGAGAAACAGAAAAGATACAAAATGCGTTTGGGTTTTCCAGTAATTAGGCTAGGTGCGACGCGCCACGCGCCGTTGTTTTAATTACATAAAATCCTTTTCTTCTTATTGCTTATTTTTTCAGTTGAAGTCCATTGTTCACAGTGTCAACAAGTGCGTAAAGCCGATATTTAAAAGAATAGTTATTGAAAAAAGTAAAAGAAAATAAATTCTAAAAGTGTAAAAAAGTCAATATAAAAGTGTTAAAAAGCGAATATTTTGTTAATTTGGTAATTTGGTAAAATTTGTGTTTAATTAAATTTAAATTGAAAATGAGTTTTAGTTTTGGTAGGAGCAATTTGAAACGCTTGGCAAAGCTAAAAAGGGATAGTTTTAATATGAAAGTTAAGGAGGCCATTGCTAGTAATAGCGCGTCAGTTTTAGAAACTGTAGATAGAAATAGGCAAATAGAAAGTGACATTGAGAGTGAGATTGAATGCATTGAATTTTCACCTACTAAGCAGCCAAGGCGGATTTTTAAGAAAACGGTAATTATAACTTTTATTATTTTATTAAATTACAAAATTAAATTTCAATAATTGTACTTTACATTTTTTATAGAATTAACAAGATATCATAATCGAAGAAATGAGAGCGGATTTTAAATGTTTGTGTGCCACCATAGAGCAGCTTAAGGATGGGATCTGCGAATTGGAAGCAAACATCAAACAAATCATAAAGGGCGATAGTATAAACTCAAAAGAAATATCTCTAAATTTCCCGATAAAAACAATCCCTGATCTGGACGATGTTGAGAAACGAGCAGAAGAGGATGCACAGAAATATGTAAGTATGCGTTTCTCACAAGAAATATAAATACATAATATCTACCTATAATCCTACTTCGAAAGATTGGATTTTCTAAAATTAATATTTCTATTTATTTTATTAAACCGATATTTTCAAGAAAATTATCGATTCATCTGGCGGGGGTTTGGAAAAGGCTCTGAAGAACATTATTTCGTCAGAGATTGCAATGGACTTTAACTATGACAGAACAAATGGAAAACATCCTTTTAAAACGCTCATAAACATTAATGCATGTTTATATAGTAAGTTTTAATCAACATTTATTTTTAAACCCTATTAATATTATCCACTTGTTCTTTTTCAGATGCTGTAAAAAGAGATGGCCATTCTGCAAAACTTCTCTATCGAAAAGCTATCCAGCAAGGGTTTAAGAGAATAAAAAACCTGCACTTCAAGAAAGCTGCTGCCGAGAAGAAAAGAGAAGATACAATAAAAATTCATACTTCTCACATTTAATACCGAATTCATTTTGTTTGTTTTTTATGTATGTATTTCGCTTTTTTAACAATATTATTCATTATTTTATGTTCATCTAATTTAATTTTTTTCAATAAAATCTTAAAATTTACATGACTGCTTTTTTCTTAAATTTGTATCCAAAGTTTTAGCTATGAGTAAAAAATAATTAGATAATAAAAACATGAAAGACTTCTTTTTGGCACATTTTTCACCAGCTCATTTTGCACCAATGAATGAGTAACATTTGCTTGCCTAATGAAATCACTGGTCAATATTCATTTATGAATACACAGTTCAATTTTGCAAAGTGAATTCCTTGGTGAATATTCACCACATTTTTCACCAATGTGAAGTAGCCAAGTATATCAGCAACTTCACTGACCTAGTGATATCACTGGTGTGAATTCAGGGTATTTTTCATCAACTACAATTCACTTTGGAATACACCAAATACACTTGCTTGGTGATGTCCTCACTGAACAGTCACCATGAAATTCACTACTTGGTGAACGCCAATCCAATCCCTATGTTAATTTCATTGATGTTTTCACCATGTTTTCATGGGGTGTAGCTACCATTCACCAAGGAAAAAGTTGGTGATTCACCGATGAATTTTTTGAAATTTCCTACTGGGCAGAGTGAGAGACAAACGTCCTATCTTCCCTGTACTGACAATTTTTGTTTAACAAAGTATAGTAAAGCCAATTGGATTGTTGGTTGGATTAAAAGGGAGTTGAGACAGTAATCCGATTCTTTCGTTATTAAATAGCTTTTTATATCATTTGTTTGACCCATTCTGAAATATGTTTGTCAGGTCTGGTCACCCTATTATGACTGCCATAAATCCAGATTAGAACAAGTACAAAAAAGATTTTTGAGGTTTGCGCTCAGAGGTTTAGGTTGAGAAAATCCCTATGAACCCTCTCCTTACAACAGTACTTAACTTATCGACATACCTAGCATTGAGACTAAAACTTTTAAACGGTAAAATAGACTCTTTGCACCTCCTGTCACTTTAACATTCCCCAAAGAAGTTTAAGACATTTTGCTGATTGTATACTTATTTCAAAATATCGGACGAACTATGAATGATTTTCTCCTTTGAATAAACTGTTTAAACTATTTAATATTCTCCATAATAGATTTGATAATTTCTTTGACCATACTGTACATTCTTCATGTAAATTTAAATTAACTTTTTTACAATTGTATAATGTATGAATTATAAATTTAACTATAAGGCTGGTAATAAGCTGTATGTTAAATAAATAAATAAATTAAGCATTGAGAATGTTGAATATTTGAATGAACAAACAACAACAGCGAGAGTTTGTTATCACCACAATGTATAGGTTGGAGTTAGAGCTAGATACATTTCAAGAGCACCAACTTGAACATCAGACTCTTTTAGTATAGCAGTAGTCAAGGCTGGTCTATCATATTCATTTACTCGCAAATTAAGAGATCTCTTTTTTCGTCACTTGAGATCGAACCAAGAACGAATTTCTTCAGTTTTTGAGACATGAGCAGCAACTCCATCCTTATGTATAAGTATTATATTTTTTATCAATTACATTGAAAAACTTATCCGAATTTTATCAGCCCACACCAATTTTTATAGTGGTTGTTCATTCGATTCCTTAATGTTTTACACCTACTTTAAAATGCTTATTGAAAAAGTTGGTACCAACTATTTAGTAGATGATGAGTCTGATTTGTGATGCAGTGAAGTAGTCACTTTAACCCACATTTTTATTATTCCATGACCTAATCGCAAGAATTAAAATTTTTTATCTTGCTGAACACTGTTTATGTCTAAAGTAGGGAAACTATATTTTTGTTTGTTTAAGTGTATTCAGTGTATTGGATTGGACTCAAGCTAATTAAATACAAACAGATCCACACACAATTTTAAAATATTGTTGTGAAGTTTTATTACACACGACTAAATATGCTCATACATAGTTGAAACTATATTCTTCGCATTTAATTTGTAAGATATTTTCAAAAGCAAGTGTAAAAAACATAATACAAAATTTATTGTTAAAACGTGCTTTTCAGTTTTCAAAGCATTTTGGGCATGATATTTTTCTTTTGAAATGTAATACGGGGCGCCTTTGATTAATAAATGTTTTCAATTATTTTAGATTAAAAATATATCAAAATTGTAAAAAAAATACAAAACACGTTTCGACGCCATTTTTAAAGACTATTAAACCTGGAATATGTAAATAATTATTACCTACATATTAGCCGTGTTTTATTATCGCCAATGATCCATATAAGATGCGTTTTATTATCTACGAATCTATACGAATCCGGATCTGAATTAATTTTTTAACATGTATTACAAAAACAATTTGGGATCCTGTTCTCTTTCGGGATCTATTTCGAAGACCCAAAGATGAATTCTTACTATGGCTGGTAGATAGTATGGTAAGGTAGTATAAGCTAAAGTGAAAAGAAAAAAGACTAATGCCCGATGTCACGAAGGACTTTTAAACATTTAAAATGGGATGTTTTCGTTTCACCAAGAGCTTTTAAATTAAACAAGCTTTTAAACTCCCTTATAAACTAAATGCCCATTTTTGGCTCAATAAATTTTAAAAGTGTCATTGAAATGTCATCAGATGTAGTATTGGGTATAGCTGCTGAAATTATTGTTTTGTAATATTTTAGTTTTCAATTTTTTAAGAAGCAAATACTAATATTTAAATCATCTGTTTTTTATTTAGAATAAAATATAAAATAAATTTTCATCCAACGATAAAGTGCAACACATAGTTATTCGTCAAGCAAGAGTATTCCTGGGTTCACAGGAATCGATTCTCCGACTATGACTACAAAATGAGGTTCCGATTTTCCAAAAGGATCTGTGGGTCAGTTGCTGAATTTGTTTGGTCGTCATTTTCAACCGATAAAAACCCGTCAGTACAATAAATAAAGTAGTTATTATTTAAGCATTTTATGCCACAGAATCTTTTCAAATATATTTGTTTTTGAATTTCGTTTTTTTTTCTTGCATTTCTTGTCATTTGTTTCAACACATAATGTTTTCTCATTTTGTCTTATACATTTTGCTTGTTAGAAAGAAAGAACCAATTTCTTTTTTACAGGGATGTGAAGAGAACTCAATTTTAACAAAAATTCCCTAAAATTTCCCTTTTATAGATTGGTGAAACTCGAAAGATTTAAGAGTCTGATAAAATTTAAGAGGATTTTTGATAAAAGTGCTTTTAGTGTTTGTTTATGAAATTGGCCATAAATAGATTGAAAATCAACAAACATAAGCAAAAGAGAGATGAGCAAACAACACCACTGTCACTATGATCCATATAGTTTTATTTTCAGGGGTTAATCTATATGGATCGTTGGCGATAAAAAAAAACGTGGCTATGGATAACCGCTTAAAAATAAAACGATACGGATCATATTGACAGCAGTGTTGTATACACATCTCTTTTTTTCTTAATTTTCAATTCATCTAGCCGCCAGAGTAGGAACTAATTTTTGGATCTTTGAAATAGATACGGATAGAGTGCAGGATTCCAAATTGTTTTTTTAATAGATGTTAAAAATTAATCAAGATACAGATCCATAGATAATAAAACACACCTATTGTTGATGCACAGGCACATTATCAATTGCCTCTTATTTTTAAGATTAAACGAATTTTTAAGACAAACAATTTGCTTTCGATGCTGTATATGGCTCATTTTTGTGCTAGAATTTTTACATTTTGAACGATAAAAAAATCGATAGTAAAAATTTACAAATTAAAAAAAAAATGTAAAGACTTGACAATTATTATTATAATAAATAGTATCCAGATCTGCATCGTGGTATGCTTTCTATGCAGACTTTTGCTGTTTTGATGTTTAAAACTGTTGAAAGTTAACGAAAGTCGCGATAAAGAGTGATTATGTAAACGAGGAAGACGCGTAAGATGCCAAACGAAACAAAATTTTTGGCAGACCGCAGAAAAAATTATATTATATAAACGATAACGAATGCTTCTCGACTGCAAAATTTCAATTTCAACGACATTGATGGAATTCCAATGATAATTGTTTTACGTAATAGGCCCTATTACCCCTTGTCAGTGTGAGTGTATTGATGTTTGCAGCTTGGTGGTTTTGAATGTTTTGACTATCTCTCCAGTTTCCTGAGTTCCTAAAGGATTGTATTGTAGGTATTCACTTTAACTTGGTCAGAAAAAAAATTCACATACATATGTTATGTATGTATCACCCAGGGATGCACTCACACTTTTTGCTCAATGTTTTCTACCAAGTCGTGAATAAAATTAACGGGGAAATATTTTAGTCTGTTAAATAGGATTTTAAATCATTTATAGGTAAAACGATTTTTAAGCACCGTAATACTTGTAAATATTTGGCTAAACTTAAGATTACCAAATGTCTATTTTATCTTCTTAGCATCATATAAAAATTACATATGACGTCTGTCATTATCCCAGTGTGAATATAAGCCGGTTTTTCTGTATACTATTACAATTAAAGAACTATACTCTGTTCAACAAAAATTGTCAGTACAGGGAAAATAAGACGTTTGCCTCTCACTCATTGTTTCATTGGTTTTATTGGCTTGCATATAAGTGTGTCGCCTTTTAAAGCTATCACAGGGTTTCCCTAGTTTACATTATAAATCGCCAACACTCAAATCGCTTCAAATCTCAAAAGCTCCTTAATAAAATCCACTGAATAAGCTCCTTGCTTGTAATTTAAAATGATAATGGTAACTCTGTTTTGATGTATATAACAAGCGCACGATCGTATTGACTTGACAGTATCCCTTCAGCAGTGGGATTCAACGGTCGAGTTTGGGTGTACAACTTTTTGCGAAGAATTACAACAACAATTCCCTAAGGAAAGTCAGTGGCTTGCTCTTTTTTTAAGTGGCATTTTTCCCAACGTAGTGTAGTGAGGGTGCATCAGGCGCCACTGCTTTGGAAAAAGCTCTCCCATAAGGCCTGTACTGACAATTTTTGTTGAACAGAGTATAGTAAACTTCCCATACAATTTCTTATTCATTTTTGTTTCTGTAAATTAATTAAATTGTCAAGGAAATATCAACACGTCACTATTAAAAAATTAAAAACAAAAACTGTTCCCAAACTTGAAAATGAGAAAGAAAAAAAAATCGTATAGTGAAATATTATTGAACAAGGGCAATGAACGGAGCAGAAGAAAAAATTAAAATTGACAAGGTCAGCTGTGATGTCAGAAATCTCGTATCTAAGCATATGTTTGTTTCTGTCATCGCGATTTTGGATATTATGCCAAAACAGATGTTATAGTATTTTAATAAATATAAATGCGTCTCATAAAACCATGAATAATTGGAAAATCAGTATTTCTATCATAAAATAAAAATCAGAACTTTTAAGAAGACTTTTTGACTTTGTTCTTTTAGCTTCAAATACATGAGCGGGATTCGAACACACCCTTGTCTTTTATTGGCAATGAAATCAATTCTAACGGGATTACGACTACCCTTAAAATGTTTGAGGATATGTTTTGCTAAAATTTAGGAAAGTTGAAGAAGATTTAAAAGGAAGTACCGATTTGCATTGGTTTCGAATATCTGAAGGAACATATTCACCCGGATAAAGCATTTCACATTCGTTAAGTGCGGTTCAAGAAAGAATCTCTGAATTTAACAGTATGACCGAAGTTGGGCATTCTCTAAAGCATGAGTATTCCAGTTGAATTGTTTAAAGGAAGGAATGTAACTGGCTATTTCGTTAAAACGTACTTATAAAAATAACGGTTAAATAATTAAAGACAAGAAACATTGTGGCGGTGATCGAGATATTCTAAGTTTTCTGTTATATGTTATATTTTAAACATTAAGCATTTTAAACTTTTTTGGACTTTGTGGAACTTAGGCGGTGAGTTGTTAAAAAGTTTAAAATGGTTTTTGTTATGGTTCTATAAACTATTTTTTAAAGCTCTTTTTATGGATTTTATCCAAGAGACTCAAGTGGTTAATTAGAGCATCTGCCCAAATATTGAAATTGTACACGAGCTTTGGACGAATAAAAGCCTTATAAAATACAGTCAGATCAAAAAGGGTGACAAATTTCTTGCAACATCAAAGGAAACTAAGCAGCAATTTTGGTGGTCATTCTACACAAGGTGGTTGGTAATGCACATACAGTGAACTGAGAGCTATTTGGTTTCCTCAATGCAAGTGCCGCTCATGGATATTGGACTGTGTTGAATTCAATTCTTATATATGTATTCCAGTAAATGAAAATTGCGTTTTATTCCGAAATTCATAGAGCTGCTTAAGCAAAACTCTTAAATTTTCCTGTGAAGGAATATTTTATTTAAATTAGGTTTTACATTCTTTGTATAGACTTACGTTTAGTTTTTTAATATTAACTTTTATCTTACAACTTCAAATATTTAGTTTATTTGCTGAAAGTTTACTCAGCTTAAATTGTTTAATAATTTAGAATATTACTCGGCAAAGTACAGACCAGAATTGAAGCAAGTAAAGTTCTAAGATATAAGAAACGGCGCGAGAAAATTAGATAGAGGTAGATATATTACTTTTTACATTATTTGTTTCACTATTAAGTGAAGCCAAGTTCGTTTACACTCCCCCCTGGTAACTGGGTCAAAGGGCACTAGTTACCACCTACTTCGAACTTGTATACGTCCAACACTGCTAACTTAACAACCGGCCGGGTGTATATACCGCTACTGGTTTGGACAACTGCGCTACGTATCACACCATCTCTCCCAGGTATCACTTTAATGACCTTTCCTTTAGGCCACCTTTTCCTCGGATTGTCCTGGTCAACGATGATAACAACATCCCCTTCCTTTAACTGTCTAGTTAGCCCGAACCATTTGGTACGTCTAGTCAAATCTGGCAAGTATTCACGTATCCATCTGTGCCAAAAGGTCTTCGCGTACTTCTCGGCTGCCAGCCAATTTCTTCTAATTGTACGGCCATCATCTATTGACTCCTCACTCAGACATTCTCGGTTAGAACAACCCATTAACAAGTGATTAGGGGTTAATGCTTCACTATTCTCGCAATCCACTGGCACATAGGTAAGGGGTCGCGAATTCACAATACTTTCTATCTCCGCCATCATGCTCAATAATAATTCATCGCTAGGATTACGTGTTGGTGTTATCTCGGTGAGTGTTTGCTTTACTGAACGAACCATGCGTTCCCAACTCCCACCCATGTGGGGTGCTGCTGGTGGAATGAAGTTCCATTTTAGTTCCATTTCGAATTCTCTGGCGACTGCATTTTTATTAAGATCTCGTAAAGCCTGCTGCAACTCCTTACTGGCGCCTCGAAAATTTGTGCCATTGTCAGAGAATACTTCTTTTGGCATGCCCCTCCTTGAAGTAAATCTCTTGAAGCCCAATATACAGGAATCACTGGAAAGACTATGAACTATTTCAATATGAATTGCGCGCACCGTTAAGCAAGTGAGCAACATGCCCCATCTTTTATCTAAGCGTCTTCCGATCTTTACATATAGTGGCCCGAAGTAGTCCACTCCTGTGTAGGAGAATGGTCGCATAAAGGGTTGAAGTCGCGCATGCGGTAGTTCACCCATACGTGGGGGTTGTGGAGCAGCTCTTTTGTTTTTACAGTGTTGACAATTTTGCTGAATTTTTCTTAACACGCGTCTCAAACTTGGTATAAAAAAATACTGACGTAGCTCGTTTACTACAGTTTCATTAAACATGTGATGATATTTAACATGACATTCATTTACAATCAGCCGAGTGATGGAATGTTCTTTTGGCAAAATGATAGGTCTTTTGATTTCTAAAGGAACGTTTTCTATTGCATCAATACGTCCACTAATGCGAATGACTCCATTCTCATCTAGGTAAGGAGAGAGTTTATATAAAGGACTGGATTTGCATATATTAACAAGCTGTTGGGTATTTGTTGCACTAGTTAAGGCTGCATGCTCGTTTGGAAAGCTTTCCATTTGACATTGTTTGTATAAAAAACACGTAGCTGCTTCTTTATCATCACGTATATTTAAAGGTGGGCTTTCTGTTTTTCTATATTTTATAATGAAGATCTTGATGAATCGAAGAACATACATAATAGTTTTTTGAAGTCGTTTCCATCTTGAAAAACGACTATAGTCAACTATATACGAATATGTGGCTTCGATGTGTGTATAACACTCCTTAACCTCTTCGTTGCTCTTATCCGATGTTTTAATTTCAGATTTGTTTTTTGGAAAAATCAGTGGGTTTTGGTACAGAAGTGTTGGCCCTCTATACCATCTCCCAGAAGAACTGAAGTCATAATTGATTTTATATTTAGAAGCATCGTCGGCAACATTGTCCTTGCTAGGAACCCAGTTCCAATTATTTACATCAGAAGATTCAAGTATTTCTCCGATACGTACTGCTACAAAGCTTTTATATTTTTTGTTGATTGATTTTATCCAACTAAGGACCACTTGAGAATCCGTCCAAAAGTTTAAACTGTCAAAGTGTATAGTGTGACCACTTTGAATATAGTTGGAGAGTCTGACTCCAAGCACAGCCGCTTCCAGTTCTAAACGTGGTATAGATAGGGTTTTCAAGGGGGCTACCTTCGTCTTTGCACTGATTAGCGAGCACTCTACCGTATTTCCATTTGAAACTCTAATATAGGCTGCGGCGGCAATAGCTTCCTCACTCGCATCCACGAAGACGTGCAACTGAACGCAGCTTCCATCCCCGAATCGTAGACTAGTCAGGTATCTCCTAGCAATAGATATATTTCTTATTTTAGGAATCATGTTCAACCACATTTTCCATTTTTCAAATTGTCTTTCTTTGATCTTCTCATCCCATTCCACTCCAGAGCGCCAAATTTCTTGTAGAATTATTTTTAAACGAATCGTAAAGTTTGCAATCAGCCCTAGAGGGTCAAATACGCACATGAGTGCTCTCAAGACCTCACGTTTGGTTGGAATGCGTGTGCCACTCATCACGTCCTGGTGCATTTTATTGCATTTAAATGTATAAATGAACGTGTCAGTCAATGGTGACCACCACATACCTAAAAGTTTCTCGAATTCATTCTGAGCGCTGTCAATAAAGCGTTTATTAGGCTTTGAAGTTTTCGATGATAGAGAATTTAAAACTTTTGTGGAATTTGAAATAAAATTCCGTATTTCGAAACCAGCTTGTTTGTGGATAAATGTTACATCTTTTGCTAGGCTTATAGCTTCCTCTTCTGAGTCAACGCTATCTAAGAAATCGTCCACATAGTGGTTTTCAATTATGGCCTTTGCTGCTCTTGGGTATTGCATCTCAAAACGTTTAGCATTTTTGTTTTTTATGAATTGGGCGCAGAAAGGGGAACAAGTTGACCCGAATGTCATAACTTGCATTTGGTACACTTCAATATTTCCGGTTTCGGTGTTCCGCCACAAGAATCGCTGAGCGTCTTTGTCCTCTTCAACGATTTTTATTTGGTGGAACATCTCACGTATATCTCCCGATATCGCAATATTCCTTTCTCGAAATCGAAAGAGCACCGCTGGTAGCTCCGGTACATTATCTGGCCCAGTCAATAAAAACGAATTAAGAGACATTCCTTTTACTTTTGCTGCCGCATCCCAAACTATGCGTAGTTTATCCGGTTTATTAGAATTTGTGACGGGAAATATTGGCAAATACCAGACTTTGGATTGGGAGCTGTTAACCTCATCTAGTTTTAGCTTTTTTGCATAGCCCTTTTTTACATATTCTTCAATTTGGTTTCCTAACTTCTGTAGTAGTAGCGGTTCGTTTAAAAGTCGTTTTTCAAGGCATTGCAATCTTCTCTCTGCCATCGCCTTACTACTCGGTAGAGAAATATTTTGATATTTCCATAACAGGGGGACGGCATATTTGTCGCCTAAGAAAATAGTTTTCTCTTCCATAATTTGTATTGCTTTGTAATCTTCATCTGATAATGTTCTTCTAATAGGTTTAGTGCCTGCGCTTTCTAGAGTGAAGTATTGCTTGACGGTCTCGTGAATGTTCAAATCGATTTTGTTCTGACAATCGCAAAGGTGGATATTTATATTTGCGTTTGAATTGTTTGCCGATTCGATACCAGCTGAAACCGCGCCAAAGAGAGTCCAACCCAATCTCGTTTTTATGGCAGCCGGCTGAAAATCATTACCCTCTCGAGTCTTTAGTGCCATGCCTAACTTGCAATGCTGTAGACCTAACAAGATTTGAGGCTTTGCATTCCAATAAGGTTTTATTGGAAGTCCCTTCAAATAGCTATACTGCTGCATCAGACTGGATGAATCGACGGATTGTCTCGGCAGTTCTAGGGACTTGACTGTATGTGCGTTTGGAAGCAAGTATTTTCGATTCGTACCTTGGGCAGATATTTCAAACGTTATTCTCATTGATGATTGTTCAAGCCGATGAGTGTTGGCAGTCCATTTTAGGCATAAGGGATCATTTTCACCTCTAGCCTCGAGAGCAAAAGCTAACTCCTCATCCACAAGTGTTACTGAAGACCCATCGTCTATGAATGCGTAAGTATCAATAAACTTGTTGTTGTAATGTAATCTTACAGGAACGATTTTAAATAGCATTGCCGAAGAACTTGGGCGAAGAATTGTACCACTATAAAAAGATTTGCTCTGGATATCATGGTTTGAAGTCGACTGTTCTGCATTTATGTCTCCATTGTACTTCACGTTCAGCTGAACTACTTTGTTGTGAAGAAGTGCATTGTGTCGGTAGGTGCACCCATTTGTACCACATAATTGTGACGACAGACAACGACGACTTCCATGAGGACGCAAACATGTGCGGCAGATGTTAAAACGCTTAACTATTTTCCATCTATCTTGAAGAGACATCTTTGCAAACTCTTCACATGAAGCCAGCGTTTTGCAATCACGTTTGCAAGCTGAGCATTTGTAGTGATCTTGAGACTTAGCTTCTTGGTGTATGTTTATAATGGCTTTTGTTTTTTTATTCGTCTTTTGCTCCAATGACAATGGAACTGTTAACGTCACTTCTGACGCCGCTTTGGCCAACTGAGAAAGCCAGTCATTAAACACTGACAAATCCACACAGCTGACAGTTTGTTTAAAGACTCCCCAATTCAGTTTTATCTGCACTGGCAGCTTTTCAACTAGCTCTTGCAGTAGGCTAGGATTGTTGAGATGAGCTGATAGACCGGTTACCTCCATCGTTCGACACATGTTGTCTACCTCTAGCGCAAAGTTAACCATCGTTTCTAATTTCTCATATTTAGGTCCAGGCTCATTTCTTATTTTTTCTAATATTGATTTAATGATTATTTCTGGTCTACCAAATAACATTGTTAGCGTTGAGATGACTTGATCGACTTGACCTGGGTGGAGAAGTCTGAATCGCACTGCTTCAAGGGCTTTTCCTTTGAGGCATCGTTGAAGACGAAGCATGTTTTCATAATTATTAAAACCACAGGCCTGCGATGAGTTTCTCCACCAACTAATAAAGAGCGGCCACTCTTCTGGTCTCCCTGAGAAAATAATCTGGTCTTTAGACATAATCTGTCTTGCGGCAATTTGAGATTTGCTTATCGGTACCTCTTCTTTCGTTTCATCTCGGATCTTACATAACTCTCTATCGCGCGATCGACTACCTAACCATGAGTCAAAGAAGTCGTGTTGAGCATTTTTGTCTTCTCTATTGCGTCTTTCTTCTGGGAGAATTGTTTTGTTTACCCAATCAGTAACATGATCTTTGTCAAGAGACTCCATTCCAATTGATTCTTGTTCATCATCAGAGTTAAACTGTTCCAGGATGGCATATTTCTTGTTCATGTATTCTCGATCACGTTTTTCTTGAAGCTTTCGTTCTTCTTCTAATCTCTGTAGTTGCATTTTTATCATTTTTGCACCAGACGTTTTAGAGGAATTGCTTCTTGATGATTTGTCCATACTTAGACCACTTGTTAAAGGAACTCGAGTACATTGGTTTGGCGAGTTTTCATGAGGAACTACGGATGTCGCTGGTTTCGAATGTGAATCTGAAGCAGCAGTAGCAGCTGGAGCAGTAGCGTTATTTTGATTATTCATTAGGGATGTAGCTTGAACTTGTTGTTGTTTAAGAATACAAGTAGTGCAGTACCAATCTTTATTTTCTATTTCTTGTGTAACACCAACGCAAGTAAAGTGGAACCAATTTTTGCAGGTGCCGCATTCTACCATTGGACCCTGACTGTCAGGGGCGGAACACATGTTACAGTTATGAGCATTAGATGACGAAGATGGATTGTGAATTCTTGACCTACGACTACGGCTACGAGTTTTAGATTTATCTGGCATGCTGACTTACCTTGTACCAAGATCGGGTGCCAAAGACGAAAGGCGATGAGGTGATGAGGTGATGACGTGATGAGGTGATCAGGTGATGAGGTGATCAGGTGATGAAGTGATGAGGTGATCAGGTGATGACGTGATGAGGTGATCAGGTGATGACGTGATTAGGTGATGAGGTGATAATTCGGTATCCTATTTGGTTATGGCGCGACGACCATGTGGTTGGTTTCGTTAAACGAAAATTTAAGTTAATGTTGAATTCAATTCTTATATATGTATTCCAGTAAATGAAAATTGCGTTTTATTCCGAAATTCATAGAGCTGCTTAAGCAAAACTCTTAAATTTTCCTGTGAAGGAATATTTTATTTAAATTAGGTTTTACATTCTTTGTATAGACTTACGTTTAGTTTTTTAATATTAACTTTTATCTTACAACTTCAAATATTTAGTTTATTTGCTGAAAGTTTACTCAGCTTAAATTGTTTAATAATTTAGAATATTACTCGGCAAAGTACAGACCAGAATTGAGTAAAGTAAAGTTCTAAGATATAAGAAACGGCGCGAGAAAATTAGATAGAGGTAGATATATTACTTTTTACATTATTTGTTTCACTATTAAGTGAAGCCAAGTTCGTTTACAGACTGAGTTTGGCTTTAAAAACAGAAAATAGCATTGTGTTTTTGAAACATTAAATTCTATGAAATAAATGGTTTCCTATTTTGACAATGCTGTCGAGATAAGAATTCAATGAGCTTACCATATGTTGCCGTTCTAAATAATTCAGATCCGAAGGACAAGCACGTGAGTCTGCAAACGAATATTATAAGCTGAGAGTTATACCCTTAGCAGAGCAATCTGATGGATTAGAAGTTTTAGACAAATGATTATTGATGAATATGAGAAAGAGAGTCGAAGACAAAACAAAGCCCTGGGGCACACCAGCATTTATTTTATGAATTTCAGACTTGAAACCGCCCAACACAGAATCCAAAGAAAAAGAGATTCATTAATATCAAATGCACGAATTTTCGTTAAAAGAGCTTGATGTCAAACTCTATCGAATGCTTTTGAAATATCAAATGCAATAATTTTACTTTCTCCAAAACGATATAAAGACTTGTCCACTGTTCGGTAAGACAAACCATCAGATCACCAGACATTATCAAATATAGTTTTCTTCACCAAGAATAGAAGTCCTAAATTGTAGGGTTAATATACAAGAAGTTTCGATAATATCAAACTCTTTCGAACACTAGCGAAATGTTGAAAAAGAAAATAGTTAATATTTTGCAAGTGGGAGTAAATATGGCAAAGGGATAATGCTCCATCTTATGTCCTTTTCCATTACTTGTTTGGAGTATTTTAATTCTTTCCGAATCCAATTGGCAAAAAATTCGACTTCTCAAATTTAAACACACATTATCATTTAAAAATGGTTTCTTTAAGCATTTATCACTTTGACTAATAATTTAACGAAAAAATACCATATATTTTTACATTGCACTCCTAAGTTAAATCAAAAAGAATTAAAAGAATTTGAAAACTGTTCAAACAGTCAGTGGAAAGTCCTTGGAGTGTGGGTAGTGCAAAAAGAGTGGTGGGAATAACCACAAAGGACAACAACACTGGTTATCAATCTCAATCAAGCTCTACAAGCATCATTGCACCATTGCTAGCTGCCAGATAACGTGTCTCTTTAATTATAACTTAAGCCTAATTAAATGATAATTTATAACTGACAACCTTCAAAAACATAAACTTTTTAATAACTTTAGCCAATATTTAAGATTTTACTCAATTTTGAAAAATCAACAAAGCTTATTATATTTTAATTGAAATCGTTCATAAAAAAAACAATTAAAGAAGCAATGGTTTAATTTATTATTGCTTACTTGATTCCATATACCCACTCAAACAAGCACAAAGCAATTATAATCTATGCATAATCAAACAACAATAAAAAACTAGTTCTGACAGTTTAAGTTCCATACATACACTTTTTAATTAGTTTCAATCAATGTGATCTTTGAAGCAGAATCAAATTGACACGTTTTCTGTTAAAACAATTATACTATCCATCACTAAATACCCCTGTCTGGCCTTGGAAATAGGCTCTAAGAAAAATAACAGCAGTTTCCACCCGCGTACCTGAAACCACCCAAGGACGGCATTAATTCCCGATAAGTTCATAATCTCACACAATTCCCCGATCTGTCAAACAAAATAAATGATTAGCCACAGTCTATATATTTTCATATCAAATGCATTCTGATTCTAATTAGATTGGCAGATGTCAAGGAAAATGAAGTAACAACTCACTAGCCGAGAAACCACTCATAAAAATATCGACTTTTCTATCGTTACGAATATTAACCGCAAACATTGACAAATGAAATCCAATCGATTGTTCAAGGCTGAAAAGCTATTCGAATCTACCTTCAAGTTCCGGTCAGTATAGAGAGAACAAAAGCTGAATTCTTTTTAGTTTTACACAAACCTTTGCCAATACAACAACAAAAAAAAATAAACAACCCTAACGAGGTCAGTGTAAACAATAAATCTACACATTTGACAGATGAGATGAAAAATGTTGGTGCGAATAACGATAACATACCTTGCCCTTGGTCATTTGGCAGATCCGAAAGCTCTGTCTGTACAGCAACATCGACTTTCATTATTGGTGTAAACAACAGTTTTGTTTTCTCTCAGGAATTAATTTATATAGAATCTGCGAAATTATTTTTCCTGCAGGTATTAAGGCACTCCTCGTTTCGCTGAATCAAATGAAATCACACTTTTGTATGAAAAACTCAAATCAACCCCTGTGGCCTAATTTTACTTCACACGAATTATTTTATTCGTTAAACACCAATTTTATTATTCACTTGCTCTTGGGGGGTATTTGACGAACATTTGGCGAACTATGTATTGAAAAACGCGCTTATCTCGCTTATAAATTGTTTATATTTTTCTATAGAACTAACAAAATCAAGGGTAAAGCACTCAATCGGAAGTATGTAACGCAGAATACACGTTCTGTTTATCGATCTCGACAAAATCGAAAGATATACATAAGTTAGAGCTTCAGTGGTTAAAAGTTTGGCGAAAAAAAAATTCAACACGCAACACGAAATGACCTTAAAAAAGTATAAAATACAATAAAATAAAACAACACAACACACAAGTGTTACACGGTTGTCAGACGGGGGCTTTGAGTGTGCCTATTAGGTACCCGTACCACAGCCAAATGATGAATGAATCCAATAGCAGGTTTTGTAGTTTGAAAACTTATTTAATTCTAGGAACGCAGAAACAACGAGAAAGCTTTTACGTTGCCCAAAAACAATGTGCTGCGCGCGTTATGCTATGAAAACGAAACATAGGAACAATGTGCTCTCGACTCGAGATGAGACGAAAAAGTGACGTCTTTATAAGGCTTTGAGTTCTATATGTTGTTTTTGTCGATGGGGGGGCTTACGTCATTAATGTTACAAGTTTTGGCATTAACAAAAGCTTTTGATGGTTATAAAATGATTACAATCATATGAAAAGAAGGGGTTATGCTGGTGTAATGGGGCAAGCTTCCTCCCCCTAATTTTTATTGGTTACATGTAAATACATAGAGATATGAAATGTATGTAGGTTATTGCTTGTTGGCCATGTTCCGAAGGAACGAGGAAATTCAACGGTTTTTGTTTTGAATAATGCAGCGCAATATAAGCATGTAAAGAAGGAATGTTTTGAATTGAATTCCAGTGAATGAGCTAGTGCGTGAAGTGCATGATATGCATAAAAAGGTATAATACATACTTAAAAATTTAGGTCGTTTGTTTAACAAAACCAGTTGCAGGAGAAATGCATGGTCTGGAACGTGCCTTGAATTTGAAAATTTGTTCCATAGATAAAGTTTGACAATAAACACCCCTGTTGTTGGTGCATAACATTTTATAGTTTTTGTTTTAAATTGGCCAAATTAAAACTTCCGTACGAAGGATGCTTGTTACGTACCCTGTATGCATTTAATTATATACCATTTTGTATATCAATTTTTAATAAAAAAGAAATTTAAACAATTTACCACCCAAATTAATAAAGACGGTATATCTGGAAGTCCTGGATTAAGTGCAAACTTTCATTAACAAATGTCTGCTAAGTGACGTTTACATACTGCGATTTATCCAAACCATCGAAGAAGGTGGTTTATCGAAGGAATAAGAATAGCCTCGTTTTATTATCACCAATAATCCATATAGATTAACCCTTGAAAATAAAACGATTCAGATCATAGTGACAGTAGTCTCGTGTGCCACTCGGTCTTTTGCTTATGTTTGTTGATGTTTAAATGCTTCTTGTCTTTTTTCTTTACATTGTAGTTAACACTACTTTACCATAAAAATCCATATTACCGCCAGAGTAAGAACAAATTTTTAGATTTTTAAATACATAAATCCAAATTGAGAACAGGATCCCAAATTGTCTTTGAAATTCGTGTACATGTTTAAACTGAATCCTGATATTCTGAACAAATTATCGATAACATTTATGTACATACATACATAGATAATATTATTTTGGCATCACGGTTTCTATCGGGTCTTAGATTAAGTCTCGAAAATTATTTGGACTTAGCTAAATATGTATAGACTTAAATTGTTGTTGAATTTACATTTAAAGCGCTTAGTCGCGATGTCCTTTTTTTTCTACAATTCTTTATGGACTTGCAAAAAAAACACGCCTAATAAAACGCATCTAATAAAACGCGGCTTATATGCATCTGGATTAATCTGGAACAATTTGGCATCCTGCTCCCTGCTCTCCATTTGGTTATATTTCAAAGATCCAAAAATTAGTTCTTACTTTGGCGGGTAGATGGACTTTTATGTCAAGTTAAAAACAAATCAACAAAGAAGGAAAAAAGAGATGTTTACATAAAGCTGCTGTCACTACGATCCGTATCCGTTTCATTTTCAAGAGATGATGCATGTGTGTATGGATCATTTGCTGTAGTGAAGGTATTGTTTATTACTTTCTAGGCGTTTTATTGGTAATCTATATCTAGCGCAGTAATACAAGCACCAAAAAAACGCTTTATTCACTCTTTAACTCACTCTCCCTTGTTCCTTCCTACTTGTGGAATTAAGAATTAACTTACACGGATGTGTTCGAAAGATCTGTATCTCGTTTTTAAGCTGGAGTTGAAATATTCATGAAAATGCAGATTGAGTTGAAATATTCATGAAAATGCAGATCGAGTTGATTTAGAGTTTTTCTCACTGTTAAATTTGATTTAAAACTTACAAAAGTGCGAAAATATATCGCATATATGTATATACTGAGTATTGGAGGAAAAAACAAAGTACTCAATAAAATGACATTGGCGCAAAATTTTAAACAGCCTCTTATTAAGGTAGTAGTATTATACTTCTTATATATTTCCTAACTTTAAAGTAGTTTTCTAATTTTAAACATTTTTTAACTAATATCGTCCTAAGGCTGGGAGCGCGTCAAAACACAAACTTTTTAGTTTCTTGAACCAAACAGTTGCAAAACCGCCTAGCCTAAGGCAATTTCTTTTAATAAATTGATTCTGAGCAACCTTAAAACAATAGTAGTTCTTGCAAAAAACTAAGTAAACAGACCTATTTTCACGTTTTTAAATGTTAAAGAGTCATATGAAGTTATAACGATACTAAAAAAATAAAATAGGTATTCTGAGAGTTTAGCTTTAATTTTTTCAGTTGTTATATAAATTCAGCATAATGCCGCAGTTATACGACATTTTTGAACAAATGCCAGTGAACTGATAAGACATATCAATCGAATTCAATATTTCAATATTTTATGACAAAATTAGTGGCAGTAGTGTAAAGCCGGAATTATGGTATGAATTAAAGTTTTGCATTTGAAAAAATATTTGTTCTGTAAATTTCGGAGCGATCACACTTTGGATTAGTAAAGGCAAAGTATAATAAAATAAATACCAACGAACACACCCTCAAGTATGCCACATATATTTTTTCGGACACCACCTAAACACCCCCTACATTTCAACATCCGAAACTCCATCTTCACTAAATTATCCATTTCAATTACTAACTTATTTTTATTCACTAATCGTTTGTTGTTGTTTTCCATGTTAAATTTTGCGATGTAGTATATTCACTAACCAATAAAACACGGCTTCTATTATTTACAAACAAAACAAACGATAAGTTCTAAACAGACACAAGCGTTTGGGTTTGACAATTAAATTACAAGGACAGAGGATATAAAGAATAGAATTCTTACTTATTGTAGTTTTTATAAACGTCACTTTGCTATTCCGTAAACTTTTCGTTTTTTTTTTTAATGTATGTAAGAGTATAAGACAACAATGTTACGAATATCGTGGAATAGAGGTGGAAAAGGCGTTTTTTTTTATTAATTTGGCTGTATAGGTTAACAGACACTTCTGTTTGTAATAATTTTAAATATTTTAAAATTAAATATAGAAGATTAATTCTTTATAATAATAATTCACAACTTGATTTAGCAAAATAGCAAACAAATTTAACCTAAACTCAAATAGAATAGATTTTACCCAAACACGAATAGATTCAAATCAATTTAAACTTTGAGCAATTTAAATTGATTTGATAATATTTTGATTATTTGCGTTTATGTTAAATTGATTGCTGTTTTGGTCAAATAAATTTGCGAATATTATATGAAAATAAATATATCGTCGAATGTGCAATAGCAAACAAAATTTTGAAAACCGTTTTTTTTTTTTTATAATTCACTCGCGCTCAAGGGTATGTTACGAGACCCTTATAGTGTTTTAAACACAGTACGGGCTAGGGGGAAATTAGGAAGGGAGAGAAAGGAGGTGTCGATGAGCATTGGTCTTGAAGGGTAAGTTATTCCATAATCGTGTTGTGCGACTAAAAAACGAATCTCTATATTTGACGGTACGACCAAAGTTAGGCTCAAGGGTGAACTGATGAGCATTCCTAGCTAAGCGGGTATCACAGGTGAATTGATAAAGGGGAGGAAAGAGGAATGCAACTGGCTACTTCGAGTGAGCATTGCTTGTGAAAGAAGCGATAAAACAGGGAAATACATGAAACATTCCGACGGTGTTCAAGAGATGGGAATGAATCCAGGATAGCTCTGTTTCCAATCAGTTTTAACACTCTGTTTTGAATTCTATCCAATAAATGGAGAGAAGATTGAGCAGCGCCTGCACAAAGGTGTGAGTTATACTCGAGTTTTGAACGTACAAACGAAAATTGAGAATGAACCCTTCATGTACCTATAATATGACCTAACCGATGATATACAATATTGTCTTTTCTTCGATTTACAATCCATGGATGACGGAACATCGAAAGATTTACCAATACAAGTAAAAAGCTAAAAAAAAAACAAAATTATATATTTCTACTTCTATGAACACTGATTTTTCCTGGTAAATTCATATAGAGTTGTGCAATTTTTGTTTGTATTTGAAGAAACCGTTAGGTTTTGTTTTAAGTTCGCCCAAATGAAATTTTTAATTAAGAGTCTTTTTGAGACTTTGCACTTCGGAAGACTCAAGTGCTACAATTGTAGCCATTTCGTGAGCACCTTTCTGGTACACATTTTCGTGTCACTTTAGAATATTATACACAAATGTAGCCTGATATTTTACTTCTATCTTGAACAAAAATTATAGGCCACGTAAGACAACCATAAGTTGTCTTTAGATTTGGCGTGAATAACGAGCTTTCTGTGCTGAACATTGTCGTTGATGGCAAATGATCCAGCAGACAATTTAATGTTTTTTTTTTTGCCCAAATTAAAACACAAGCAAACAGGGCGCGGCAACATACATAGCTTCCTATTTAAGATACAACTTATGAATTTCATTTAAATAGATAATTGAAGTTTAGTGTAATGTTGATTTAATTCAGTTATAGCAATCATTGAAAATTACATTCAGGTAAATATTATGTCAGTGAATGACAACAAAAAAACTTTTCGTATTTGACATTAGAGTTGATCATTGAAAGCAAAGCTGACATATGAGAATAGAAAGAGAATTGAACACATTCAGTGGAAAATTTGTGTTCCAAATTAAAGAAACGAAAATCAAATGTTCATTTAAATTTACTTGAATCAGTGAAAAAATTAAAGTGGATTTAAAAGAAAGTTTTATTCAGAATTAAGTACTTATTTTAAGGAAAAAATTTATTTGATTTCAATGAAAACTAAATACATAATTCCGACCTAAAAATATTATAAATTATTAATACTAAGAGCCTAAAATGTGCAGAATTTTTTTTAACTATTTAATAGTTTTATAGGCTTTTCAAACCGAATTAAAATCTTGGATTTCAGCAATAAGATTACGAAATCTCATTGAAGCGTTCGCACTGAACAGAATCAGGATTTCGTTTGACGTTTCTTTCATCTTGCCAATTATTTTTAATTTCTTGTTTATGTAAACAAAAAATGAATCGTGATCTTGGTAGTAAAAGCGAGGAATTTTTGTATGTAATTGCAATTGTAAAGATCTTTAATTCCTTAAGGCACTCGTCAATGATTTAAGTTTTATAAACAATGGACCTTCCTTCAAAAGCTGCAGCTATTTTCTTATAAATCTATCCATTTTTTCTGCTTTCTCGGATATAATTTATCTTCTCTCCTTCTCTCCCCATATTTCAAATTTCAAATAGTCACTCCTTTATCTGCTTTTTATCTACATACCTCTTCGCTTGCTGACAATTTGCTGACAAGGCAAAACATTTCTAAAGGTTTGTTTGTTTTGACAATCTTGTGTTTGAAAGTAGATTTTGAGGAGATTTTGTCGTAATCTAGTAGATTTGGAAATCTGAAAATGAATGCGAAATCTAGTAGATGAGATAAGATTTTGAGAATTTTGCTCGAAATCTAGATTTTGATTAGGTGTGAATAGCGTATTAATCGACACAGATTTAAAAGAAGATCTTGATATGGACCAGCCTAATGTTTATACGATAACATCTTCGATCAAAGAGTCATACTGAATTTCAAAGATGGCATTAATTACACATGTTAACAAATATATGGTTCATCGTATGTATTAACAAAAAGTGCTTTTTCGACAATCTGTTTGCAATTTAATAAAAAATTAAATGTATTCCAGATAAAACTATTTAAAATTTCAATAAAAAGTTATTTTTTACTTTTTCTGATTCGAAAATTATCTAAGGTCAGAAGAAGATTTCTTAAAGTAAAAAGAAGCGTTTCCAAAGGCTAAACAAACATTTTGAAGGGAAAGACAAGTACGTATTCTTAGATTCAGTGACGGTGTCTTTGGAAAACATAAATTTCGTTATTTTTTATAGCCTTAAAAGTAGAGAAAAACTTCTATTTTTTTAAATTTTAATACGAACAAATAATTCGATTATTCCATACAGTTTGTCCCGGGAGAGGGCCGAAGTGGTCGTGGTCAATATCGCTGATATCAAGGAGTAAAAACACATTAATGCTACTTTTAACTAGAATGCAGGATCTAGGTTCACCTTTATCGGATGCATATATTGTGTAGTACCCCAGGGGTCCTTAGTCCCCTTACCATGGATTTAACAATTCCAGATTCTTTGGATTAGGACTATGTCTTTCCCATGTGTTGACAGACGGAAAAGTAGGGAGCCTGAAGCTTTAATGGAGTGGTTGTTTATACCATAACAAGGTCTACTGACAGTATTTTGGTACATGAATATAAGATGCTTCTTCCCTGCTCATTGGTTCTCCGATGAAGGGTTCTCGACTGTTAATAACTGTATTTCTAAGATATCTTAGGTCCATGTAGATCCAAGGCAGAGTTTAGGTCGTTGGGGTAAAACAAGGTGTGTAGATAAGAAGGGGAATCATTCCTTTTTCTATCAACTTTCGAAAAAAAGCCACTATATTAATTTGTATTATGAATTTATGTCTTTATCTTTAAGGTGCTCATATACCAAATACAAATTTGGCAACCATCCTTATATGCATTTTCAAAAGTTTTTGAACAAAGTGATGTCACCAATACAAAATGATTAATTTATTTTCTTTGTATTTTTTTTTGTATTAGTTTAAATTTTTGGCTCGTTGACGTCCCTGGTTTAAGTAAGGTCATTGACTTGGTAAGTTGTAAAAGCTTAATTTTGTTTGTATCTTATTGATTGTCATGAATATTGATCAAACTAAAAATATTTATCTTCTCGTTTTTGTTTAAATGTTGTATTTGCATTGTTGGGTTTGTAAGTAGTTTCACTGTTATTAACCCCTTGTTGATTTAGATAGGGCGAACCAGAAACGGAAGTTGCACTGTATTGACTAACTATGTATTCAATAGAATTTAATTTACGGGAAAATGAATACAAAATTATTTGAGTCGAAAACGAAAATCTTTTGTTCACATCTAAAGCAAATTTAGTACCCACCTACTTTTGAAAAATTTATTTTAGTAGGGTGCGTTTTATGTTCCAAGTCAATGTTTTTTAATAACTTTTAAATGAAACACAATTTTATAATTAAAGATTATGCATGGAATATGATGTCGGTCAAGTGGGCGCCTCTAGCCATGGCGCAAAGGCGAGCTCTTTTTAGCACATTTAGCTCATTTGCATTTTGCAATTCCTGTCTACGGCGGGCGTCAATGAAAGGCACCCGGAAATCCAGTAACACTCTGCCTCACTGCTTCAATCTTTTCTGTTGTACGTTGGCTGACTTGTCGCCTAGTCTTTACTTTATTTCTCGCGCGTATTTACAATTGAACAATTATTTAAATAAAATGTTTTGATATTTTCAACACTCTACGCCAACTCACAAATTTCATTAAAATGGCAACCAAATAAAATTTAACTCGAACATAAATCGTACACTGTATTAGTGTACTACTTTAAGTTTATATTGGCCAAGCTTAAGGTCTTGCACTTTTTTCACTTTCGAATGACATTTTCTTCGCTATTTTCGGGATGATTTTCATTTCCTAATTTAGGAAAAAAATATGGAAACAACTCCCAAAACTAAAGCATCCATCCATTGATTTTTCGTCTAATTGAATTAACAGAAAATAAATATTCCTTCCAAAATGAATCCGGAAAGTCAAATATGAATAACTCAAGTATTCAGATGTGATTAACCTAAAAATGGATGGGCAGTAAGAATATGCTAGCCATTGCACGCAAGGCTGCACAGTGGAACATCTGCATTTTTTGGTATATTATGATAGATGATTGTTTATGAACACATGCGAGACTTCTCGCACGGACTATTTTGCTTGAAATAAGTATTACACTTTGCTTGAATATCTTGCTTATACTTACTTTGAACAAAGAGATACAGTTGCCCTAAATCTAACATGGAGTAACAAAACACGACTTTGGAACAAAAGAATTAACACAAACTAGAAAAATAAATTATGTTTTTGTTAGTAAAATACAAAGTGCGGAGTATTAATATTTTAAACAGCAAAATTATGGGTTTTTTTGGATTTACATTGAAGAGATAAAGAAAAAAACACCAGAAACAAAATTAAATCCTTACATTTGTCAAAGTCTAGGATATTTTGTTTTTAATAATAAAGCACATAATATGATAGCTCATTAATATAACATAACATCCGCAACTGGTACAAAAATAACAAAATAAAAGGGATACAAGAGAGAAAGAAGAAATTTTGCAGAAATTGTCTCTCCCCTCTTATTTTATAATTTAACCTTAAATATAAGCAGCTTAGAATTGAAGATATAAGCTTCAAGAGATAGCTTTCGAAGAGTAATAATAAGTTTTTTAAAAATCTCAATTTATAACAGTTTAATTCATTGCAACTCGTGATCCGATTCTAACAGATCATCAATTTTCACCGTGAATTTATCGACAGTGTTTGTAGGGCAGATCTTTATCGCCTCATATAAACGGATATTTCCCATGTTTAAGGTTGCAACGAAAAATTGATTGAATTTTTGCCGAATTAGGAAATTTGTTGTTAAATATTTATTATAATGTACATTTATTAGTTAAATGCTTAAATATATAAATAAATTCAAAATTTCTCGCAAATATATTAAAGTTCAATACAATTCCGTTTACAACGGATTTGATGGGTGACATTTCTTGAGAACTTACTCGGTCAAGCATTCGTTAACTTAGGGGCCAGTTATAGCTATCAATGAAATGCATAATTGGAACAAATCAGTGGAATGCTGACATCATTTTTTTGACAAGCCAATTATAGCAATCATTGAAAAATTGGTTTCAGTAAAAGATCCGGTCAGTGAATGATAACAACCAATTCTATGTGTTTGAGGTTAAAGTTGATTATTGAAAGCAAAACTGACATTTGAGAATAGAAAGAGAATCGAACACATTCAGTGGAACGATTGTATTCCAAGTTAAAGAAACGAAAATCATCTGTTCATTAAAATTGATTTCTGTCAGTGAAATAATAAAAATGGAATTAAAAGAAATTTTAAATCAGAATTCTATATTTTATAGAGTAAAAAAATTCTAGCACTCAATAGCTTTATTTTGGAATCAATTAAAGCCATTGCAGTTTGTTTAATTGTCTTAAAAATCGAAATGAAAATTTTCAATCATAGCTATAACTGGCCCCTTAGGACACAATAGGCGTTTTTCTTTTTTAGTTTAGAGCAGAACCTGAGTGGTCAAAAAATATATTGTGTTTCTTTTTGCTCAGAGCTTCGAAAATATGTTTCTTTTTTCGTTCTAAGCTTGTTCTGAGTGTGTTCAGAGTGCGCCTTAAAAATAACTGAGCAGAAAGAGTTAAATGCTTAACACAAGCATTTGACAGGCGGAAGTTAAACACGAAAAATGGTGACAGCTAAGTGTTCAGGAGTGTTTAAAAAACAAGTCACAGCGCTCAGAGTTGGGACCAGAGGATGTTCAGCATATGCTTGACATGCTCGGGCTCTGTTCAGAGATCTATTCTGAACTAAAAAAAAAAACGCCTAAGGCCTCAGCCACGCACTGAGCGACGAGCGACTGAGCGATTGAGCGACGTCGCTCTGTCGCTTAAAACAATGACAAGTCGCTCAGGGTGTACGTGGCCACCTCCATACAATTTCATGTGTTTTAATTTTTTTGCGTCGCTCAGAGACTCGTCGCTCAATCGCTCAGTCGCTCGTCGCTCAGTGCGTGGCCGAAGCCTAATGCCGAATTACTCTAATGTACGTTAACGTAAGTCCTATTACCGAAATGGTACATTGCGTCCACGAGTTACTTTCTCACGGAAGAAGATATTCGGTTCCAGCAATAAGGGTTTATTATTATCTGAAGGTGGCTCATGGACATAGGCATTGAATTCTGGATTCTTCTAGAACGTGCAGGCGAAAAATTTTCGTGGTTCGGATTCTTTCTCGTTGACAATTATAATGCACCTATCATATATATTATATATGTATACTGGGTGCATTGTCTCTTGCGAGGAATTGACAAGTCCTCTAAGAGTATCTCTTGTCATGAAAAGTGCTGCTTGACCGTTGGAATCGGCAGAAAATTGTAGGTCCCCTCGATTTCATTCCTGTTACACGCACACAGGAATGGTTGAGAGTTGTAAGTCGCTAGGTCCTGGTTCTCTTCGAACTGTTACACCACCAAATGTATGTACATACATATGTGTAAAAGAAATCAATTTATTTTGGATTTAAAATCATTTAAAATCAATTTTGCAAATCTAAATTTTTCAGTAGATTTACGCCTACCACGAAAGAAATTGTTTCTAGTAAAAAATAGAAGTAGCTTCAAATGATTCGATAAATTATTCAAGCTCATATTTTCTACTGAAAGTAAATTAAGGATGCATTTTTTTTTAAATAATTAGACAGATTCAAAATTGCACTAATTGCATTCCATTCACCTCCAAAAAAAGTCAATTTTTAATTGAAATCTGAATCTGCCAATGGAAAACCCCATGAGATTTCTTACGATCAAGAACTCGATCTTTGATCCTGAAATGTCGTTAAGGTTGCCATTTGAAGTACATTGGGAATGAGGTATGGTGTTTAACGTATTGGGAAATAAAATTCACTCATCGGAAAATAAATGAGAAACAAAAACATTTCTCCGGAAATATATTTTTCCACGAGTAGAAGCAATCATTCATCGCAATTTAATTTTGCCTGTTTTTGTCGATGTCGTGTATAGACTTTAAATTTGGCTTTGTGTAATCAAACTAGTCGGAAATTCATTTCAGAGAAACTTGGAATGACTTGATTATTGTTCGACAAGAGACAATAGGCCTTTTTGAGCACTGAACTGTAAGTTTAAAAAAACACATGAAGTTAGCCGCACTCAATTTTTTCTTAATCTTCTTGCTCTGCAAGTTCAGCGCTCAGAGCGCTCTGAGTTAAAAAGTACATAGTTCTTTTTTTTTGACAGCTCAGTGCCCCGCTCGGGGCTAAACAAGAAAAACGCCCAATGAGTTCAGTAACGGGGTTAATTTTCATATGAACAAAAGTGTCAACAAGAAAATTTGGAGTGAAGAAAACTTATTTTGCAAAAAAATTTACAAAATACTTATGTAACATAACTTAACGAACTTAAGGTCAGAACATCTCGAAAACCTGACCTCATAGAGAAAAAAAATTCGGAATCAAATTCAGGGCATCAAAAAGAATTATTTGGTTCATTCTTAAAAAAATTATTCCATTGCCTTTAGGGATTTTGAGATAAGTTTGCATTCAGGTTTAGTTCGTAGTTAAGTTCGTTTTTTCCCAAGGACCAATAATTATGCTCCCGCACAAAATTAGCAAAATTTCTTTATTCCAATCAGAATGTTAAAAGATTTGGGTGGATATTTTTGATATTAAATTGAAAAAGCATTACGAAAAGCGTTAGAACCTTGCAAACATTTTACAAAGCTATTTTGTCATAATTATAAAATGTGTAATTTAACTTGTAAACCACAGTTTTTACAGTTCAATGATGCTTACCTTAACATTTACAACATAATTATTATACCTATTTATAACATTGTGTTAAATAATATAAAACTAAATGATTGCAATATTTAAAAAAAAAAAAATTAATTAACTACAAAAAAAAGTTAAAACTAAGTAAATCTGTGAGCCCATAACCGCAAATTTAATAGATTTAAACACGCACTACCCATAATACGTTATTCAAACAAAAAATAAAATAATTTAAAACATTTGACAAAACAAAAAACACACAACTACAAAAAATATACTAATTAAATAAAAACAAAAGAAAAAAAATTGTATAAAGAAAAGAAATTATTTATTTCAATGAAAAAAAAAAATATTTTTATAATTCTTCTACATTTATATAAATATTTATTTAATAATCAAAAATATTTCTTTAAATGTTTCGTCAAATGTTTACAATTTTATTCATTCATCACAAATTATTTTTTTATATTTAATTTTTGTTTGTAAAAAAAGATACAAAAATATATTTTATAAGGCACACAAATTATAAGAAGAAACTGAGAAAACTACTTAATAAATTTTACATCATACAAGTTTTTTAAAATAATTGAAAATCTTCTCTAGCCTCGATGTCCTACAATTGACCAATTGATATAAATGTCTCAGTGTTCGAACGAAAAATCGATACAAGATGAAATTTTCTAAAAAGTTCAAAACATCTAAAACGAAATCGATAGCGCGTGCTACGAAACGTGTTATAGGCCCACACTGGCAATTGATGTGTACAACGATGTCCAACTCACCTTTTGTGGCATTTAAGCAGCCTGCTGACATAACAGTGCCTGGTGGGCCGCGTAGAACGGAATCCAAACAGCGAATGTTGTCGCGACAGGTTGCAATTATTTCAGCCTAAAATAAAAATAAAAATAATTGTAATACAGTGTCTCAAGTCTTATAGTCAAAATAGCCTTACATAATCCTCTGGTCTCAGCAAATGACTTCGGATTTTCAACGAGCGTGTATCTTCCAAGCGATTTTTGCTCTGAGTCAACAAATTCTTCATCTCTTTCTCGTCATCTGTGTGCTCTTCGCTTGACGACGATGTAGCCGGGATGAGTTTTATGGACTTCTCTAGATTGCGAGATGAGCGACGACGATCATCAGCCCTGCGGCGTCTTGAAGAAGTGTCACTTTCTGAAGTGCGACGTAGGCTCTGAGCGGAATGGCTCATTCCAAAATCGAGCTTGCGACTGGCTGACTCAACTCGGGCCATGAAAGAGAACTTTTCGTTGTTTTTGGGTGTCAAGGCATTGGCCGACGAGGAAAGACTCGTTGTGGGACTGCGTATGTTCTGGATATCGTCTAAAAGAAAAAAAAATATACATTTCAAACTACGAATATTGAAAAGGCAAACAAATTAATCCTTACCTTGACACGATTTACGTCTGACTTCAAGGTTCTTACGACGACGTTCATATTCCAATTCGAGGGCACGACGACGTCTCGCATGATCAACACTACTAACTATTGTCTCCTGTATGACAACTTTCGCTTCGTTTTGTTTCAACGAATCCATCTGTGGTGGCGACATGGAGTCCAAATTGTTAGCAGCTGATAGAGAGGAGCAACAATCCGATTGCGAATCAAGGAAGTTGCTGGAAATAAAAAAGCTCTTTAGTTCTGATCGAGGGCAAAAGATTAACTTAACTTACCGATAATCGTCCCCGAACTCCATTAAACGTCTAGCAGCGTCTGAATCAAAACCTTCGGAGTAATTTTCAGAGTTATATTTCTCTTGATAATTATCCCAGGCAGTTTCTGAGAAACTACTATGGTGATCCTCGGTTCCAGTGGTGTATTCTACAAATAGATGGAAAATAATGATAACTTAAGTTTATTACATTCAAAGGAGAATAGAAAACATCAATAAGTGTGAGGTTAAAAACCTCCATCGATAAACAGAGATTTTTAACTTAACACTTGCTTAGAAGCAACATCTATGGTGAGTGCAATATTTGTACCTCGAACACTGGGCACTGGTGTCGCAGCTTGTACAGAAAAGAACGAAAAAAGTCACATGAAGCATAAAAACACACACAAATTTGTTCCAATTTGTGGATGAAGACTTACCTCCTTGTGGATCCTCCTCGTTCATATAGGTAGCCAGCGCGGCCAGTGATCCCAATTTAGTCTCATTGGTCATGTAGGCTGTGGTGTAAGAGCCAACTCGGAAATTTGGCTTCATAAGCGACTGTTCATCACCAGCTTCTGGATTGCTTTTTGGCAAATTAAGCAAAGCAGCTGTGATCTCTTGAACTGTTTGTCCAGAAGATAGCGATTCAGTTTTCTTCATCTGCAGCATTCCATCCGAACCAGATTCGTTTTTCTTAGCCAGTTGCTTCTTCTTGCGGGTTTTGCGGCGTTTAAGGGAATTTTTGCTCTCAGTATTCTTCACACTAATGCTGGGTTGCGTATCGGTTCTTTGACGACCTGGAGAAAGACTATCCAAAGCTGACTCACTAATTGAATGTGTGGCCAAGCCAGTTTGGCTAGCTTGGGCCTTAGAACCAATTTGAGCATTTGTCTCCGTCAATTGCGACAGACAGGAAACTGACCAGGGTCGGTCGTTTTTGCGGCGATTCTGACGTCGCAGCACCTTTGAAGTGGCATTCAAACTCTGATTACTGCCAACAGTTGCAATGGGTTCTGCAGACCCACCAATGTGCTCAATCGAATTGCCATAGGAATTACTTCCTCCAGTAGTTTGCATGCACGTAGCAACTGAATCTGTGAACCCCTCCGACGTATCTGAGTCTTGAGCAACTGAATCGGTTTCTGAAGCTTCACCAGAAGCCTCACAATCTGTTGTTGGAACAGATACCACCTGGGGTTCTTGTTTGATACATACTGGTTGGTGTTCCAACCATTCCTGGAATCAAGAATTGAAAAGGATCATTATTGAAAGATCTTTATTTGAATTAAATAACAATATTAATATACCTCAATTCTCTGCTTAGCTGGGCCTGGCATAATCACTTCGCGTTTCTTAACTGTTGAAGAAATTTTAACAATGGAATGCTTTTGCTGTTGCTGCTGTTGATTTTGTTTTGTCGGTGTCTTCAACACATCATCACGAACTAAATGCTCTGCCTCGAGTACAAGTTGCTTGATTGATTCATGTGATACTTCCTGCGTGTTTCGTAAGCAATTGAGTGAGTGAATGAGTGTGATGTGCATGAAAGAAAAAGAAGTGGGAGAAGAGATAAAGTTAGCAAAACTCAATATAAATAACTTCATTGTTTTTTATTTATATTTTTTTTTTTATTAAAAAAAGATTAACAAAATTTATCAGCGAATTAGATTGCACAAATGGTATCGCAAAAAAAAAACCTTATCTGAGTTCTGTGTTTTTGAGATTCTAGTGAAACTGGTGATGGGCATAGTGCAAATATGGATACTGTGGTTTTATCTCAAGTCGACTTTCACATACACCCACAAACAAAGAAACAAAACATCTGCAATTTAATATTTCGGAGGCAATGGAAGCGGCAAGTGGAGAATCTTCAAAGTACCTACATTCATAAATGACTAAGAGAAAATTGGGTGCGGGTTAGGTGTCAACAACTGACATTGCAAGGAATGTTGAAAATTCAATTTGCAATAAAAGAGGTTGCTATTTGGGATTTGCGAACTAGGAAAGTCAAGGAAGTTTGTTTAAGGAAAACGATTGATTAAGAACCATAGTTATAACTTGACGAGATAAGACAACAATATAAAATATTTGTGCTAACGTGCCTATAATCACGATTTTTTTTTAAAGACAACAATAAGGAAAGGAACAAGAACCAAAGTACAGTTAAAAAAGGTAGAAAGTCTGATTAATAAGTAAAAGTTGTCAAGGTAGTTGAGTTATATGTACACAGATAAATAAACAATTAGATAATAATATCGGCAATATAAAGTGAAATAAATATGACAGCAAGTGGAAGCATTAACTTTAGTGCGAAGAGGATTAGGTGCATTGTTTGGTTTTGTATTTGGTGGAACACAGTACCTAGACGTTAAAACTAAATAGATTTTTGACACGTAGCACGAATATTTTGCCAAACAAAAAATTTTAAAACATCTTAAAGAACCTAATGTAGATATATTCTATGACGAATTATTGTGTGTTGTAAAGGGACATTTGTAATTTAAGATTAATTTTAATAGCTCTCTAAAGACAGCTTTAAGCTTATGACTTATAGTATTTTTTGATTAAAATGAATCAACTGGGATTTTTGAAGTGAAACCTTTATACGCACGCCTCGGTAGACTGAATTCGATTCGCAAGACAAATTTTTAAGAAAAAACCGCATTGCTCGTTGAACCCAATCTGGAAAAAAATGGAAATGTGAGGCCATTACGGCTTGTAGAGAGCCTAAACCTAGTGACTCAAAACTGTTAACCATGTTTGTGTGCGTTTTATCAGAAATGGGGATGATCTACAATTGTCTGCCGATTCCGAACGACTAATGAGCAAGGAGGACTTCTTATTTCCTCGCAACGGGCAGTACAGTCGTGAACAATATTTTTGCAGCGGCTGAAACTGGGTTTCTGGCAATAAGAGAGAAGATTTTATTGAGGAGAATAAGGTATGTCTGGTACGTACGGTTTATTTGTATAGATGCATTTGATGAATTGACATCTATCACTCATAACGTCATTCAATACGTTGTATTCATATCGCTCGAAATTGTATTAAATTCAGCTCAATTCACCGAAGAAGTTAAAGAATTTGAGGTAGAAAATGCCTCTTGAGCGCTTGACTTAAAATTAGTACCGATTCACATGTACAAGTTGCATACGAGTATCTTTTGATCTGGCGAAAAATTGTGTTTTGAGAGAAAATTTTACTACAGATCTGTGCAAAAACAATTCGAATAAGAGCGATCAACGACCGCCAACGGGATTTAAAACATGTACAAGCCAAAATTCTGCACAAAAACTAGACAAAATGGTAGAAAACTAATTGAAATTTATGCCAAAATACGAAAATTTTAATTAAATAGTAGAAATTTCTGAACAAAATCTTAGGCTTGACGAATGTAATCTGATTGGGCTGGCGCTCATGGGAATAATTCTGCACGCAGAAAACTTAAGTTATAAGGAGAGGGAGGCGAAGAGTATGGAATGAAATGGAATAAGATTTTCTACTATTGTTGGAGTGGAAGAAGGAAGTTGAAAACTTATACACACAAAGTTCTTCATATGGGAGGCTGCAGAAAATACCAACACAATGAAAAAGGTGAAATTATACAATTTTTCTACCAAAATAATTCATCCCGTGTGGAAGTAAATTATGAAACCGGTTTTCTACCTGGTATAATTCTTCTCGTGTGCTCTCTACATACGAGTACTATCCACACATTGCAAATTGTAAATGGATTGTTCGTTCGCGGCTAACCTAAAAACCATTGGCACAAAATCTTAAACAGCCCATTATTAAGGTATTAGTATTAGTATGATACTCGTACTATCCAACAATTTTCTAACTTTAAAGTAGTTTTTAAACTCATTTTTAATTTTAAACATTTTTTAACTAGTACTCGTAGTTAATACTCGTAAATTGCTTCTGAACACCAAAATGACAGTTCGTGCAAAAAACTAATGTCGTTTTTATTTGGCAATCCGGAATCTCTCCGATCCGGAATCTCTCCGATCCGGAATCCCAATTGAACACTTTTGTTTGCTTCTGATGATTCTGAAGTTTTGTTTGATTGTATATGTGAAACATCAAATGCGTACAATAATCAAAATCAAGAAAAATGCTTTTTGAAAGCAGGGTTGGCCGAATTGTCACTTTTTAGAATTAACTACATTTGTTACGTCTGCTACGGTTTATGTATTTAATGTAGTTAAATGTAGTTAATTGTAGTTAATGTAACAAATTGTAGCATTGCTGTCAATTAACTGTCAGTTGTGCATTTGAAATTTGAATTTTTAAATTAAACGTTCAGTTATTCCTACAATTCTTCATCCTTATGGTAAATAAAACTGCTTTTTATAAACCTTCATTAGATCATAAAAGTGCAAAATTGTTTTTGTTTTTCCTTTATTATATTGATTTTTTATGAATTAACTATATACAGTAGCAGACGTAACAAATTGTAGTAAATTAGGCATGTAGTTTCTCCAATAAGCTACGCGTAATTAAATACTACGTTTATATGCAGTATCGAAAGATCGAGTTGGATTAGGGTCGGATTTTCGACCCACATTTCTACTCGACACTGCTGAGCGATTGGGATCGAGTCGAACGAAGCTCATTTCAACTCAATACAGGTATGTATATAAAGGTTCGAAGCGAGCTTCAAGCTCGCTTCAACACATCATATAAACGTAGTAAATCATGTAAATAATGTAGTGTAGTTAATTCGGCCAACCCTGGTTCGCACAATTTGGATACCAAAAATCACAGCTGTTGAGGTTGACGTTTAAGTATATGAATGTGTGAGTGCTTCTGGTTTTGCTTCTGATTTCAAATCCAGAAGCAAATTTCTCTTCTTTTCAGAATCAGAACTGTCATTTTTTCCCAATTGAACACTTTCAGAAGAGTCCGGAAGGCTTCCGGATTGCCAAATAAAAACGACATAAGTTAACAGATCTTTTTTGGCATTTGTAAATGTCAAAGTGTCATATGAAATTAGCACGATACAAACAAATTTTAAATTAGCAAAATCGCTGTTTAAAACTATTTTCATACTAAAACAGCTTTAATATCGTAATAATTCAACTAATATTTTACGAAATTCTTTTTTTTTTTTGTTTTCTTGATGATTTGTGATCAAATGGAACGCGACAAAATGTCAAAATGAACGATTTATTGATTCATTCGTGGGTCGTTGGTCATGTAAATAGTCTTTAATAAATGTTTCTACGGAACGGATGAATGATATTGACCGATTTGAAGGAATAATGAAGTGGGATCATTTTAAGTTGTGCGATCTTTGAATTTGTTTGAATTTTGATTTTGGAGCAAGATAAATTCTTCAATTCATAAGACTCATGTGGTAAAAGCTTTTCTTCCGATTGAAAATGTGGAATTATTATCTTTGTCAAAAATGTTTGGAGATATCTTGAGCAACTAAATTAATAATGGAGACAAGGATTATTGAATTATTGACAAATGTGCATAAATCGCCAAAGAAATTTAATCTTTAATGTAATTTTAAGTGGGGTAAATTTATTAACAGTAAAAAAATTCGAATTATTAAAATTAAACAAAACAAAAATGGACAAAATGATAGAAAACGAATTGAAATTGATGTTAAGATACTAGAATATGCGTTTTTATTGCTAAAATGAAAGACATTTTAAAAAATAAATTGGTCGTCATGAATTCCAATCTGATTGCTAAGAACTGTCAAAGTGTATTCGCGTTCCAAATACCATCCAAACAGCAACGATATGAATTGTTCGCGAGTGACTAACCCCAAAATCATTCTTGTTTTTGTTCCTTTGTTTGTTTTAAACGTTATTCGCACCGAATATAAAAACGCTATGTAAACGAATGTTCGTTCATTCGTCAGTGGCTCTCATGTGAATAGTCTTTAATACAGTTTCGTCTACTTAAATGGACAAACAAAATTTAAAATTGTTTTGACATCACTGAGGAAAACAAGTAAAAAATATCTTTCAGGTGTCCCTCAACAAAGCTTTTTTTTTTTTAATAATTTTGTATAGAGAACTGAATAAACTTTCTCCCAAAACACTTGTTTGTTTATAAATACAAACAAAACAAATAAAATTTATGAAAATGAACCGACGTGTTATGAAAACGTTTTCGTGAAAATGAATATTTCAAACAGATGAAAATAAATATATATTTCTCCGATGTAAAACTCATCACCTACATTATTTACCAAAAATTTAAAACATCTCTACAACTTTATTCTTGCTTGTTTAAATTCCAATTAACATTTTTTTATTTGACTTTTCAAATTCATGCATTCCGAATTTACAAAATACCTCAACCAACATGTATCTATGTAATTTAAAGTTAAAAATAAATGTGAGCGCCTAAATATCTTCCCTCACAACACTTAATTCTTGTTAATTCGTTAAAGTGTCTGGTTTGTCGTAAGGCACATTTTGTGTAAGAACTTTTATTGGCGATAGTTTGTCATCATTATCATTTTCATCGTCTCATCACTATCGCATAGGCAATAACCCAACGACCGTCCTTGATTGAAGATGTTTTTATTTTGACTTACGGCAAGATAACTCACTAACTGCAGTGAAGAAGAATTAAAACAAATAAATTAACGAAAAAGTTTTTCAAATTGCATTTTCTATCAATCTGGTGGAATTCTTGGCGTGATGCTTTATGTGATGTTGAAAGCCAATTTTATGTGATCAATGTGTGAAATGGTAAACGTAGTCAATGCGTTTAGAAAACATTGGGGTTAAAAAGCTTCAAAATAGGAATGAAAATAAAAAAAAAAATCGTTTATGATTTTTTCGAAACATTTTAATAATGCAATGTGTTAAGATTTTTTTATTGTTCTTTTATAATTGCTCGATTGGTTTCGTGTAAAAAAATCGAGGTTTTATTCAAATCTAACCGATGGAGACGTCTGAAAGAGTAATTTTTGTCATGTTTGATTGTCTGGGCTTCGAAGTGTACATAGAGCTAGGTCCTAAACTTATGGACGGCTTTGTTTCATATTTGGTATACATAACATTTTCAAGTAATTATGTAGATTTACACCGATATCAGGTTTATCCTAATGGTCTCGAAAGCGACTTTTACTATTTTGATTAAAATTCTTAAAGTTATACCACAAGCAATTGAAATACATAATATACTGTTTTTTAGGTTTTTATAAAAAAAATCAAATAACACATTTTTTTAGAAAATTGTCTTATGTTTGAGTTATTCAAATGAATCGTTTTAATGATTATGTTATAATTTGGCAGTCAGGCGCGTAATTTAAACAATATTATATAAAAACATTTTAAAAATAATTTTTATACAAACCAAAAAATTTTATAAAAATAGTTTTTTTGACTTTTTCACACATTTTTTCGTTACCACGTTACAGTTTTGGGCCCCAGTACTAAGATAGTGGGGAGCAGTCGTGGTTTTTATTTATTTATTTTATTCCAACTTTGCCATATAAGTTGTCCCACTATGTAGCAAGATGGTGTAATAATTTATCAATTTATTTAAAAACACGTTTTGTCAACTCGCAATTTATGTACATTTTTAAAGATATGTAGGTACTATTTGTCAAGTTATACATTAGTTAGAGTAAAAGAAAATCGAGCTTGAAATTTTGATGAAAAAAAAAATTGAATGGAAAAAGTGGTTCGATTTTCATTAAACTTGGTAACTAGTATTTTTTGGAGATCGACAGATTTGTTTTCATTTTTCTCTAGTATTTTCTTTTAACCACGAAAGTTTTGTGGTAGTTCTGATTTCTTTTATTCTCTATGTTTTTTGTGGCGCTGAATCAAAATACTTGGTTGGCTAATCAAATTTGGTGACGAAACATGGAATAGAAATTCAGATAAACTTAAATTAAATTTTGTGCAGTTTTTTTGACATTTTCTTTAAAATACTATATAAAATTTCATATAAATTTCCTTTTTTAGGGATTTTCCCCCCCCACGAACTTTACAGTCTTAAGCGTCTTTGCTCGTGTTATATTCTTCTTCTTAGCGAAAATAGCGTCATTGTTCTAAAGGGGACAATAATTTTACTTAAACTTATTGTCATATTGATGTTTATTTTGATTTTTAAATATATGTATGTATATTTTTTAAATTTGTGATTTTAAAATGGCAACAAACTCAAAAAAATGGGAAATTCTAGGCAGCGACCAAATAGCCAAAGTTTTGAATATTTGGGGGGGGGGGGGGGTAATATAAACAGTTTAAGGGGGAATACAAAAACTTCCCATATACATATGTGTATACGAAAATGTGTGCTGAGCTGACAGAGGATGGTAATATGAATATGACAAGCTCTCAAACTACAATACGTTCCGCAGTATATCCCCTAGTATCATATTAAGAATACTATGGTATTTTAAAAGATAAAAAAAAAATCCTAAAACCAAAAAAGCGGTACCTACCGTAGGACTGTTAATGATCACTTATTTTTATTCGAAAACGTTTGCATCGCATTTTTTTTTGGTATATCTACTTAAATTAGTACGGTATTACTTAGTAGGAGTAGAAAACAATTTTAATAAAATTCGTAATTCACAGTATCTCTCATAAAATCCTTTTTTTACTATCGACTTTTTTTTTCTATAGGTTGACGTGATTTAAATTTAAAAAAAATTATACAAAAGATTTCAAAAAGTTCATTCCATATAAGATTTTTTAAAGATATTCACCCCTATTACAGAATTCGGCGAATGAGCTAAAGTGACATCCGACGAAAGAAAGTTGAACGAATGTCGCTAACAATCCTTGCACCACCGACAATCTGTTCAACTTATCTGGTATTACTAAATCCGCAGTCCATTCGCACTCCATACAATTTCTAAATTTTTGATTTTTGGAAAGCACAAAAATGTAATTCAAAAGTTTATCATAATGAATGTTTAAGTGTTTATTAAACAAATTTTAATAGAAAACGGACGGACAGCTAATCGTAAATAATTTAGAGAAATGGTGGATGTGATGAAGACGCAACCGGACATATCCAGAAATCTACATCATCCAAGTATTAACCACGCAAAACGATGCTTGATTTCACAGATCAATAGCGATGCTTTTATCAAAGCTTAGGTAGTTAACTAAATGCCTGTAACTGACAGTGTCGATAGGAAAGTTCATAAATGACAAGGTAATTTTAGGAATCGAAAATGTAGTTCAACCGGCGAATTTTATAATTCAGTTTCACAGCGGATGCGAAAGGTCAAAGGATCGAGTCAATTCACCGGGAGTACAATTCTGCGAATTCTGTAATCGACATGATTGTCTCTGATCAAAGCGAAACCAAATTTTTTTTTTTTTAAATTCGATATTCTTTTTGGGATTTGGTAAATTCTTTGTTCTTTGGTATTCGGAGTTAACATATTTAAGAGAGTTATTTTTTATGCTAGATACACATGAGGCAACTGTTGCAGCAACGTGTTTCGTTTGTTCACTACAAACGTGGCAACTGTTGCCGCAACCACACTACTGTTTGAGCAACCGACCGAAAATATCAAATTTTTTTGATATTTCTGGTAATGGTTGCAGCAACACATCAATGAGCAACACAGGTACACACGAAGCAACGGTTGCTTCAACATGGCTGTGTTGCTGCAACGGTTGCCTCGTGTGTATCTAGCATTAGAGCCGATAAAAACTTCAATCTGAAGATGTTTCGATATTACAATGCAACTACAGTGAAAGCTCTAATAAACGGACACTCACGGTTCCCCAATTTTTGTCCGGTCATGAGAACTTCTTTTTAACTTCATATTAAATTTGTATCATTAAAAAATAACATCACTGATCACAAAAGAGATCAATACACTCAAAATTACACCAACTTAGTTACTTTGTCGGGATATTAGAGCTTAGCGTCTGGTTATCGGAGATTTTATATTGACTTGCTTAAGTGATAAAAAATAATCCCTAAATAAAATAAAAGTTTTCTTATCTAAAATGGGCAAGAAAAAGTGTCCACATCCGTTTATGAGAGTGTCCGTTTATTGGAAAGTAATTTGTTTGAGAAATTCGAAAAAAAAGTTTGTTCCCGAAAATGTGTCCGTTCAAGAGAATTGTTCGCTTATTGGAACTGTCCGTAAGTAGAACTTTCACTGTAGTTCTCAAGGATATCTATAATTCTTTTACTCAAGTCTATACGAGTAGCATGTCTAAAAGAAATTCGCAACTAAAGTTTGATTTCCAAAAAGAACGTGTTGTTACGATCTTTTGAAATCGTTCGCGCACATTACTTGAGTTTTTTTCCTCACAAAAGGTATTGCATAAACCATGTATAGGTATTCATTCAAAGAAAAAAATAAATAAATAAAATGCATAACTATTTCCACAAAGCCTTCTTAACGTCTACTTTCGAAATACTAAAATTCAATATTCATAGCATCACGATATTTCGCCTCACAATGACATAATAATCATATATATTTATTTTTATATTTTTTTTTTCCAGCAAATTGGATCAACATGAATGCATGTGACAAATTGTTACCGGTGCAGTATTATTATTATTATTTTTTATTCTTTTCAGTCACGCAAAAAATCTCAAAATCAAACAAATAAAAAATGAAAAGTACATTTCGCTACAGAGATAATGCAGGGGGAGGACGACGAAGAGGCAAACAGATATCTCATGCCCCAGGGCCCTGAGTGCAAGCTCTTCAAAGATTTAATATGCAATTTTTCCATGACGCCAATATTGCTAGCTGACTATTGCCAGCAGCCAGCAGGCAATAATGTTCAAAGTCACGATTTAGCCAACTTACTGGAATTATTCCCATAAATCTGTCCGAAAAATCTAGCAAAAATAAAAGTAAATAGGTAAAGGTAAGTAGTATGTATGTGTACCTTGCTAATATAATTGAATTGATAAAAACACTGACGTCATAGAAACAAAAACAAAATAAACACACCACTTACAGGTGGTAAATTGTTGAAAAATACTGCGGTGCACTATGACTCGGCGACGGTGGCGGCGGCAGCTCCGGCTGTTTGTGGTGAATAATAAACAACAAAAAAACGCTTGAAAAGTCCTTCAATTGCAAAATAAATGAACTATGCTGACACCACCACCGGTTGCAAATTAAATAATTTACTAATTACCGAAAAACCAGTGTTGATCATTAGTTCAACGGAAATGAGAGTAAATATTTTATTTTCTGATAACAGATTAGCACACATCAATATTTATCTAAAACACTGGGAAATATTTGAATTGCAAAAAAAAAAACCGTCAGCAGTTGGCCAACAAAAACAAAGTTAAACTAATTAATTTATAAAATCATGGTGACTCATAGAAATTCACCTGGCACTGAAAATATTTGAAAATTCACCTCAACTAGTCTCAACACTCTTTTTGAAAGATTTTTTCGAATGTTTATTTTAAAACTTCTAATAAAACACGGAAATATCAATGAATTAAGATTGTGTAAATTCCCCGAAGAATTCAAAAGTTCTATAAATATCTTTGAACACAGCACAATGATGGTGCTTCCACGATACGTTCGATAATAGAACTGAACTTTCGGTTCGTTGTGGATATTTGCATTTGCGAAAGGTTTTTTTTTTTTATTCAGATCGAATTCGAATGGTGTGCGAGCGTCTCTCATCGTCGTTGGGTCACATCGTCGTTGTCTTCGTGGAGAAAAATTTGAGTTTCGATCGAATACAACGACAGTAATCAAATAAACTCAATTAATAATAACTTGATGATAAGATAAAATAATAATGACAAAAAAAAAAAACAATATCAAACGAACACTGGCACCCTGTGATATAGTTTTTTTTCTTTTCGTTGGAACAACAAATAGTTTGTGGTACTCTCTGGACTGGGCTGATTTAAAGGGAGCTTATCTTGGCTAGAAAATCACGCATAATGTTAGGTATCTATCGAAGAGTACACACAACAGTGTTGGAGTCGTTTTCGTGAACGAAAATTCCCAAAAATCAAAAGGGAAATTCCCTCTTTTTCCGAGATGGTATATTAAGAGTATATTGTTTAAAATTTGAAACAAATATGCTGAGAGCGCTTTGATTTGCTTATGAAACGGAATAGAGCAATCGGCATCTTGTAATGGTTTTTGATTATTCTTCACTATTTCAAGTGGGTTATTTTAGATCTAATCATGTTTCAGAAATATGAACCAAATTGTGTGTAGAAGTGCTCATGAAAAATTAAAAAAAATATCCCTAATCTAAATTTTTTTGGGCAGAAATATGAGTTTTGACAAATTAATGACAAATGGTTTAGATATGCCAGATAACAGAAAATGTCGGTTTTTAAATCAAATAACAAAGAATATAAATTTAAAAGAACTGTTGACTTAAGGACTTGTCAAACTGAGCACCGGCAGCGTATTGCCAAACTGTATATCAGTACAGAGCTCCGACGCTTTATAATAGACTACAGAATGCTCATTCAAATTAAGAGCATACCATATACTGTGTCAGATCAAAAGCAGATTTTTCTGTGTTGGTATACATTTTGCTCAGGAAACTAAGAGCAAAGTACCTGTGATTACAGAGCCATCGTTCACGTTGGTGTGGTTATTGTGTGTGGTGTGTAGTGCCGTGACATAAGGCCAAGTGACAAAAGGCCTAATTTGTTTGTGACTTAAGGCCAAACATAAAATGTTTTGTCTTGAGCAACAGTACCTTGGGTGGCCCGCTTCGCGGGTTTTCAGGATTTTAACTCCCTTTTCGGGGCTCACACCCGCTCACGCAACTCCGTTGCTCCGCTTAGGGTATGTTCAGTCGCCAGGCAGGCGTCTGTAGCAACAGTTTTCCTGAGCAGCAGTACATAACTGTTAGTTGTTTACTCCAATTAATGTAAAATACAAAACTGTTGCTACAGGCGCCTGCCTGGCGACTGAACATACCCTAAGCGGAGCAACGGAGTTGCGTGAGCGGGTGTGAGCCCCGAAAAGGGAGTTAAAATCCTGAAAACCCGCAAAGCGGGCCACCCAAGGTACTGTTGTTCACGACAAAACATTTTATGTTTGGCCTTAAGTCACAAACAAATTTGGCCTTTTGTCACTTGGCCTTATGTCACGGCACCACACACCACACACAATAACCACACCAACGTGAACGATGGCTCTGTAATCACAGGTACTTTGCTCGATCTGAAATAGTATATAGTTTGCTTCAGCTTTTTTAATATTTTACAAGCAAACTGCATGTGACCACAGAGCGCTCTGTGGTAGCATACAGTTTGCTCTACAATACTTTCAAATTCGGTGAGCAGAAAATGACTGAGCACAGACTAAGGAGATCTGTGCTGATATACAGTTTGGCAATACGCGCACCGGCACCGTGGTGAACTCGAGGCAGTGTTGAAAAATCGCTCTGTGACATGGGATATGTATTGGTGTATTTTACAACGAAAATTAGACAAATTACTATTTTGACGTTTAAGGAAAGACTTTTTGAGAATTATTTTGTTTCATTAGCGTATAAAATTATTTTGAATTGTTTGTAGACATTAGAAACCACGCATGTCTGTACGATTTGACATTTTGTGAGAAAATGAAAATCAAAACAGCTGACAGCGACATTTAGAACATCGAGTCAAACCAATCTCAACACCACGTTAAATAATCTTGTCGCTGCGTTAAAAATGTGCTCTGTTGGACAAGGTTTTAAGGGTTGCCAAAAGGTTTGTTTTATTTTTATTTCCGGCAACCACCGTGAACTTTTTTTTTGAAAAATTAAAATATTTTAAATAACTAAGCAAAACTTTTTCTGGAAAAGATAATTGAGTATAAAGAGTTGTGTATTTTTGTATAATTCTATTG
Source organism: Chrysotoxum bicinctum (assembly GCA_911387755.1). Classification (NCBI taxonomy): domain Eukaryota; kingdom Metazoa; phylum Arthropoda; class Insecta; order Diptera; family Syrphidae; genus Chrysotoxum; species Chrysotoxum bicinctum. The sequence goes on along the minus strand of OU426989.1, from coordinate 210,482,154 downwards.
TTTTTGGCATCATCACTAAATGTTATAAGTAAAGGATAAATTCTACAAACTTTTATTTCTTTTTATAAATCACACGCCTTCAAGGGTATATTGTGGACCCTTATAATGTTGAACATAAGCATAGCACGGGTCATCATCAAATTTTGATCTATCAGTATAAAAATGAACTGAGTAATTTTTCATCAATGCCAGATTCACACTGTTGTGGCGGTCTCGGTACGCTCTCGATACGACAAAATATTTTTACACAAGAAACAATAAGGGGATCAAGAGCGTATCCGATATCGATAACGTGAATGTACTCAGTGCTTTATGTGTAAGAATATTTTAATGAATCGTGATTGTATTGGTATCTACTTTGTATAGTGTTAATCTAGCCTTATTTATATGCTGCAACTCTATCCGAGTATTTTTCTTGACGTTTTAACAAATTAGTGCTTAACCCGTTCCATACTTTTTGAGAGATTTACTTCGCTTGAGAAAATTTTCTCTCATTTTCTCCGTTGGCAGGTCTCAATGCCTATCAATAGCCCAATTTATAAATTTTTTGTAGCCAAAATTATTCAAATCGGTGTCATATATTAAGAAAAAATATAGTCCACTTTACGATAAGAAAAACCCAAACTGGTAACCCTGCCCAACTGTTTGACAGATCAAACGTCAGTGTAGCAGAGCATTGCCACTTGAAAGGAAGTCCATTACCAATAATTATAACAAAACGTTATTTTCGTTCTTCGATTATAAAATTTCCCCTAGAAGTATTATTTCTGTTTATATTGATTTGTTTGAGGACTGAGTTATAAGAAAAGATAACCAACTGTTATAATTTATTATTGGGAAAACACTTCGACAGGCAGATGGTGTTGAGAAATTTGACTTGAGAGGAGCAAAACACAAAATCGTAGACATTGGTAGTTGTGGAGATTTTAAAGTGGATATTTCTCATTTAGGAACATTTTTTGAACGAACACTTTTTCACTGCTACTTGCTCAATTTTATTCAGACATAAGCCAGCCATACTCGTATTTTATAAACCAGGGAAAATGATAGGAAAAAGAAATAAAACAACAATGATGTGAGACATAAAATTGATTCTGATTTCATTTTGAAGCTACATTCATGCATTCATGGAACAGCATTCAAATTGACTCTTCGGAAGTGTTTCAAACGGACGGTCCAATTTATGATGACTCCCCGCATTATTCCGGTGTTATTGTCTCGAATATTAATCTCGAGCCCTTCCAAAGTAGTTGGCTTTGGCTTGTTAGCGTAGGTAGACTTAGGACTTAACGTACCCCCAGAGAAAATAATCAAGTTACTGCCAAATCGCGGTCAAATGATACACGCCTGATGTGAGATAATCCAATTGCCAAATTTCTCCTTCAAAACTTCGAACGTTGCGTTCCTTGTTTGGCATGTGATGTCGTCTTGTTGGAACCACACTTTGGATTTATCGATGTTGTCGAGCTATGGCCTAAGAAAGTTTGTTAACATCGCTCTAAACCCGAGACCACTGACGGTAGTGGTGTCTCCTTACACATTTAGAAAAAAAATTAGTACCACTGATTCCACCATAAAACGCCCTTATGCTTTGTCGTACACTAGTCGATTGTGTTTAGTCTTTTAATGGCTATTTTTTGGTTGACACAGTCGCAGAGCCAAAACTGGACCTTGTCCAAGAAGATGATTTTTTGGGAAAAATCCAGATCGACGGTGAACATCTCCGGCGCCCAATTAGCGAACTCACGATTTTATCTATGTTCGTCCTGGAGAAATGGCAAAGTTGTTGAATATTTTGACAGCTAAACGTCATTGGTAACTTTGACAGTTGCTCAAACATAACAATTGGATATTTCCTTAAAACTATCATTGGTTTGTCAAAACTTCCCTTAATAAAAATAATATTTTCCTCACAATCCCATAGCACTGGCAAACAACACTGAATTATCTATTGGGAACACTACAAAATCGGAAGACAAATTAAAATGTCATTTAGAGTGGAGAAATAATATTATGAGAGTCTCTGATGTTCTTCCACGCAATGAATGGCTCGATAAATTTCAAATTTCCCGCCTTCATATTATTGTGGCTGTAGGGCTGATGGAAAAATATCAATTGATTAGGGGGGATGCATAAGTTTACAATGCTTCAATATGACATATTATGTGATGAGGCCAAACTATGACAGACATAATGGGATATACGAGTATGTAGCTAATGTAGACTATGTACATATATTGAGAGAGACCTAAACAGTGACCACATGTTGTACGGTTCGTTAGATATTTAAATAAATTATAGAGCGCGTGTAGAATATGACCAATGGAATTAAAAACTTTTTTTTCTATATTTTCTACAAGTACATACAATATGTAGGTACTAAGCTCTATATTGTATTGAACTATACCAGATGGGCACAAACAAGATATACATACATAAGTGTAGACAAAAAAAAAAAAATGAAAGTTTCAACATGGATTGCTTACGCGCCGCCGAAGGATGACAAATATTATTTATTTATTAGTAAATGTCGGTTGTGGTTGAAAATGAAAATAGAAAGCTAGCGTCATCATCGGTAAGAAAAAAAAATAAAAATATTAATTAAAAAAATATCCAGACAAGGCCAGACTTTCATAAATTAATTTGGGGCATGTTAACATTTCCCTTTGTTAAGAAAATACCAGAAAAATTCTTAAATGGGGCTAAATACACACACTACTCCTACTACTTGAAGATGATATTATTTATTGTCTATTTTAGGTTGTTTTTTTGTGTCTCTCTTATTTTAAATAAAAGCTCCCATCAATTAACGAAATGGGGGCATACCATGAGGATTAGGAATCATCCAGGAAATAGCTGCGTGTGAAAAATCATGATGCTATGTCAAAAACGAGGGAAACCATTTTATAAATCATGAAGATGGTTGTTTTTGTTTATAATATTTGAGTTTGCACTTTCAAAGGTTCGATATTTTATTCTGAGTTTTTTCAAAGCTTTGAATAGCACAGAGGTGGGGTAGAGTGCCGGAAGATGAGGTACTGCAATGATTCTAAAATTGATTTAAACATCGATCCATCGTTGTTTTAATGAATTTTGGTACCACAAATTTGATTGAAAATGCTTAATTTCAAAATCATATTTTTTCAAAGAAAGGGGGGAGGAGGGAGTGTGAAGATTATACAAAAGGTGAAACAAATGACCTATTTTGTTTACAACTACATTCTAGGAATAAGGTAACTCAACTCTGAGAACGTATATGACAATTAGTAATACATTACTAATTAGTCATATTTTTAGGTACTTATCTACACAATTATTTAAGCTTTGTCTAAACAGTGATGGCTGTTTTATTTAAGATATGAGTAGTTTGTTGAGTTTTCATGAGATAATGAACTGAAGTATTGTTCGGGACATGAGCTCTTGTTTGTGTTAGATAATACATTTTGAATTAAATGGGCGGCAGATGCAGGGTGATTCGCATAAGATACGACAGTAAACCAAGGTGTAGAGGTTATGTTAAGACAATCAAAATAAAATTCACAACTAGACTTGTACTTGTGTTCCGAAGCTGTAACGTCGCGTCGGCAGACGATGAAGTTGTTCGACGATTGTTCAATAATATTTGAAGAATTTTTTTTTTGTTATAAATTTATTCGTAAAATTTTGAAATTTTGTTTCAAACGACCTGAAACAATTGGCTACAAGAAATATTACAATATCTGTCAAGCCTTTTAAAAGACATACAGCAATAAGCTTAAAATGTGGTTATTTATTCCAAAGAAACTTCAGACTTGTTTTTGGCAACATTTGTATGAAGTTTAATAAAAATCCTTAGAGCGGTTTTTGAAAGAAATTAAAAATTCAAATTCAAACGCACAACAAAAAAAAAAAAAACGCGTGGAGACTTTGACAACAAAAATTGCTTTTTTGAATTTCTCCATAATCGTCGGGAAAGATTTAATCATAACCTCGAAATTTGTACCTAAAACTAAGACAATACGCCTGTACCTATGTATTGTACATGCTACAAATAGTTTGGGAAAGGAGGCCATTTTTTTCTCTTTTTGCCCCTGATTTCAGAAAACTGATGTAATTTTACTCCTATTGCTCAGAGAAGTCAAAATGGAAAAAAAATTTCAGTTTCAAATAGATACACTATCTGCGTTTGGTACAGAAAATGTTGGAAGGTGGAAAAAAAAACCATTTTCACAAACAATTGAACTCACTTATTGATTTCAAATGTAAGTTGTAAATCTTAAACAGACCTTTTTTTAAATAATATATTTCAAACGGTCCTCCCCAAATCAAGCGCATCCCTTTATTAAGATTACATTCTTATCTGCGCTCAACAATCTGTGTCTACACATTTTCTTTTTGGAAATAATATTTGGAAGAGTTGCTACTTAAGTATTGAGATACTAGAAGAGTAAAAATAAATATTCAGTCAAAAATGTGTTTATTTTTTTTTTAATATTCTTCATGAAGATCTGTGCACTTTTGCATGCGTTTGAAACAATTTTCGAAGCATCATGATAGAGGTACGTCCAAAACAAGCATTTTGAATGCTTCGACCGATTCTTCAGGCTTCGAAAAACTTTGGCCTTGCATTTTATATTCGATCTGCGGTATTATGAACAAACCATTAACGGCAAAATCGGGACTGTTCGGCTTATGACCTTTCAATAAGATATTTTGAATGCTCAAAAATGCACTTTTTCAGCGAAAGTTTTGCATTATCGTTGGTGTAAAATAATTCGTCTTTTGCGATTTGTTTCCTTTCGATTTCTGAATACTTCTGGCGAAAAAATGGTAGAGAACCATTATGAATTAATCGTTTCACGTTGCTCTAATGTAAGGAGTGGACAAGCACATATCCAATTATTTCAAAACAAAACAGGCGACCATTAGCTTCGTGCGCCAAAAACGTTTGTTGTATTTGGCTTGTCTTTTCGATTGTTGTTTTGTTTCTGGTTTATATGTATAAATCAATGATTCGTCCCCTCTCACGATTTTTCAACGCGATTGAATTTTTGTTCAACATTTTATGGCACCAATGAACTCTAATCGAGCGATTGTCAAATTATGCAGTATCCAACACAAACAGATCTTTTTGTCAGCAATATGTTCATGGTGAATGTATGTGAGCGGAATGCTAATGTCTAAAAGCACGTCACAATTTTATGGTATGTCACTTGACGATGTTGTAACGTCAGTTCATGGACAGCATCGACTTTTTCTGGGCTTAACGAAATTCATCCTGAAGCGAAGTGCGAACATGAATAAATTCGGAAAACCAGCGAAGCAAGATAGCTCAAGATGATGTTTTATTACCAAAAGTCGAAGCGAGTTGATCGACACTCTGTTGTTGGTTCAATCGACTTCCCAAATCATTGTACGCAAATTTTCACGATTCAATAACATAAACTAACTATTATAGAGTTAAAGATTAAATAAAATAGTAGTTATTTTATTTTATTTAAATAAATCTCAATTAAACTGTATTTAAAGGAAGTTTACAATGAATGAATGAAGGAATTTTTTGAACAAGATGAATGTTTCAAATAACTATAAACAACACAAAAAACACTCGTAAGACCTTCGGGTACGGTTACCATTGAAAATGTTAAACTTAACAATGATAATGTCAAATTTGACATATTCATATTTCATACTGGTGTTGCCATATCTATTCGTATGAATATGAAGGTTTAAGTATTATATCACCATGAAACCGAATACAGAAGATTTTGGTTCAACCTTTGCAATCTTTGTTCAAAGTTACAAATACAAAAATGCATTTTTGATAAATAGTAAATGATGCTCTTTCATATTCTTTAAGTCATAATACTTATCTCGAAGATCCGATTTCGTCGGATTGACTTAGGTTAAACTATGGTTCATATGTGTGATTGGCTTCTTCCACATAGTTGAACTCTGAACCACTATTCAACTTGAGTTAATGTACCAAAATCGGTGAGATAAAATTGCTAAACCACGGTTCAAATATTATCTTCTAATCTTCTTATCAGTTAGTCGACTTAAAATCGGTGAGTTTAAATATATGAACCATGGTTAAGCAATTTTAAAAGAAAACGTCAAACACAATTCCAACAACTGATCTCCTCCTGTGAAAGGGCGCTGTTGCTGTTGAGAGGTCATTGAGTTCAAGTTTTTTTGACAGGTAATACGAGAACTCATAAATAAGTCCTACTATCGTCTTAGGGAACAACGCTCGCAAATTGTAATTTGCCGACATATGGCCGCAGCTGCTTGATAAAAAATTGAACGATTGCACTAAATTTGACCAGGCTATCATGGCGCTCATATGCCCGAACACATTTTTAAAGACTAATGACAGAAAATTATCTTTCCCATTAATCCAATAGCAGAGCAAAATAATACAATTTTCTTTTCAATCAAAATTGCAAATGAAATTGGAGAAAAAAACTTGGAACATAAAACACATCAGACTGAGTTCCATCAGGATAGAAAAATGCACAATGCAATGCCGACAATGAACGAACCTTAATTTACATAACTGATTTCAATGGATCTGTAATGCCGACATTGAACAAACCTTTTATTGACAACTGGTGTCAGCAGATCTGCCGGAAAGATTATTTTGAAGTTCGGCTACTGTCCTGCGGCTGTGTCTGGTGCATGTCTTATTATATGGGTCGCTTTTCACAAGATCATCAATGCAACGCTTGAAACAAATTCATTCTGTGGGTTGGGTTTCTATGGTTCTCTAGATATTATAACATATTTCCTCTGTTGGCTTCATGAAAGAGTAGCTCTATATTTTTTAAGGCCTTGTTATATAACCTAAATATCAATTAAATCCTTCAAAATGATTTCTTGTTCGAAATTTTTAAGTTGATTTTATTTGTTTGATTGTACTTTTGACATTTCTGATTTTAATTTCTTCAAAAAGGTTTCTACTTGATGTTTGACTGTTGCAGATTGCATCAGTTTCCTGATGTCAGTGGAACAGTAAAGATTGAAACACGCATAAGTTTAATTAATTGTCCCATTTTATTACAAATAATAATTAGCTGTTACGAAAAATTAATTCTCATCAATAAAATTAATAAATGCTATTTTTAGATAAAACATTTGTCATAAAGAAAAAATAGCTTTTGAAAATATTATATCAGGAGATTTCTCACCAATTCGTACCGTTATTATATTTCAAATCAAATGACAACTGATTAAATTATCAAAAAGAAAATGTTTTCTTCATAGCTATAACCGGCACCTAAGGCGACATTTATAGCGATCAGGAAAAGTTGAAACAAAATTAAATTGAATACTTTTTCCGGGTCTTTGTGACCCGTTCACCAAAAAGATTGATTGATTGCAATCACAATAGACCAAATCAATCAATCCTTATGTCAATCTCTTGCCAGTGAAACTGATGAGCATAAAGTGAACGAAACGAACAAAAAAAAGTTATGTTTCGTTCATTCAACTTGTTTTCAGTCATTTCACAATACCAAATAATAAATGAAACGGAATGTATGTTCTTCATTTCATGTACAATGGAAGATGGCGTGAACGAAGTGGAAAAGAAGTTGATAAAGCCAAACTTTCGTTCATTTTCACATTGTTTCGAATTCGATCAGAAAGAAACAATGATTGAAAAAAAAATAACATTTCAAACGAAACGGCTGGATAAAAAATGACTTTGATTGAATAAACGATTGATTGAAAAGATCGAATTCTTGAACCAATCAATCATTAATTGATTCGATCTTTCAAAATGAACAATTGGCACAGCTCTACATCCTACTTAATTTTTAACTGTTGCAGACCACATCAGTATTTCATGAAGTTAGCGGAACAGTACGAAATTGAAACACGCATACTTGGAACGAATTGTTTCATTTTATTCGAAATGGTAATCAGGTGATCAGGACAAAACTATAATTAGTAAAATTAATAAACGCTTTTTTAGAAAAAATATTTGTTCCAAACAAAATTCTGTTTCTGGACATTCTGTGATCGCTATGAACGGCCCCTAACACCACCAAATTCGTCTAAATCCTTAGAGTATATATAATATGGAGGGCTCGTTTCTATTCCAAATGCGTGACCATCATAGGGGGCGCTACTCAAATTTGTGTAAGACAAAGTTATTGCCGAGTGCTTCATATCACATGTGACGGAGAACTATAAGCGAGGAGAAGGTAAGCACAAATCGGAGGATACGGCTGTATCCTTAATTTACAGAAAGTGAGACAGCGACCCCTATCACAACTTCAAGTACTACAATGCATTAGGGATAGGAACGAGCCCTGCATATTATATATACTCAAAGTCTAAATCATAAAAACCAAAGTAATCAAGTTTCAGTTCGAATTTTAGACAACTTACTGCATGACAGATAAAACTAAAAGGATTTGTATACACTTGAGCATTAAGAAAGGTTAGTTAGTTTTTGATTCAACTTAAGGAGGCGTTTACATTTGCGATAATTCATACATAGCATACATTTTATTAAATACAACACATTTCATGAATTCTCTTTTTTTCTTTTCTCTTTGTCGGATTCACGAAAATTTATGATAATCTCAGCTGTGGAACAGTACGTGACAAATGGCCAATTCATAAATATGTTCGAAGTGAATATCCATTTCGTGTTGAGTATTTCCATATCTCGTTAAGTACATAAATGACAGCTTCATAACTTCAATTCTTTTGATAGTGAGAGTTTATAAAGGGAAGTTTTTATTATTTTGTTTTCGGGGGCATTGTTCATTGACGCCTTCGAATATAAAAAAATTAAATTCAACTTGAACACCTGATGAGTTATTGTAGCAAAACAAAGGTGACTGACTTTTCTCGAATCTGGTTCAGTCCGGTTTGTTTTTTTTTCACATGACTTAATTCGCTTGTTAAATAAGCAAATAAACATTTAACTCCTATTACAAACGTAAAATAATTACTTTTCAAAATTTAATAAAAATAAAACTACCAAAAGTTGGCCTTTGCCAATCTACATTTTTATAATTTTATCTTAATTTTGTTGTCATTTTATTTTTTATTTTTCGACCAGATAAGCCAATCGCAATTGCGGTTCGCATTTGTCAGTAAGCGACCGAAACTAGGAAAACAACAAATTAGTCGTTTGTCGCTGCCAACCTCATCGTCGTCGTCATCCATCGAATCCAGTTCCTTCTGATTGAACCATTTTCACTTTTCAATGTGTCGCCTTGCAATCAAAAACCCATTTCTCAAAGCTCTGCAAAGTGTTAACACTTAAAACCAGTCTTTTGGCAAACGTGATAAATTGCTATTACTGACCGGCCAATCGAATTCAGTTGCGTATTATTCCCAATTTTCAAAACACCTCTTCCGTTCCGAGCGAATTAAACGTTTAATTAAAAAAAAAAAAAAACATGTTAAGAGCTAGCATTTTATTTTTGCATTTATCTACCTGTCTCGACTTATTATCATCGATTTATGTGTTGGGGAATATGATCAGATTTGTCATCAATATATTCAATCGAAGATTTGCCTGGTCAGAGCTCAAGCGATTGCACACAAAAAATAAAATAAAACGCAATTGGTTATTATTTCTTTATGGACGAGTGCGAACATTATGCAGTCTTTAGAGTCTCTTGAGCCTCTTCATGCGTATTTCATTCAAGACTTCACATGGTGCGCGTTGACACTGACATTGATGATGATAGTCAACTTAGCTTACATAGATGCCAATGCGGTTGTGTTTTGTGCAGATAAGTGGTCACTTCGACATGGCATATTTAGGTGGCATTCAAGAGTTTTCCACGAGTGAAAGCCCACCGTTAAGCGGTTTTGCCATTAAATGGAGGTTTTCTTTCTATATACGAGTACTACATAGTTAGGCTCTAGCTTATTGCTAAAGGTAAAAAGCAAAAATGACGTAAAAGCTTAAAAGGAAATTGGTATGTTGAAGTACAGAGAACGAGTATTAAATATAGTTATTAAACGTAAAATAATATTCAATTAGTGAATTAAAATTACTATTGGACTGGTTTATTTTTTTAACTATGGAACTTACCACCTTCCTTGATCCAGATTTAAAAAAGGAAATTTAATTAATAAGGAAATACAAGAGAAATTAAATTGACCACATTTAAGTATTATTATAACTTTGAGATCTAATAAAAGTAGCTAGTACCTAAAATATAGGTCCTAGATAGATCTTTTAGCGGAGATTGTTTGTAACAAGTTTATTTTCAATATTAAATTAAAATCAATTTGTTGATGTTTTTTTAAGTTTGTATGTTTTAAAACATAAAAGTTGTCAAATGCCAAGACCTGGAGTGAAGGACTCAGACTGGGTAATAGATTAATCATCTTTCAATTTCCAGTTTAAATAATGTGCCTTAAAAGCCACAAAAACCTGACACGTTTAAAAAGATTAATTTGTTTGCTGGAAGAGCGAACACAATATGAGACACCATTCTTCACGGATGAGAAGTTTCGACAACTTCTGCTGAGAAAGCTGGAGCCTTGCGAATCACTTTAGAAACAGTTTCAAAGACCGCACATCTTTTTTACTATATCGAAAAAGAAACTCGCTTTGAGAAAATATCAGCTAACACCGAAACCGTGATCTCATTCAACGAAGAAAACCCCTCATCGGAGCCACTACTGACAGAAGTTTTCACTTCTCATTAAGAAGTAGCTGACATCTGACATTATCTTCACCGGAAATTCTAAAAATTCAGCAGGAAGCGACAATAACGTTCTAAAAAAGTTACAAAATCTTGCTGTTCTAATACCGATTATAATCTTCAACAGCCGTCTGAACAACAGCCATTTCCCTGCAGCCTTCCCGAAGAAGACAAAACTGCGAAAAAGTGGAAGGATATCGGCCAATTTAGCTGCTCATGGGTAAGATACTTTAGGCGTTAATATTGGAGAAACTCAACATTTTTTGTAGAGAACGATATGTCACACTAGTTCTAGTACGGCTTTCGAAATAAACACTCTGCCGTACATGCACTTTTGGGACTTCTTAGTGGAGTTACACTTGGACTCAACAATAAGGAAAAGACTATAGCGTACTTGCTGAACATCGAAAAACCTTTCGACAGCGTTTGGATCAAAAGACTTCTATTGAAACTCTCGGAACTTGAACTTCCTATTCACTTGTTAAGACTAATCAAAAATGTCCTAACCCATAAACTTTTGTATACTATACACTACAGGTAGCAAAACCTATATCACCAACCAATAGAATCAACAAGGGATTCCCTGAAGGATCAAAACTTGGACAGCCGCTGTTGAACATTTATACTGCTGATCCATCAGCCAACATACTAGGAACAAAGACGAAGCTTTCTGCAGACGACTCCATTACATACGCTACCGCTTTTTCACAAGAGATTGGTGCCAGGAGAATGCCTAAAAACCTATCGGAATACTATCTCAAATAGGGACTGAAGATAAACAGCAGAAATATGGTACTTATCTGCTTCCGAACACCAGTGGCTGTCTTCAAAGATGAGCGTTTGCAGCACGCAGTGATGCCATCAAACTCATGTTTCCAGAAAACACTGGGAAGTACTTGGGTATCAACTTTTCCAACAAACAGAAATACAAGAAGCATGCTGACTTGATGTTGAAGAGAGCCAATTATTCTTTGCACTTGATTCAACCGCTACTCAGGAGGCAAATAATTTAGGCTACTTCTGTTTGTCAATTATCAATACGATATTTGACAGATGTTATCGAAATTGGTAAATCGGTATTATCGTTATGAAAGATCAATACTTTTTGATAATTTGTAAATATAGTATCCATAGTTATAGGGGGCTATCGTGAACAAAATTTCCCTCGTAATTTTCCCCATCTTCGAAATTGGAAAGGTCAATACTTCTGCACTGTAAGCTGGCGACTGGCCTTTTTAAATGAGAGCCAAAGTCACTATGAAACTTAATTCCCAATATCAATAAATTCCAAGAGAAACTTTTAACATTATTCGAGATGACAATTTTATTCCCAGGGAAATTTTATTCACGATAGGCCCCATAATCTATTGTGAATAGTTCTATTGATAAACTCGATGTTACCGTTGTCGAAAATATTGTTATACTTTTGTCAATTTTTCAGTCAATTCGAAATACCTACATAGTTGATTTGTATTTTTTAAGATTCTTATATTGTTTTCACTTGAAACCTAACTTATTTACTGGCTTTTGAAACAAATAAATTAATAAAAATTGTAGTTCATTCAGATTGTTAATCCATTGGACCTACACTAAACAGTTGAACTTAGATCGTCAGAGTTGTGTTGTGAGTGTTTGCGATTTTTTAAATGGTAAGTGATTTTTGTGCTGAAGAAGATTTGGCACTAGATGAAATACAGGTTGGTGCGAATACTGATCTTTCAGAATTTCGCCTGCTTGGCTATAACGTAATGCTATTACTCTTTCGCCATCACGGCATTTTATATGATGATGATTAGATATGATGTTGCTTGCCAGAGCCTTCCTCAATACGGACTTTGTTCTAATACGAACTTTAACTTCATGTGGCTCAAATTTACTGTCCGAAAGCACATCATCCATTTATTGTTTCATTTATGGGCGTCGAAATCTTGACAGCAATTCAACTCTTAATGAGTTTGATGTGCTGTCTGATTCCATTTCCCGAATTGTTTACATGTAACCTCACACTGAAGTCGTTATTGCGGGCAACTTCAATGAACAAAATTGAAGTTTAATTCAATTGAAATTAGGTTAAAGGGTAAATGCATGAGTAAAACGGTTGAATAGTTTTAGGAGAGGAATGTAGCTAGTAGCTTAGGTAACACATTCCACATTCGTGTTGTGTGGTAAATAGAGAATCTCTAGACTTAACATTACGTCCGAAATTGATAGGCATTCTCTGAGGCGCCAGTATAACGGTTGAATAAATAATGAAAGACAAGAAACATTGCGGGAGGTGCCCAAGAGATGCAAATGTTTCTGTTATAAGTAATTCTATTAACTTCATTTTTTTTATTCTATCCAAAAGACTTAAGGGGGCCATTATTGAAGCTGTACATTTGGGATTGTACTCAAGCAAATCGGAATGAACATAAAGTGAATTTAAATTGTTTAAATATTGAGAAGTTAGATGGCGCTTACTTCAGTAGAAAGAAACAAATGTGAAAAGTGACAAGTGACACAGGTTTTGAAATATAAGCAAAAAATTGGTATAAAAGTGAGCATAGGCATTATATTCACTTTTAGTTGCTGCGCTTGTTATAAAATTCACCAAAACACATCTTTTGTTTACTCTGTAGAGATTTAAACTCAGTAACATTAGACTATGACTTCGAACAAACTCTGACAAAGTTGGATTTTAGTGTAAAGCTTTGATTTGAACTCCTAAGCAACTTAAAGCACTAGTTTTAATTTTGTAGTTTGAAAAAGGAATAAACCAGTTTTCGTAAGCTTCTTGAAATTTTCATTTTTAAGAAAAAAATGCCAAGGAAGCTTATAAAATTTTGTACAATAAATATTGAAACACTTTTTTCTTCTCATTTTTTCCTAAATTCAATACATTTTAACAAAAATGTCATTTTAATCCAGTGATGGTGTAGAAAAAGTAAATTCCAACAAAAAAAAAATATATATTTTAATGATTGCCCAAGTTTTTCGTAAATTATTTTGCAGAAACAAAAGACTCAAATACTTGAATTCACTTCAGTTCACTATGAAACTTTTTTCTCATTTATGATATTCGCCTCAGTAATATTTAAAGATTATGATTTTATTTGTACTTTGTTGAGAGGAAAGGAGAAATTGTCTTGGGTAAAATAATTTTTTAAATATCTGAGAATTTTTTTTATTGAAAATGCGAACGTTTCTGAAACACCAAAAATATATAAATCGGTCTTTTTGAAAGTTCTTACCTTTGCCGATGAAACTTCAAAAGTAGCAGTTGTGACTGTGTTTCCGCATTTCTTCGGAGTCCTTGGAGAATTATTCTTTCCCTTGAATACGGGTTTTGTCTCGAATTTTGAATAATAACACTTTGTAGGGGTTGTTGGGTCAACGAAGTGATTTTCTTTTCTCTGAAATGAAATAAGCTAAATTAAATTCGATTTAAAATTACACTACCGTAAACAGAATCTGGTGTTTCTGCGGATAATTTGGATATCCGAAATAAATTTGTATCAAGAATCTGATTGATATCCGGATACATACTAATAATACAATTTTGGTCAAAGCCTAACCAGATCGACAGTACTGAATATCCGGATAGTTAAATGAGATATAACCTGATTTCAAAAGTCTTCCAATGTCCGGATAACCTCAGGACATAATTCTGCTATTCTTATGTGTCAGGATAGTTTAAAGATTCAGATATTTTCATTCATTTTTAATATGGATCAAATGGAGGCCTTTATAAGGATGAGCTTCTGTTTAAAAATATACTTGAATCATTCCGATTATGGAATCCGTATCACTTTCCTTCCGAGCAGAACCGTATTTTGTTTAACGTGGACACCTGTCAATTAAGACTTAATTCCGCGGTGGGCCTACCCACATCGGAGTCAGATTAAGCGCTGACAATAATCTCTGATACAGCCGAAGCAGTATGGCACTTATTGTATTTGATCCGCACCACCAATCAGAAGCGGAAATAGTAAATATATGGCAAAAGTGACACTGACCCAATCCGCCGGATTGTGTAATCAACATGATTATGTCACTTGGTGTATGTGACCTTTTGTCAAAAACTCAATAAGAAAATCATCCTCCTTCACAACATTAAAAGAAAGTTGGTCCACTTATAAGGACTTCATTTCTTCCACATTTTTTTGTTATAAATCTGCTTAGCTACATACTCGTACATAAGCCGATATAAATAGGTCTCCACTTTCTTCTTTACAATGTAAGAGTTAGATACAAGTACCTAACCTACCTTTTGTTAAATTCAAATAACTCAACTACACGACAACTCTCCTTAAACTATTTACTTAACTAGTCGACCGATATTTAAAGTCGTGTGGGTGCAGAATAAAAAATCCTCAATTCGATCAAATTTACACCCAAAAAAGTAGTAGGTAGGTATAGAAAGACGTGCAGTGTACAGCGCACGCCCCAAAATCGTTCGTGACAGTGGGCAAACAGAACTAAGGCCCAGGACACAAGTTACCTCAATTAGACGGTGGAAATTGTTCATGTCAAAGTGTCATGTTTAAGTGGTCTCACGTTTAAGATCTATACACAGAGAAAAAAAAAAGCATATAAATGTTTATAAAGTCTTCACATTTGACAACGTGATAGATCTAAGAACTCAAAACAAACAGAATTGGGTTTGTTTGAATATAACGCAATAAATAAGGTTTTAAGTTAAATTTTATTCGAATCATTGAGATTTGTCAAAGCATAAATTAAAAAAACTGGAGACAATCATGAACAAAATATTAAAACTTTTTATCAAAATCCATAGACAGAACTCACTATCATGAAAAGGAATGACGTAAATGTGACAGCTGTCAGTTTTTATACATGCGAGAACATTTTATTAGAAAAAGAAGTAACGAATAGAAACTATTGAGAATATATTTGAAAACTTCGAAGGCTTCTTAATCTTTCCTTTGAAACATGACACAGTTGGAGTAAAAATCGAAAATGGAATTTTTGGTGATTAATGAGAGATTTCTGCTTAAGACAGATTTTCTTTTAAGAGTGTAAACAAACTCACTTCTTTGATCTCATAGATTTTTCTGCGGTCAAAAGTTCGTTAAGTTGTTCAACGCGTAATCGGTTCCAATTCGGTATGACCGTTATTCACTTCGTATTCAGTTGCGTATGACAAGTGTTAACCGATTCGATCCCACGTAATGAGCAGGGGCCAAATTACCGCATCAGTTTTCGAGTAATACCGTGACTGAATTATGTGAGTTTGGCATTACCGCTTACGTCATCGAGCAATCGATTACCCTAATTTGACATTTTCATTCGATCACTGATGGGACTAACTCACTCGGTCACTGAAGCGGTAATTTGACTCCAGGTCCCAATAACGAATTATCATCGCGGGTAGATAAAGTAAACGTGGTATGCGAACACTTACTCATCTAATTTGAACCGTTTTAATGGTGAATAGTAAGCAACTCGTTTCTGATGTCAGAAGCTCAAATACAAAACAGGTAACTAATCGGATACGAATATTAATCAATTAAACCGAAAAAAGTGTGCAATCAGATTACATTTCATAAGAAAATAAGTCTCCAAATGATTGTGGTCGAATGCCCTGCTTCGTGGCAGGCTCACATTTTAAGATTTGCTAAGAGCAATAAATTTGGAAGAAGAACTATCAGATGAGGAAGATTCAAGTGGGGGCACAATAGATCTCTAGGTCGAAGTGCAATGCCCCCAATAAATAATTTATAGTCCGTATCCGCATAGAAACTTGCACACAAATTAATAATTTTTGTAAAAAATCTACAAACTTTTTGACTACTGAAATTCACACACACGCGTATTACGATCAATTGATAAATTGATCAATTGCTTGCGAAAAATTGCAATTCAGTTTTAAACAACCCAATTTCTAAAAGCCTTGATAATTGAGAAAAATCCAGACCCTTGTGAGTCACATTGAAATTGTAAAAAATTACCAATAAATTGACAAATTTCAATATTTATCAATAATCAATTGATAGTTAACAATCAAGAGTACTATCTATCTATTTTTTATAAATTAACAAACATATCCGAGAAAACTGAACTGACTGCGTAAATAATTATTTAAAATTTAAAAACATAAACTTGTTCGATTTTTTTTCTCAGTGTAGATCTCTTGTTTTGTTTTGTAACTTTTGGTGTGAACGAACACTTGGGTGTAAATACTCTGTAGGACTTTCGATTGAAAAAGAAAACATGCCCTCTTATCTACACTAAATTAACATCGCTCTTTGTCATGTCCACGAGGTATTTACACCGAAAAAGATCGATGTTGGGGTTTGTTTGTAGGTCAACCGCTTGTTTAATTGGCGGTCCGCCCGCCCACAAAACTAATCTCCATCACACCAAAACCCCGAATGAACCTGAATCTTTTGACATCAAGAAATCCAGAGGAAGAGAAGCAGATAAGAGTGCTATGGGATAGGGTCGCGCGCATATGCGTAGGAGATAAATTGAAGGCGTGTTATTGCTGCGCAGGCAAACTTTTGAACACCTGGGAAACTTTTACTCGAGCAAATAAGCCAGCAGCAATAGCGCAACAACAGCAGCTGCTGCACCCGAATAAATCACTCGAAACGCTTCCTTAAGGAAAAAGTCATTTTTCTGGGCTACAAAGTCGCTACTTTTCGTTTAAAACCGCAATACTAACCTGAACGCTCCTATTGGTGGGACTTCGGGGAGTTTTGTTCGTACTGCTGCCCTGACTGATGCTATTGTTACTGCCCAACTGCAGTTCCATTACGCTGCGATGCATAACTACTGTCGTCGAGGTCGCAGCACAGCCAATAAAACTGCCAGTTGTACTGTCACTATAATTGCTGCTGCCTCCGCCGCCAACGCCGCCGCTACCGCTACCGCTGCAACCGTTCAATTGAATTTCGGTTATAGCAATCTGACTGGACGAGTTCAGCGATGAGGAACTTCGAATGGACGCTGTATTTTGATTACTGTTACTATTGCTGCTGCTGCTGTTGGTGGCCAAAATTGATGCTACAGCTGTGCCGGTTTTGTTCTCCTTATCAGAATCGTCGTTATTACTCAACTGGGATGAGGAGTTGGTGATGGTTTTGTGGTGGTGACTCTTTTCTTGGTTTACGAGGATTTTTGTTTGGCGATGACTTCCGTCGATGCAATGTTCAGCACTGTTTGTGTAGAGCCATCCTTCATCGTCGTCAGAAGATGGTTCAGCAGATTTCGAGATCTATTTAAAAACAAAAACAATTTTAATTGAATTATTACACTTAAACAAATTTGCTAGAAAAAAAAACAAACAAACGTTTTCGAATTTCGTTGGTTTGTTTGTTTTCAGAATTCAAGGAGAAATCGTGATATGGTAATGAGCTTGTGGGTATATTTATGTATATTTTTTGGGCTGAAAATGGAAGGCAAAAATCACATCAGGTGAACTGGAATTAGTAAAGGCATAAGGTGCATGAGATGGATGCAAAGTTAATTAGTTGACATACATACACTTTAAGTATAAACAATCGAAGACAAAAATCTAGGGAAAAACGAAGGCACATGACAAATATTTAAACTTGGGAGTAGAAAGCGAAGCAGAGGCAAAAGCACATGCACTTTATTACGGTATTCAATCTCCGTTGTGATGCTTTTGTGTTTGAACCCTAAATTGTCTTTCGGTTCCGGTCTAAGTCTATGGTTGTTTGTATTTGAGGTAATGCTCAATGCAAATGGAAAAATCTTCGTAGAGAAATCAATGAAGACTAGCAATATCTCAAGATGAACAAAAAAAAACACAACAAAAAAAAACAGGGCTTTGCAGTAAAACCATTGCTTATTTTTATATGAACCACAGAAAATGCAGATGAATAATTGCAAAAATATTTTCGAAACAGTAAGTAAATTCGAAAAACAAAAATTTACAAACTACGAGTATTGTTCTTAAAAATTGTCTTTCAAATACATTTTTGGCATTTAAGATTCTCGCATATTCAATATTTCGCAATGTTGACGTTTCGCAAAATAAAATTCTAAAAATCATAATCTCGCATTGAAATTAAATATTTATTAATTCACGCAGGCGAAAAGTGAACACGAAAATGATTGATATTGAGAGATTTTTACGTTTTTGCGAGATTTTTAACTCTTAGAGGGAGGGAATATTTTAATATGCGACATTTCGCAAATCTAAAATGCGAGAATTCACAAAAGTAAAATTTCTCGGTTTATCATGCGCACCTTTGAAATGTTTGGGAACGATTGCGAAAGTTCGAGAGGTTTTAAAAGAAGATACCGATGCACATTGGTTTGGAATATTTTACATGTCTAAAATGTCACAATGGAAGGGAAGTTATAAGTCGGGTAAAGCATTCTACATTCGTGCAGTGCGGCTAAAGAAATAATCTCTTAACTTAGCAGTACGTCTGAAGTTGAGTTCAGTCTTCAGTGGTACACTGATGGGAATTTAATGTTGAATGAGTGTTTATTACGGTTGAATTGTTTAAGGGAAAGAATGCACCTGGCTAGAACAATGTTTGCAAAAATAACGACAAAATAATAAAAGACATGAAACATTGCGACGGTGATTAAGAAATATACTTAAAAAATGAAAGATTTAAATTTCTAGTTTGTTGGTTTGCTGTCAATCTTACTGCTTTCTATATTATTTATTTGAATTTGTCCCTTGTTTAACATAATTTAGGACACATTTTCAGTATACAAGATTTAGTTTAGGACACATTTTCAGTATACAAGATTTATAGATGAACATTTTTTAAAAACTTTTGGGCTTGTTTATTTTATCAAAACACCTAATCACAAAATAGAAAGTTCGGGAGCACATCATAATCATAGTGTCTTCATAGAATTTTCAAAATATATTTAACAATTTAAAAAAATATAAAGAATTTAAAAAAAAAATCTAGAATTTCTACAAATTACTCTACTCTTTTAATAACTTAAAAAATCGAACTAAAAAAAAATAATTTTTGATACATAAATTACTCGTAATAAAAGAACAGTTGAATGAATCAAAATTATTTTTTTAAAAATTCATAAAGTTTTCAAAAAAAAAAAGCTTTAAAAAAAATTTCAAAATTTAAAATTGATTTTGCAAATCTACATGAGGTACACAAATATTTTCACTTGCGACTTATAGGTACTATAAGGCAAGTTTTGCATTCGTAAACAAAATTGAACACGAGATTTTGATCAAAGTTGACATTACGATGATAGCGAAGACCAAAAAAGTGGGTCTCGCAATTCTGTCTGTCTGTTCGACTACAACTAAACGTCTCGGCCGATTTCTTCAAACTTGGTAGGTAATAGGTATGGGTTTTAATTTTCTCTCCCCGGATGTTTTTTCCTTTTTTTTTTAAGACCTAAAATAACGGTACCTGCCACACGATTTTTTTTTCGAAATTTTATAAATATTTTTTTTTTCAAAAATTGTTCCACAGATTTAAAAAAAAAATGCATAAAATTTCATTTAGTTAAACCTGGGTAATGTTTGAAAAAAATTCTAAAAAAATATTATTTTTGGCACCCCGTTGGAACCATTTATTTTTTGTTTTTGATTTTCTCAAAAACGGTACGACTGATTTAAATCATTTTTTTTATGTTAAGGCTCCCCAGCAGTTTCAATATTATTGTGTATTCAAATTTTCAAAAAAACTTTGTTTGGATTTAAAAAAAAATTTATTTTTTTTTTGAAAACTCAATATTTCGAAAACCCCATGCTTGATCTTTTCAAAACCTGATAAATAGAAGTTTTTTAATTTAATCTATAAGATATAAGAAAAAAAAATATTTTACCTAAAAATAACGGTACCCTCCATACAAATGTTAAAAAATGGTTTTCGAAAATCGTATTTTTCTCGAAAACGGTTCCGAGAATTTTGCTAAATTTTTCTATCTTTCAATTAAGTTTTAAGATCTATAATTTAAAAAAAAAATTTGAAAACAAGATGTTACTGACTGTACCTGCCATAGAACGATTTTTTAAAAATTTAAATTTCGCATTATCGGCATAACGGATTTTAATGAATTTTTTTTAGAGAGAAGCTTCTAAAAAGTTTAAAAAACATTGCATTTCAAAACTTTAAGAAAAATATTTTTTTTTGAGTTTTGAAAAAAAATCATTTTTTTTTTTGGAAAATTCAATATCTCGAAAACGGCTATTATGTTGTTTTGTAAATTTAATTTTTATTCGAACAAAAATGAAAATTTTAAATTGGCGTACCAAATTTTTTTCCTTAAAATGTTTTAAATATTTTTTATATAAAAGCTTATTTTTTTAAGAAACCACTACAAAGATTTATAATTTTTGTTCTTGCATAAACCTGTATGTTTTTGCTTGAATCACATGGCATCCTATTTTTACCTCCAACTACTAAAGAAGTTATTTTAGTCATTTAAAAAATTAATTTTATGCTTATGAACAGTTTTTCTCTAATAACATTCATTTTTGAAATTACATAGGAGCAAGTTTGTGCGACCCAGTCGTGCATTTTTTTTTTTTTTAAATTTACAACTTCCTCTTTTGAAGTTTATTGATTTAATTACCATTTCTTGGAAGAAATGTGAGAAAAAAATGTCATTTTTGGAAACCCTCCAAAACCTTCCTTTTCTTTGGTGAATAAACTTAGTTTGACCTGTCAAAGAAAATGTGTAGACTTTTAAGTTATACATTTTTTGTCAAATTTTCTCTTTTCGACAAATATGAATCGAAATGAATCTTTTTACTTTAAAAAACTAAACAATTAAAAAATAAAATCTATATTTTTGTTTTGGCTTAAAAAAATGCTATTGAATACTATTTTCAGTGTTGCCAATGTGTTTTCATGATTGATTTCTAAGGTTTTCATTATTTTTAAACATTTATAACCCTCTTCTCTCTTTTTTTTTTTGTAATGACCTAATCAACACGCAGCAGTATTATTTTGAAAAACTTTGACAAACGTGTTTTGATAAAAATATAATGCACGACTGGATAGCACAAACTTGCTCTCATGTAAAAGAGACTTAGAATTTCAAAAATTAATACTCATTTTTTTTTGCGTTTTTTTTTTTTTTTTAAATAAATTTGTATGCACAAAATTTTAAAAGATTTGGAAGAACAAATTTTGGTAAGCGAATTTGAAGTTTTTATTATTGTTGAAATAAAAACTAAATTTTTAAGAAAATAATTGAGCAGTTTTTGAGACATCACGTTTTCAAAAAAAAAATTGTTTTGTTTTAAGTCCAAACAATTATTTTACTCTCTGTTTTTATATGCACCGTTTTTTAAACTTTTGAAGATAGTCAAAACTGGTGAGATAGTCAAAAATCGAAAGAATGGTTGTATGAAAGGTAACTATGTACATACCCTCAATAATGTCTTAATTTTAGAATTTTTGTATTGAATTATAGATCGTAAAAATTAAGAGAAACACAAAAATTAATATCAAAACTCTAAGTGCGTTTTTGAGAAAAAAAATTTTTTTCGAAAACCTTTATTCCTGGTACAAAATAATACAATTTCCTTATAATTTTTAAAAAGTATTCAAAATATGTTAGTTGTCAGGTTTCAAAATATTGAGTTTCCAAAAAAAATTGTTTTTCTAAACCCATCAAAAATTTTGTTTAAATTTAAAAACACACAAAAATTACCGTTTTTGAGAAAATCGAATAAACTGGTTCTATGGGAGGTACCATTAATACCTAACCATTTTCGGATTTTTTTCAATTATTTGCTTGGTTATATATTTAATTTTTTTTTTTAATGTGACAGTTTTTGAGAGATAAAATATTTTTTACAATTTGGAAAAATTGTACGGCAGGCTTTCGTTACATTTGGTCTTAAAAAAATAGAAAAAAAAACGTGTCGAGGAAAACATTTTAAAATGCTATATACCAAGCTTTATGAAAATCATCCGAGCCTTTTAGGCTGTAGTCGAACAGACACGCAGACAGAATTGCGAGATCCATTTTTTCGTCTTCCCTTTCATCAATGTCAAGTCTGCTTAGCATTTTTCGAATACAAATTAATCTTAGTTATGTTCATATCGTCTTTCCCTGAAATTGTGACCTCACGGATTCATACCTTTGTATTGCGTTCAGACCAAAACCGATCGCACGTACAGAAATATGTTACAAAAAGACAAAAAATATTTTTTTATTTTTGGCTTTTCGGTATCGCATCACACAGAAAAATAGATACGAGGTCAGATTCGACACATTAAAAAATGTATAAATATTTATCAACACATCATCTCCACCGAACCTACCCACTCATAACTTGATCGAATCTAAACGGAATCTCTAACAAATTTTTAAGGCCTCCTTAATCACAGCTGCTGACAGTTCTTTTTTAGTCTAAACTTACTCATTTGACCTTATTTCTTGCAACATCACCGCCACCATATGATGAGTAGCCAGAACACTACCACCACCCCCCGAAATAAATCAAATCCCACTAAAACCATCAAGAAAAAAAGGTCGTCCCGAGAAGAGAACTATACTTACATCGCTTCCATGCGACGATGACAGGCCACCGCCGCTGAAATTCGTCTCGTTATCCGTATCCAAATGCTTAAAATAGAATATGGCACAACTATTTGACTTTCGATTGGACTCATTGAATTTGGAAATGTCAATGTTTCGATGACGTTTCCTTATTCCGGCGCTGCCTGGTGTGTTTCCATTTGCACCAGTGCAGCCTATATTACCACCAACGCTGACGCCGCCATTGCTGCAGGGCGATGTTGTCAACACCGTAGACGTAGCTGCCGTTCCTGATTTCGAATTCACAAGCACCAATTGGTTTTGTTGTTGTTGTTGTTGGAGCTGTTGCTGTTGCGGTGACAGGCGAGTTATATTGTGATTGCTTATGTTAAGCAATTTGGGTGAATTATGTTGCTGTTGGAGTGGTTGGGGTGATTGTTTTGATATTTCACCGGCACCTCCCGCAGAGCTACCATTTAGCAATTTCGATTGCATTAGCGATTTACTGTCCATGCTATCACTCAAAACAAACACTGAATCATTTTCGGAATTAACCAGCTGCGGATGGAAGGGATTGAAATTGCCGGCGTTATGATTTCGCAGAGGCGTTGACAGCAAGCAACGATAATTGTTAGGATTGCTTGCCCCCGAAGCAGGGTATTTTTCACTTCGACGCGGACGTTTTATCTCTTCGTAGTCACTGCCCTCGGAATCAGCGTCGAAATCGGTCGATGCGAGTGATGTGCTGATGCAGCACTGATGGACCCGTTCCTGGGTCAGAACGGTGTTGAAGCTCAAACTTGACCAATTTGCAGTCGAATGAGCGCTTAGAGGATGATCGATTTCGTCCTCACCGTCGTCTTCGTCGTCACCATCGGCGTAATCAGTCTAAAAAGCACAAAGCAGGGCAAAGGAATTTCCAGGCGAGGAACAAAAAAAAAAACACAAGGGAAAGAGTTAAAAAGAATATTTGAGTTAGTTGTCATAAGCACAGCTTACTATTCATAGGGTTGCTGCACGCATTAAGCTTACAACAGAAAAGTATACACAACTTACCTTGGTGCAGTTCGATTTCTTTGCAACTTTTTTACAACACTCAGTAGTTCGAAGTGCACGATGTTCAGCTGAATTTGTAGAATCGTCACTTTCTGAGTCTGTAAGACGGGCTAATTTTGAAGCTGGCTCTTCGTCGGTTTCCTCACTTGTTGTTGCACCACGGCTGAGAAGGTTCTGTAAAAAAAACATAAGAAAATGGATTTATAAAAATATTTAAGGAGTTTAAAATGATTACAGTTTTTAAACAAATGAAAAAAAGAAAACATTTAAGTTAAATATTGTAAGTCTTTATAAAGACAATTTGGAACATATGTCGCAATCTACAGCAACACTTCAACTTTAACATTTTATCTTATTTAGAAAGAGGTTTCCAATAGAGGAACGTCAAAAATTAGTAGCAATTATTATGTTCTGAATAAAAGGATTTGAATTAGAAATGAACTCCCATTTAAAAAAGAAAGTTTAAGGATTGGAAATTGTGCAGAAGAAAAAAATTCAAAATACAGAAACCTAAATCTAAAATGCTCAAAACCCAATAATTCTAAGATCCAAAATCCCGAAAACTTTGTTAAACTTGCACAGTCTAAAGATCAAATGAATGCAGGGTCTTCTAGAACACTTTCTCAGTATTGGCCAATTTGGTGAAATAAAAAAATTTCTTTGGTAAGACAGCCATCTTGGAAAAACCACCGCTATTTTGGATTTTTCAAGTTTCGGCGATTTATTAGGAATTAATTTTCCTAGAGAAGTTTTCCATCGGTTCCTGCAACTCCGCATTTCTTGATGACGCTTTAAGTAAATTTTCTGCAAAGTTGGAGGAAGGGGCTTGCCACATTAGGCTGAACAACAAACTTATGAACAGGTTCTAAAGAATGGTGACAATCTTGTGACTGAAATATTCACTGTTTCTGTGCACAAAGGTTGATTCCAGAAGGCATGTCAACTACGCCAAATATGCTCATATTTATCTTCAGTAAATCTTGAAAATAGGATTACAAGGATTCAAAATTCTTCCATGCAGCATTTCTTCATTTCATCATCGAAGGACTTTATATATTTTGAAGAAGGTTTGGCCAACGTTTCAGTAACAAACATTCATTTGAAGATGAAAGACAGAGTTTGTTCTCAAGTTCGCAAGAGTAGACTCGAAATTCAAATATAATTACAACTATGCAAATCAACTCTTTATCGACAGTACTATGGTATGAAGGGCTCTGTGACGCCGCTCGTGTTGGACGGCTGAAGGGACGTGACCATATACTGGAAGAACTGAATAGGAGGTTGTCGACTGAAGCTTTGGAGAAAGAAGTGCGCCATCGTTCGGAAGTGGAAACGCTGATTTTTATCAAGAACAGCAGAAACAACTTAGATAACTAGTAGTCAGTTCCGTCATTGACGAAGATATTGACCAGCCCTTATAGTATGAGGGATAGATGAAACTAGTAAGTTCTTCAACTCTCCAAAACTCATTATGGCTTTCGAGATCTCTTGGTTTTTTTTTGGCTGGAGGATTGTTGTCCTCGCAATAGTCGATACAATGAAATCAAGTGTTTTGATTTTTGAATAACATAGAAATATCGTTCAGCTTATTGAGTTCACGGTTGTACTTTTTCAACCTCTTTGATGACCAAATATCAGTAAAATGATTTTACGTTCTTAGATTTTTTTCTCTGCTAATAACCCAAAACTTGATAGCACCGTACAGAACGACTGACAGTTTAAGCATTTTATAGAGCTTTTAATTCGGGCGTAATTCTTCTTCTGATCTCCACTAAGGTGTCATTTCTTGAGTTAATGTTCCTTCCGAATTAGATAAACTGAAGTTGCCATTATTAGTAGTGACGTTTTGTCATTCCAAGGGAACAGTTGTTTGTTTTTTGGAATGTATTGGTCTTGTTCACGTTTTATTCAAGGCCAACAGTTTCGCTTGGCCCTCAATCGCCTTTAACTACTTTATATAGGGTTTTCCAATAAGAGGTGTTATTTTGATATTCAAAGAAAAATGGCATTTTTGGAGATAAATGATCGGATGTTTATTTCATTATAAAGAGGAAGGTATGCCGTTAATAATGGAATACAACATCAGCCAAATGGCCGCCAAGACCACGCTTACAGGACCATATCCTTTTCATGAAATTTTCCATAACCAAATCGCAAAGTGGCTGCCGTATGTCCTCGATAGCCTCACGAATTTCATCTTTGAGGTCTTGAATCGACGCTGGGCACCAAACAGTCACGCGTTGAGGATGGAGAGGCTTTTCAACAATAACTCTTGGGTTTTCCGAGCCCCAGATGCGACAGTTTTGCTTGTTGACGTAGCCTCCGAGGTGGAAATGGGCCTCATCAGCCACTTTGCGATTTGGTTATGGAAAATTTCATGAAAAGGATATGGTCCTGTAAGCGTGGTCTTGGCAGCCATTTGGCTGATGTTGTATTCCATTATTAATGGCATACCTTCCTCTTTATAATGAAATAAACATCCGATCATTTATCTCCAAAAATGCCATTTTTCTTTGAATATCAAAATAACACCTCTTATTGGAAAACCCTATACTAACAGGGCACAACACATTTAAAGGTCACAGTGCACACTTAAGCCCTAAACTATTCATTCATT
Source organism: Chrysotoxum bicinctum (assembly GCA_911387755.1). NCBI lineage: Eukaryota > Metazoa > Arthropoda > Insecta > Diptera > Syrphidae > Chrysotoxum > Chrysotoxum bicinctum. The sequence continues at coordinate 210,455,355 of OU426989.1, read as the reverse complement.
CAAGAAATCTATTAAAGAACGTTGGAAATAGTCGCTACTAGTTGAACAGATCTGCTAAAGATAGTGCCTTCCATTTTCAAGCCTGCGTCATGCTAGGAATCGCAATGCATATTTTCTAATGCCATTTAACAGCAACTGGGTCACTGTTACCGGAAATAGATTTCCTGAAGTCGCTGACTAGATGGTAAGTTTCGACTTGAAACTCGCTGGTCTTAAAGTGTGTGATTTCCCTCAGGGTGCAGATTTTGGCTATGATCAATTTTCCGAAAACAATTTGATACTTACTGAATAAAGTCGTGAAGAACAGCTTAAGAAGCTTATATATTACGTTGAATAGGGTCTTATATGCCACATTTAGCAGAGATATTTCTTGCAAAAAAATAGACCCTAAGAGCTAATAAAGCAGCTGGAATTGTGAACATATGTACCTATTGAGTTCCTGCAGGCGCTTCCTGAAACAACTGCTGTTTTTCTGCTACATCTAATTCAGGATGTTTGAGAGAAAGTAACCTAAACCAAAGGGTGGAAGATACTAGTGAAAGGTGCAGTTCAATCTGTGTTCTTTAAGTTAAGTCAAGTTTAAGTCAACGACATGTAAGCTGTAGTTAATGAGGCCGATTTTCTTGTATCCCAATTTTTACAAAACCTTCCTTTAACACACGTATTATCAGACACACGGATAGCGAACTTGTCCGCTTGAAAACTATTCTTATATTTTTGCTTAATGTTGTCTTTCCAGTCTTCTGGAAAGCACGGCAACACTTAACTAAATTGTATTGATATTCTAATAATAGAGTGAGCAGATAAGATGGGTAGGTAAAGAAGTTCAAATAAAACAAAAGGTCGGTTCAATTTTTAAGGCCTCGCGACGTAATTCCGGCAAAAGCGTCTCAAATGCTTTTTTTTCACATTCGTGTAGTGTGGCTAAAGAAAGAATCTCTGAATTTAACAGTACCTCCGAAGTTGGATACACTGACGGGTGTTCCCTGAAGTGCGAGTGTTACCGCTGAATTGTTTAAGGGGAGGAATACATATCGTCCAAAGTGGTTGGTTTGTTAGTGTAAGCTAGGGACTCGACTTTGCCCCAGCGAAAATAATAAAGTGGTGTCAAGTGGCATGACCACGGCGGCGGCGGTCAATTGATGAACGCTCGCCGTGAGATGACCCAGTCTTCAAGTATTTCCTTCTCAAGTTCAAACGTTGCATCGTCTTGTTGGAACCTCAGCTCAAATATATCAATGTTGTCGAGCTCTGACAACAGAAAGTCTGTTAACATCGCCCTATATAATTAAGACCATTGATAGCAACTGTGTCTCCCTCCTTCCGCATTTCGAAAGAATTGAGGTCCGATGATGCCGCCATGCCATAAAGCTCACCATTCAATCTTTGTGTATGCATTGATAATTGTTCGAACACTTGCGAATGCAATCGCTGCGATAACGAAAAATTTGCTTGTTCACAAAGCCGCTGAGGTCAAAATGGGATTATTTTTTGACCAAAACACAGATCTCTGGCCACCAATTGCCAGCGCCCAATTAATGAACTCCCGGCGTTGTCTATGGCCATCCCGAAGAAATGACAAATCTTCTTGAATATTTTGACAGCTTTATGTCATTGCTAACTTTGACAGCTGCTGAAACAAAGCAATTGGAAAACCTTTCATTGCTATCTGGTATCTTGTCACCTTTTACATGTGTCACATATAGATGCACCGATTTATGAAATGTATGTCTAAAGTTGTAAACGGTTCCATCAAGGCCGTGTGTGTATGGAACCCATCTGTTTCTTGAATGTCGAGTTTTGCTAACATTTCGCCGACTATTGCACATTTAAATTTAAATTAAATTCCCTTAAGAATCCACAAAGATGTTTCCTTCATACAATCGACGAGCACTTAACTTGCTGCACCCACCTCCAAAACCAATTTCAAAGCTCAAAGACCCCCACAATTTGTTCTAAATTTCCGCCTTAACTATTCAATTTGCCACTTAAATTTCATAAAAATAATGTATGTAAATTTAAATCCCATCAACAACTAAAATAAAGTTCATCTAAAAAAATCAAACAGATCCAAAAGAGTATCTTTTCAAGTGACTTATTTTTTATTAATCTCATTTTCTCCAAAGTATGTCGGTCGTGCTCTTGACTTTGAAAGCCGACTTTATTCATTTAATTTTTTTTTGTATATGTACCTACATAATGCAATTCAGGACAAACTTTATGGCCTAGCCTTGATTGTAGTATCGTTACGAAAGTTTCATTTTTCAACATCTCGCCATGGAGGGGGACTCAAAACGAATGAACTGAACTAAACTGAATATGATGAGGAGGAGCGTGGGTAGCGTTCCGTATAATATTTCAATTAAAGCGTTGGACGCATGTGCATATAATTAATAATCAAATTGAGTATAAGAGTTCAGTATGTTTAAAAAAACGCTCCTATACCCCGCTAGAGCTTGGCCTCTTTCGGTATATGTAGGTGCGAGTCGAGCTCCGAGTATGCTGCCATATTCCATGCAGCAGTGTCGGCATGAAGGTGACTTGAAAGATTGATACTAAAGACGAGTGTTTTGTTTTTTTTTTGTAATTTATTTATGGCAACACTGGAACTGGAACCACCTCTCACACCATTTATAATCGTTGCGGACATAAATTGGTGGTTAGGTGCTTATTTTTCAACCCTCATTCATTTTGTTAAGTCCTTTTGAGCGATTTTCTTTTTTTTTTGTTGTTGGTTTCACTTTGAATTGTTAAAAGGTATTGTCATCTTGAATAAGAAGGAAATTCAAAGAAGCCCACTTAGGTTTTAGCCGGGACGTGTTTCGTCTTTTCTTTTTTTTATTTTTTGTGAGCGTTCGTTATTTGAAATGACGTTGCATAGACGACATACAATTAGCCCTAGGAATTCAGGCTTACTTCATTCTAATGTAAATTCAAAAGGACTTGGAAGAAGAGATAAGAGTAGGTGCTACTCAGAGTATGCGTTGCGTTTAGTGCGTAACGCTTGTTAAATTAATTCTGTTTTACGAAAATATTGTTCAGGTTGCGAGTAGGTGCGTACATTATTCAATAAGTCAACAAAGCGGGACCATGAATATAATAGATAGATTAGAGAAGAGTTATGACTCAAAACTAAGTTTACTTTGTTCCGGTGTAGTGAAGGGCCTTCTAATAGAAAGGTGTCTTTTGAGGCGCATTCATTTAAATAATTTCCTGAATAGAAAATAGTTTTAATGAATTTTTCTTTAATTTTAGTAAAAACATGGTTCAGTTAGCTTTAGGTTCTGATATCACACGTAACACGTTGGAATCTACATTATTGCTATTTGAAGTCCAATTTTTTCCTATGGTGGCACTGCAGTTCAATGTGGACCTGGGTGTCATCCAACAAGTTTCTTGCAGTCAATTCGGTCAACTCGGATCTTTAGGTTCGCATGCAATAAGTTGGTTGAGTTTTTACTTTCTCTTGCTGCGCCTTTTCTCGGGATTGGACTCAAAATTTTAGACAACGCAATATTGGAGTCCATCTGCTTCAGCGAGCTGAGAACTATTGGACTTATTTGTTTATAATTCTCAAGAGCTCAAGGTTTTATTGAGATTGAGACCCTTAGAATGTTACAACATAGCAACAGCGATGGGGAATTAGAGAATGGCAATAAGGGAGTTGTCGAAGAACATTTGTTTTGAATGTTTGCAAATTGGAATGGCAAGGGAAAACCGTGCCGTTTACTCCATATTCGTAGCTGTTTTTGACAATGCTTTCGAAATTAGGCTCTAGGGTGAACTGGTGGAGGAATTGATGGAGGGGAAGAATGAAACTGCCTGCTTCGAGTGATCATATATTCTAAAAGAATCGATAAAACAAGAAAAGACGAAAGATTTCGACGGTGTTCAGGAGATGAGAGTGATTCCATGATAGTTCTGTTTCCTATAAGTTGTAACGCTCTGTTCTGGATTCTATCCAATAAATGGAGGGAAGTTTGGGCTGCACCATGTCAAAAGATGTAATAATAATCGAGTTTTGGATGTATAAACGCCTTTATGAATTATAGCCAGATCTGATCAGGGGTGACAAATTTCTTACACCGATAGAAGTCCTAAGTATTTAGCGGTCTAGAGAAAGCGATCATTCCAACCAAGTCCGTCGTTGTCACACATACCGAGCTTCTTCGATGCAATTTCCATTCAAGGACACCGGCATAGTGGGTACATTTAACTTCAATTACAAGATACATAATTGAGTTTCAGAGAATTTCTGAGTTTATCAAAGGGTATCGTTGCAATTCTTTTTTCCTTTCTTTGAAAGAAGATGAAGGAGAATTTAAGAACGAGTAAGAATAGCTGAGCGGAAATAGTCGTCGTCAAGTGGATAAGAAGTTTCAGACAAGAGATCATTTATAAAAATGAGGAAGAGAGTCGGAGACAAAACGGAGCCTTGAGGAACACCAGTTGTTTTCCATCATCGAGGAAATATTTCAGAGTAGTTGAAGCAATGAAAAAACTAAAGCATTGGTTTTGCAAGCGAGAAAGTATAAATGTCTTCAGAAGAATGGGGGGTATATCAGCAGAATCAGTTGATTCGTCTCTTTCGAGATCTCGAAAGGTTTGTTCAACTGTACGAGTGTAGAAATAAACCTGTCCCATTGAATGATTTACATTCGTAAGTACAGAAGGGCCATGGTTCTTGTCTGGCAAGGTAGAGCTAGCAGAAAATTGAGTTGCGAGTACATTTGGCTTATCTAAAGAGACATCTACAACGACAGCTTGATAACTAGAGGTTGTCGTTGTTGATTCCTATGCAGAGGACCACAAATTATCTGGAGAATTTCTCTCTTTTAAAACCTTTTTATCCACCTTTGGCAAGGGTCATATTTCTTCATCTCATATTACGCCCGTGCTGATAAGCGTGTAAGAGAGAAAACACTTAATTGCCTTCTTACAGTTCTGATTAAAAGGAGATTGATACACCTCTAGTTGGCAAAGTTAAGAGGGTCTTCTTTCTTGCGGATCGGGTACATAAACATGAAGTTCGACTAACATCAACTATCAAATGATTGACGACTGATATCATTTATCAATTGAAATTGATTGAAAATTTCGTATTGTCAAAATTATTTGATTAAATCTTGTGTTATTGTGAATGTCTATGAAAAATGTTCATTCTTGTAAATTAGACATGTGTTTGAAGATTGATACGAACTCACAATAATTTGATAATCCGTTGGTAACACCATTAAATAAAATTGATTGATACTTGTGAACTATTTATTGATAGCTGATCTTCGCCACAAGTGTGACAGACTTTTGGACATAAGAAATCTTCAACTTGGTCCGCTTGAAGATACATTTATACATCACTTTAATTTGAGTAAGAAAATGGTAACACTATAACACTAATGGATATACATAGGCACAAACTTGCTAGTATGAGCCCGCAAAGATATATACTTAACGGCTTAGTTCCCATGTATATTATGAGCAGCAACATTACCCACGATAATTTCCAAGTACAATGTCACCGTCCAGCAAGTCGTATTTAAAAACAACTAGCCAACGGATTATCTATTGAATCATCCGTTCGGTTATATGAACTCCCGAAATGAGTCTTCATCTTTTTTTTTATACACTGTGTGTTTCATCCACAAGTTACTACCATTCGTAAGCCCCTTTGCTCTGAGACCACGATAAGAATCTCAACCAAGAGAATAACCTGTCCTGACTTAATATAGAAACCCAAGTCATCATGCAAAACAACCAAATGGTTAACCACCTTCTTCTTCTGCTTCTTCGCCCTCAAGCAATGATGATGACGATGCACTTATTGATCTTCCTCTATAACTTTAATAGGAAGAGACATTATCCCAAGCGGAAGAGAAAGAATATTGTGGTTTGTTGTAGAAGTTGTCGATTTGTTGTTTTCGTTTAGAGGATGTCGCTGAACCTGCCTAATTGGAAGATGAGATGACAAAAAAAAAAAAAAAAAAAAAAAAACTATGATCAAACCATGCGACACAAACTCAAAACCACTATATGGATACACGAGTCGACTCTCAACCAAAGGATTGTCTCAAATTGAAATTGGGATAATAATTTGCTTCTATCACGATTTTGTTGGCAAACTTAACGTCAGTCCAATTGACAAACAAAATGAATGTTAATGGCATCAGAAATCATTTCAGATGATAATCTGTAAGCTCTAGCGAGTCAGCTAGCCAACGAGAGCAGAAGTACCAAGCATGGTTTTGGCGTGGATAAAATATTAAAATTAATTGGACGACTTCACGGAGATTCAATCAAAAATTGAGCTCTTCAAACTTCAAGCGAATTAACCTCTTCCATCATTAGGTTGAATCTTGAAAAATGCAAATGTGAACAATTTAATTAAAAAAATATAAAATTTCTAGAGATTGATTGTTTTTGATTTGAACAAGAACATTAGACCTTCTCAGTCGAGTCAGAATTGAAATGAAATGAAGAAATGACCTTGAATTTAATTTGGAGGTTGTAGAACATTTGTTATTTGGGATGAAGTTAAAAAAACTGATTGATTCTCTTACACAATCTTTAAAAACGGGTTAAAATTGAAATAAAAATAAAATCGAGTTCGAACATCAGCTCTTTCGTTTAAGAATCAAAAATCAGTTCAAAATAAAAATTCGCCAAAAATGTCTCAAAAAGCTTAAATAATTACTTCAAAAAGTGTCAAACAAATGTGTTTAAGTTGCCTTTATCCAACACTTACATCATTCAAGCTATAAATATTTTAAAACCAATTGGACTAACCTTTTGACTTTCTACTTTTTTTTAAAAGTAATTAATTAATTTTTCTTTATCTCTCAAAAGAAAAGAAAACAAAATCGTAACAACTCGTTGTCGCTTTTCTTTGATGAGTGTTGCTTGTAATTTCATACTCAAGCTTCACATAATAAATTACAACAAATTGGACCAAAATGCTAGTTCATGAAGCAAAGTCATAATTATATCTGAAGGCTATCAATTCAGCTACCTGTCTCTCTACTCGTATTATATATTTTCTCTAAACGCTTCATAAATTTACGACGTCATTAAAATTTTCACCGCAGTTAATTTAACATTATTTTGGAAAAGAAAAGAATCAGCAATGCGGAAAATTTCAATTAAAGCTTCAAGTATTCCATTATACAATGGCAGTTAAGTAAAATTAGAACGTGCGTGTTTGTTTTATGTATGTCCGCCCTTTTTTGTTTGTGCTTTTTATCATTTCATCTACAAACAACATGTCTTTCTTCTATTTTTATTTGTTTATCCATTTGCATTTTAACGAAAAAAAAATGTACAACTTTTTAAGCGAGATATGATGAAATACCAACTTTTATGTTATGCGGGGACGTTTTAACAGAGATAAGTTTATAAAAAAAAAATCGAAAACATTTTCTGGGAAAACATCATGGTCGACGTGGTTTACAAGAAGTTGCATCATGTTGTAGCAATTACCAACAACCGTTTGATACTCAGGAACAAGATGAACAAGAAATCTGAATACGAAAGGTAAGAAAAAAAGTAAGTGCGTATAGTTTGTGTTTTTATTTTTCGTACGTGCACGCATGATCCATAAGAAAATATGCTGGTGGGACAAAGTTTGCTTAGAGATTTTTACTTTTAGCTGTGGATTTTTATTTTTTTTTAGACTCCTTTAGGCGGTCTTTGGTTTGTACTTATCAAGGAGTTAAGTATAGTTCATAATAATTTAAGAAAGTAAAATACAGTTTTGAGAATTTCAACCTCGGGGTATTGACGACTTTATAATAACTTTTATTTTGTGTGGCTTCAATGACATACCAGTACAACGCATGCACCTTTCCAAAACAAGTACTCAATTATTTTGCATCAAGTGGTGCAGGTCTCTATATTAATAAGCCAATTAGAAGTGAGATTACCTAAGCCTTTGTAATAATATTTTCATCGAGGCAAATGAGATAACTTTGTTGAAAATTTCCAAACACGATAAGTTTCCATATTTCTGTGTAGATTGCACGAAATAAGCTTCGTAGTTATGCAAACCAAAATTATAATTGAATACAACTCAATTTGACCAAAAAATGTACTTCTATAAGCTTTAAGGAAGCAATGAGGATCTATTATGTTTATTTCACATTAACCTTAATTGATGTTGTGTGCTTTAATAGGGAGCTTATAATATATTCCAAAGATACCTTAACAATTAAGAAAGCTTTTTTATTTTTTTGCAATGATTTTTATGCCTTTAACGAAATCTTAGCGAAACTCCATGCATCTAAAAAAAAATCATTTTTGATTTGTTTATTGCTTAATCATATACGTATTTTGATGCCCATTAAATACAGAATTTGTTCAAATCGATACTAAATAAACCTGTAATAAACTTCGTAAAAGCTTCTTTAAGACTTCTCAGTGGTCATAATCATAAGAATTTTGATATAAGAGTCTTCAACAATGCTGTCATCACTACAAACCAAAAAAATTGGATCTTATTAATAAAACAATATTAAACGTAGACAAATATGTAACTCTTTGCAAGGGAAGTTTGAACTTTACATAAAACATTGTGTCCGTGAGTTTGCTTGTTTTTCTATGAGTTTGAACAGACTTAAGACAGTTTTGTGGAGTAAAGGAGTGGAGCTTTTTACGCTTTTTACGAAAAGTACCTTTTTTATGGTCTCTTCGTCATGACGTCTATTAATCCTAATCCAAAAACGATGACATTTTTTCCGTTAAGAAAATCATCCCAAAAGCGCCAATTTAGTTCCTTAAACACTTTTCCAATTGAGAAGATTGATTCTCATACTACCCCTCAATGGGGTACGCTTTGACGCAGCGGAGGTGACTACTACGGTAAAAACTAGAGCCTCCCATGGTCGACAGTTCGAAGTGGAGCAGGATGTCACTACTAATTGCCCTGCAACAAAAGTGTGTACTCACAAAAAGACGGTAGCGGAAGTTTTATTTAGATAGAATCAATATGATAGCATTAATCGTAAAGAGCTCTATATGGAGATGGCCGAACTTGAGTTCCTGGGAAAACTGATCCAACTATGTCGCGTAATATTGGAAAATACGGAGTGCAATGCGCAACTAGGGAGCAATTCTTTTAAACTATTCCAAACATCCACAGGGTTTCGGCAAAGAGATGCGGCAGAGTCCTTCACAGCTGTTGAAGATCAGGCAAGACTTGTTGGTATGAGGACAAGACCAAGTGTATGCTTTCAGCAAACAAACTAACATCTCTCCACAGATTAGGGCAAAACGTCACTATTGACAGAAAAAAAACTTCAAGGTAGTTAAAGAGTTAATATTAACTCCACGCACGACTTAGTTGTGATCCGAAGAATTACTCTAGAAAACCGCTAATACTTCTGTTTAGCAAATCGAATGGGTTCAAAACTCTTCACTATTCAGACGAAGTGCACGCTGCGCTGTACAAAATCTTTTTACTACCAGCCCTGTTTTAAGCAGAAAGGGAGAGATAATACTGGGCTCTTTCGAAAGAAAAATTCTTGGAAGGATATTTGTGGTTCCGTGTGCAAGAAGAGCAAATGGAGGAGACGATATAACTGCAAACTCTATCAGCTGTACCAAGAAGTGGATGTAGTCAAGAAAGCCAAAAGAGCTAAAAAAGAGTCTTCGAATCCCAACCCCCGAGGTTAGCGACAACAAGGAAGACCGAAACTCCGATTAAAAGACCAGGCCATATCGGATGAAAGCACGCTTGACCTAGATCTGTCTCAGGCAGAGCTTTTATGGATCGGGAGCTGGTTACGTAAGTAAGAATCTTATACTGATATTCAGTTCAAAATTATGTTTTTGCTTTTGAACAGTCTTTAGAACTTTCTTGGCTTTGTAGGCGCTTTATTTTATTTTATTTTATTTTATTTTATTTTATTGTTTTCACAAACTGAATTGATTTTGCAGTAAATATTAATCGAAGTTAGAAAATTCCAAACTTTCACAAAAGAAGTACACGTAGAATAGAAAGAATGCACTATAAGTTTATCGATATATGTAGCTTCTACAAATAAATAAATAAGTAAGTAACAAAATTCAAGCTTGGTCTTCGTTAAAATATTTTAAAAAAATTTTTTTGAGTAGACCACATCACTTTGTTAAAAACCATAAAATAATCCGATACAATTTCGTTAGATGGGAACTAGAAAATTTTCAATGGAAATATCAATGACATGTTCACATAGGACTCACTCCGTCGAATTATATTGACGTCTCACTATGTATCATATTTTAATCCATTTTGATGGTTAGAAAAAGAACGCCAGGAAGGCACGAACTTTTACAGTATAAATCCGAAACCATTTTTAAAATAAATAAAAAAGAGGCCAACGGCCCGTAGAGAATCTTAGGGACTATAACAATTATTATCAACCATTCCTGTGTATGTGTTAAGAGGAATGGAGGCAACCAAAAAATTTTCTGCCGACTTCAAACGGATAAGATGAAAAGCACTTTTCATTTAGGATCAATCACTTCCTCGCAACAAACACTTTTGCACGGGCTGCCAATCGAACCCAGACCTTCTTCATGACAGTTTAAAGCACTAAAAATAATCATATAAAAAACATTTATTTGTTTATTTTAATTTAATCATTTCTATTTTTTTCTAAAAAAGAAAAGATTTCAGTTTTTTTGAAAGTGACTTTTGAAGGTGAAGTTGAGTCGGAAGTGTTCACATTGCTTTCAGATTAATTTAACCCAATGTGAACATCCTCAATAAACATTAAAGTTTCATCTGTCAAAACCATTTAGGAAATGTGTCAAGCTGTCAATTTAAAGTAGCAAACTTCGATGAAAACAATTTTATTTGCTAATTTCGACGCTTTCTCATATAACGACTCTAACGATAATGTTTTTAAAAAAAAAAAAAAAAAAACAAAATTGAGTACCAGCTATGAATTTTTTATATTTTTGACAGATGATTGAAAATTTGAAAGCTTTCAGCTCGGAAAATATTCAACCTTATAATGATCTTTAAACATGATTGTTTAGAAAGACAAATGTCGCTTAGGTTCCAAACCTTTCATTAGACTTTCTGTAAAATACCAATTCACTTAGAAAATATGTTACAAAAACAAAACAGTAAAAAACTGACATAAAGTTAATCGCAAATGATGTGTTATTTGTATTGACGTTTATGACATTTCAAGAATGTGTTTATCTCATTTTGTTTTTTCGCACCTAAGTACTCGTTTCTTGTTGGATTTTTATAGTTTTTTTTTCTTAGATCTTTTTTCAACAACACGATTTAATTATATCATTCCGACAAGGAACTTAGGAACTGGAGATGAAGCCTTAACTGAACTCGTGGCAAAATTATTGCTTTTCTCTTGAAACAAGAAATGCTGATTCATCGATTAAAGTTCTTGATGATGATGATAATGGTGTGGTGATTGCAAATGGGGGAAAAACTACCCGAGACATTAAGGACAGAAATAAGGATTAAAAAAAAGAGAGAGAATTATGATAGGTGTGTAGTGTACATACCTTTATAGCCACACGTGACTTTTCTTGTTGATGTTTTTATTATACGAGTGCTTATCGATAAATGCAACGAGTAAATGTGTTTGGTAGCACCTGGCTAATGAGCGAAACAATCTACAATCTACTGAAGCGTGACAAGGGAAATTAAGACAAAAGATAATGTTTAAGGTACATATAAGGTAAAGGTGAAAAAAAAAACTATCTTGACAGGTTTAGAGTGACGTATGGTTATTTTAAATTGAACGAAAAAATAAAAGACTTTACGATACAATGTTTTTTAATCATGAAGGAAATATTTTATAATTATTATTTAATACATTTTTTTATATTGCAAATTCTTTATTTCTTCTTCATTTACTTTGACTTGTTGAATCATTGATTCAAAATAGGTTTTCAGGGCATTTATTCCAGAAAAAAATTATAAATTCTAATATTAAGCATAAATAAATTAAGACTGTTATACTTTAACTCGAAACTGGAAGAGTAACGATCAAGCGTTTGAAACCGTCCCACTTTTTATATTTTCGGTTATGCGCTCCCATTATTGATAATTTATTGGAAGTTGGTTTTAGATGAGAAGACATCTTGACACATTCAATTTTGTTTAAATGGTGGGTCAAAAGTCAACTTCTCTATTAAGTGATTACGTCGATTGAGATATTTTTCTATTATATAACATTAAAAACATTTTTAAGAAAAAAAATTGGTACGCAAATTTTTAAATTAAATTCCTAAAGAATCTATTTTTGAAATATTGATTTTAAAAAAAAAAAAACATTTTGTGCAAAGTTTTTATATGGAAAGTTATTTAAACTTTTAACAATCTTGGGTGAAAAAAATTCAATTTAAATTGGTTGAGCCAATATTGCGAAAGTTAGTTATTAAAAAAAATGTGTCTATGGTAGTAAATAAGTTAAAAATTTGTACACACATAATTTTCATACACATTTTTGGGGTTGTTTTGGAGAAAACTTTAAAATTTTTCTCAACTGTTTTTATTTTAAAATTTTTGTGCGTAAGGTACTGTAATGTGTGCATAAAAGGACAATTTTTTCAAAGTTGTGTTTAAAACCACTGTTTGCAAAGTTACATTAAAATGGACCATTTGAATTTAGTGTGAATTTAGAAAGATTGTGTTTTGAATACAAAAAATTTATTTTTTTTTTCAATCCAAAATCTGTTTTTTTTTTTGAAAATTTTGTTTAAACGTTTTTAAAACTTCTGGAGAAAATCGAAAGCAAAAATATGGTGTTTTGAAAGGTACAATTAATAATTCTCCTCGGGGCTAAGAAATTTTTCGAATAAACTTGAAACATACATATAAAGGCTAAGTGTGACTTCAAGGTAGGTACATAGGTATGTTGGTAGGTAGAAATGGCGACAACTCGTGTGAACGGAATTGTGGACTTCATGGAGTTGATGTTTCTTATTGTTTGTTTGCTTTTGCAAATGATACCGCAATCACCCGACACCATCTACACTGTGCTTCTTGACTGATGCTGAATCCGATTGAATGATCATCCGGTCCCGCACTTTAAACTCCCGTCAAAAACCACAGTCCGCTAGCTCGGGATCTGAGGAATCAAACGGAGGGCACGGGACAGAAGTAACCAAATTCGTCCTAGAGCCATTTTGTCGCGTTGAGAATAGAGATCAAGTCTTTGATCTTCATTTCCGATAGTTCATCAATGTCGTCAAAAAATTCCCTTCCTCATGATTGTGCTCTAAATTTGGCTAGAGCAGGACATTTGTAGAGGAAATAAAGGACTGTTTTTTTCGGCTGGTTTCCACAGCTATGACAGTTAGTTTTGAGAGGAATGCTTAGCTTTATTGCAAGATCTCCTATGAGCGAAACCAACCGCCATGCAGATACCCCTGAGCGGCACTTGCATTGAGGAAAAAGAACCTCTTTATGTTCTCGGTATATGTGCTTCACAGACCATCTTGTGTGCAGTGCCGGATTAAGCCAGCGCGGGGCCTGTAGCAAATTCTATCAAGGGGCCCTTAGACTGTTTTAGGTTAGGCACTTATCAAGTTTATGGTATTAGATAAAACAAAACTGTTACAAACAAACTTTTCTTGATTTAATTTGGGAAAATTTATAAATAATGCTGTTGATATCGACTTCTCGGAGTAAATCATGTTCAATATTCATTAAAGTGAGGAGATTAAGACGTTGTTGGCTCATCGTGTTCCTCAATTTATTTTTAACACGTTTTAATGTTGAGAAAGATCGTTCACCACTGCAGTTGGTGATCATGAGAGACAAATAAATGCGCAAAGCAAGGGAAACAAGATTGTAAAGAATTATTTATCAACAGCTTGTAAACCTGCATTTCCAGAGCCTCATGATTCCTGCTGTCAATAATACCAGCCACATCAGAATTGAGCATTGAAGCGAATTGCACTGATTCGTTGCCCAGACTGTCCTCCAAATCATCTGCATCTGCGTAAGCACTTACTATGGTTGCAGATTTTTAATTTCTTCTAGTGAAAGAGATTTTATATGAAGGTTTTTATAATACAAATTCTATATACTACTGAAATAAATCTGCCAAGTAGAAGACTTAGCACTATTAATGGACTTGTTGAATTATTGATTCAAAATAGCTTTTATGGCTTTTAGTCCACAAAAATTGGCGTTTCGTCCGGGTGATCGCACATGGACTCATCAGTTGGCTGTGAGGACCTTGTCAATACGCAATTTTTATTGAATTCAGTTCATCTTACATTGATTTTTTGACAAAAATCCAATGTGAACTATATCCAACCAAGATTAAAACTGTAATCATTAACGTTGAAATATTTTGCTATTTTCAACAAATTCAACAAATCCATTAATAGTGCTAAGTCTTCTACTAGGCTGATTTATTTCAGTAGTATATAGAATTTGTATTACAAAAACCTTCATATAGAATCAATGCTCGGCCACGGGCAAAATATTCCAACGTTAATGATTATAATTTTAATCTTGGTTGGATATAGTTCACATTGGATTTTTGTCAAAAAATCGATGTAAGATGAACTGAATTCAATAAAAATTGCGTATTGACTAGGTCCTCACAGCCAACTGATGAGTCCATGTGCGATCACCCGGACGAAACGCCAGTTTTTGTGGACTAAAGGCCAAAAAAGCTATTTTGAATCAGCAGATAGAAAAATAAAATTTTAGTTGATCATTTTGATGCAAATATTTTCTTCTTAGTAATTGTGACTAAATCTAATATGTAAATATTACTCTTTTTATGGTCAGAAAAGGTTGGTGCGCGGGGCCCCCAAATGCGCGGGGCCCGTAGCATTTGCTACTCTTGCTTCGTGGCTAATCCGGCACTGCTTGTGTGGAATGACCACGTCGCTAAAAACTCTGCTAAGTGTTTAGGTTTCCTTCGCCCCTTATATAAGGCCTAAGACCGAGTACAGTTCCAATATTTTAGCAGGTGCTCTAAGTCTCTAGGATAGATTCCAAAAAAGAACTTGTAAAATGATAGGTGATAGAAATAAAACTGAAACATTTGCATTTCTGTCTTTCATTTTTGTACCTTTATTTTTATAAACAATAAAATAAATAGGAGGCTATTATGGTTCCTAGAGAACCTAAATCTAGTGAATAGCAACTCTCAAACCTTCCTCACCAGAAATGGAGAGGACCTACAACTTTTTACCGATTCCGAACGGCTAATGAGCAGCAATTTTGGGATTAAGCCTTAGAGGATTTGTCAATAGCTCGCAAGAGGTAGTACACCACTGAAAAACTTTTTTATGCGGCTGAGAATCAAACCCAAGACCTTTTGCATGACAGTCCAGTCCAACGCACTTACCATTATGTAAAGAGTTACTACAATTTTATAAACAATGTTCTAGTGAAATACTCAGTTGCAATCTTCTACTTAAAGAATTCAATTGTAATACTCGTATTTCAGGGAATGGCCATCTGTTTACCCCTGAGCTCAACTTCGAACGTCCTGTTAAATTCAGAGATTCTTTCTTTAGCCGCACTACACTAATGTAGAATGCTTTACCCGACTCAATATTTCCCTCCCACTACGTTATTGAAACATTCAAAACCAACTATGTGTACGGGAATTTCCTTTTGAATCCTCTCTAACTTTTATAAACGCTCGCACTGTGCTCAAAAATTTTAAGAGTATTCAAAATCCATTTAGTGCGCGCAAATCAATAAAAAAGAAATATTTCCCATGTGGTCTCTTTTTTTTGAAGTACCATTTTCCTAAAATACTCGAACTCGTTACCGCAAATGAATGACTTTTATTGTTTTTTTTTTTTAATTTTATATTATATTCTAGAATTACTGTCCTTTTAAATAGGTAGTGAAATCTAACACTATCATCATCATCGGCTCCACAACCGGGTTCCGGTCCTGGCTTCTTTCAACAAGTCTCTCCACCTATCCCGGTCTCATGCCGACGCCATACAGTTGCGCACCCCAAGTCTTCGGGCGTCCTGGTCTACGCCATCTCTCCAGCGCAAGCATGGTCTACCACGCTATCGTCTACCATAGAATGTACCATAAAGAACTTTCCGAGCAGGTTCCTCTTCGCTCATGCGAGCTAGGTGCCCTGCCCACCGGAGTCTACCGAGCTTAATTTTTGTCACGATATCTGCTTCTAGGTAGATTGCGTACACTTCATGATTGTACCGTCTCCGGAATCGTCCTTCCTCACATACGGGGCCAACAATTCTCCTTAAGACTTTTCTCTCGAACGCAGCTAAGAGGTCGGAGTGCCTTTTGCTAAGCACCCAAGTCTCGGATCCATATGTGAGTACTGGCAGGACCATGGTCCTGTACAGCAGCAGTTTTGAAGTTATGGTGAGATTTCTGGATTTGAAGAGCTTTGACAGACTATAGTAGGATTTGAGAAGCCGCCCGCGTATTTCTTCTTCTATTGACCCAAGGTATTTAAAGGATTGCACCACTTCAAATTCGTGCTCCGCAACCTTGATTGTTTGACCAACTGTTCCTCTCGCATTCTAACACTATACCCTGTTCAAAAGGGATTGTGAATACAGGTCTTACGGGAAAGTTTTTTTTTTAAATCAGTGGGAGCTAACGATTTCCCTAGGCACTGCACGAAAAAAATCCTCTTAAATACACATTTAAGCAACTGATTTACCATCTCATTGTTTTTGTAATTTCTCTAACTTTAAGCGAAGTACTAGTACATTTCCCATGACCTATCTGTCACACAACCGTTGGTAGTTGTTGTGTTTATGAAAAGTATTTACACAAAATTAGAGTTACCACTAAGCTTACCCAAATCAAGTTTTGCTTTTTCTATAGTTTGTTTGCAAGAGCTCATAGAATTAATGCTTTTTTAAAGTTTTTATAATAACAAATTTAGTACTTTTTCAAATAAACTTGAAGAGATTTATTATTTATACTGCGGCATCGCGGTAAGAGCTTTTACATGTGATAGACTTATGAAATACTCTGCCACCAATCTGAGATAGAAACGTCATATCTTCTCTGTACTCACAATCTTCGTCGGACAGGGTATAAATGTTGCATTTTGTTGTTTAGTTTTTTAAATTTATTTTTATTTATAAATTAATACATAAATTGCTGAACATATACATATATTTCATTTACGACTAAGAATTTGCGAGGTTATTTATTTATTATTTACTGTATAGATATAGACAGTGCCTTCCTATATTGAAAGTACAAAAATTAAACTGGGTAAAATTTATGTTTTTGGCTTTTATATGATGTGTAATAAAGAGTCCTTCTAATTCTTAGAGGACATAACAGATTTGAAATAAATAGAAACACGATCGTCCCCAGCTTAAAGGTCAAAACAACAAAATTTTGATGAATAGTTAACTACCACCAACGCAGGAAGTAACTTTAATTAAATAATTATTTCATAAATCTTTTCCCATTTGTCATACTTAGATTTATCAATGTTTGACTGTCATTTTTTAAATTATTCATATTCAAAGAAACTTATTATTGTAATTTATTACAATATATCCACCTTCTTGTTTCTGGCAGGTTCTTTGTTTTAAACAAAAGTCCAATGTGATCATAAATTAATATGACAAACATAATGACAGCTAAAATTGATATCTTAATTAAATATTCCAAATATTCGCACAAACACTAGATAGACAAATAAATATCAAGCTATGCACATAATAAAAATATTAAGTCATCAATTAAATGTTCTTCACCGTTGAGTTTTTGAATTTTTTAAAATATCTTCCCAGCCAATCGCATTCATCGTATCATGTGGCCCTAATTCGAATATAGCATCATCATTTTTATTTTCCTCTCAGATCTAAACATAAAATTTTATTTATATTTATTTTTAAGTGATGACAGATATAAACTAGAATCCATGAGGTACATAAAATGATTTTTCCAGATTCTCTTAGGCTGCTCTACCCACGCGAAATGTTTATTTTTTGTTTTATTTCGAAATTTCCCCCTAGAACATCGTTTTGATTAAACTAAAAAAAAAGTCTGAAGGTTAAGGATGGGTCGTTGATGAGGTTTGTGGGAAACAATAATTGCGAAACATACAAAAAAAAAAAACATATTACAACACAAAGTGAATTTATTTATATTTTTTTTACTGAAATTTTAAAAAGATACAAACAATTTAAAATCTTTTTCTCAAGTCTTTCGCAATCGGCTATTGAAGGTCGTTATGCATTTCAAGATTTGAGTTTATAGATACCTTGCCTGATTAAATGATTCTGGTGCTGGACCGCAATGCGAAGAAGGTCATTAAAGATGTTGCCGTAAATATTTCCATAAGAAATTTAATTTTAAATTAATTAATAAAAGTTTAAGTAGGTTCCTCTGATATAGCCTCATCATTCATTGATTTTATCTTCAATTCTATGCTGGCTTATTGAAAAGATTGAAAAATCTTTATCTTTAGTCATTTTACTGTCATAAAAGGAACATCCACGACAAGGAAATGTATTGTTTTTGGGTTATATACTCGTATACCTTCACCTACTCAGAGGATGCGGGTTTCGGTATAAGACCAAACCAACTTGTACAACATATCATAGCATAGGAATATGACAGCTTTTGGTTACAATCCGTGTTAGGTTCAATGTAGGCTATGACGGCAAATAAATAAACGCAAAAGTATGGAATGGTATTTAATCCGTCATCGTGGTGGTATTTTTGACTCTTCGACATCGTTCTTGCATGCAAATGACATTTACCAATTTACCAGGGGTGGCGAACCCGTATGAGCTTGCGCGTCAATTTTTTTTATTTTTATAGACTCTGATTTTTTTTTTTTTTTTTTTTGTGAAAAAGATCAATTTTTTTTGGCAATGTGGTTTAATTTATTCGGTCATATGGCGTAATAGAGGTGATAGAATAAGGCTCTGTTATCCATGGAAATTTTTTAGGCACTCTACATACAGTGTTGCCAGTGCGTCCGGATTATTAAAGATTTTTCTACATTTTATCGAAGCAGTTTTAGCTGTGAAGCTTACCAGTGCATTTTTTACGTGATGCGATTGTCGCAAGCTAATATCAACTACAGTCAACTCCCTCTAAGTCGAACTCCCTCTAAGTCGAATTTCCCTCTAACTCGAACTTTTTAACCGTATTTTTGCATTCCCCTCAACTTTCCATACAAAAACTATCCTCTAAGTCGAACTCCCTCTAAGTCGAAGTTCCCTCTAACTCGAACTAATTCTCTTGAATATTGACCTATTTTATTTCCCTCTAAGTCGAATTTTTTTCTTTCAAAAAAAATCTCTCAAATCGCAACTCGTTATTGTTTGTAATTCTTATTAAAAACACACACTCGAACTCTTTGATTCTCTATATGTTGCATCGCCTGCGCCGTCACCGTCATGTCAGTGTGCTGCGCTGCTATACCTGCAATTTACAATATTATCAAACACAAAAATCTCTTCCTAAAAAGATATTCATAAAAAAAATTGCAAGGCAATAAAAAAAGCATTTGTTGGTTGGATCCATTTCATTCCAACTTCAAAACATTTTGTGCTTTATTTGAAAGCAGTAAACAATAGATCTCAGAGGTCGACGGAAAAGCTAAAGCTTCTGGTTATAGGGAAAAGCAAAATCCTCATTATTTCAATAAAATAAAACTTTGCCGGTGCACTAGCAAACCATCGTTCTTGGATGACATCAGACCTTTTCACAAGTTGGCTTTTGTAACTTGATTCTAAATTTAGAAGATCAAAGCGCAAAGTATTACCTATTCATTATCGATAACTGCCCAACTCACCCAATATGACCTCAATAGTTCAGACAATGGGCATGGGTATAATACAAAATTTGAAAGTACACTATAATCGCACTCTTCTCACAAAGATCTTAAGGGTTTGGGAAACCAAAAAAAGCAATATAAAATATCACTTCTCGATTGTGTGCGCGAAATCCTAAAGGCATGGGGACGTTACTCCATTGACAATTGAAAATTGTTTCAAAAAGGCCGAATTTAAGTCTGAGACGTGGGATGACGAACATGATATTCCGCTTAGCTTACTTAGATGTAACAACGAAGAAGAAATCGAGATAATCTGGGAAAGGCTAACAGAAGCTCAATATAATGTTGAAGGCGTACATTGGAAGGGCTATGTTGAAGTCGATGACGGCATCGTAGCCACTGAAATACCTGATAACGAGTCAATTTTGGAAGCAGATGCTGATGATACTAATGACGGTGAAAATGGAGCTGAAGAAGAAGATGGAGCTGAAATAACTGAAATTAATAGACTTTGAAATACCAGAGAAAAATTAAATTGAAAATGCAATTGGTACATTGCAATCTGCAATTGAAATAAAAGAAGAAATTCAAAATTGCTTATTTAAAATAGAATCTTTTTATAAAAAGGCGATCACTGATGACACGGCGACTGTGATGACTGTGATGTTTAAAATTACAATTTTTTTTAATAATTAATTTGAAAAAATATTATTTTATAATACATAATTATAGATTAATGAGCGATAAAAGCAAGAAGCTTAGGTTTATTTATTTATTTTACTTGTTATTAAATTCAATAAATCATTAAAAAAAAACTCTCTCTAACTCGAATTTTTTTAAAACTCCCTCTAACTCGAACTAGTTTTGATATCCCGTGAAAGTTCGACTTAGGGGGAGTCGACTGTATTTGATTAACTAAGGCTCAGAACACATACTCTATTTGAGTCTCACGATTATTAAGTCATACAAAATATGTGTAATGGACTGAAATCTTACTAAGAAATCATATTATGTTTCGATTACATGCGATTTTTTTGTGGTTGCGATTAGAAAAAAGTTGTTAATTCTTAATTAATTAATTTTTCGTGTATTTTATGTTTGCGACATAACAATAGTTCCAAAGCGATGCAAACCAAAAATGTTTGCCTCGTGCGAGGAAATGACAAATGATCCAAGAATATCTCTTGTTATGGAAACTTGTTTCGTATTTTAATCGTTCGGACTCAGCAGAAAATTGTAGGTATTTCTGATTTTAGAGTTGTAAGCTACTAGTTCCTGGTTCTCCAAGAGCGTCATCTTATTTATTTATTTATACATAATCATGCGACCAAAACCAAGTCTGCTTTTCTTACTTTATGCTCCTACTTGCGATTAAAATTCCTACGACTCAAAAATCGAAGTCACAACATGAATAATGAAACAATATACCTATTTTAAATATCATACACACAAAAAACTTAAAAATCGCAGCGATTAGGAAGTGAAACAAGCCCCATCTCTTCGGGGTTATTTTTTTCAAAAAATTAAATAGATCAAACGGAATTAAATGGACATATACTATCTTGCGATATATTTGTGATTAAAGTATCGCCCGACAAATTATCAAATGTGAGTACGTAACAATCAATTATAGCGATCGTTATTTTTCGCAAGTCTATTCCTAGCCTATTAATCATTACGATTAATTTAAAGCATCATGCGTGTATTCTAATTAAAAGCTTTATGCTGTATGTTTTGCGATAAAAAAAATCGCGCGATATGAAACAAGTGCGAGTACCATAGTTAAAATTTTATGCGACCAATTTTTTAATTACAGCGACAGAAAATCGCAAGTGTGTTCCTAGCCGAAGAGTTACATCGACTGGATCGTAAGTTTTTTTTTCCAGTTTTACAAAAAGAATATACCTTGAGCGTATGGCAACGTAATTCAAACGATGTTCTAGCTCTTGAGTTGCAGTATCTTTTCAAAACTCTGATCTTTGTATTTAGCACTTGTCTTCAACTTATAGCATTCGTGCTATGATAGAACTTCGATGTGAATATGAGAGAAAGAGTTTCAGACTAATTGACTAGCCCAGGCTTCAATCTAAGACTACATAACTCCAGACGAATCCTTCGGGTGGTATAGTACTTGGTGTATAAAATGTTATATATACATATGATGATGGTCTAATTTGTACAGAATGGATATTTCTGAATAACAATTTAAACGCATAGAGCGGTGGTTATAGCGTCCACTTTGTTTATATGTTGCTGCCAACTTATGTGTGTTCTTTTAAGTCTTTCAGGCTAGGTGGTTAATTAAGGTAACCAACTCTTATTTTGTATATACTCGTACATATGTAAAGGGTTTTCCAATAAGAGGTGTTATTTTGATATTCAAAGAAAAATGGCATTTTTGGAGATAAATGATCGGATGTTTATTTCATTATAAAGAGGAATGTATGCCGTTAACAATGGAACACAACATCAGCCAAATGGCCGCCAAGACCACGCTTACAGGACCATATCCTTTTCATGAAATTTTCCATAACCAAATCGCAAAGTGGCTGCCCTATGTCCTCGATAGCCTCACGAATTTCATCTTTGAGGTCTTGAATCGACGCTGGGCTGTTGGCGTAGACCTTATCTTTCACGTGGTCCCAAAGGAAGAAGTCGCAAGGTGTTAAATCACAAGATCTCGGTGGCCAATTGTGATCACCTCTTCGAGAGATAACACGGTCCGGAAACTTTTCCCGTAAAAGATCGATGGTTTCATTGCTTGTGTGGCACGTAGCGCCGTCTTGTTGAAAGTAAACGTTGTCCAGATCAATACCATCCAATTCAGGCCATAAAAAATCATTAATCATCTCTCGATAGCGCAATCCATTGACCGTAACTGTTGCTCCAGCCTCATTTTCGAAAAAGTAAGGTCCAATGACCCCGCGGGACCATAAACCGCACCAAACAGTCACGCGTTGAGGATGGAGAGGCTTTTCAACAATAACTCTTGGGTTTTCCGAGCCCCAGATGCGACAGTTTTGCTTGTTGACGTAGCCTCCGAGGTGGAAATGGGCCTCATCAGTCAAGATGATTTTTCGATGAAATTCCGGTTCATTTTCATGCATTTCAAGGACCCAATTTTAATAATTTCAATGCGTTGTTGAAGCGTGTATCGTTCCATTTTTATTAATAGCGTAGTTTCTACTTGTCAAATGTCAAAAAATGACAGCTTCAAAAGTGACAGCTACCGAAATAGCGGGCTATTCAAAATAACACCTCTTATTGGAAAACCCTTTATTTACCACACCATCTATAGACTTGATATAAACTTTAATTACATCTGTAAATCCTATGTTTTAGGGTATTGACAAGGGTGTCGTTTTTAGTTAAGCTATTGTTATATTTGGTTGTTGGTTGGTTGTACATATGTACATTTGGATACGGACTTATTATTTTGTATAAGACATCTTTTCAACTATAAACATTTTTGCTCGACATATTATAGAAAATGTGTGGTGGTTAGTTGTGATAACCACCATTTCAATTCAAGAGTATTCATTTGGTTAATTATTACTTGATTTATAAGAAACTCGCTAGGTTCAGGTTCAGGTCTCTTGTATTTAGGGAAGCTTTGACGATGTATTTGGAAATGACTGGTAAGCTAGATGTTACGTTGAAAAACGTAGGCATTGATTTATGTTCTACAATAAGAATGATCTAGGATAGATCATATCATAGCCAAATAGATTAGGCTGATAAAAATAACAAATATTAAAAGATTATCTTTCGAACAGTTGCCGTTTAGGTTTGAGAAAAATGCCAATATGTAGAAACAAGAATTGAAATAAGAAGAAGTTGCCAATGAAGCACTAAAAGAACGATGGTGGATAAAATATAGCAGTGCAGCATTTATCTCTTCCTTCTCTACACAATAAAATATGTTTCTTATAATACTAATTTTCATAGAAATTAATTAATTTAATCAAATAAAATTATAATAGTTCTTAATTATAGTACCTATATCAACAAATTAAAGGTTGTTATTTTTCATCTTCTTTCTTACTACCATCGAGGTGGTTACGTATTCCAACCACCTTGTTCCTTCAAAAACAGGAATCGAATATTTTTGTTTATTTATTATTTTTTAAAGAAAAAATGTTGAGATTTCAAATAAGTGGAGAAAGATTTCATTGAAATCCAGAGCTTTCATTGAGATTTCGTCAGAGTCTCTATGAAATCTTGCTCCATCAAGTTGAAATGTCAAAAATTTTCAGCTGAAATCTCTTATTTCTTTTTGGTTGGAACATGGTGTAACTCTTGCTAAATACAAACATTTGAAATTGGTTTTATAGAAAAAAGTGTGGCCAAAGAGTGTTTACACAACTGTCTTATTTAAAGTGTTGCCAACATTAAGAACTCGAATTAGACATCCATATTAAGGGTTTGCTATTATTTCGTATACTTTTTTCATGATTCTTTTAAATGTAGCTATATTTAATAGAAATTGAGCATGATTTAAATGTTTTTCAAATCAGATTGTTGCTTACGGCTCTTAAAACAAGGCTTAAACTGAATGTTTGGACATAATATTTCACCATGAAGTCTATTCAAAGTTTACAAATTCCGTCAATCCCCTTAATACTACTTAATATCCTTTTTTCTTTTTTAACTCTGAGCAGAGCTTGATCATGTCGAGCACGCTCTGAGCAGAGTTTGATCAGAGCTCTCCGATTTATTTATGAAACACCCGAGAACACTGAACTGTCATTTTTATTTGATTGTCTGTTTTTTTTTCGCCGTGTGTCTCTGTCATATCACACGAAAAAAAAGCGAAGTTGGCCGCGCTCAGATTTTAACTCCATCAGCTCGGTCATTTTGAAAAAAGAAACACAACCTGAGGGCTCTGATGTGTCTGAATCAGATCTTTTTTTGACAGCTCAGTTCCCTGCTCTGAGATTAAAAAGAAAAACTCCTAATGTTTGTTAAAGGCATTAAATTGGAAAAACCAGGATGCCTTCAACAACGATCCATTGTGTAATTGTAATTCGAAAAAGATGACAGATATTTTTCTGTCAAACTTCATACTCCGCCTTTAAATTCAAGTGCATTTTTATAGGCAAGGCTTATACTTCAAAAGATAATACATATATAAAAATGCAGCTGCTCAACATACCTCTATCTACCTACTTAAAAATATTGCCAAATGGAAATTTATGCTAAGACATTGTTAACACTTTGTGTACACCACAAATCTTTTCCTTTCTCTTTACTCAAATAAAATCCACCAGAACAAGATACTTTTGCATTTAACACTGCTTAAACATGCTAATCAAAAAAAAAAAAAAAAACCGAAGCTCTGTTCCAAAGACGTAAAGAGTGTCTTTTTCGAAACACGCCAAAGTGCACTTGTTTGACCTCGACTTGTTGCTTGTTTGTTTCAGTTGGTTTTGGTTTGAAGTTTGGGTGTGGAAGCGATTGACCAAAAAAAATCTCATTCAATTGTATTCGAATCTCATAACTATACGAAAATCTCGATTCAACATTAATCAAGATCATCGAAAAATGGCGGTGGTTGGTGTCGCTGAGGAATCTATTCAGCCAGCGCCCCCTGGGATATAATCGTAAGTGTTAAGCAATGACTTTAGAGTAGGCATTCATTCAATTGCAAAATGGAACAAAACTAACGATAAGCGTTGCTCATTTTTCTTGTCTTAAGTAACACACACACACACACATTCAATAAAACACAACACAATGCTTATCATTTAGAGAAATCAGTTTTTGCACCTCATTTGACATTTGACAAATGTCATATCCCCCAGCTGAAGAGGCGCGATCGCACACCTTCGTTTAGTGAATTGTTATGGTATGGGAGCTATTTTGCCACTGCAGTGTAAGTCTGTCTGTCTGCCTGCACCTTCCAATCTTCTCCGAGAAGTGATTATAAAATGGTGTCGCGTCTTCATTCTTCTTCTGTGATGGCGTATTATGTGATGTCAACTTTGTTTTCGTTTGACTTACGGCGAATACCGAAGAGAATGAGTGAAAGAAGAGGGCACGACGACGACGCGAGGCGACACGACACGGTGACGTTTGGTTTCTGACCTTTTTTTGTTCAATTACAAATATATGCCGCAACTTGCGAGGTTAGTCGAAAATAAACACTGTCACCTCGTAACCTGTCACACAAATTGCACTTTCGCGATTATGACATTTCCAGTGTTTATTTTCTTGCTGTTGCGCAAAATGACAGATAGAAAACTCTTTTTCTTATTCTTTGTGATGGAAAGTGTTAACGAAAGAAAAGAGATCGTGTTATGACGACAGAGTGACAGTTAATATGTAAGTAAATATGTATTTCACAAAACGCACAAATCATTTAAATATAAATGCACCGCCGTCGGTCGCACCGTGTCGTTCAAAAAGAGCGGAAAGCAACCCGCCAGCAAACCGTGTGTCATGAACGCAGGAACAATAAACAAATCATTGACAGCCGCTGTACTATGTGCGTTTCCGGGATTCGCATTCAGAAATAAAATAATAAGACTGGTTTTCTGTGGTTGCGGTAGTGTAATGATATAGAAATTTATTAGTTGACATCTGAAATAACACATGGAAATGGAGCAGTGCAAATATAGTGGTGTCAAATGTTGCCACTAAATGTTTGGGGAAGTTTTCTGTTATGACATAGTGTAATTGAACTCAGTTTGCATTCGAATCGTTGCTTTTATAACATTTCCAGTTGTTTGATGTCGGTTTATTGGGTGACTTCAAGTTGGTTTCTATAAAGTTCATTTTGACAGTTCCTTAAAAATGGACATTAATGACCGAGAACACGTTTTTATTTAAATGTTGGACATTTCTTCCTCGTTTCTTAATCGGACATTTATTTGATGTGAAGGAAAATAAAATTCTCTATAACAATTTTCAGTCTGCCAAACGTGTTGTCAGACGTTTTCAATTTAATTTTATTTAAAAATTAAAGAATGAAATTAAGAATGCTACCAGACGTTCAGTTTGTGCCTTTTTCCATTTTAAATCTATTCATTTATTTTTATAAAATCCTACTACATATATTGAAGGTCTGTTAGGTTTTTAGGTTGCCAAACGCGTGCCAGATGTGTTCATATCATGTTATTTTCCATTTCGAATCTTTCAATTTTATTTGAAAATTAAAGAATGAAGTCAGTTGCCTATGAAAATAGAGGTTTCTGTTATATTCAAAACGCCAAAATGCCTGCCAGATGCATTGAACAAATATAAAAGATTCCCTTTCTTGGATTTAAAAAAGGATATTAAATTTGCCAATAAATAAAGACGCTATTCAATTTTTGGATTTTCCTTTAGCAAATACGAGTCTCCACTCGTAAGAACAGAAATTTTGCTTAAGTTTTTTAGGCTAACAAATGCCTTCAGAGTGCCTTTTTTCATTTTAAATCTTTTCATTAATTATTTTTTAATCCAAAGATAAAGTGTCCAGCGTAGTAAAATGAAGGTCTCTGATGTTTATAAGCTGCCAAATGCCTATCGGACGCATTGAAAGAATATACAAAAAATTCTTCAATTTGAAGGACAGTTAATAATTTTTCACAAATAAAGACTAAGTCACACCAAATGCTGTCAAATGCCAGATGACAATCAGTTCTTGTCTTTTTTTTTTCATTTAAAATCTTTTTCCTGTTTATCTTAAAAATTGTAATTAATAGCCAAGTGTGCAGTTAGGTACTACCAGGTTCTTATACTGACAAAAGTTCGCCAACCGTAGTACGTCGAATTGTTAGTTCGCTGATGAAAAAATCTCACCTCGAACGTTCGATTCGCAAACCGTAATAGGGGGTAAAATGTCACATATGTTCCTAGTTTCATCTGAATAATAAAATAAAGTTATTTCGTTCTTTGAAGGTTGCCATATTATTCCAAGACGCTTGCAAAAAAGAGAAATTTCGGAAAGTCTATAAAAATGAAGCTACAAAAAAACTTTCCTCTAAGTTTTCTTAGTTACCGTTTTGCCATTAAAATATGCAAACTAGTTTTGTTGAAATTTCTTGATATAGTTTTGAAAAAAAGAATCTATTTAACTAGTCGAATGACGAATCGAATATGTGTCGCCCCATAATTAACGAACATCAAAAGTCAATTTAACTTACCAATTAGTTCGAATCAAATGCCTTATTCATATTCATCAAAAATCGAAAGTAAAATTAAAAAGCAAAAAATTTATTCAAGCTATAAAAAAACATGAATGTGAATGGATTTGTATTTCCCTAATTTTGTTTCCTAAACAAAATCAAAGCTAACTTAACTGATATTTAACAATAAACACCAACATAAACATAACTCATCTGTATCTTTGTCCAACCAAAAAATACTACCCAATGCAATTAATCTGCATCAAACAGAATGCCATCTGACGGGTTAATCGTGGAAAAACACTTCTTGTGTTATGCATTAAAGCTGTCATTATGTCTTAATTTTCTGAGCTTATGGTGCGCGAACAGAGTTAATGTTAATTAACAACCGTTATTAACTTTTAAGTCCGGCATTTTTGGTTCGAAAAAGAAAAATGTCATAACATTATGCAGACAATTAGCTAAAACAACAAACAAAAATGAAGCGCCACCTTTTGTGATATAGTTAATGAGCGATCTAGAAAAACTGGCGTGGTAAAGACTTTCTAATGTCTTAATTTGTTTAAAAGCCGACACAATATGCATATTAGAAATGGTTTTTGAGGTAGATCATAATTAATAGGATAAGGGGACACCAATAGATAAAATAAGACAGTTTGACAGTTGTTATATGTTAGCAGTTGAAAGGGTTTTCCGGCATAAGTTGTAATCAAACTTGAAAGTAACACATTTTGAAACTTCATAAAAAAGCAAATGCTTGCGTAATATTACTTTTTCCGGAAGGGTGTCGTTTATTCAAAGTTTTTCGGGACTTGCAAGTGTCCCGAAAACACGTGTTGTCGATAGAAAGAAAACTTGGAGATCATTAGAATTCTTTAGCAGTATGACTTTGACAAGATTCAGCAATATCGTGTCAACTAGAAGTTGAAAATCAATTTTCCGACATCGGAGACTAATTTGTTTAGGACTTACTTGCATGGTGCTTCAAATTATACGAGAAAGATCGCTGTTCGTACAGCCACGTGGATATCGGAGAGCGAGTCAAAGTGTAGGAAAGTACCTTGGTAAGAATTTGTATTTCAACAGACATATGAATGCTGCCTTGACCAGAGCTAGGGCAACTTTAATCCTGACCAAGCGGCTGTTTTGCCGCCTTGACAGGGGGTTAAAGGTAATTTGCTTCATGTTCCTTATCAGCACGATGATGGTCTTGCGTAGGGGCGTTACTCACAGGAACATAACACTCATGTTAAATTTTTAGAACTAATGCGCCACTAAAAGGGGACATAAGACCCAAATCAAATTTTCCTCTTATGTCTCACTCAAATGGGACACAAACCCAAGATATTTTATTCCGAGATGGGACGTAAATTCCAGTCTTGAAACCCCTTTTTACCTTTTCGAATATTATGCCAATTTGGCTTGTGTCACATTGAACTAATTTTTCTGTGTGTTCACTTGTCGGGCAGGCACGAATGCCAACAGTTTTCTTGATCAAACCTTATTGTCTGGGTTCTCCTTTGTGTGCTGAAGGGATTTTGAATCCTTCTCTTAGTTATCCGTCTCGCTAACGCTACTGCGTGGCCCGAAGGGGATAATAAGTCGTCAAAGTGGGATTTATATTTGGCGGTACTGTTGCTTAAGAAAACTTTTGCGATTCAATATACCCTAACTCACTTAGGTGAGACACAAGTCCGAAATTTCATTTGGGTTTTGTGTCTCACTTAAATGGGCCATAAGTTGCAAAAACAAAAATTTGGAATTATCGCTCTGGGAGTTATGTCGATGGATACTGATGACTTATGGATAACCCGCGTGATTCAACTTTCCACATTTCAAATGGAAAAGAATCGGGTGCATGAGAGGCAGTATTTAAGAGAGATCCGTGGAAAACACAGAACTTTAAAGCCGGAGTATGCACGATATTATTCCAACTATATTTACCAATTTTAATACAATATCTATTGTTTTTCGTTAAGACTGTTCGGGGCTAAAATTGCAAGAATACCTTAATATTTAGGGTCTAAGTATCTTTGAAAAGAATATAATCACAGTCTGTTTGCAAGCAGCCTCATCTCGTATCAGGAATTACTATATATTTATTTACAGTCGAGGTTTAAAGCTGGACTTTTGATATTTTTTTAAGTATATATCCGGGAAATTTTAATGCACCAAAAACACGAAAAATTAATTCATTTCAAATTAAAAAAAATTTAGCCCTAGAAACATGAACACTAATTTTTATAAAACCCTACTCTCAGCAACCAAAAATAGTATACATTATTTTGGAAACATGATTTATTTTGAGCTATCAACTCACGGGCTTTCTAAGATATCAAAGGTTTCGTTTTGGGCTATAGACCTGTTTTGTATAATCTTATATCGCGCAATTCCTTCGGTATCTTTTATAAAATGACTAATCACATTGACAAGTCACAGAATCGAACAACACGCTGCATATTCGCCGACTGGGTTCTGGAGCAGTTAATGGAAACCGATACCGATTTAAGCATAAAAAGATCATCTACAGAGGGGAGATCCATTTTCTGATGAACGAAAAAAAATTGGAGAATTTGGAATAATGGCAATTCACACGAGTCTCCTAAGTGACAATGCATCTACAGAAGTCAATATTAAGTGTGGATTTTTGCTCAGCCAAGCGGCATATTGGTCCATACTTCTTCGAAAACGACGATCGTATTACCATCACCGAGCGATGAATGTGAACGACATCTGGTTCCAACAGAACGTTCTTTGAAGCCACACAGCTGATGCCATAATGAACATTCTGCAATAGTGATATAAGAGAATGTTAAGCTTACATAGAGGCGTTCGAGATCGCCATATTTGATGGCCAGCATTCTCAATAGTAAGAAGAAGATCACTCAGCTTGATCACGGTGCGGTGGTTTGAAAGGGGTCGTTACATCCCATAGTTTTAGTTAGGTTTGGTTTAATTTTATTTATTAAAAATTATGTATATGTAGGGAAAATGCTATGAACTGAGAAGCCAAGTGATTGTGATGAATGGGTTTCTTGAAGCATAAACCATAGTAATATTCTAAGTACAGCGTCATTTTAAAGATTTATAGAGTGGATAGCACTTCGAAACTACTGCAGGATGTCGTCTATGTAGTTTATTTAAGTGTGTGATTGATGCATTTCTCCAAGCACGTATCTATAAGTATAATTTCGACTCAACCAAGGCAGAGTAAGCTTACTTTTTAACTGAATGTGTAGAGTAGTTTACCCGATAGAATGAAGTAAAAAATGTTCCCTTTTAGGATATATTTATCCCAATTAAGTGGTTTTCGATAGTAGCTCCCAAAGTACTTATAACTTTAAACCACTTTGGTCATCTGACCCAGAAGCGAACTCGGACAAAAAGTGTTTTGAAAACCGTGTCTTTGATTTTAAGGCATTTAAAACGTATCCTTAAAACTTAATCCGGAAAATTGCTGCACTGCCTTACCGAATTCACAGCTTAACTACAATAGCAATATCATCTTCGAATACGAACGGAACACTGTTCCGTATAAGTTCGTTAGTAAAAGAGATGAACAAAATTGGTCCCAGCTTCGAACCTTGTGGTACTCCCAGCAGAACGGTTTTATCATCGCTGTATGTATGTATGTTTGATTCATACGCGAAATTATATGTCTTTCATGTAATTTTGAAACCAGTTAGTCAATCCCTATTAAATCCCTACTTAGACCTCCAAAGAGCTGTTCGTGGTTAGGAGTGTGAAAGGCTTTACTGAAATTTATAAGCATGATAAGAACTTGATGGTTTTTTTTAAGGCTTTCATTGCGAAATTGATTGCGAAGGGCATTCAAAAGATTTGCCAAGTCATTTAACACCTGTAAGACATGCATATTCGGAAAATCAAGGTATTGAAGAAGTCTCGAGTCAACTTATTGCAAGTTATGGAGTTGCATTGAAACGGAGGTGTACAAAAGGATATTGACCCCGAAGACAATATCGTCGAGATAACCAAATGTTATTAAGCAGTCATGCCAGCAGCATGACACCGTTTTACTTTTTATGTTATTTGGCGAAATGACTATAAAAATTATGTGGTTCGTTCTTGTTGATTCTCATGTTTTGCTATTAAGCAAAGTTGAAATGTTTATTTTCAAAGAAAATCAAGTAAAGTGAAGTGATATATGTAATTTGATTTGAAAGCAGCAGAATTTTGGTGGGGGCAATACCCCCATTTATTAGGTTTAATACAAGCTAATTCTTAATCTAACTTAAATATAGCTCTTAAATCTAGGGTTCGGAATTGGAAGGATGATTGAGAAGGAGTTTCAGGCAGGATGAACTGAGGTTAAAGTCGAAGCAGTTAACGTTACAATTAATCCTCCGAAGCATGCGAGTAAGAGGTACGGTGGGTAGGCAGATAGAAGAGACGAGGATTTACTATATTACGGGAATTAGTGTTGAAAGAGATCGAATTGTAGAGAGTTGTGCAGTCAACAGACCCTGAATGTAATCGATGAATGAAGAGAATGTCGCTTATTTCTCTTCGTTCTTCCAGCGTATTCAAGTTGAATAACAGAAGTCGGTCTTGATACGGGGGTAAAATAAGAGGGTTATTCCAAGACAGACCACGAAGTGCGAAACGTAGGAAACGACGTTGAATGCTCTCAATTCTGGATATATGAGTTGGTTGATAAGGGGACCATACTTGACAGGCGTATGCAAGAAGCGGGCGATCAAAGGTTATGTATAAAGAACGGATCACGTAGGGGTCAGATAATTCTTTGGACCAACGTTTCACAAAGCCTAGTGTAGAGTTTGTTTTGAGTATAATCTCGTCAATATGTTTGAGAAAGGTGAGTTCTCTGTCACATAAAACACCAAGGTCTCGAATTGACTCAGCGGTGGATATGGGCTGATAATGTAAAAGGTATCAACGGGGAGTAGAGCGGATGCGTTTTCATGAAAAAGTTATTGATTGACATTTTGAAAAATTTAGTATTTAGTTCTAAGCAATTTTTCAGGCACCAGACAGAGAAATTGTTGAGATCAAGTTGTAGGAGAGTGGCATCATGTGTGGAAGAAATGGTCTTGAAGAACTTTGTATCGTCGGCGTAAAGTGAGATATGACAATGTTTAATGACCATTTCAATATCGTTAATAGTAAGAATAAAGAGGAGAGGTCCTAAGAGGCTGCCTTGTGGAACCCCGGAGGTAGCTAAGAAAATCATCAGAGAAGGAAGATTTGAATCGAACTTTGTAGTAACGGGTGTTTAGGTAAGAAGAAATCCATCTTAAGAAGTTTGAATAGAATAAGCTTATGTGAGATTTTGTCAAAGGCCTTACTGAAATCGGTTGAGACAACATCGACTTTCTTTATGTTTTCAAAGGCTGAGAGGCTAAAGGATACGCATTCAACAAGGTTAGTCGTTGTGGACCTACCCTTTACAAAGCCGTGTTGTCTAGGGGAAATGAGAGACTTACAACGAAAACTTAAAATATCATACAAAATGCTTTCAAAGATTTTGTGAATATGTGAAAGTTTAGCGATTGGACGATAGTTTGCAATTTCACACTTTGGACCCTTTTTATGTATTGGGGATAAAGATAAACCGAAGATTTTTGAAAGGGGAAGAGAGTAATGAAGACCATTTTTTAGAAATATGGCGGGAATACCATCTGGGCCGGGAATATACTCATCATTGAGTTAGAAATATGCTAAGATACGAGCTGATGTACGGCTTGTATGGGTAACATTTCACATTAAAACAGTATTGAAAATGTATTAAAAAAATAATTCAAATTTAATATAAATCAGAAATGAATTCTATATTTTTATTTAGGATTTTGTTATTCTGAGTTTTGGCGTAGGAGATCTTTGCCTAATTAAAATTTAGTGACATCTGCTATCAATCCAAAAATATTTTGAATATCAAATAAGAACCTATTATCAATTTTTAGGTTCGCTGTTTTATATCTACGTTAAATTTGTATTTAATTACTCTGAACAGATGACAAAAAGCATAAAACAAGATTGATTTGCCTAATCTCGGTGGTGCTTATGTTATGTCGGACTTGTTAATTAAAACTATCACAATTGGAGCCTTTGCGGTTCCTTTTTCTTGCATCTTAACTTTAATTACCTCAAGAGTAAATATCGAAACTGATACACGAAGGGAAGATGTATGTGCACATATAATAAATGAAGGAACTGCAATTAGACATTTTAAAAGTCATCTTGAGCTTGAAGTACCTACTTTCTCTTTTTATTTGAAACCAAACACTCTACTTAAACTGCTTCCTGATTTGAAGTATTTAACTTTGACAGTCACGTTGTCGATTTAAAAGGGAATTGTATCTGTTCACTTACAAAAAATAAGTAAATAAAAAAACCTTACTGGCTTGTATTCTCCGATATATTGTATGTAGGTATACAATCTTAAAAGACTTGATTGACATAGTTCAAAAGTTGTGCTGGAAGAATTAAAACCTTTTTAAAACAACCAACTCAGTTTTCAGATACAGTTACTCTGGTCAATGTCCATTGCATGTCCAAAATGTCATTGACTTGATAAATCCAAATCAATTTTCTATCTAATTTTCCTAAAAATGACATCTTGTCAAGTTTGTCGTGTTCAAAAGCCTCAATTTAAACATAAACAATTGCTTAAGCCCTGAAAAAAACCTAATCTTTGATCAATACCTCTAGAGAGAGATGCAGAAATAGGTACATAACGAAAACAAAAAGTAGGTAAACACAATCAGTGCAGAGGAAGAAAAAGAGACTTTCCATGTTTCGTCGGTGCCAATGTTTGTCTCGTCGCGTTGTCGTCACTAAAACTGGAAGAAAATCAACAATAATAATCAAACAATGAATCAAGCCAATAGATACCTACTACTTCTTTCAGATACTTTAACTCATTACTGTTATTATTTGTTCAATTGTAAATTCAGGGCTGGATTTAAGCTTAATGTCTGCGTTTTTGGATTATTGCTTAACATGTGCCACAATTCATCAAAATCGATTCAGTCTTTCACAAGAAAGTCAGACTTAAAAAATGGTGTGATGTTTAGCCGAATTTGAAAAGTTTGACTTCTTAGAAAATAGTCGATGCTTAACATTTTTAGAGCTCCAAAAATAAAAATTCCTTTGGAGACTTACAAAATCTCTCCACTTATTTAGGCGGCTGTTATACATTTTTACTTCAACGTTGTTTTTCAAGTTTAATTGAAGTCACGAAAATAAAACAAGGCGCCCTCGATGACCAACTTATACGATTCACTCTTAAATCGACCCCGCTTTCATCTACTTTATGTATCCATATCGCCGAAATTGTATCTTCACCATAGTATCTTCATAGTCGTGTCGACTCGGTGTCTCATCGTTGTCTAGGTCTTCCGATGAAAAACCTTTCATTTCACTTTCGATTGAAAGGTACGTGGACTTTAGTTCGAAAAGTGAAATAAGTGGCAAAGTCTGGCTGGAGAGAAAGAAAACAAAAAGACAACCTTATTTTGTAGAAAGGGCATTTGCTTCCAATATTAAAAATAATAATAATTGTGGGTGCAATATGAAACCAATTTACTTAACAACTTTCCTCCACATCCAATCCAAAGACCATATTGCTCCAGATAAACCGCATAACCAAACAATAGACGACGACGGACGCGAGACTGTTGTGCCACGGACTTTATAGACGAACTATAGGCCACCACCTGGTGGTATCTCTTCATGAATTTTCATGTGGATAAGAAAAATTTTGTCCATTTATGGGGAAAAGCAAAACAAACACAATATACCTAACCAATTGATTTTACGATCTTCGTTCGATGCAGACCATAAAGTCTGATTGTGCTCGAACTCGCCAAATCATCCACGAAGATATAAGCTTCCGTAATTTATTTTAACGGATTTACTTCATAAGTTTTTCTATTATTGGAAGTTTTTTTTTTTATATCTACTCGTATATGGAATTTTTTTAGTGCCTGTTACAACATATGTTAACTAAGCTTGTTACACAATTCAATTGCTACCACAGATGATGACTATTAAGATGCCTACTTTAAGTATTATGACTTTAAAGATCTTAAATAAGCTAAAGCCGTCGGTCGTTTGACGGCTGATTGTGGAAATTAAGAGGAAGTTGGTGCGTAATTAAGAGGTTAACACACCCTTTAGGTCGTAAAAATAGGTTTTTGAGTAGGCAATTAAAACCGTCAACATTCATATCTATGTTAAACGACTTAACATAAAAGACATAATCAAAGAAGAAAACAGTTTCTAGTTGATATCAAATCTCATAACGGTTAAGTTAGTGCTTTTGGTTTTTCAAAAACTTATAATCTTTGTTTTCTTAATTCGGACAATAAACTTTGAAATGAATAAAGTGTGATTTTTACTCTTTCCTTCAAAATGATCTATTCAGTTTTAATAGTATAAGTTAACTTTTTAAATTAACACATTTCATCAAAATCATATATATGTTGTGATGTGCTTTTTGGTTTCCAGCCGAGGTTTTGCTCGCCGGTCTTGCCAGGGTCTTTCTGAAGAAAACACGAAACTCCAGGTTTAAAGGTCTTCAAACCTTATTACAAAATCTTTATTGGAAATAACTCTTAAATCTATAACACACAATATACTACTGCTAATATTTCACTTATTCCGGGTAGTTAAATAATCCACGTGATTCTTGGTGCTTCGTATCGGTCGTACTAGTTGCGGCTGCTTCGAATCTGGTACTTAGTTACGGGTATTTCATTTCTGGTACTTCGGCTTCAAACTGGTCCTCTTATTCGGCTTAT
This sequence comes from Chrysotoxum bicinctum, assembly GCA_911387755.1. Classification (NCBI taxonomy): domain Eukaryota; kingdom Metazoa; phylum Arthropoda; class Insecta; order Diptera; family Syrphidae; genus Chrysotoxum; species Chrysotoxum bicinctum. The sequence continues at coordinate 210,418,728 of OU426989.1, read as the reverse complement.
GATGTGATTCAACGGTGTTCCACCCCTGGTTGTACTGATCGGCAGGTACTATACGCCCCTGGTGGCACTAAAACAGCAGGCTTAGACGCTCTGGTTGATCAGCAGGTACTATACGCCCCTGGTGGCACTAAACAGCAGGCTTAAACGCTCTGGTTGATCAGCAGGTACTATACGCCCCTGGTGGCACTAAACAGCAGGCTTAATAGCTCTGGTTGATCAGCAGGTACTATACGCCCCTGGTGGCACTAAACAGCAGGCTTAAACGCTCTGGTTGATCAGCAGGTACTATACGCCCCTGGTGGCACTAAACAGCAGGCTAAGACGCTCTGGTTGATCAGCAGGTACTATACGCCCCTGGTGGCACTAAAACAGCAGGCTTAGACGCTCTGGTTGATCAGCAGGTACTATACGCCCCTGGTGGCACTAAACAGCAGGCTTAAACGCTCTGGTTGATCAGCAGGTACTATACGCCCCTGGTGGCACTAAAACAGCAGGCTTAAACGCTCTGGTTGATCAGCAGGTACTATACGCCCCTGGTGGCACTAAAACAGCAGGCTTAAACGCTCTGGTTGATCAGCAGGTACTATACGCCCCTGGTGGCACTAAAACAGCAGGCTTAAACGCTCTGGTTGATCAGCAGGTACCGAAGCCCCTGGTGGCACTAAAACAGCAGGCTTAGACGCTCTGGTTGATCAGCAGGTACTATACGCCCCTGGTGGCACTAAACAGCAGGCTTAAACGCTCTGGTTGATCAGCAGGTACTATACGCCCCTGGTGGCACTAAAACAGCAGGCTTAGACGCTCTGGTTGATCGGCAGGTACTATACGCCCCTGGTGGCACTAAAACAGCAGGCTTAGACGCTCTGGTTGATCAGCAGGTACTATACGCCCCTGGTGGCACTAAAACAGCAGGCTTAAACGCTCTGGTTGATCAGCAGGTACTATACGCCCCTGGTGGCACTAAAACAGCAGGCTTAAACGCTCTGGTTGATCAGCAGGTACTATACGCCCCTGGTGGCACTAAAACAGCAGGCTTAAACGCTCTGGTTGATCAGCAGGTACCGAAGCCCCTGGTGGCAATTAGGACATTAAACTTCGAGTCAAGACCCCTTACCACTGGTGGGGGGAAGCCTCAACAAGAAATAGCTGGACGATCTCACCTACCTAACTTGTCTTCCTACGAAACCCCTTACCACTGGTGGGGGGAAGTTCCGCACAAAGCAAGGAAAACTAAATGACCAACTCGTCTATACTAATCGTCTACGACTGGTTTTCAAAAGATTTATTCAATCAATCTACTGTGCCGCCTGACTGTGTGTATGAGTGGAGAGGTGCTTTTCGTTCACCCAAGTAGGTCCTCTTGATGGTTTTTCAGTATAAACTGAATGTGAACTATATAAGTGGCGAACGAAAAATATCCATGTAGTTGATTTTGCTGTGACGTCATATGCTCATGGTGCTTGTGAATTGAATTTGAGTGAAGTAAAATTCTTGGTATCACTGCAGGAGTCGTATAGAGTGGCGTAGCATGGAACGCTTCGTTACATACCCCTCCTCCTTCGGAGACGAGAACCCTCTCGTCTTAAAATTCGCTCCAACTGAAAAACAAAATTAAACTAATTCTTTTCTTATATTTAAACTTACCAATCATAAAAAAATTTAAATCACTTCATAAAAAAAAATTAAAATTGTCGGAAACTTAAATCAACTTTAAAACTAGAACTTCAACCTTTATACATTATTAACTTAAAAAAAAATTAATTTAAAAAAAAATGTGTCTGGTCAATTTATGGCGAAAAGGTTACTCTCTTCTTGACGCCATTTTTACGGTGGGTCAGAATGGCTACTCCTGGCTTAATGATTCTGACGTCTACTCGTCCGTAGCGCCCTACAAGCGTAAAACGTTGGCGTCTATACCGGGTATTGTACGTCGGATGTTTCTTGATGGAGATTCCCATGAAAGGATCATCTTTCGGGCGTGGTTTGCTTACTCGTTGCTCGGTCTTACTAGTTGGGAACTTAAGATTCCGTACGGTCAAAGATCTGGTCATAGCGGTTGCCAGAGCGTCGGCGGCGGCGGATGTTGACGGCATTGAACTATAAATGTAATCGTTGGCAACGTGTCTGGCGGTGGGTATCATGTTGCTGGAAGCTGGTGCGAAGGGGATCGATAAAGCGGCGGTCGATACCTTGGCAGCAAAGGCGGCGGCGGTATTTGGTGTAGTGGCTTTCGGTAAGGTAGTCGTATCGGTAGATGCGGCGGACAGAATGGAACAAAGAGGCCTTCTGGTACTAGCGATTTTCCTGGTGGCCGCAGCGATGGGCATTTGTATCTTGGGTGGTTCGTATGAACGTTTGGTTGGGGCAGCGTTATCTGGCTTATGATTAAAGCGCCTTATTCCAACCTTTTTGGGTTTGGTAACAGCAGCAGCAGTTGACAGCTCAGTTGCAGAATGGTCCTGGGGCGATTTTGTTGGCCTATTGCGTGGCCCAACTGTTCTCCCTTGGCTAGACTTCACTCCAGGTCGCATTTTTGCTGGTCGCGTGAGTTGCCTGTTCCATGGCTGGTCGGTATTTTTGCTAATGGACTGCTCCATTTGAGTTGTTGATTGCTCGGCGGTTATTAACTTACTGGTGGCTAGCTTGCCTCTGTCGTTTTTTTTATTTTCCTGTACGGCTAATCCTTTAAAATTCTTTAAGTTTGATCGAACTTTACTGCTTCTCATTAATCTTTTCGGTACTATAATACTCGTAGAGTCATATCGGGTGACTTCGCAAGGGTCATCATAGCGACGTGATAATTTTGTACTGGGCGGACGGTCGAGCTTTTGGAGTTCGATATCAAGCATACCGCCGAGGAATTCTTCTTGTTTCCGTTTTCCTCTTACTAGACAAAGTTGGTTCCGGCATTGTTCTTGAACGTCACTTATCATAGGAATTTCTTTACCACGTAGAGTCATCTTGAAATTCGCACTTGAAAGCAGGTCTACACCAATAACCATATCCTCGGTGAGTTGACTCATGTAAGTTAGTTCACCCTGAAATGGCTCCTCATTGATGTACAAAATCAAATTATAGTGTTCTCGGCTAGCTACAGATTCTCCATTTGCTAGCTGCGTGAACTGTCTCCGATATTGGATTGGTACTTTGTTTTTATGTAAAATTCGGCGGGTCTTTGCATTAATGAAAGACTTGGTAGCTCCGGTATCCAATAATGCCATAACAATATGATCATAAATTCTTACTGGTATGAAACATCTGGGATCTTTCCTTGGCTTCAACACCTCTGGCGGTGGCTGTTGCTTAAAAGATCGTACTTCGGCTTCCTGGTCCTGGTTTGGTTTTTCTAGTAGCGGCTCAACATAACCGCTTCTTAAATCTTCTGGTTCTTTTATAGCTGGTCTGGTGTGTCTGGACTTTCTTTTCTTTTCTTGGCGTATCGGTAGTTCACTTAGCGAGTTCAGTATAGATGCTTGATGTGGGTGACAGGTACAATCAGCGGTCAGGCGGCCATCTTCACCGCAGAAGGAACAAAACAGCCGGAAAGGACGACGGCAGTTACTCTTCGTATGCCCACGCTGCTTGCAGTTCCAGCAGTGGGTTGCTCTGTCATACTGAACGGTGGGTACGGGGGGTCGGTCAAAATTACTTCGGTTAAATGATACTCTCGGCGGCGGCGGTGTGGGAAGGTTATTATTAAACGTCCGCTGGTTTGTTGTGGATATTGCGTTTACACCTGGGTTCGGTCGTGATGCGGGTTGGCGTTGATTTCGGTCTTGGCCCTGTATGTACTCGTACTCTTCGGCTAACTTCATTAGCTCGTCTAAATTCTGGAAGTCTCGTCTTTTGATGTACAAGTGGTATTCTGGACGAAGGCTATCATATATTCGGTCGACACTTTCCGAAAGACTCATACGGGGGTGCTGGTGTATACGGTATTGAGTTGCCTGTATAAACTCTTTGGCTTTCTCTCGGGTACCTTGCTTTCTACGCATGATCTCGTCCTCTAATTTATAAACGAAACGGACTGGTAGGTAATGCTCCAAGAAACATGTGCGAAAGTCTCGCCATGTTCTGAGTCTATCTCGATTTATCCTGAACCACTCTAATGCCGTTCCTCTTAGAATTTCAGGAAGAGCTTTTATCAGGTCGTCTGGGCGGATATCGTAGCACTCGGTCAGTTCCTCAACCCTCTCCATGAATGCTAACGCGTTTCCTGAAGAATCAAATTTCAACCCCCACTTCCTTACTGTATTCATGACCTCGGCATCGTGACTGGGAGTGAGTCTGGCTACGGGTACACTCGAAGTTTGAATTACAGGCTGTCGACTGTGGACGGTAATAGCATCAGGGCTAGCGGTGGGGTGTGGCTCGAGCGGCTTAGAGTATATTTGGCTAGGGCCGGCCATGTTCGGAGCAGGACGAGGTGGAACTTGGAAAAAGATCTCCGTGTAGTTAGGAGATTTCGGTATGTCAATATCCTCGGTCTTTTTCGAACTATATGTTGCTGGAACTGTGTTGTCCTCTTCTTTGTATTCTCGGTCGGTAGTGGTTTTTACGATTTCCTCGCATAAGTTTTGGGTGGACTTCCTCTGTCTGGCTTCTTTAATATAAGCGCTGAAGCGGGCTCTTAACGCGGTGATTGAACCATCTGTTTCTATTCCTAGCTGGCTCATTCGCTCCATTAACTCTTGTTTCCTTAAGAGATATATAGCTCCTAGGCTAGCGAAACAATCGAATTCTTCTTCGCTATCAGACATGTTGAACTGGTTCTTATCGGGCGGCGGCGGCGGTTGTGTGTTATAGTTTGAGTTTTTCAGATCTTGTTTCTTACGGGGTTGGACCTTATAGGTCCCTGCTCGGGCGCCAATTTGTGATGTGCTTTTTGGTTTCCAGCCGAGGTTTTGCTCGCCGGTCTTGCCAGGGTCTTTCTGAAGAAAACACGAAACTCCAGGTTTAAAGGTCTTCAAACCTTATTACAAAATCTTTATTGGAAATAACTCTTAAATCTATAACACACAATATACTACTGCTAATATTTCACTTATTCCGGGTAGTTAAATAATCCACGTGATTCTTGGTGCTTCGTATCGGTCGTACTAGTTGCGGCTGCTTCGAATCTGGTACTTAGTTACGGGTATTTCATTTCTGGTACTTCGGCTTCAAACTGGTCCTCTTATTCGGCTTATGATGTGATTCAACGGTGTTCCACCCCTGGTTGTACTGATCGGCAGGTACTATACGCCCCTGGTGGCACTAAAACAGCAGGCTTAGACGCTCTGGTTGATCAGCAGGTACTATACGCCCCTGGTGGCACTAAACAGCAGGCTTAAACGCTCTGGTTGATCAGCAGGTACTATACGCCCCTGGTGGCACTAAACAGCAGGCTTAAACGCTCTGGTTGATCAGCAGGTACTATACGCCCCTGGTGGCACTAAACAGCAGGCTTAAACGCTCTGGTTGATCAGCAGGTACTATACGCCCCTGGTGGCACTAAACAGCAGGCTTAGACGCTCTGGTTGATCAGCAGGTACTATACGCCCCTGGTGGCACTAAAACAGCAGGCTTAGACGCTCTGGTTGATCAGCAGGTACTATACGCCCCTGGTGGCACTAAACAGCAGGCTTAAACGCTCTGGTTGATCAGCAGGTACTATACGCCCCTGGTGGCACTAAAACAGCAGGCTTAAACGCTCTGGTTGATCAGCAGGTACTATACGCCCCTGGTGGCACTAAAACAGCAGGCTTAAACGCTCTGGTTGATCAGCAGGTACTATACGCCCCTGGTGGCACTAAAACAGCAGGCTTAAACGCTCTGGTTGATCAGCAGGTACTATACGCCCCTGGTGGCACTAAACAGCAGGCTTAGACGCTCTGGTTGATCAGCAGGTACTATACGCCCCTGGTGGCACTAAAACAGCAGGCTTAAACGCTCTGGTTGATCAGCAGGTACTATACGCCCCTGGTGGCACTAAACAGCAGGCTTAAACGCTCTGGTTGATCAGCAGGTACTATACGCCCCTGGTGGCACTAAAACAGCAGGCTTAAACGCTCTGGTTGATCAGCAGGTACTATACGCCCCTGGTGGCACTAAAACAGCAGGCTTAGACGCTCTGGTTGATCAGCAGGTACTATACGCCCCTGGTGGCACTAAAACAGCAGGCTTAAACGCTCTGGTTGATCAGCAGGTACTATACGCCCCTGGTGGCACTAAAACAGCAGGCTTAAACGCTCTGGTTGATCAGCAGGTACTATACGCCCCTGGTGGCACTAAACAGCAGGCTTAGACGCTCTGGTTGATCAGCAGGTACTATACGCCCCTGGTGGCACTAAAACAGCAGGCTTAGACGCTCTGGTTGATCGGCAGGTACTATACGCCCCTGGTGGCACTAAAACAGCAGGCTTAGACGCTCTGGTTGATCAGCAGGTACTATACGCCCCTGGTGGCACTAAAACAGCAGGCTTAAACGCTCTGGTTGATCAGCAGGTACTATACGCCCCTGGTGGCACTAAAACAGCAGGCTTAAACGCTCTGGTTGATCAGCAGGTACTATACGCCCCTGGTGGCACTAAAACAGCAGGCTTAAACGCTCTGGTTGATCAGCAGGTACCGAAGCCCCTGGTGGCAATTAGGACATTAAACTTCGAGTCAAGACCCCTTACCACTGGTGGGGGGAAGCCTCAACAAGAAATAGCTGGACGATCTCACCTACCTAACTTGTCTTCCTACGAAACCCCTTACCACTGGTGGGGGGAAGTTCCGCACAAAGCAAGGAAAACTAAATGACCAACTCGTCTATACTAATCGTCTACGACTGGTTTTCAAAAGATTTATTCAATCAATCTACTGTGCCGCCTGACTGTGTGTATGAGTGGAGAGGTGCTTTTCGTTCACCCAAGTAGGTCCTCTTGATGGTTTTTCAGTATAAACTGAATGTGAACTATATAAGTGGCGAACGAAAAATATCCATGTAGTTGATTTTGCTGTGACGTCATATGCTCATGGTGCTTGTGAATTGAATTTGAGTGAAGTAAAATTCTTGGTATCACTGCAGGAGTCGTATAGAGTGGCGTAGCATGGAACGCTTCGTTACAATGTATGAGTTGTATTTATAGGAAGGTATGTTCCGGGCAAATTCTTCAGTAACTATTAAAAACCTTTAAACCTTCACAATCATTTTGTGTTTTTCATTTTTTTAAGAAACGTTTGTCTAATCATAAATCATCATAAATTGCTGCCTATTATTAAATGTAAACTTATTGAAAATATTGGAATTGAAGTACTCTTTGAAAATGGACGGTCAATTAAAATTTTTTCAATTTATTTTCCGGGTGGTTCTTCTTCGCAAGTCAAAAGGCTTGATTTTAAAAATGATTTGTGTAAATTAATAACGACTAATGATATTTCTCTCATCGGTGGAGATTTCAACTGTAGACACAGAAATTGGGGTTGTACTAGAGCAAATGCTTGGGGCAATATTATGGCGGATTTGAATTCAAGACATCCATTTAACATTTTATACCCCCTCAACCCACCTGTATTCCCTCCAATAATCGAACTAACCCCTCCACATTGGATTTATTCCTTACTAATATGCCCGAACTTTTTACCCAACCCAATGTTGAAAATGATTTGAGTTCAAATCACTTGCCAGTTTTGATAGAAATTAATTCTACCCCTGTAGAGACTTGTAACATTGTCTATGATTTTAAAAATATAAATTGGAACAGATTTAAAAGTCATGTGCAACAAAAACTAAGTGATATACCGATCATTAGTTCCAATCATATAAATTCTGCACAAATTGATGAATCTGTGAATGCATTTACAAATTCTGTACTTGAAAGCATTGAGCAATCTGTCCCGAAAAAAATTCAACGTCGAGATAATGGCAATGCACTTCCACCTCAAATAGTAGAAACTATAAAGATTAGAAATAGATATAGAACTTTATGGATTAGGTCAAGAGATCAATATTACTACTCTGAAATGAAACTTTTGAATGGAATTATTAAAGCACTGCTTGCTGATTTTAGAAATAAATCATGGAACCATAAGCTTCAGGGCTTAGATAAAGGAAGTAAACCCTTTTGGAATATAATTAGTTGTTAAGAAAAAAAAAGTCTACATTCCAGCGTTCAAGATAGGTGATACAATATTGCTTTCTAACGAGGAAAAAGCCAGTGCTTTATCAACGGAATTCTGTGCCAACCATTTAGTTGCAAATAATTTAACTGTTAACAGATATATTGAAAACACTGTTTCTCAATCAATACAATCGCTAAATTCAAGTACAATCGACGTTACAGATAATATTGTATCTTCTGAAGACTTAAGAGAAATTTTAAGAAGCCTCAAAAATACCAAATCACCTGGATTTGATGGTTTAAAAAATGTATTTTTAAAAAATCTCCCAAAAAAAGGTGTAAAATATTTGACTACACTTTTCAATGCATGTTTCAAAATAGGATACTTTCCGAATGCGTGGAAAATGGCTAAAGTAATTCCAATCGCTAAGCCGGGCAAAAATGCTTGTCTGCCTACTAGTTCCAGACCAATTAGTTTATTAAGCTCTTTAAGTAAGTGTTTAGAAAAATTGATAAAAATCAAGCTATTACAACATGTCGATCAGAATGAAATTCTGCCACAAGAACAGTTTGGTTTTAGAAGACATCATAGTACTGTACACCAGGTTCATAGGATTGTAAATGATATTAAAAATAATCTTATTAGTGGTAAAAGTACGGGAATGGTCTTTCTTGATGTCGAAAAAGCGTTTGACTCAGTGTGGCATGAAGGGCTGATTCACAAACTTCTTGTATTAAATTTCCCAGTTTACTTAGTAAAAATGATTTCGTCCTTCCTTACTGATCGCTTTTTCAAAGTTTCTGTCAATAATTGGTATTCAGATCAAATTGATGTTCTTGCAGGTGTACCCCAAGGATCCGTGCTTGGACCGTTACTTTATATTATATACACGCATGATTTTCCAAAACCCCATTACTGTAAAACCGCAATTTTCGCGGATGATACTTGCATTTATTCGACAGATTCAATTGTTTTCTCAATTGAAAACAATCTGCAGTCTGCTTTGAATTTAGTTCAATCATATTGCGATGATTGGAAAATAAAGTTGAATGCTTCCAAGACGCAGGCTCTCTTTTTCACTAGAAAAAGAAAAGCCTGTTATCTGCCAAGCAATAGGCTTCAGTTGAATGGGGTTCAAACTGAATGGAAATCGAGTGCCAAGTACCTTGGTGTACACCTGGACAAAACCTTGACCTTTAGTTTGCATATTCAACAAACACTTAACAAACTTAATGTGGCAATAAAAACTCTTTATCCATTTATAAATCGTAGGTCCAAATTGAGTGTTGAAAACAAATTATTATTATACATATTATTATGTCAATCTAAGGTTGAAAGATCAGACCTAAAAGTTCAGTGCGGGGATTGTGGTAATTATTTTCATGCAATTTGTGTGAAAATTACCGCCATCGATCTTGATTATATAAAAAAAAGCAAGTCTGTTTGGAGGTGCCAACGGTGTTCTAACCAACGAAGAGCGTCTTTCTCAAGTTCATCGAACACCATAACTAAATCAAACTTGCAACCGCCACTGTCATCATCTTCGCCACCGTCTCCATCACCACCGTCTGCTGCCAACCTACTACCTACACTACCTATTGATTTGCCTTCAACACCATCCAACCCACCATCCGATTTTGTTTCACTAACCACTAAACAAATTGATGGGACCAAGATAACATTAGAGATGATTTATGCAAAAGTTGTTTCAATTGAAGAAAATCAGAAAAACCAAATCAACGCACTTATAGCCAAAAATGAAGATTGCGAAAAAAGAATCAATTCTCTTGAAACAAAGATCAATAACCTGGAACAACAGCTACTCATAAACAGTATAGAGATATTCAACGTTCCCAATATCAAAACTGACATGTCTTATACTGATGCAGCTCTTAAAGTGTTCCGTGAAGGTATGGGCTTGAACGTAAATGAGGGAGACATTGACCAATGCTACTTGAAGAAAATTAAGTTAGCCAAACCAAAAACTAAAGGCAGTACAACCAACAAAAATATTCTGCAAGTGCGACTCGTGTCTCATCTATGTAAAGAGAGAATTATAAAAGCTAAGAAAGAGAAAAGAGATCAACTAACAACGAACCTGCTCAATACTGAAGGAAGAATGGAGAAGATGTATGTTAACGAGTGCTTCACGTATGAAACAAGAAAATTATTTAAAACTGCAACAACAATGAAGACAACGAAGGGGTACAAATATGTATGGACGAGAAATGGGACTGTTTGCATGCGGAAAGAAGAGGGTGACAACTGTGTGAGAATAAATTGTGCTGCTGATTTCCTTAAATTATGAATGTTGTTAATTCTCTCCCACTTTCAATTTCTAATGCATGTGAATACCCAGTCGATCTTATTAGCTCTGTAGAATATTGTTTTTGTTTACATCAAAATATCCGTAGCTTGAGAAAAAACTTTTCAATTTTTGTAGCTCATCTTGATTCGTTGTTGTATTTACCTGTTGTAATAGTCTTGAGTGAAATTTGGATATATGAGAACGAACTAGATTTGTATAATATTCAGGGCTACACTCTTTTTGCAAATTGTAATGAGTCTTATTGTGCTGGAGGTGTTGCCGTTTATGTGAAAAATGAATATATGTGTAATTGCTCTTGCCTTAAATTATCTAGCGCGGATGTATTAAAATTATCGTTGACTTTTGAAAACATTGATTACACTTTATTGTGCATTTATCGGCCTCACGGTTTTACTAAAAGTGTGTTCATTGATGACTTGAGTAACATTCTTAACGCGACCTTAGCTAAAAATTTAATTGTGTTGGGAGATATCAATATTGATATTCTAAATGAATTTAATATTGATACGGAAAGCTACTTGCTTACAATGGCGTCGAATGGTCTCAAGAGTTTGGTAAACGAACCCACCCGTTTGACCAATTCTTCTAAGAGTTGTATTGACCACATATTTTTAAGAACACACAAGAACAACAAAAATATTTTTAGTGCGAAAGTATACGATTTGAAGCTGACAGATCATAGTATGATTGCCCTAAATTACTCTTCTGTTTACAATCATCCTGAAAACATTAAATCCGATAGAATGAAATATTATGTAGATTTTACAAAATTGAAAGAATATTTAACACTGGAATGTTGGGAAATTGTTTATTCCGAAAGCAATCCTTCTATTGCTTTTGACTTATTTTTGAATACTTTTCAAAAACACATCAAATCGAGTACTTTTCAAAGAAATTTATCAGCTAAGAAAAAACATTTAAAACCTTGGATGACTAACAATCTTCTAAATAAAATAAGAAAAAAGAAGAAATTGAGTTTAAAATGCAAGAAACATCCAAATAATATAAGTTTAAAAACTCACTATGAAAATTTTTGTAAATCGGTCAACAAAAAAATCGAAGATACTCGTAACAACTATTATGGTGATATGTTTGCTAGAGCTGAAGGTAATTTACGCGAAGAGTGGCGAGTGGTCGATAACATTTTAGGAAAAGAAAGAAATAGTGTTACAGTTGATAATATTGAAGTTGAGGGAATACTGGAGTCAGATTTAGGCAGGATTTCAAATATTTTTAACGAGTATTTTACTGAAATTTCTGAAAAATTGAAACCAGTTGTCGCACCTTGTATAAATTGCAATTGTTCCTCTTCAGAAATTCTTTTTGATGATGTTCTATGTAATAGCTTTGTATGTGTTGCGATTACACCAATAGAAGTTTTTAATGTTATTTTGTCCCTCAAAAATAAAACTTCTTGCACAAGTGATGGTGTTTCAAGCAATTTATTAAAAAAGGTGGCATGGTATATCGTTGATGTTTTATCTTTCTTATTTAATAAAAGTGTTGAAATGGGTTGTTTTCCTGCACATTTAAAATGTGCTGAAGTTATACCTCTTTTTAAAAAAGGTAATAGGAAAAATATTTCCAATTATAGGCCAATATCACTCCTTTCGACCTTTTCCAAAATTTTTGAAAAGTTACTGAAAGTTCGAATTGTTTCGTTTTTGGATAAGTGTAACTTCTTTTGTAAAAATCAGTTTGGTTTTAGAGCAGGTTTATCTACTGAGGATGCCATCTTAAGGGTTTGTAGTCAGCTCTATGGAAGTTTAAATAACAATAAATCAACTGTTGGACTGTTTATTGATATGACAAAAGCTTTTGATCTGGTAAACCACGATCTCTTGCTAACTAAACTCTTTAATGTTGGTTTTCGTGGTAATTTTTTCACTTTGTTGAATTCTTATTTAAAAAATAGAACCCAAAAGGTTATTATTAATGGGGTATCAAGTCAACCAAGACAATTAAAGAACGGTGTTCCTCAAGGATCTGTACTTGGGCCTTTGTTTTTCTTGATATACATTAACTCTATTTTCAAACTCAAGTTAAATGGTATTTCGACTGCTTTTGCGGACGACATAGTTTTTGCGTACGAATCTGACACTATTTTCCAAAATATTGTGAAGATAAATGAAGATCTTGAATTATTACGTTTGTGGTTTACTTCTCATAAGCTGATTATCAGCGAAAAAACTAAATTGATGTGTTTTAAGGTATCTGGAAATAGTCTATATGATTTAAATTTATGGTTTCACGCTCACGATTGTAAACAGTTTTCTTTACCTGTACATAAGTGCGGAAATAGTAATTTTATAACGAGTTTGAGTTGTAGTAAAAATTGCTTCAAAATAGAATCAGTTCAATACTTTAAGTACTTAGGTGTGGTAATTGATTTTAATTTAAATTGGGAAGATCATATTCAAATGCTTAAAACTTATTTGTTGTTGGTCACCCGTAAAATGTATTTAATAAAACCTTTCTGCTCTCAAAAAGTATTAACAGTTATTTATTATGGTCTTGCTCACTCAAAGTTGCAATATGGTATAACAAGCTGGGGAGGTTCATATACTAATACTCTAAGACCCTTATTAATTGCACAAAAACATTTAATACGAATAATTTCTAATAAAAATCGTTTAGCTGGAAGTTTGCCTTTATTCGAAAAATTGCATATTCTACCAATCAGACATCTATATGTTTTTAAAGTTTTGAGAGAGTTTTTCAAGCAAAGTGGCAATATTCCTAGTAGGAATATACAAATGCACAATCTACGTGTAAACAATATGTACTTAGTTAATGTACCTTTGGCTCATAAAACCCATTTTTCACATTTTTACGCATATACAGCTCCAAATATTTTTAATAAATTGCCCTTATTTATAAGAAATACGCTACATTTTTCATATTTCACAAAACAGGTTAAAGACTGGCTATTCACCTTAAGCTACGAATACATTGAATCATTTGTTTGAATTTTGTTTTTTTTCTTGAATTTTTTTTTCTCTTCATCAACAGCACTTATACATATGTAGTATCAAAAGATTAATTTTATAATTATTGAATTGTTAAGATTATGTTTATATGATTAAATTTTCTATATATGCTTGCTTTTTTCTCTTTTTCTTTTAACTTATATTTAAAAAATTTTATTAAATCAACACTGATTGTCACCCCACATGAGATATGAACTATTATATATACGTAAATCTTGATGTGTCGTTCACCACTAACTTCTAAGTTAATGAATGATGCAAATATTCAACTAAAAATTGTTAAATAGTCTTAAGTTTATGTACAATGAATGAATAAAATTACAATACAAAAAAATACAATACAATACAAAGTTATATTTCAAAGCATAATGCTATATGGTTCTCCAGTCTGGGGAACATGCGCTAAGAGTCATATACGCCGGCTTCAAATTATGCAAAATAAAATCTTAAAAATGATGTTTAATCTTCCCTGGCACTTTTCTACGGAAGAACTCCACGAAGAAGCAAAAATTGAAAAAGTTGCAATTCGAATGGCAAAATTATATGATCGTTATAAGGTATCGTGCGGTTACTCTGAAATAACTTGATATTAAATTTAGCAACTTAAGATGTTGTAACCTTTTGGTTTTTCTTTTCTATTTATTTATTTATTAAAAAAAAAAATCATTTTCTTATGCTGTGATACAAAAAAAAATATATTTATTTGTTTGTTAATTTAGTTACATTTGTATTTATTTATTTGTTTTGTTCAATTATTGTAACTTTTTATTTATTTATTTCTATATTTGTTAACATATTTATTTATTTATTTATTTATCTATCTATTATTTATTTATTTATTATTATTTATTTATTCATATATCATCTATTTATTTACCTATTTATTTATTTATTTATTTATTGATTGATTGATTAATTGATTAATTTATTTATTTATATTTTTTGCTGTTTCATAAATTTATTTATTTATTAATCTTTCTGTTTCTTCTTGTTTAATAATATTTATTTATTTTTTTTTTTAATATTTATTTGTTTATATAAACTACCTACTGATTTAATTTACTAATTTTTTTATTTCGTTGTTCATATATTTATTTATCTATTTAAATGCTTATTTAATCGAGTATGTAAACATCTTTTTTTGTGATCTCACACAGTCCCACTTCTCTCTTCTCTGGAAATATCAAGGAAATATTTATATTTGTTTATTGTATGAAGGTTTTTTCATGTAGCTTTTCCTTCTAAAACAATTTGAATCTGTGATAATATTATTGTATAAATGTCATACGTTTTTCAGTAGTACGGTAGAAAATATACCATTTCTCTGTAAATTGTGCAATCTAGTTATAGAAAAGATACATTTATATAAATTCAGCTACAATAAAGATTTAAAAAAAAAAAAAAAAAAAAGTTTGTCTATGTTCGTCATAATTTCGGACTTTTCTTAAATTTTTAAAAAAATTACAAAACTGAACTTTGAATAAAGACGGAACGAAATTCTTAAAAATTTCAATTATACAAATTTTTTTTATAAAAAATCATTGTTTAATCTTTGTATGTTGGAATGTCAAAGTTAAACCTTGCCTCATTACATTTTTTGAGGACGTGATCTCTTTTTTTTCAAATATTTTACGTTTTCTCGTATGTTTAGACTAAATTCGTGCGACAACAAAATTAAAAGAATGCAAAATAAGAAAGTTAGATCCTGAAAAATTGTTTATTAAACATTAAATCAAATGAAACAAATACTGTAAATGTTATCGACAAATCATAATTCAGTAATTGTATCTCTAAGGCTCATTTGCTGATACAGAACATAAATACTCGTACTTATGTTCCACATAGACTCTTTTTTGACAGTTTACGTAGAGGAAAAAGTAGAACATAAGCGCTTAGGTTGAACATAAATATTTAAGTTTCGTTTCAACAAATGGCTCTAAGTGTGGTAGAAATACTAGAAATCTTAGGCTCGCGAATAAGAGAACAACCTGGAACGAATTCAGGGTAAAATGGAAAGTTTTATAAATCTCAAGACCCCTACGGAAACAATTGAACATAAAGTAGATTTATTTATTGCTGATGTGCATCAGCCTTTAAAAGAAAGTACTCCAAATATTTTGAACTGCAGAGAAACCAAAATAAAATATCCTGTCGAAATAAAGGAGCTGATAATGGAAAGAAAAGAGCTCGAAGCAAATGGCAAACTACGAGATTCCCGGACTATAAGGCAGTAATCAACCTTCTTAAAAATTAACAAATAAAAGAATCAGTGAATTAAATAAAATGCACGACTGGGTCGCACGAACTTGCTCCTATGTAAAAGACTAAGAATTTCAAAAATGAATGTTATTAGAGAAACTGTTCATAAGAATAAATTTTTTTTTTAAATGACTAAAAAATACTTTTTTAGTAGTTTAACGTAAGAATAGGATGCCATATGATTCAAGCAAATATGTATAGATTTATGCAAGAACAAAAATTATAAGTCTTTGTAGTGGTTTCTTAAAAAACAAGGTTTTATATAAGAAAATTTTAAAACATTTAAAAATATAAATATATTTAATATTGTATGAATAAAAATTAAATTTACAAAAAAAAGTATTGATCCGTTTTCGAGATATTGAATTTTCAAAAAACAAAAAAATTGTTTTTTTTTTCAAAATTCAAAAAAATATTTTTCTTAAAGTTTTAAAATGCAATGTTTTTTAAACTTTTTAGAAGCTTCTCTCTACGAAATTTCATTAAAATCTGTTTTAAAAAATCGTTCTATGGTAGGTACAGTCAGTAATATCTTGTTTTCAAATTTTTTTTTATTAAATTACAGATATTAAAAAATAATAGAAAGAAAAAAAATTTAAGCAAAATTCACGGAACCGTTTTCGAGAAAAATACGATTTTGGAAAACCATTTTTTAACATTTGTGTGGAGCGTACCGTTACTTTTAGGTAAAATGAATTTATTTTTCTCATATCTTGTAGATTATTTTTCCAAACTTTTATTTATCAAGTTTTGAAAAAATCGAGCATGGGGTTTTCGAAATATTGTGTTTTTAAAAAACAAATTTGAAAGTTTTTTTAAAAATCCAAAACAAAATTTTTGAATACACAATAATATTCAAACTGCTGGGAAGCTCAAGCATAAAAAAATGATAAAAATCGGTGGTACCATTTTTGGGAAAATCAAAAACAAAAAAAATGGTCCGAAGGGGGGTACCAAAACTACTCATTTTTTTTTAAATTTTGTTCAACCATTACCTAGGTTTAACTAAATTAAACTAAATTTTGAGAAAAAAAAAATATTTATAAAATTTCAAAAAAAAAAATCGTATGGCAGGTACCGTTATTTTTGGGCTTAAAAAAACCAAATAAAAAAACATCCGGGGGTAAAAAATTAAAACCTCTATCTGCCAAGTTTGAAGAAAATCGGCCGAACCGTTTAAAACATCACTTTGGTGGAATTTGACATTTCGTTCGAAATGTCACTCGGAATCCTTCAAATCGTGTTTTTCCAGGCTTTTACAGAAATTATTTTTAATTATCGATAAACATAATAGTTATTTTTCATATAAATTTGAGAACCTGGGTTTTCAGACATATGTGGAACGAGCTCAATTTTGATGTGTAAAAAAGATTTAAAAAACATTCTGTAAACAGTTTTTACAGTAAGTTTCAATCTACAGTCTCGTCGCGGATGCTTGTTAAGCGGAATACACACTTATATCGTGTGGTGTGTGGAGTAGTGTGCTGGGTCCATGGACTGTGCACACTATTGGTGTGTTGGGAATGCTCCTTATTCAACCAAGTTGTTTCCATTTTCGAGAGGACTACCTTCTCTTTTCCATAGACAGAAAAAATAGGGGGTGGCCGTGGCGTGATGGTTGTGTGCTCGCCTGTCAACCTCAGTATCACAGGTTCGATCCCTGCCGTCGTCTATGTCGTCTTTAATTCCATTTAAACCTTCTAAAAATTGTCATTAATGGGTTGCTGGTTTACCCATTACATGTTGTTTAGGCATAACACTAACAACATGTGATTGAGTTAAACTAGTATGCCCAACAAGGATGAAAAACGAATAAAATAATGCGACTTATAAGGGACATAGAAATAAGACACGGCAATTCTCCGCTTTAGTTCAGCCGCCATCCCTGGAGATAAAAAATCTAAGACAACCACCTTCAGTCTCAGAACATCGTGCCACACATCTTTCCTATCCTTCTTTCTCTTCCGTAACTTCACGCCCGCGCTGTGTTAAAACATTTAAAGGGTAATCATATTCCCTTGAGCGTGAGTTGATTATAAAAAAAAGCAACGAGAGCGAAACAGTTAAGCATGGCGGAATAGGAACGTAAAGGAATTCGACACAACACGCCACTTCAGAACACACCACATCTCACAGATCTGGTTCTAAGCACATGAAATACATGAGAGCGATATAAAAACACCACTTTACACGAGAAAGTGGCGGTTCCTGCTTTAGTTTTCCAAGACGAGACCGGAACTTTTGGACTGATATTCTAGCAGACAATAAAAACTTTAAAAATGCCAAATTTAATTTTTTAAATCAATTATTAAATATAAGACATCAAACTCAACTCTAGGGACGTTCAATACGAAGAAAAACAAAATATAAAAAAATGGGCGTGGCAATAGGTAAAAATCCCAAACATGTAACACTTTAAGACTAATACCACTTAATTACTAATTTTCACTTTTCAGGGGGCATTAAATATGAAGAAAACTTCAGTTTTAAAAAAAGTGGGCGTGGAAATGGGCGGAAAAAACAACATTGCTATATCTTAGGGTGGAAAAATTTGAGTTAAAAAGTTTCACCTCCCTTTTTTTTATATTTTAAATAAGCATAGAAAATTTAACCGTAAGAAAAGTCGGCGTGACTGAAGACGTGAAGTTGTGCGAAAAAAAGTTCTGCCTTGGTTTGTATTTTAGAGCGATATATAAAAAAATATTCTGGCCATTGTAATCCTTCTTCTTTACTTTTGGTAATCGCCTATTGTTTGCAGAAAAAAATTATAAACGCTTTTATATTTTGTGGGTTAAATCCGTTACCCCAAACAATACAAGGCGTAGTCTATTGTTTATTGATACCCAGTTCATAGAAACTTTAAGATTCATAAATTCCTTTGAAGGTATACCAACCATTAAAAGAACTTCAAGGTACACGAACAAAAAATGCTAATGCGGCCAAAATGTGTGCCAACTATTTTTTGCCTTTTCTTGTTCTTTTTTTTTAATGGCAAAAAAAATAGAAAAAGAATAAAAATTGGCATGAAAATCTATTGATGCTTAAGGAAACTTTGAAAGGAAAAAAAACCTTTGTCTAGAATTTCCATTTGAACTTAAACTGATGAGCCCTTAAGATATAATTTTTGTTTTCTTCTTGAAGATACAATCAACCGATTAAAAGAGCAATCAAGATGAAGAAGAAAAAAAATCAATCGAAACTAAAAATAAACACCACCAACACCCCCACTGGAAGATCGGTGATTACACTTTAAAGATATAGGTATCCAGATAATTCGCTTGGATTAACAAAAGAATCAAAAATAATCCACGACTTGAATTCGAGAGGGGAAAACTTTTATTTGAATTACCATATCACAGCATTAAGCAGATGTATACCATATGTACTTTGAGCGCTCTTTCCTGGACGATGAGGATGAAGAGTCAACCAATGCACACATTTCTATTCCACCGAACGTTATTTGCAAACTCAAGTTGACAATGAGCTGCAGATGCAGAAGAAAAAAAAAAACAAAAAAAAAATTGCACCTAAGTGTGGAATAATTTTATTTGGAAAAGATTTTCCATCCGAAAGCCCACAAAATAAGAAGATAAACGGATTCTATCAACCGAACAAAACGCCCCCTCGTGTTTACTCGATGTAACTATGCAACTCCTACAGAAACTTCAAAACGGTGTTTTTTTTTTGTTGAAATGTAAATGCAATTGAAAGTGCTGCCAAACACGATTTGCCAAAACTTCCTTGTTTGGGCATATAAAAGATACAAATTTGCATGTTTCCTGTCATGTGTTGCATGATAAAACACATGTTGCACTCTTGGACAACACCAAGTGGTTATGTGTGTGTGTTTGTACATCTATCATTTGCAACAAAGCGCATATAAATTATCCCAAAAGTTATTTTTTTTGTTTAAGTTTGTGCTGCTAGAGATATACATACATACATGTGCCAATTTAATTCAAAAGGAATACCTCCAGGGGGCGTTATTGGCTTCAATGAATAAATAAATGGTTTTCTTTCGAATGGAATCCACTTGATTATGGTTATTTGGGTTGTTTGCTTCTGATTTTCATTTCTGTTACAGTTTCGGTAGTGAAGTGTTTTTTTTTTTAGTTCCTCTATTCGTTGGACCTAGCTGAAAGGGGCGGATCAGGTTATGACGAGGCCCTAAGGATTTTCAATTCTTAAGGCGCCACCAGTATCAATAGTTTAATATCATAAATGGTGACTAGTTGCTTTCAAAACCTGAACTTATATTCCTGACTCTGTACAAAATTAAGAATATTCATCGTGATAACGTTCGCAACGTAACGCAACGCGATGTGTTCGATAGGAATTTTTGAACAGAATGAATAGGAAAAATTAAGGTCTTTCAATAGTTTAGATTTTGCAAACCAAAGATAAGTTAGATATTTTTCAAAATTAAAAGAATTCCAAGGCTCTGAGCCTCTCGAAGCTTATTAGCTGCTTATTTACATTATAGACAGTCCGGCCCTGTATATGTATACTAGACACGAATTGCGGATGCATGAATATGCGGATGATCTAGTCTAAGTGCATTCATGTGTGAATGAAAAGTTTCTCTTTCAATTAAATTCAATGTTCGTTTGGAATTTTTGATAAATATTAATATTTTATTTAATTCTCTAAAAAAATTAATTAAAAGTTAGTTTAAATAGAAAGCTGGATGTTAACTGAGTTTTTTTTAAATATTTATTTTTTTTTTTCTTCTTCTGTCGAACTTAAAAAGTGAAACTGAAAGAAATTTAAAATCATATTCCCTGGCAATACGATTAAACGAAAAGAGGTTATGTTCACATTCCTATGCCGAAAGGGCATTGAAGCTTTGTTAAACATCCTTCTTTAATGAGTTCACTACACGCACTGGTACTGTCTTAATCAAATGAAATATAGGCCAGTAGTTTTTATGTTGGTAGCGTGTATCAGGAAATATCAAATCAGGAAACGTGTACCTGGAAAGTGGAACAATGAGTTCTAATAATTTTAAAAGCTAAAAAGGATTTAACACGCTAGGCTGTTTGGATGAAACAAATTCATTCCATTTGGGTTGGATTTGTAATTAAGGTTGAATATTTGAAAAGTAGACCGTACAGATACCACCTTTTAAAACAAGAACAACTTCAGTTAAATCCTGAATAAAACATAAGTTCATAAACAATTTGCCCTTTTTTCAAATTGTTTGATCTAATGGGAGGTTGTAATTTGTCTAGAAAACATAGCTCTGAAAAGCATTAAAAAGGCTTCCACGGATAAATTTAAAAGGATTCAACAGAATGATGTATGACAGTTCTAATGAATATGAAATGCTCATTGACTTGAAATTTGAACAACTTTACATTCCACACATTTTTTCGACTTCTATGGCTTATGAAATATTGTGGAAGGCAATCATTTTTTATTCCATAAGAGGTGCGTAGTGTTAAGGCATGTATGTTTTAGGGTAAGTTAGGATACCATATAAAAAGCTTCGTTTCGAATTTTAGCACTTGAACCTCTGACAGGGTTGCCGCTATATTGAATTAAATTCGCTATCGTTTTTCCAAAACAACATTTGCGCAAAATTTAACGTAAATTAGTACAATGTTAAAGTTCTTTTTGTATGAAAAAAGGGTAAAACAACGATTTTGCAAATTTTAATCGAATATAGCATCATACTTTCTCTACCCTTTTATTAAAGTTGAAATCATTAAATATCTATTTTATTTTTTAGTATCGTGCTAACTTCATATGACTCTATGACATTTACAAACGTCAAAAATGGTCTGCTTACTTAGTTTTTTGTACAAACTGGCGTTGTTTTAGGTGTTTAGAAAGTGTTTAAAATTCAGAATGAGTAGGTAAACTACTTTAAAGTTACCAAATTGTAAAGTAGTATCATACTAATACCCTAATATCGGACTGTTTAAAATTTTACGCCATTGTTTTTATTTTATTTGATTTAAAAAAAAACCGTCATCATTTTTGGCAAGAAGAAAGAGTTTTGCAAAATTGTTTATATATGTACATTTATTATTTGTAATTGTTTATATTTTTATATTTATTTTACGTATTAAAGGAATAATAACTTATTTGAATTTTTGCGATAGTGATGGAACCCCATTATTGAGTTATCATAAACTTGGAAAGTTTTTAAGAAACTTACATACAACCAAATGATAAGCTTCGTTGAAATAAAAACAAAATATCGACCAATAAGTCATCTTAGAAGGTTACGACAGCTTCTAACTGATCAGCCCACTGTCGTATCTGGGCAAAACGTTCTTTGGAGTTGAGTCAGCTTGAACTTTCAATTGAATCAAATTTAATCACTCCACTTAAAACTGATCTCAACTATTTTATATACTTTCGACAAATAGAAAACTTCTAAAAAGGCAATCAAATTTTAGGACCAGTAGTTATAAATACTTATAATTCCGATCTTTGTTTTGCTGTGGACAATGACAATTTTGGGATTTTGGTTCTTTTGATTTTTTTCAAAGCCTTTCGATTGAATTGATTCTTATTTCTATTCCGAAATAATTTAGTCGAAAAGTATTTGTGTAACGTCGGGTAGATCGACTATAGACCAAATAATAACATTGAGGCAAATTCTGAGAAAGATCAATGATTTTCTAGTCGAGACTCACCATCTATTTATCGCTTCAAATCCCCATATGATAGCATTAATTGTCAGGAGATCTATGTATATGGCGACGCCCGAACTTGGGATCCGGTCAAAACTAATCCAACTGTGGCGGGTGATATTAGAACATACGCAGTGCAATGTGCAACTACGGAGCAACTTCTCTGAACTATTGCACTTTCTTGTGATTTCTTCAATCTCATTCTAGAACAGATTATGCGCAGGGCACTATATTCAACAAATCTGTCCTACTTTTGGGGAATGCGGACGGAATCGACATCATTGACCGTTCCCAATTGAACGGTTGTAAGTCTAAAGGGTCTAAGTGCCATTTTTATAATTTAGAGATAAACGAGAAAAACATAAGCAAAATCCCTTTGGCACTTAGGCTATACCACAACTTTATTTGTGTGTGTGTACAGTTTTAAAAGAAATAGGCACTTGAATCCATTTTGATATTATAAGGCTTGGCTCTTAGATTGTATTTTGATAAAAATATTGATTTTTGATTTTTTGGCACTTAGACCCTTTAGACTTACAACCCTTCAATTTTCTGTAATAGAGTCCTTCACGTCTGTTGAAGATAAGCCGAGACTTGTTTGCTTGAAGTAAATGAGGACAAGACAAAGACTTCAACCGCGATTTCTGCCCACTGTGCGGCGCCGAGCTTAAACTATAAGCAGAAAGGGAGAGACGATACTGGGCAGTTTTGAAAAAAAATTCTTTGACGGGTATTCTTATGCCGGTCGTCCACTAGGCGATCAACGCACAAATTTCGAATTCAACGCATTCAACTCTAATGTACGGTGCCTTCAATTCTGTTCAACCAACGGGTTGGATCTAGTTGTTGGCCGTTGCTCAACGAATTGCGCAACAAGTGTACGGGTAGTGTACGAGCTCGTGTTGCTCCTTGAAAATGTTCGATCAACACGTTGAGCAACATTTTCAAGTTAATGTGTTGCACATTATTTGTTCAACGCGTTGATCAACTTTTTAATTTTCTTTGGGATTTCTTGATGTTATATTGTGTTGCGTTGCGTTGGTTGCAGTGAAATGTGTCTACTTGGTTGAACTATTGCGTTGCCATGAACTTGCAGTTGTTGCAACTTGCAAACTGTAGTTTATTTTGGTTTTTCGTCATGGAAGGTAATAAAAAAACAGAGTGGACCACGGAATTAATTTTGCAAGTGATTTCAGCAATTGAGGAAAAGCCCAATATATGTATATACATACATATATACATATATACATTTATATATATCGAGATGCCAGGGAATTGGCTTGGTTTCAAATTTCCTCGAAAATGCAATTGCCTAATGTACCGAACTGAAGTCAAAATTATTTCAGGTTTGACGTTTGAGTTTTTTGTTTATCGTGGTGCGTTCAACGCGTTCCCCAACGAGTGATCCTTGGTTAAGTGTACGAAGGTATCAACTCGTTCATCAACTGGTTGAGCAACCATATCGAAAACGCAGTTGATCAACTAGAAAAACTTTTTTTCTGTCAAAATCGAACAAGTTTATCAACTAGTGTACGAGGTTATTCAACATTTGAGTAAGTTGGTCAACTAGGTGTACGGAGCTATTCAACACTGGAATAAGTTTTAAGAGCTGATCAACTAGGTGTGCGAGGTTAATCAACATATGGGAAAGTTGGTCAGTTATGTGTACGGGGCTCCAAACACATTTTGTTCAACTTTAGATGCTCAACGTGAATTACGTAAGTTGCTGCGCTAGTGTAAGAGGTTGTAAATTCGTTTATCCAACGAAAGAGGTGAACAAAAAGTTGAACAAAGTTGGTTGAACTTATCGCGCACATATTGGACGACCGGCATTAGTCCTGTGTGTGAAAAGCCAAATGGAGGAAAAATAAAATGCACGACTGGGTCGCACGAACTTGCTCCTATGTAATCGACTGGGAATTTTAAAAACGAATGTTATTAGTGAAAACCGTTCATAAGGATAAAATTAGTTTTTAAATTCTTTTAGTAGTAACAGAATGCTATGCAAATATGAATTTATGCAAGAACAAAAATTATAAGTCCTTGTAGTGGTTTCTTTAAAAGAAGCTTTTATATACAAACTTTTTAAAAGCTTTTTAAGAAAAAATTTTGGTACGCTAATTTAAAGTTTTTATTATTGTTCGAATAAAAATTAAATTTACGAAAAGAAATATTGACCCGTTTCGGAGATATCGAATTTAAAAAAAAAAGGAAAAAAATAGATTTTTTTTTCAAAAATTCAAAAAATATTTATTTTAAAGTTTTGAAATGCAATGTGTTTTAGACTTTTTAGAAGCGTCTCTATAAAAATTTTCATTAAGATCCGTTATGTGGATAATGAGAAATTCAAAATTCGAAAAAATGGTTCTATGGTAGGTACAAGCTGAAATATCTTAATTTCAAAATTTTTTTTATTAAATTAAATATCGTAAAAATTAATTGAAAGAAAAAAAATTTTATCAAAATTCTAGGTGCCGTTTTCGAGAAAAATACGATTTTTTAAAACCATTTTTTTTAATTTTTTAGCATTTGTATGGTAGGTACGTTTATTTTTAGGTAAAATAAAAAAAAATTCACATTTTGTAGATTATATTGAGAAACTTTTATTTATCAAGTTTAAATAAAATCTAGCATGGGGTTTTCGAAATATTGAGTTTTGAAAAAAAATTTTTGGAATTTTTTTTTAAAAATCCAAAAAAAATTTGTTTGAAAATTTGAGTACACAATTCTATTTATGTTTTTGGGGGAGCTTTAGCAAAAAAAAATGATCAAAATCGGTTGAACCGTTTTTGAGAAAATCAAAAACAAAAAAAAATGGTTCCATGGGGGGTACCCTCAATAACCATTTTTCAGAAAATTTTTTTCAACCAATACCTAGATTTAATTAAATGAAATTTTTCTGTATCTTTATTTTTAAAATCTGTTGAACAGTTTTTGAGAAAAAAAAAAAATGTTTGTAAAATTTCGAAAAAAATTCGAATGGGGGGTACCGTTATTTTTGGTCTTAAAAAAAAAAAAGAAAAAAATGTGTGGGGGGAAAAAATTAAAATCTACCAAGTTTAAAGAAAATCGGCCGAGTCGTTTAGTCTGTAGTCGAACAGACAGACAGACAGACAGAATTGCGAGACCCACTTTTTTAGTCTTCGCTATCATCGTAATGTCAACTTTTATCAAAATCTCGAGTTGGATTTTTTTACGAATGCATAACTTGCCTTATAGTACCTATAAGTCGCAAGTAAAAATATAACTGCAAACTCTATGAGCTGTACCAAGATGTGGATGTAGTCCAGGAAGCCAAAACACGTCGACTACATTGGCTCGGCCAAATTGAGCGAATGGACAACAATGCCCCAGACAAGAGTCTTCGAACCCCAGCCCTAGGCTCGCGGCGACCATCAGGAAGACTGAACCTCGGGTTTGAAGACCAAGCCATCGCAAATGCCAGAGCGCATGGCCTAAATGACTGGAAGCAGCGTTCTCGGGATCGCAGAGGATGAAAAGCTGCCATGTCGGTAGAAATTTACAACTTTAAACTTAAAAAAAAAGTGGTTCCAAAACAGAGCCCTGTGGTACTCCTGAGTCTACAAGTTTTGCAAGTTTCGGTAAAAGTTTAAAATCTTAACCTTTACTAAAAGTGGTTTCGGTAGAAGTTTACAACTTTAGACTTGTTCTGAAACTTGCGAACTCAGGAGTACCACAGGGTTCAGTTTTGGAACCACTTCTATTCTCACTTTTAAGTAATGATCTTCTTAATGCTGTTAAAGATCTTTTTTTAAATGAGTGCATATAATATTTTTAAATTAAATCAAACACTCATTTGGATGGAAAGAAGACACAGTAACTCGAACTAATAAAGATTTGAAACGATGTCAACTGTGAAGAAGTGAGATAAAACTCAAAACTTAAATAAATTTTGCTTGGATTTGATCTAGAAATTAAGGTCATTCCGCGGATTTTTCTCAATTTTTCTCAGCGGAGATAAATTTCCCTACTTTGACAAGGTTTTCTTTTTGGGCCTTTCTCTTAAATTGCTCCCTTAGTTATTGAGATGCAATTTCAGTCGTTACTTATGTACATATATTCAGGTCTTTGATGTCTAAGATACTCTACAAATTTGCTTGTAACGGGCATGAAGGTACTTAAAAACGTTTGAATTCCATTTTTCATATTTAACTTCTAACTGTATCCACGTTTTTTTAAATTTTGAATGAAAGCTTAAGTTAAATGTTCCCTTCAATTTTTGCTTAGGTTTTATTTATAAGAAATCTAGGCTTGTCAGTGTGTCTCATTTTGATGCTTCTTATAAGTTTATAAATATTCGTAGATTACATTTATACAGGGTGATGCATAAATCGTGATACAAAAACCAAACATTGTCACTTTTTTTCCGTGTTTTGTAGGTTACTGTTTGGATTTATGAAAATGAATGCTTGGGACAGCGAAACGAGGATTTTGATAGTGCAGCGATACCGTGCTTTGCAGTCTTTCCTTTCCATCCAAAGTCAATTTAGGCGAGAGTTATGAAGCAGGTAAATATGTTGTCGAATCTGGAAGCATCGCACGAAGACCAGATGTTGCCTCGTCAAAACAGGCAAATCCAAGCATTTCGACTCGAAACTTTTCCGCGCAAATCAAATTAGCAGACGGTCATTTCGTTTTCAGAGATTGACTGTTCTTTATGTTCTTATTCTAGAAGCCTAGGGTATACGAGTGTATCAATGATAATAGAGTAAGTTTGATGTTGCTTAAAGAAAGTTTGAGTATTATTTATTTATTATTATGCAAACAGAAAAAAATACCCTACATTGTTAGCAAGACAAAAATTAAAAACCTTTCAAATTGTTTTTTTTTTGTTCTCACACAAATCTGCAAATTTACTTTTGAATGTAAGAGAATAAATTATAAAATTTTAATAAAACAAAAAGAGAAGAGAAAGAAAAAAAAATGATTTGAAATGACTTACCGCAGCTGATATTTTCTTTCCCAATAAACCCTCGAACAGGCACTGTACTTCAATTGCTTTCAAATACAATAAATGATAGCGACGTTCTAATCCTTTCAAATTTCCCTCGTTATTTGAGTTTTTTTGTTTAGCTGTTTCTTTGCTATTTGGTGATGGAGTTTTACCACCAGCTCCTACAGCACCAGCACCAGCTGATCGCTCATCAGTTGAGGATAAGGATGAATTTTGTTGCTGCTGTTCATCAGAAGCTAAGTTATTTTTCTTCTCAGAAGCCTTTATGCATGCACCAACCACTCGAGCATGAGATACTATTTCACGGTATAACACCTGGAAATAAATAAAAATATATATATATATTTTTTTTAAGATAAAATATCAAGAAGAAAATAATTGCGACAGAAAAAAACAAAATAGTCATAAGAAAATATATTGTGCAAAACCACGACATTGAGACAATTACTGCAATTTTCTAACCTATAAGATACAAAAGTATCTTTTTTTGTTGTATTTCTGTTGTGGTTTGGGATTTTTCTCAAATAGGAGATAAACAACTTTATTGGTCCTATACACTTATCTGCATGAGCAGACGACATAATGATATAAAATGGTACCTTCATCCAGCATAGACAAACCTGAGAGAAGACGAACAAAGAGTTGGTTGAGGTCACGATGGAGAAACGCCCCTGTGGATGCGCGCATTATTGATCCTCGGGTGGTTTCATGCTGGATTCATCTTAGTGGAAAACCAAGGTAAAGGTGTTGTGGCGGGCGTTGAAGCACGTCAGAGACGTCACATCAAATCTGCACCAAACTAAAACTAAAAGGCATCTCTAATGACATCGACGCGTGGGCTCATGCAACGTTAATTCTTGAATTTTATATTTACAAAAAACAACTCAACTTATAGTTGGAAATTTTCATCCTCAGTTACCAATTAATTCGTCTCATCACAAATAAAGACATCTTCTTGCATCATCATAATCACATTGTCATGCCATCATCATGAATATCCTGCTACTCATGCGACTGCGTATCTAATCGCCTTTTAAACTACTCCTTACCGAGTATCTTCATTTTATTCACGATAAAATGTGATTTTAGTGAAAGAATTTTAATCCAAAGACTCACAAGACAATTTGCAGAAAGTGTTAAAAAAAACTTATTACTAGAGTGTCAGAAGTGGGATTAACCTTAAGTCACTATTATACAGAAACGCATCCGTATATCGCATGGAGAGGTTAACTGGGTGCACGATCTTTTTTGCTTTTTTTTTTCCTTAGCTTATTTACAGTATCTCATAGTTTTGTGTGGCAATTTCCTTATTGAAATCTATTGCCAAACGGTCAAAGATACGCGCGTAGATAGTCTAATCGACGTCGTAATAGATAGATAATTCAATTTAGATACTTAGTTTTGTTGCTGCGTGTGGTGCATATGAGCAGCTCCTGCTCTAAGTGGGAATAACCTAGGTATGTGTACACCTGCTAGCCTGTCCGGCTTGTAGAAAGTGTTAATGCAACTAATAAACAACAATATTTTGACAGTTTATTGTAAAAGAAACACATTTTTATCGATGATGCGATTGCAGAGATACATAGTAGACACGAAGAGTTTTTTTGTTCGATACGATCGTTGTTATATGGGCGTTCCCTAAAGTATCTATAAGATACTTTTGAACAATGAGTCAATAACATTAAAGATTTTTATCACAAAAATACATGGCCTTTGAATCAAGAGGAGCAGTAAAACAGAAACAATAGAGAGTGAATATAAACATGTATAAACATAGACAGAGAAAAAGATTCAATGTATCTTTCTATCTATCCAAAAACAAAATAAAATGAAGCAACAGATTTTCTGCGCAAAGCACGATTGCGAAGGTAAATGGATGAAAATTATTATAATAATTCTTTTTTTTTTGTATTTTTTTTTTTTTTGTGATTTAACTGATTTTGCACAGAAGAAGGAAAGATTGTTTTGTATCTTCAACCAGCAAAACAAAAATGAAGTTCATTGAACAATGGGTTTTAGGGATCGGTTCTAATAATAATTGTGTTTCATCATGATGTGTTGTACGTGTTGAGTGTGCTGCAAGTAATTGGCGTTTGAAGAAGAAGGAGTTTTGTGGGAATTGTTATGGTGTTTTAGGTAAGTATTGAAGATTTTGATTTTTATAACAAAAAACAATTTGTCTATAATGTTAATAAGATAAAGTGTTAATAAGACTAAGTGTACATACTTTGTTTAATACAAACACGATTCAAATTGCGCATGACACACGGATTTAAAATAAATATTACTAAGCAAACTTTGGCGTGAAAATCTAACACTTTACATTTCACAGCTTTTATAAGGTTTTTCAATACGGGCTTGACATTTTTTTTTTTTAAATAAAACGCAATATGGTAGTGGACACGCTTGCACACGCAGTCCGTGCTGAAGATCTGGAAACAACACTTTTCCAGACTGCTGAACGGCGAGGAAGGCCAAAATTCCGCAGCTAGGCGGAACATTCCATTCAACCTGGACGATGATGGTCAAAATTTCCATCCACCCGACCTAAATGAAGTGCGGTCAGCGATAGCCAAGCTGAAAGTGTACAAAGCTGCTGGCGCGGATGGCATGCCAGCTGAGCTATTCAAAGCAGGTGGGGATGACTTGGTAGGGAGCATGCACCAACTCATCTCAAAAATTTGGTCGGATGAAAGTATGCCCAATGAATGGAACCTCGGCATAGTGCGCCCCATCCACAGGAAAGGAGATGCCCTGACGTGTGCCAATTACAGAGGTATAAGTCTCCTCAACGTCGCATACAAAATCCTGTCGTCTGTACTGTGTGAGCGCCTAAAACCGTTTGTCAACGAGCTAATCGGCCCCTATTAGTGTGGTTTTAGGCCCGGCAAATCTACCCTGGATCAGATGTTCACACTTCGACAGATTTTGGAAAAAACCCAGGAGTTCCAAATCGATACACACCACCTTTTTATCGATTTCAAAGACGCGTATGATAGCGTGGACAGAGAACAACTATATAGCGCCATGTCTCATCTCGGAATCCCTGCCAAGCTCGTCCGCTTGTGCAGGATGACGATGGAGAAATCTCGCTGCTCCGTCAAGGTCGGTAAGAACACCACCGAACCCTTTGATGTCGAGAAAGGTCTGAGGCAAGGCGACGCGCTATCATGCAACCTATTTAACATCGCTCTTGAAGGAATTGTACAAAACTCAAACGTCAACTATAGAGGTACAATTTTTCAAAAGTCAGTTCAACTGCTTGCTTATGCGGATGATATTGATATCATTGGGAGGTCGAAGCGAGCTGTTACCGGTGCGTTTGCAAGTATTAAACTGGAGGTGGCGAAAATGGGTTTGGCTGTTGATGAGGACAAGACGAAGTATATGCTATCATCGAGAAAGGAATCTCAAGATCGTCGACTCGGGCAAAACGTCACGATGGATAGGTATAACTTCGAAGTCGTCAAAGACTTTGTCTACCTGGGCTCCACTATAACATCGCAAAACGACATCAGTGCAGAGATCAAGCGAAGAATTACTCTTGCCGACCGCTGTTTCTTCGGGCTAAGATAGCATTTGAGTAATAAAGCCCTATCTCAAAGAACCAAGGAGACCTTGTATAAGACCCTCATCATCCCGGTCCTGCTGTATGGGACAGAAGCATGGAAGCACGGACGAAAATCTGCTTTAAAGAAAAGTTCTTCGTTTGATCTTCTTTCCAGTCTGTATCGATGGAGTATGGAGGAGAAGGTTCAACAACGAGCTGTACGGGCTTTACAGCGACGTTGAAATAGTCAAGAAGCTGAAAATACAACGGCTGAGATGGCTGGGACACAGCGTATGGACACCGTAACACCAGTCCGTCGAATCTTCGAATCCACCCCTGATCGTCTGCGCAGCAGAGGAAGACCTCACCTCAGGTGGCACGCACAAGTGGGAAGCGACTTCAACCAACTTGGAGTGCGTAACTGGAGGCAGCTAGCTACGGTCCGAGCTAGCTGGAGGGGCTTGTTGGTTGAGGCCGTAGTCCACCCTGGACTGTGGGCGCCATCTAAAAGGTAAATAAAAAAAAACGCAAACTATTTTAGATATCTCCAACATGTTATTATTGGTTTGAAGTATTTAATATGTCCACAACGGTCACGTTTAAAACAATCCCAATTTCCGATGACTTGGCCACACAGTTCTCGTCCAATATTGGCTCTGAGCTCCTCTAACGACGCCACCTTTTTGGTATAGACCAATGATTTAACGCAGCCCCGACAAAACTCCAGAGCTGTTTGACCACGTTCATCGAATTAAGTTTTCGATAAATCGATTGTTACACCCGTTGTGTGGGTTGTTGTTGAACCGGCTTGTTTCATTTTTACATTTCATTAACGTCTAGTCCATGCAATTGACCAAAGAGATAACGTTAAAACATATCTCTCCGACATGCGATCTCCATATTGAACGAAACGTGATGGTCATTTTGATCAACGAAAAAAAACGCCCCAATGGCGCCACAGGTATTAAACCACACCATACAAATAGTTTTTTATATGAAGTGGTGTTTCTGGAAACAAATGGGGGTTTTCACTTGAAACCAAAAACACATATTCTATTTGTTGACGAAGCCGTTTAGCCAATTACTGCAGATGATTTTGCCATAAACTTCGTCAACTTTTTCCAACATTTCTATAGCCCAGTCCGATAACATACGGCGCTTTATATGATCGAGTTGGTCTAGTTCTCGAGTTGACTCCATCTTATAAAGGTGTTTGTGAAGATCTTTTCATAAAATTCGCTATAATGT
Source organism: Chrysotoxum bicinctum (assembly GCA_911387755.1). NCBI lineage: Eukaryota > Metazoa > Arthropoda > Insecta > Diptera > Syrphidae > Chrysotoxum > Chrysotoxum bicinctum. The sequence goes on along the minus strand of OU426989.1, from coordinate 210,386,645 downwards.
GGTCTTAACGATGCCCAATTTTTGAGAAAAACGGCAGTCAAATCCACCGTTTTGGTGCGTTTGCTAAGGATGCTTGAACATGCAGCAAAATTCTCAGCAGTTCAATCAAACTTTTGTCTTAATGGCACGAGAACATCCGGCAGCAAAAATTTAAGTTCAAATTTGTTCACTAGACCATGAACTGCTTGTATACTAGGACAAGAATTACTCCCAAAAGTTGACGTTCCCGCTCTTAAAGGTTCTAGTAAAGGCTGTTGTGTTTCAATTTTTTTTTATAATACACTCGCGCTCAAGGGTATGTTACGAGACCCTTATAATGTTTTAAACACAGCACGGGCGAGGGGGAAATTAGGAGGGAAAGAAAGGAGGTGTCGATGAACATTGGTTTTGAATGTTTACAAATTGAAATGGCAAGGGAAAACTGTGCCGGGTAAATATTCCATAATAGTGTTGTGCGACTAATTGATTGAATTGATTGTAGATCGAGTCTAAGGTGTAAGATATTATCTTAGATAAAACTTGCATAGAATTTATTATAACAGATATTTCCGATTGAAATATAAAATGTTTGTTAGAATGTGTGTCTATAACCCTAACAGAATCTGTTTACCCAGAAAATTATACATAATCCTCTAACTTGGCGAAAATACTGCTACTTTCGAAAACGAAGCAACTTTTATCAAGAGTTCAGCTAAGTGAAATTTCTTCGCCTAAAAACTCAATTCAATTTTTTGCTCTTTCGCCTAAGCAGTTTGAAAAACTCTTTTTGAATTTGGTGTTGGAAAAAGACCAATTTATTTCTAATGCTTATTGATCCTAATGACTTTACTGCCAGTTAACTCATACAAACCAATTTGCTAATAGGTTTGAACCCAAAGCTGCCCTGCCTTACTATCAAGTTGACAGTTTTTATTTTGAGATTATAATTGATGACATAATTATTCGCACTTTCACATCTTTGAAATTTTGAGATATAGAAGAAAAAGGTTTTACCCTTAGATTTGAGAAACTGTTCCTATCTTACTTGATGAACACTCTCACCAATTTTAACAATCACTGTGCTGTCACTTCAATATTTCCAACTTCTTGAAAAGCAGCTAGGATAATTATTGTTCCGAAAAAGTTCACACCTGTGTAACCCGCCGACTATTGGCCACTAAGCATTCCACCGTGCATGTCAAAAATTCTCGAAAAAATCCCTACAAATCTATCTCACGTCCAAATGACTGTTGTCCCCTGCTCTACATGAATGTTAAAGATTTAAGAGGACATAAAAAGACTCTAAAACGATAAATACAACGTCACGTTACCGTGCCTATTGGAGGATCATTACAAATTTTGACAATTTCAATCAAAAATGTAAGCACTACTTTGGTTTTTCGAGTTCTGGTGTATGCCTCATTAGCAGCTATTTGAGTGAAAGAACTCAGCGTTTTGCTATTAGAAACAATTTTACCACACAAACGTATTTTAAGATGGGTGTGCCTCAAGGCTCTATTCTGGGTCCAGTTCTGTTTAGTGCAACGATTCACCTTTTGTTTGAGAGAAGTTTTCTTTCCACCTGTATACATTATGATATACGAGTCTATCTTTCGCGTAGAATTGGACTGATAGAAGGGCGCTTGTCTTTCGCGTTATTGAAGATCTTTGGCGACTCTTTAACAGGGCTAAGGAAAAAGTTATAATGCTCAACCCCGGGAAAAGTCAAGCGCTATTTATTTTCAAAAAGAACCGTCTTGATTACAAAACCTCTAGTAATCTTTCTTAAATTCTGTTATTGGTCGTATTTATGGAACTTTAAGAAAACTCTGGATATCTAATGATTTTACTCTTCAAGAAACTTTACTAGTATCGAAAATATCATTTTACACAGAGCAATAAATAGTTGATTCTCAAACACAACTATCACCTTAGCCAATTCAACCAATTTTCAGTAAATTCACAAGACTCTCCTCCGGATGGTACCCATTTGTAGTGTCTTAAATTTGGTGGTGCAACAGCTCGAAGAGAACCAGGACCTGAAAAACTTTTTTGCCCCGGCTGGGAATCGAATCCAAGATCTTTGGCATGAAAGTCCAACGCGTCCAAAAGTTAAAAAACGGTTCGTCTCGCGAGAAATTCTGTGCTTCGATCCCAGTGCTATTCTTCTTTTTGCAGAAACACCTGACTCTAAGTCGTTCCTTGATGGCTTAAATGTTTTGAATTTATTGCAAAAACTTGTTCTCCGCTATATCATCCACATGCGTCAAACATGTCTCAAAATGTGTCTAACCTTACCAGACAGAAACATTCAGTCTTATTGACCGACTTTTATGAACTAATCTCCAGCAGTTTAAGACCCGGTGTTAAAATCTTTTCAACAACAATACGATTTCAATTTCATAATCACTTTCCTGCTTTTCTTGATATATTCAAAGGTCTTTCAATAAATAAATAGGTCAATCTTAAATTTGTTCCTACATTTAGTCACTTTCACAATCATACTTAATCCCAGACACATTTTCTGACCTATATCAAACTTTTTATGTTCCACATCAGCGAATAGGTCTATAAATTCTCTCGCGCAATGGGTCAAGCCATAAAGTCAAGACTTTAAGCCCAGGCCTTCTTTTTGAAATTTTATTCCACTCAAAGGCAATTACATTAAGGCTTGCATACGCCAATATAATAAGCAGCGATACAGCATTGAGTGGAAGCAAACGCATTATGCCTTAATGACTTGTCGGGTTTTCAGAAGAATAAAAAAAAAAAAAAACATTTTTTTTCTCCTCAAGTTTGGCAATGAAACTTTAAGCAATTAAGGTAGAAAAACCTATTCGGTTTACCCCCAACTGGGTTTGCCGACATAAGGCTTTTATAGTCCTACCTATACCTAATTGGTTTTAATTTGTGGTAAAATTTCCACGTAAGAACGATATGTGATAGCAGAGGAACCTTTAACTTTGTTTTCTTATTGAATGTGGTTGCATGTTTAATTTAAGTTTTGTTGTTGTTTAAACATAAATATTTAATGAACTCTCGAATATACTCGTAGTCAGTCTTCAAGGCCTTTTTTTCATTAAACGAAATCTGAAAAAAAGTGTATTGTATGTTTTTCTGTAAGTTGTTAATTTCGTGTTATAAATTTATAATAAATGATATCTCGACAGAATTATGTAGAACAATATTGGTGGCTGACCTTTGTGTCACGTTTGATTGCTTAATCGAATATTATTATGTTTTTTTTTTTTTTTTCATTTCAAGGTTCTTATGACAGCTGAGTTCTATTTCATTGTATCTAGAATTCTATAAGTGCTTTAAATAACATATAGAGGAATCGATCCAATTATTTAAAAAATATATTAATGGATGTAATTATTTGAAGTATCCATTTAAGAACCTCAAAAATATTGAAAGGTTAGTGAAACTATTGAAGTCGGTGCTGTCAAATGCTGACAAACTGACCATTGTAGTTTGAACACCTAATGGACTTTGAAAGTTAAGAATAGCTAATTTATAAATTTGCATGGTTCATTAAAGTTTTGTTATAAGCTACTTTTGATGTTTGAAAATAAATTGTTGTTCTTAAAAAAAAAAAGTGAATTCAAGTTTTAGAGATTAACCTTCACTTTAACTTTTAAAAGAAGTTGATGGAATATTTCCTTCTGATGATGTCAACAAGTTACGCCATTTTAAAATAATGTATTATACTATGTATGTATATATACGATTATGTATAGGTTTGTTCATTTAAGTTCTTAATTTAGAGGAAGTTTTCGTGGAACAGTAATTAAAGCATCTCAAACATTTTAAAGTTACAATTATTTTTAGTATCGTACGTACTTATGACACTTCGAAATTTTAAGACAAAAAAAAGTTTTGTTTGCGTAGTTTTTCTGTTAAAACTCTGCCACTGGTTTTAGGTGTGTTCAGCAGTAGTATGTATAGTAAAAATAAAATGTACAACTGTATCGCCCGAAGTTGTTTTTTTTAACAGACCGACGATTTTAAAAATGGATGTTATTAGTACAGATGTTAGTTCAGAGGCAGTTCTTTTTTCATTGTATTTGGAGCAGAAAATATGAAACTATGCAAGACTAAAAATTTTAAATCGTTTTGTATATGTATATGGTTCTATGGAAGGTTCTGTCAGTAATATAGTTTTATATTTTTTTTTTATTGAATTTATTGATCGTAGGAAATTTTTCTATCAAAATTCTAGGTGCCATTTTCAAGAAAAATATGATTTTCGAAAATCATTTCTTTTTAATATTTGTATACAATTAAAACTATGTATAGAATTATTTTTTTCCTACATCTTGAAGATAATATTAAGAAAATTGGTTATTGTCAAGTTACAAAAAAAAAAAAAGCACGACTGAGTCGCATGAACTTGCTCCTATGTAATAGACGTTAAATAAATGTTAAAGAAAACTGTTCATAAGGATAAAATGAATTTTTCAAATTCTTTTAGTAGTAAGAGATACAAGAAAAATGCTATGCAAATATGAACAAAAATTATAAGTCGTTGTAGTGGTTCCTTAAAAAAATAAGCTTTTATGTACAAAATTTTTAAAACATTTTAAAGAAAAAATTTTTGGTGCGCCAACTTTAAGTTTTTATTATTGTACGAATGAGAGTTAAATTTTCAAGAAAAATATTAAGCCGTTCTTGAGATATCGAATTTTCCAAAAGAAAAAATTTCTTTTTTACCAAAAATTGAAAAAATATTTTTTTTTTAAGTTTTGAAATGGGATGTTTTTTAAACTTTTTAGGACCTTCTTTATAAAAAATTTCACTAAAATCTGTTATGTCGATAATGAGAAATTCAAAATTCGAAAAAATCGTTCTATGGTAGGTAAAGTCAGTAATATCTAGATTTCAATTTTTTTTTATTAAATTATATATCGTAAAAATTAATCAAATTAAAAAAAATTTTAGCAAAATTCTCGGAACCGTTTTCGAGAAAAATATGATTTTCGAAAACCATTTTTTAACTTTTGTATGGAAGGTACCGTTAGTTTTGGATAAAACAAAATTTTTTTTCTCAAATCTTGTAGATTATGTTAAAAAACTTTTATTTGTCAAGTTTGAAAAAAATCGGGCATGAGGCTTACGAAATATTGAGTTTCCAAGAAAAACATCGATTTTTTTTTTAAATCCAAAAAATAAAAAAATGAAAATTTGAATATGTAATAATATTCAAACTTTGGAGGAGCTTTAGCATAAAAAAATGATTTAAATCGGCTGTACCATTGTCGAGAAAATCAAAAACAAAAAAAGAACCAAAAATAATAATTTTTTGGAAAATTTTTTTCAACCATTACCTAGTTTTAACTAAATTTTTTTTTAATTCTGTGCGACAGTTTTTGAAAAAAAAAAATATTTATAAAATTTCGTTATTTTTGGTCTGACAAAAAAAAAGAAAAAAACTTGTGGGGGGGGGGGGAAATTAAGTGATATCTAATAAATTTAAAGGAAATCGGTCGAACCGACAGACAGAATTGCGAGACTCACTTTTTTGGTCTTCGCTATCATCGTAATGTCAACTTTGATCAAAATCTCAAATTCGATTTTTTTTTACGAATGCATAACTTGCCGTATAGTACATATAAGTCGCAAGTAAAAATAATGCAAGATTTTGCCCTTTTTCCGCAGCATAAACGAGGTAATGCGTAGTACCTACAAATTAAAGGGGGCCAGTAAGCTAAGAAGCACGCAACAAACGGTGAAAATGTTTTAAAAATAAGAGCACACTTTTTTTTCCGAATATGAATTTGGAAATAATTTTAGTTGCTTGGGAAAACTTGCGAAATGGAGGGCTTAAACAAGTTCTTTAAAAATAAGAAGACAACGAATAGAGAAAAGAAAAATGGACCGTTAAGACTTCGTCGCGAAGAAAATAATCGGATTTATAATGGGGGTCACACGTTCTGCAATTTTGGAAATATAGGAAATCAAAACCAAAACGAATTAAAAAATGTGCTTTTGCTTTTATGTCTTTGAAAAAAAAATTTAATCGCAAAAATCTAAAACAAACATTACTACTTTTGAGTGAGTTTGAGAAAATCACTTTACTTATTTTATTAACTTTCAATTCCTCCCTTCTAAGCAACCAATTTTCCTTGTTACTAAGTTCTCTAATTTTCGACTTTTTTTCCAATTTTCGCCACCTAGTTTTTCTAAATTATCGTTTTTATCTTTTCCAAAACTGTCGATGCTAATTTTTATCTTTCAACAGAACCTCTCGTTCGTCCAAAAGCACTCCATCTCTCTCTTTTTCAAACCCCTGGGCTTTCTCCCAATCAGTGACGTGGGTTTTGGTCGCGTCATTAGTCAGCAAGATTTAGCACATTTGCCCCAGTGAGCCAACGCCTTCTCTTACTCGGTGTTACCTTCTTTAAGCCCCTCTTTAGGCACAGTTATAATTATCACCATTAAAATCGTCGACCTCTGGCATGACTTCCAGTGGAAGACAATTAAATGGGTGCATTCGGCCACCTATTCTCACCCATTCAAACTCAAATGAAAGTTTGAGAAAATTAAATAGTGTAAAATCACTGTGGACAGTTATAAATCATAATTCGAAGTAAGAAAGAAGAATTTGGCAGTAATTTGATACATCGCGAATTTAGACTAATTTTTTGGGTTTTGGCGAAGATTTGGGGAATGTTTAAGGACTAGAAGTTAACGTTCCATCTTGTGCAACAAATCAATTTATAAATGTACGTATACATATAAGATAGGTTGGACCAGCGGCTATTCTCAGAAGGTATAACTTTGGCGTCAGGGACCAACTGTCACCTGCGCATAAACCGTACGTCTGTCAATAAACTGTTGGCTTTCGGTTATCAACTGTAGCCCGCAATTTGGATCAATCTGACCAATCGTCTGTCGGTTAAAATCGAGTGAATCAATTTTATGTTAAAATTGACAACATCGAAGTTTTTGCTGATGAACAATGCCTGCCATTCTTTCATCCTTAGTGTACTAAGAAAAAGTTAAGTTGGAAACCTAATATACAGGAAAGGGTAAGAAAAGCCACAGAAGCTCTCTTTTCTTGTAAGAAACCCGTGGGGAACAAGTGGGGCTTGCCTTCACAAATCACTCACTGGCTATATACTGCGGTCATCAGACCGATACTCACTTACGGGGTGACTTTATCGTGGACGGCCTTAGATAAAGCGACAAATCGCAATAAACTAAGCAAAGTGCAACGTTCAGCGTTTATGTGCATCAGCGGAGCTCTCCGCTCGACATCTTGCACTGCACTAGACATACTTCTCAACATGACACCCCTGTACTCAGATGGACAAAACCTTAGTCTCTCCTTCCGCCTACCAAACCATTGTAGCGTATTCCAAGCGGAAATTCGGACGATAAAGGAAGTACTGTTTTGGCTTAAAGAAAACCTGCTATCTAGCACGGATATCCGCATCTTCTCAGATAGTCAGGCTGCTTTGAAATCCTACGCATCAGTCTTTTTAAACTCCATTACAGCACAAGACTGTCGATCGTCTCTGATGAAAATGGCCAAACAATTAATTATTCACCTATTCTGGGTGCCGGGTCACATTCCGGGGAACTGCAAAGCCGGCCAACTTGCCAGAATTGGTACGAAAATGCCTACCTTGCCCGATATGGTAAATATAGGTATGCCTATAGCTACAAGTAAACTTATGCTGAAGCGAATTTCTCTGGAAGAATCAAACACAAGATGTCTTAACACTTCCACTTGTATGGCGACTAAACAAATCTGGCCCAAACTGGATTTGAAACGGTCCAAGTGTTTATTTTCCCTCAGTAGATCTCAGATCAGCTTCGTAATAGGTGTCATAACTAGACACTATCTCATAGGTAGACACGCCGCCATACGAAACGATTTTTGCAGGAGTTGCTTGGACGAGGAGGAAGAGGAAACAATCGCACACCTTCTTTGTACAGGCCCTGCTCTCTCTTACAGACGCAAACTTCACCTAGGAGAATATTCCTATAATAAACCAAGCGATCTCATAAACACAGACATTAAAAGTCTCCTTCGCTTCAAAAGAAGCTCCAAATGGTTTTAACTAGTAGGAAACCTTTTCGTTCCCTATTAGATATCGCGGTATCTCAATGGACCTCTACTGATCTAAGTGTGTCAGATGCTTTAATGACAGCCACTTTAACCTAACCTAACCTAGTTCTATGAGATTTTATAAATATGAATAAGAACTTAAAACAGAAATCTTAGCCTGGAAACTTAAAGAAAAGAAGCAATAGAAAAAAGTGTTATACACAACAAAGAAATTAAATTAAATTTTCAATAGAAAAAGCCCTAAAAATGTATACGTGGTTTCAAAATTGTTCGCGGTTGGGTTAAGACCAATAGTATAATAGATAGTGGGTTTTTTCCTGGAGCCGAAACTGTATCTTGCGAAGAAGTAATAAATTCCATTATCATGAATCAGTTCCTCTCATATTTGCTGTTCTGATTCGGCAGAAAATTTAAAGTTAACCCATTTCTGCTGACAATATGCACACAAAAATGATCTAGATGTGTATATCTTTAGCCCCCGATTTTCAAAGAGCTGTGGGGCAATCAAAATCATTTATCTACCTTTTATTATTAAACTGTTTTTCAAATACAAAAGTGTAAGGTGGAATGGGGATATTGAAAAAGATTAAGCTGAAGTTTTGGGCTTGAAATTCTAAGACTGCCAGAATGACAATTTTTAAAAACCTTTAAAAGTTAAATGTTAACATAGAACTTCCGACGTTTTCTTAAAAAAAACTATATCACCAGGTTTTTAATAAAATACTCATGAACACGATCTACGGATCTATAAAGATTCACCAAAGCATTTTAAAAATGAGAAAGGGCTTCCTCAAGGCACAATAATTAACTTCTCCAAAATACGATACGAGAACAAGAATTTATTATATTCCCTCTTTAGTATCTCTTTTGTGAAGTCAAAACGAGCTGTGATCCAGCTCATTGAGGCTTACCGCGCGCGAAAGTCTTTCACATCCAACACATAGTTTACAATTACAAAGAAACAATAAATTCCATGGAAAAATCTATCTCATTATAAGTGTGTCAACATCCCACACCTCACATATTTGTCTCATGTGGTTGTCTAATAAAATTACACACGACTTTTGACAGCTTCATCAGAACAACGGCGGCGTTGAATGACATTCCTGACACCACTGCACCACCGACCGTTGCACACTCGCTAATGGTATATCATTCCCTTTTTTAGGTCAAATATTCTAGGAGCGCTGAGTATTGTTCTCAAGGAAATGTCAATTCAAATCTTTACCGAAGTTGACATAACTCACATCGTACGTAGAAGGAGACTGTGTGCGTCAATATCGGTCTTATGGTCGTGCGTCGTGCGTATTATGACGTGTCGATTTATCTTGTGTAACGGTTTGGAACAGTTGGGCACCATTACAAGTTTTGCTTTCGTGCCTTTTCAAAACAAGCAACTCTGTCAATGCCCCTGAAATCTATTTTTACAATTTCAAACAAAAGACTGAATTAATAGAAAATTGGAAAATCGAAAGAGTCAAACGGCCCGAGGAGACCAACCAAAATCGATGACGTCCCATCGATGAAAGAATCTCAAGAACGTTCCATAAATATCCACCCAAACCCAAAGGCAAGTGAACCGATGCGGAGATGGGCTTGAAAATATTCACATGTTTCCATTCTTCAGGGATTTCTGGTGTCGCTCTCTGCATGGAGGAAGTTGTTGTTTTGCATGGAAAAAGACAGACTTTCTTCACACCTTGAAAATTGAAAAAGTTACACTGCTAAAAGTGCGTACAAATACGAGCACGCGCGCGTGCAGAACTTGCAAGATCTAAATGAAATTATTCTAAGAATAATTTCAGAATTCGGGATGAGTCAACGAACTCATCTGTGTGCGTAATTTTTTTTGTCTTTGACTTTTCTCTGGTTTTAGCTGGGAACATGATGATGATGCTTCACCACAGCGAAGCACGATTTCCTATCCGGTACCAAAATAAGTATCGCGTCTATTTGTTGTGCGTTTATGCCACGTTGTGGTTTTGGTTAGTTTGAGTCACAATAGTGTTGTTGAGATGTTGCCAAAATATTTGGTTAAGTGGAACGCGCTGTGCCGCCCAAAAGTTGTAAATTCGAGGAGGACGACATACTTGACGCGACCAACTCGCTCGGATCATTTGAATGTGTCTTTTTGGCAATAAGCTTGTTAAAGTAGTTTTTAGATTTTTATTTCGGGATTCAAACCAAAACAAACAAAAAAAAAAAATACCAACGAAACTGGCGTGTTTTGGAGTAAAATATATTTTCGGAAAAAGGGCTTTTCTTTAGAGTACAATGGAGGATTTTCGATTCAAAAATAGGAATGGCTTTTTATAATAATAGTCAAGTGATACATGTCAGCAAAAAAAAAATGTAGATATTGTTCTAAGAGCTCTTGTGTTGACAGACCATCGACAAATTGTTCATGAGTCTTCAGAACTTTGCCTTTTAAAGGTATGCAATTGGTGTTAAGTGGAGTCCAATTAACTTTTCATTTCGAAAATGAGAAAAACTGCTGGGATCTGGAATATTTTTTTTGCTTGGGAAATTATTCAAATAACTAAGCAACTTTACTGATTCAACACCAACGGTCAACATCTTTAATTTGTATGTCAATAACCAATATTAGGTAGATTGATTAAGATTAGTTAAAAGTTCTTTAGTACTCTTTAATTTTTATAACCAATTTTAAAAAGAGATTTGTGTTTTGTTATGAAGTTATAATTAAAATAAATAAATTTTTTATACTAATAACGAAATGCGTTCTTTAAGGAAATGGTGGTTATCAGGGGTGACCACTGTGATTGTAGGAAATACGAAGATAAAACATTCAACCTTAGTACTAATATTATTAAAAACTGTGGCGCAAAATTTTAAACAGCCTATTATTAAGGTATTAGTATGATTCTACTTAGCAATTTGCTAACTTTAAGGTACTTTACTAACTCATTCTTAATTTTAAACATTTTCTAACTAGTAGATATCGTACTAAGCCAATTTTCTTAATAAATTTCTTCTGAACACACCTAAAAAGTAAGTACAAGGACCTTTTTTGATGTTTGCAAATGTCAAAGACTCATATAAAGCTAGCACGATACTAAAAAAATAAAGTAGGTATTCGATGATTTTAACTTTAATAAAAGCGTAGAGAAAGTAGGATGCTATAGTCGATTAAAATTTGCAAATTCGTTGTTTTAACCTAGTATCATACTAAAACAGCTTTAACATCATACTAATTCAAATAAAATTTTGCGCCTGTGTGTTTCCAGCTTGAAAATAAATTTACATTAATTTTTATGACCACCAAAAATCTTGGGAGCTTGTCTTTCTTTTGCATGGACAAAGAGGACATTTGGTTACTGCTGAACTCCCATTGAGGAAATAGAATACTTTTCAGTTCTCGGAATTTGCATTTCCTACTGTGGATTGACCACATATTTGACATGGCCAAAAACGCTGCTAAGTTTACCTAAATGTTTTTTTCGACGATACCAAGAAATTTTTCACTCCTAAGGTCTTTATTCGTCCAAAGCTTGAGTGCATTTACTGTATTTGGGCAGATGCTTCAATAACCAACTTGAATATAATCCAAAAAGAGCTTGAGAAACGACAGGTAATACTTAGTTAGTAGTATAACAGGAACATTTGCATTTCTCAAATAATTATTCTTGTCTTTCATTATATAAGGCAAAAATAATCACCCAATCGGAAGCTGTTATATTTTTTGCAATGGCATCGTATGTCAATCATATTTGACGTTTGTGAACTAGACACCTGCAGTTGTTGTTGGTTGTGGCTGACAACGGGCCACGCAATTCGACATCACCAGGCGGACCCTACAGCGAATTTTAGTGAAAAACTTACACATGTTCCAGTACAAAGTGCAGACAATGAATCAGTTATTTCCTTCTGATCTTCCGTCGTGTGAGAATTACTGTCAAGCCATCCTCATTCTCAACAACGAAGAGGACGATTTTGTGTCGAAAATCATCATGAGCGACGAGGCGCATTTCCACTTAAGCGGGTACGTCAATAAGCAAAGTCTTTGTTTCTGGGGCACTGAAAATCCGCCATTACATCCACAGGGTTCACGCGGGAGGAGTGATTGGGCCGTATTTTGTTTAGAACGCCATCGGCAATACGGTCACTGTTACTGTCGAACACAACAGGTCCATGATAAGCGACTTTTTCCTGCCGGAATCGGATGAGCTGGACTTGGTGAACTCGTGGTTTCTTACTTCTAAGCCCTGATAAGTATACCATAACGATAAAATGTCCATTCGGCACTTCGGTCTATTGTTTAATATCAGCCAGTTTCTCGTGTCCCATTCATCCAGTTAAGGAAAAACATCCCACTGGGACCGTTTGGCAATACGAGAAAGCCAACTGGGACGGTCTGAATAACTTTTTTAGATAGTGACGTTGATGCCAGTGCTGATATGATCACAGAAGTGATTTTTCTTGGGATGCGTACGTTTATTCATTACAGAATTACGAGTATAAAGTCTAAAGAAAAGTCTTGGTTCGATATAAGCTGTAAAGAAGCTATCAGGTTGAGAGAAGTAAGTTTCCGCTCTTACAAAACCAACCCAACTGAGGAAAATCGGAAAAAGTTTAAACAAGTCAGAAACCAATGCAACGCTGTTATAAAAAGAACCAAATTCCTACATGAACAGAAATTAAGGCAACAAATCCTGCAATGTCCCAAAGGCAGTAGAAATTTCTATGGTCATTTGTCAAAAACGTAAAAAATTCAACTTCATCTTCGGTTCCAACGCTCATCTATAATGACAAACCGATAACTAGCTCTTTAGAGAAGGCAAATGTACTTGCAGCTCATTTTGCTGCTAGCTCCACGTTGCCTGTTAGCAACATTGCCCCTCCTGTACTTGAGAACGTAAATCATTCAATGGGACAGGTATATTTCCGCACTCGTACAGTTGCAAGACCCCTTCATTGTTTTGCCGACGACTCTGCTCTCAGCTTTTGATACTCGTTCCCAACATCACGTCCATCTCCGTAATCGAAGTAAATTTGCAACGGTACCGTATGATAAGTTCATTAAACTCCGATCTTTACAGCATTGTTAAATGGGGTACAAAAAACCGTGTGGAGTTTAATTTTATTGTCGTTAAAGCAAAATATACCCCCATCGAAGAAACCGAAAAGCTCTCAGTACTCGGTATTTGTGTTAACGACGATCTTCGTTTGAATGATTACATTCTCGAGACCACCAAAAATGCTGCTAAATGCTTAGGATTTTTTAAATTTTTCACCCCTTCTGATCTGGCTACAATTTATAAAACGTTTATACGTCCAAAACTCGAGTATAACTCACACCTTTGGGCAGGTGCAGCACAATCTTCTCTCCATTTATTGGATAGAATTCAGAACAGAGCGTTGGAATGTTTCATGTATTTCCCTGTTTTATCGCTTCTTTCACTCAAAGTAGCCACTTGCGTTCCTCCCCTTTATCAATTCACCCGTAATACCCGCTTCGCTGGAATGATCATCAGTTCACCCTTGAGTCTAACTTTGGTCGTACCGTCAAATATAGAGATTCGTTTTTTAGTCGCAAAACACGATTATGGAATAACTTATACCCGGCACAGTTTTCCCTCGCCATTTCAATTTGCAAACATTCAAAACCAATGTTCATCGTCACCTCCTTTCTCTCCCCCCCCTAATTTCCCCATCGCCCGTGCTGTGTTTAACATTATAAGGGTCTATAAACATACCCTTGAGCGCGATTGTATTATAAAATAAAAAAAAAAACGACTACGTTAAGTCGCGGGTTTATACCAACAAGCCTCAGACAAACGCAGTCGTTGAGGAAAATATTCGACAGGAAAGCGAATAATTATCACCGGAAATTTTGCCGAAGGGCATGGAAAATGCGAAAAAACAGGCACTAATGTGTATCAATACTGCCGGCAGCCATTTGAAGGATATCATCTTTTTCATTTCACAGGAAAAATTTTACTAAGGGCGGATTCAATGCTTGTTGACAAGCTCAAACTGTTCCAGTTCTTGGTAAATTCATTCTTCGAAACTCTTTTAGTATCAATTTACTTTATTTTTAGCAATTACTTCCCTTTCAATCAAATTTGCATTAACAAAAAACCACTCCAAGAAAACAATTTTTGTAAAGGTGGTTATCACAATTAACCACCACAAACATTCAAAAAAAAAACCGAAAAAAATATAATGGACAACGCTTTTTTTACTAATTGCATAATAAATACTTATAACAAGAAAATGCTCAATAAAGTAAATAAAATTTACCTTTTCATATAACAATATATAAAAATATAGAACGGTAAGGGAAAAATAGTAAGCAAGTTAAAGTCAACCTTTAAATTTCAAATGACTTGAGATGCTGAAATAGTTCTACCAAAGGTTTGTCACTTGGTGTTTCCATAAGAATTTCAGCTTTAAATCAAATCGATTTGTGAATTATTTCGTTATATTTAAAATTTAATAATCCAAAGGTGGTTAGTTTAAGTAACCACCTAACCTGAAATATTTAATATCAACTCAACTTAGCAGCCCTTTTTTTAACTGGAACTGGAAAGCTTTCATTTATTACAGTTTTGCTAGAAATAAAAATCAAACGTGTAAACGAGGAGGCGTATGTATGTCTTCTCCACAAGGGTGAGTGTAACTTCTCCTTTAATATGCTAATGTTCAAACTTAATTTTATTGTTTTCTTGGAGAAAATGAACAAGATTTGTTTTTTGTTTGAATAAAAGCAAACAATAAATTAATCGAATTTTTTTTTCAAATGGATTGATTGATTGAAATCGGTAGAGGTATTAAAGATATAAACGGAAACAATGAAAAAGTATCTATCGTTATTTGTTGCTAAAATAGGCGAAACCCATATTTCACTGATGGATGCTTACACTGTTGCGGACCTATGATCCTTCCGATATCCATGATTTTAAAAATTGAGAATTTTATTTTTATTTTCCAGATGTTGAATGTTGACAAAACTCAGATATACACAAGAGAAATGGGCGTGGTTGTAGGCGGATTTCTTCCGATGTCACATTGCTACTTATAGAATAAAGAAAGAAACTCAAATTTGATAAAATTGGCTGGGGAAATCTACTGAAACTACTTTCTTAGCCTTTATACTGCTTATAAGAACTCGAAAAATTTCAGTGAAATCGGTAAGGTAGATTTGAGCGAAATCAAATCAATCAAATAAAATAACATTCATTTTGAGTCACGTTTAAAGAAGTTTTACACAATATTCGAAACATGATTTTGAAAACGTATGCCCTTTAAATAAACGCCCCTACGGTACAGACGAAAAGATGCCTGGCGAATGGGACACCTTAGTGTGGAGTACCATATTGCAAGATTGTGAATTGAACCATTCACAATAGGTTTCAAATCTTATAAGAGCGGTCAGAGTTTATCAAAATTTTGAATAGTTGACAAACGTTGATCTTCTCTTCAATTTAAATTTTAGAAACGTCAAACAACGGATAATTTTAAACAAATTTAGGATTGTTGCGTTTGTGACAAGTTAATGTTACGGGTTTAATAAGTGTGTGGTTATAATAAATATTTATTTTTGTGACGGTTGCGACACATATTTATTTAAAGTTTTACTGGGTGACCTTGAATTCATAACAAAAAACAAACAAATGAAAAAATTACAGTTTTATATGACTGTGTTACAAATTTGAATGGTGAGACTGTTATAATCCGATTCCTATTTAAAACTTTTCTATCTTGATTTCTATAGGTCCTTGAAAATTATAACTTAATCATTATTACGATAGTAGGAAGCAAGAATAGTTAAATATGAAGACAACTTCATTCCATGAATAATTTCTGAAAAAAAAACTCTCACAAGCTACTTAATCCGTCAAGAAATAATTTTCAATTGAACCCAAGTTCAACCAGCTCATACTTTCAAAGTACCAATGAACGGTCATTTAAATCCTACATTGCGCAATAAGTAGTCACTTACAAATGAAATTTCTCCATAATACTCGAATCAATGACAGTTTATAGCAATTTTGTCACCCGAGTCAGTTTGTCATTCGTTTGTTAATTTGTGAACATGAAATCGCCCTCCCGCTAAATGAATAGTTTAATAAAACACACTTCCCTCTCACCTTATCATTACCGCATACAACCGACTGCGACCGGAGTCGGGTAAATGTTGACATGCAAGCAATCGTTGCATTCATCTATCATAATTGCTAATGCTTTAAGCAAACAACATACGTAAGGTAAGGTAGTGCTGAATGCTGCTGCATCCATAAATCGATGTCCATCGTCTGCATCAGTCTCTATGATATATTTGCATCAATAAAAAGTCAACAGGCACTAGCAGTAATTTAGACGACGATGATCACTTAATTAACACTGCGCTTTCACTTAACATGTGTGTTTAATCCGGTTGGTATACAACAACAACAAACATACAAAAATGCAGCAGTTTGTTTAACGAAACAAAAATCGTGCTGTGCTAAGAAAGCGAACATAATTATTGATGGGATAGATAATATGACAAAAATGTCATAATGTTGCAATATATCTCTTGCAGCACTCAATAGTCCGTCAAAGTTTTAAGGTTAAAAAATTATTTTTCATGGTAAAACAACAAGAAAACACAAAGTTTCAGTCCGGGTCGAAGGACCATTTTTCTTTCTTTTTGAATATGTAATGATAATATTCAAATAAACTATGATGTGATAATCAAAACAAACATGGGGTCATATTTGACAAGTTAACGAGTCGTTCAATCAGTTGTTCAGTTTTTTGACATAACCACGGCTCTCTTGTCAAACAAAATGATTAAGTATGTTAAGCCTATGCTAAACACTTTGCATTAACTTTAAATGAAAAAAAAATAAACTTTAACAGAGAAAGCTGTGATAATTAAGAGATCATGAACTGAACTAAGATAAAAGGCAATTTTGAGCTAATTGTGCAGGCTTTCCTATTGAGTTATCATTATCACTTATGTTAATTCTGGAGCTTGCATCTGAAGTTTATCTTTGAATACTAATTGATGAAGAAGTAGAAATTTATTGAATTTGAGTAGGTGTGATTTAAAACATGTTTTTTTTTTGTTCTTAAAGGGTTTTTAATATGACGCCGTGATGCATTAGCTTATTTAAATTTTCGATACTCAGGTTCAGGTTGTGGGTATAAAAGTTCATCTATCTTAGGTTATGAATAATTCAAATAGTGTTTGTAAGTCGTTTGTGTTAAGTTAATGGATGACGTTTGACTTGGTTTTGGAAAAACATGCATGATCATTTTATAATCTTTTGACAAAATTCTCGAACTTTTTAACATAAATTGTCTTGAGTTTATAGTAGGTAGCTACAAGTAGGTACTTAAAAGTGCACACAAATTCCAATCATGGGTTTAACTTTGCATTTTTGATTTCATAGAGTGCTTTGGGTAGGTTTTTATAGTTTATTTATCGCTATAAAATTTAAAGAGAAAAAATCAATTCAAAATGCGTAAAATGTGATATATAAAAGCTTGAGAATAATTGAAAAAGAAATTTAAGAGAAATTCCGGCGCGTTCATACAAAATATTGGTAGTTGATTTTTTTTTCTAGTGCCCCCTGGTGTAATGGTAAGTGCAATGGACTATTACGCCGAAGGTCTGGGATCAGGTTCTAAATGATACCACCTTATAGAAAAATGCCATTGTTCAGGGGTTCTGCCTTTTGCGAGGAAGTGACAGATAGAATTTTTGATTACAATACAAGTGAACGAAAAACTCGCTTCTTTCATTTATATTCCAAGAGGAAAACCAAAAATAAGACTATCTTTCTAAATTATTTAGTAATGGCAAAAAATTACCTGATCTGTCGTTTTAAAATCAAATAAACAAAAAAAGAGCGCAGGAAATATTTTATTCTACATCTAAACACCAGCAGCTTACATTCTAGAATAAAACTTTAAAGGGAAAATGAATTTTTTAGATCGAAAAATAAAGATGGCCCTAATTATGAACCCTGAGGTACTCCTATGTTTTTTATTTGAAAATAATTATGTATCTGTAGTCTGGAGCACTGTTCAAGCTGAAAGAAATCGAAATATGTGGAATATGGCGCTACATTGACAACAAGTCTGTGTTGTAAAAGTTGAGTCAAATTCAACTTAGGCGACATCTAAAGTTACATTTCATTTTATAAACCTGTTAAGAAACACGATTGATTGCTATTACTCCCTAAGATCTACAACAACTGAGATACGAATGGTATACATTTCTAAAAGAAAACGTAAAGTTAGTCTATTTCGTTGGCTTGTTACACATGACATTTTGATTGATTGTGTCAAACGATTTAGAAAAATAAACAAAAATATGACAGATTACATTATCGTTGCTGCATTTTACATTTCTTTTACATCTTTTTTTCCAAATCGTTTGACGCATGTGAAACAAATCAACGAAATAGATTGATGTTTTCAATGATATAGACACTCGTAAAAGTTGCAATGCAACAATTTTTTGATTGCTAGTCGCCCATTGCGATTAGTAAATGATAAAACCATCATTAGGATAGAGTTTGTCATGTGGTTTTGATAGCGTTCTGTTTATGAATTAAACTTTGTTTAGATTCGATTTCAATTGTCGGAAAAAGTTGTTTTATAAAAAGCACCACTCCAACGAGTCTGAAAATCGGGTTAGCCCCAGCGAAATATTAAATCGTATATTAAAAAAGAATTATCAGGAGTTTGAATATAATTCGTCTGGTATTTATTGTTGCAATAAAATACAAGATAATTTGAGATAAGACGATGTGAAGCTGAAAACCTTGAAGAAAACTTCGAACCCTTTGACGAATATCAAGAATTTAGGTTTACGATTAAAATGGTATTTAAATTTGGATTCAGTTCCAGTTACCGAATAGTTTATCAGGTCAACATATTATAACCAATGTTCGAGGAAGTCTGGAAAATTAAGTTTGAAGTTGAAATTATAGGTCCCAAGCAAATGTATCCCATAGTGGAAACTTGCAACTTTGAAAATAAAATAAACAAAAAATTTAATTAAAGAAATAAGAATAAAATTCTGGTGTTCCGCAAGGTAGCATTTTTGGTATCATTCTATTTGTTTTTTTTTTCGTTCATAAAAACAGCTTTTTCATACAGAATATGCGTTATTGTTCAGATTAAAACTCTATTAAGCTTTAAGAAACACCACTCCATAAAAAAAAAAATATTTGTATGGCGTGCTATGCCATTTGGCCATTTTTTTTCTTTATGAAAACGACCATCACGTTACAGTCAATAAAGATCGCTAAAGAGACATTTTGCAAAGTTACTTCTGTGGTGATTGGCATGAACTAGATTTTGATAATATGTGGGTTCAACAAGCTGGTGAAGAAATAAATACAGCGGGTATACAAGATTGACTCAATTCGATGAATGTGATATATGGTGAAATGGTCCAGTCGATTGGCCGCCTAGATCGTGTGATTTAACACCTATAGATTTTTTATTAGGGCTTAGTTAAATTTTTGCTCTAGCCTATCTAGTTAATGGAGCTCAGAGCCAATATTGAACGAGAGATAGCGGGCGTTTTCATCGAAATGTATGCACTCTTTAAAACTTCCGTTCAACGAATGGATTGTTCCATACTTGCCCGTGGTGAACACATTAACGACAACGACCACAAACTCCATACTCAAATATTAATACGTTTGCTTAGTACATAACAAATGAAAAATTTCATTAAAATTGTAAGAGACATTTTTGATAGAAATTAACAAAACTAAAATCGTTGTACGGCAGCTACCCGTTCTATTTACGCTAGAACTTGGCGTCTGTCAAATTCAAAGCAAATTGTTCTACCCTTTTAAAAAACATGCCATTTTTATTTGCCATAGTAGGATACGTTCAATAAGATACGTCTTAGGCCTGTAAGATCAAATTGAACATCATCTTCATAAAGGTACACCAAAGCATGTGAAAAGCAAGAAGCCAGATCATTCATGAACATTCAAAAAAGTAGTGGACCAACAACTGATCCCTGAGTGACTTCTTATAAAGGAATTCTAAGAAATAGACCATTTCCCATCGAAAACAACATTTTGCAGTATGCTAAATATATATATAGTCTGTTAGGAGGTTAAGCAGTTTCCATTTGAGAATACTGTGATTCTAGTAAGCAGAAGAGATTGATATGACAGTTGTCAAAGCAAAGCCTTAATGTCTTCGAGAAGGTTGAACATAGTAATAGAGCAGTTGTGATTAGCTTTAATTATCAATTGTTTTTTGTGCGAAAAATCTAAATTTAAAGGTATTTTGAGGGTTATTCACATGAGAGGGACCAACGACCGAGTGATGAACGAACATTCGTTCACTTAGACATTTCATTCACAAACCATTTGATTTGAATAATCCTTTAAAACCAGTTTCAATTAACTTCTGGAAGACTTTGAAAAGGCAAGGTAGGATGCTTATTGGTCGTAACTGAGGTGAAGAAGAAGAGTCTCGCTACTTATTAATGGCGCGAGGTGGATTTAAGTGAGTCGACATTTTTAGAGTATTTTGACCATCCGCTTAGAAAATATTGACCGCTAACGAGTTTAAATACAGGTTGCAGAATTTTCACTCATTCATAATTTTTTTTAAAGCCTCAGTAAGAAGACACATAAAAACTGTCTGTTTTAACTTTGTACAAAAGAAAGATAAAACAAAAAAAAAACTAACTTAAAAACCACAAAGTATTGTGTAAACTAAATTTCAATCAACCAAAATTCAAAACATTCAAAACATCATATCACTTTGCAAAGAAATTAAAAAAAAAATATCTTTAACAATTTCATGTTCGTGTTTCCAATAACTATCAACCTCTTTGGTTACGGTTTTAATTTCAATTTTAATTGAGAGCGAACATAGTTTTTCTTGTGTTGTTGGTGTAATATGCCTCCGATTCAGTTAGAATTTGATTTAAAAATAAAAACAGAGGATACCTACTTAAAAAATAGCTTTATTATGAAATGTCTGCATTCTTCCTAAGGCAACAACCAAAGCTATAATATCAAGTTTCATTGCTAACGCGCCAAAACAAAAAAAAACTTCAGGAGAATGGAAAATGCTTTTGTTTTTGTATTTAATACAAGGTCGCTTCTATATACATATATGTATCTTGTTTTTTCTTTTTCTTGGAAGCCATTTTTGTTATTATTATTTTTTTCTATCATAGCCATACATGCATCTCCCGTTATAATGGAGGTCATTGTGCTTACCTGCACATGCAATCTTAATTGCGAAGTGTAATTGGATATAACAATGATTTAATAATAATTTTTAGTGTGGTAAAAAAAATCTAAAAAATCAGAGACAAAAACCTGAATATTCCAAAAAAAACCGATCCCACATTAAACATTTTTAAGTTAAAAAAATTGGAGATTTTTGATATACTTAATATCTGATTAAGAAAGAATTTATTTCTTAAGCCGTATATCTGCTTATCACCCCAAGCATATTGTAAATGAGTTAGAAATTAGTGCAAATGCATGCAACACACATTTCTCTTTCCTCATAACGATGGTAACAATTTCTATGACCATTTTGAGAGCAACACATTAATATCTACATGGATGCCAATGGACGTGGAAAATATCTTTTTAAAATGTCATTAGACCATCGGGTATTGAAAATATGTTTTTCCGTAGCTAGCGGGCAGTACTTTAACGAATGGAGACAAATAGTGTTACCAGAGTGGCTGGTATATGGTAAGGCTGTATCCGAAATAGTATAATCGTTAGTATATCAATTTTGAAATAGAATAGAATGGTGTTGGTCAATCATTTTATTATACATTATATTGATACCCGAAGGAGTTATTAAATGAAAAACAAAATATACCACCTTTTTCAAAATGGCGGGCTTTTACCGTAACAAAAAATTAAGCCAAAGAAAAATGTAATTTTTTTTTGCAATTTTTTGACTCATTGCAATTCTTTTAAAATTTCTACCCTCAAAAAGTGATATTCTAATTTTCCTGGGCTGTATGTGCACGAGTTAAGATTTTGCCGACATTGTGGACGCAGCTATAGAAATTAGAAGATTTTATGTATACATAAATATAAAATTGATGTAAATAGAGAAAACCTAAAAACGCATGAAGTTCGTTCTTTAAATTTGTTAAAAACAACTCCAAAAATAGTTTTGACCTAATTTGATAAAATACTATCTGATTTCTTGAGTAAATATGAATCAATTTGAAGAGAAATAAATTAATAAAAAATCGTTAGAACAGTTTTCTTAAAAAAAATTGTTTACATTAATTTCTTTAGGATTTTTAAACAAATAATTTAATTTGTTAATATGTATAGGAATGAGCGGGACTAAAAGTAACAACTTCAATAAAACCACTGCTCCTCCTAATATTTTAAAAATAATTCGGACAAACATTATAAAATTTTAAAATCACGTCTCAGGTACAAAATCCACTTAAAAAACTGCAAGAAAACTGGCTCAGAACATGTTAGCTTTTACTTAACACGACTATGGGGTAAGTTGTAACATGGCAAATTGTAACAAGAATCATAACAATTATTATAATTAATTATTATAAATATATATGTATATAATCAATAACATCTAACGTAATCGTCGGGCGGCATAAGAAAATTATTTATCATCGGCAAATGTTGCCAACAGTCCAATAGTAAATCTCAAGAGCGTACAATTGTGTAGAGGACTCTGTACTTTTATTTTATTTTTATCTAAACAAATGAAACCAAAAATAACGGTACTAATTTTATAAATGTTTTTTTTTTTTTGTCTCAAAAAATGTTCCACAGATTTAAAAAAAAAATTCAAAAAATTTCATTTAGTTAAACCTAGGTAATGGTTGAAAAAAAAAAAATGTCCGAAAATTATTATTTGTGGTACCCCCGTTGGAGCCATTTTTTTGTTTTTGATTTTCTCGAATATGGTACGACCGATTTTGATAATTTTATTTTTTATGTTAAGGCTCCCCAGCAGTTTCAATATTATTGTGTATTCAAATTTTCAAAAAAAATTTGTTTGAATTTTTAAAAAAAATTTCATTTTTTTTTTTGAAAACTCAATATTTCGAAAACCCTATGCTCGATTTTTTTAAAACTTGATAAATAAAAGTTTCTTAAAATAATTTACAATAACAATTTACCCTCCATACAAATGTTAAAAAATGGTTTTCGAAAATCTTATTTTTCGCGAAAACGGTTCCGAGAATTTTGCCTTAATTTTTTTTCTTTCTATTAATTTTTAAGATCAATAATTTAATAAAAAAATGTTTGAAAACAAGATATTACTGACTGTACCTACCATTGAACGATTTTTTAAAATTTTGAATTTCTTATTATCGACACAACGGATTTTATTGACATTTTTTAGAGATAAGCTTCTAAAGAGTTTAAAAAACATTGCATTTCAAAACTTTAAGAAAAATATTTTGTTTGAATTTTGAATACAAAAATCTATTTTTTCTTTTTGGAAAATTAAATATCTTGAAAACGGCTAATTTTTTTATTTTTGTAAATTCAATTTTTATTTGAACAATAATAAGAACTTTAAATTGGCGTACCAATTTCTTTTCTTAAAAATGTTTTATAATGTTTTTTTAATAAAAGCTTATTTTTTTAAGAAACCACTACAAAGACTTGTAATATTTGTCCTTGCATAAACCTTTATTTGCTTGAATCACATGGATTCTTATTGTTACCTCCAACTACTAAAGAAGTTGTTTTAGTCATTTAAAAAAATTAATCTTATGCTTATGAACAGTTTTTCTCTAATAACATTCATTTTTGAAATTCTTAGTCTATTACATAGGAGCAAGTTCGTGCGACCCAGTCGTGCATTTTATTTTTTATGAATCTAAGACTTGCCAGTGACTTAGTAGAACTTGTAGTTCAAGTCGATTAAAGCACGAACTTTTACTATATTTTTTAAATCTCTACATTTTCAAGCGTTTTCACTACTATTCATGTTTTTGGCAGTTTTAGACCTTTTTGGCAACGATTCAAATATTTAATTTGCGTTAAGTGAAGTAAAGAGGATTGAATAGAAGATGTCAGTGCACATTGGTTTTGAAAGCTTGTATATCAATTGGATAATCGACAGGGCAAAGTATTTCACATTCTAGTAGTGCGGCTAAAGAAAGTATTACTATATTTGACAGTCAGTCCGAAGTTTGGCTCAAGGGTAGTCTGATAATTATTCATAGCTAATTATCAAAAAAAAATGAACGATAGTTCATAAAGCTCAATTTATTAAGACCAACTTCAAACTAAATATTAAAATGTACTCAGTACTCGTTTGTTTAAATAAACCATCGAACAATTTTTAAAATATTGAGTTTTTGAAAAAAATAAAATAAAATTCCAAAAATAATTTTCAGAAAATTTTTCGAAAACGATTTATAAATTTTGAAAAACCTGAAAAATTGTTTTATTAGTCTGATTACACTTAAAATATGTACACATTTTTGTAGTGCGAACAAAAAAAAAGTAAAATTCTTTTCAAAGGTGTAAATCTTTATTTTCCAAATCTTTTAAGAAACCTCAAGTAGGACAAATACTGAATGTGTTAAAAATTGTTGATTAATCGAAGTCACGCCAAAATGAATTTTTAGCAGAAATTGCAAATTTAAGGATAAAGAAAATTTAAGGATATCAAAAAATTCTTATTGGTGTACTTTGTTTGAAGTAACACGTCTACTAAGTTAATTAAAAAATTATTTAAAATTTGAATCAAAATGTAATAAGCTTGGGATATGCCAAAAGCTTCGTTTTCGAATATTTTCAAAATTTAAATGAAAGATTTTGGTCCTTATCAATATTAATTAGTAATAAAAAAAAGAAATATTTCTGACAACTTATGTCAAAGACTTAAGTTGGCCACCCTAAATGATGAAACACACGTAACGCTGAGTGCATGTTCAGCTAAATACTCGTAGTAACAAGAAAGTTGAATTTCCTATAAATACCTAACTTCTTGAACGATATAATTATTTCTGTTCAAAGCAAACAACTTACCAACGTACTCGTATTCGTGGTCGCTGTTCGACTTCGTCTTTTTAGTTCGTAGGAAGGTAATCATGTCAAGCCTCCAACACTGTTTGGGTTGTTAATTGTTTTTTATGGATTTTGTTGGTCAGTTAAAAGATCTCGTACCACCAACTCTATACATGTATTGAATACAAGAGAGCAATTTTTTTTTTTGCAGTGTCTTACCATTTCTGTCGATAACCTGGTTAATGACGGACAGTGGCTCTTCGGGGCTTAAAATTCAATTCTCAGTGATATCGAATGACCAGGCACAGAAAAAAAAAAATAAAAAAACTATGAGCAAGACTTTTCTTGTGTTTGGGTGTCTGTAGGGGATTCGTTCATCACCATCTCCGTCAGCACGCTGCGGTCGACTTTGTCAGACGACAAAAAGGTTGCCCCTTTATTTTTAATGCGATTGGTAGCCCATTTCAATCAGAGTATCTACATACAAACTTTGGAACTCAGAAGGGGTAGAGATAAATTTTGTGTCCACTCACGCTGAACACTGGGACAGAAGACCTCTAAATCTGACAAAAAATCGAATTCCAAAAAATAGGCACCTTGACAAATATTTACCATTTCTGTCAAAAGAGGAAAAAGCCTTGATCACACTATCCTGTGATTTGTTTGGGATTTAATGGATGAAATATAACTACTTTTCATGTTCTGTTAATGCCTATCAATCTGTTGTTCGGACATTAAGAAAATATTAACACAAATTTTTCAATATTGTTTTTGAATATTTTTTCCCTACTTTAAGGCCACTCTATCCTACCGTTTGACCAACTTCACCAGGTAGAGCTAAGTATAAGTTTTTACTAATTAGAGTCTTGTTGTTGTTCGTCTTCAATTTTATTGAAAACAAGCCGTGCAATAGTCTCACTTGAATGTAAATAAACTCTTTTTTATTTTTATTAGTTTTATTGGTTGACAGAACACAAGCTTCGTTGTCGTCACGATAATTGAGTAATATCTATAAAGAACCCGCATCATTATCATTTCAATGGAATGAATATCCATGGGCATAGACAGAGATTCCATTTACAACATGATGCGGGCGGGCATAGTTGTCAGTTCGACAGTGTGCAAATTTTCATTCAATGGAGATAATTCGATTATGCAATAATAATAATATTATTGTTGCTGGAAGTGAATGTCCTCAAAGTGCGTTTATCTTATTAGTCGCATTTGAAACGATTTGTTTTGTTGTTTAAAATATGTATGGGATAAAAGACGAGAACATGTTTATTACATGCAACAGATGCATATGCCGGCGAGAGGTTAAATTGCATAACTAAATAGACAAATAAGCTATTATGTCTAGACGTTAAAATGAAAACAAATAAAACCTACACAAATTGAAGACATTAATTGTATTGCAGTCTCTTATAATTGAAAATTAAACGAAATAAAGAAAAATAGCCAACAAAATGGGAAAAAGAATGTTTAGTTAGAAGTTCTGCTTGCAGCGATGCATGCATTTTTCTTCCGTATTGCATTCAGGTTTTAACCACCTCTTCAATTTATAAATAGTGAGATATTATAGGGATTCCACTTGGATTTGAGCGGAAAAACTAAGGGAGCTAACTCAACTTGCAGTTTGAGATTCATTTGATACTGGGAAAGATGCCTAGACCACCATGTATATAACTTTATGCACCAATAATCGATATTTCAAGAAATGAAAGATTAGATAACAGATTTCAAATATCTGATGGAACATGGAACATGGAATGAAACTGACCTATAGAAATCAATGTACGAGTATCTATCTGTTTAATTTAGAAAGGGCTTTCGACACCCTATACTTAAAATTTGTATTTCTTAATATTTCCTGGAATTTCTACAAGGCACTTTGAAAAATTCTTTATGCTAATGCTTAATTAGCAACATATTACCTACAACTTAATATGTTTCGACTATTTTTAAAATGATAAAATACACTGCGAGGTAATTGGAACTCTAACTCAGAATATTGCAATAACGCTCAGAACAGGTGAAACTGTTGAAGTCATCAGATCCAAACGCGTTCAGAACATGCCTATTGTATTTCGTAGAACGATTCGTCAAGGTTCAACTACCTGTTGAAGTCATCAAATCCCACCTCGTTTATAACAGATCCACTGATAAGATCACCAGAATTCTTTGGTAGAACGACTTCATCAAATTTCAACTAAGTACTGTTGAAGTCATCAGATTTATCAAGTTTATAGCAAATCCGCTATAAAGATGACCAGATTCTTTGGTTGAGTGACTTCTTCAGGATTCAACTAACGGTTGAAATCATCAGATTCAATCGCGTTAAAAGTAGTTTACTAGGTACAAAGATGACGAGATTTCTTTGGTAGAGTGACTTCGTCAAGGTTCAACTAACTTCTGCAGTCATCAGATCTAATTGCGTTTAGAACAGATCCACTGATAAGATCACCAGAATTCTTTGGTAGAACGACTTCATCAAGTTTCAACTACGTACTGCTGAAGTCATCAGATTCAATCGCGTTTAGAACGAATTCACTGATAAGATCACCAGAATTCTTTGGTTGAGTGACTTCGTCAAGGTAAGATCACTTGTAAGATCACCAGAATCCTTTGGTTAAGTGACTTTGTGAACGTACAACTATATTTTTTTAACACTTCAGATTCTATGATACAGAGAGCTTAGAGGAACCTTAAACATATTGCTGTACATAATGAAAATATTTTGTTTAGGCATCCATCGTCTATGTCTGTCATCAATAGATATGAGAAAGAGCTGGCACAAGTTATCTTAAGAACCTTGGCAGCTGGTTGCATCAACATTTCTATTTCTACAAACATACACTGAAAATAAATTCCTAGGTAATATTGACAAAAACGTTTTGTTGACCTTTAACAAAACAATTTTATCCTATTGATAAAATTTTTGTCAGTACGAAAGAATGATTTAGTTGATTTCACAAAATTTTTATAATCCAGCATGATTTTTTGTCAGTTTAACAAAATATGCACTACAAATAATATTATCAGTTTAATAAACCAAGTTTTGTTAATATAACAAAATTAAACAGAGATTTTTGTCACATCTACAAACTTTTTTGTGATGTTAACAAAATGTTTGTGTATCTACAAAAAATCTGTTTTGTAAATGTTTGTCAATATCACAAAGTTTTTGTTAATTTTTTTTGTCAATTTAACAAAAAATGAAAACATTTTTGTCAAAATGACAAATATTTTGTTTTGGGGTTGAATTATTTTGTAATATTGATAAAATAATATTATCAGATAGATAAAACTATTTTGTAAGGAAACCAAAAAATTTCTTTTGTGTATGATTAAGTTCAAATTTGGTTTTTGTTAATCGATGTAAAATTAACTGAACTTAACAAAAATTGCGTATTGTTCATACGCCCTCACAGATGGTTGCATGTGAGATCGTAGGGACCAAACGCCAATTTTTGTGGACTTAAATCCCAAAAAAAAAACTATTTTGACAAAATTAATTTTGTTTTTTGTGGATTCAACAAAAGAAATTTGTAAAATTGACAAAATATTTTGTTGAATTGACAAAAAATTTTGTTAATTTAACAAAATATAACAAGAATTTTTTTTTAATTTAACAAAATATTTTGTTAATGTAACAAAACAATTTTGTTAATTTAACAAAACAATTTTGTTAATTTAACAAAAAAAAATTGTTAATTTAACAAAAAATTTTGTTAATCCGATAATAATAAAAAAACAATAACACTAACAAAAAAATTGTTAATACAACAAAAGAATTGTTAATATGACAAATTAATTTTGTAAATTCTACGAAATTTTGTCATATTGACAAAATGTTTTTGTTATCTGTTAGCATAACAAAATAATTTTGTGGATACAACAAAATATTTTTTGTTACCTCAACAAAATTCTATAATTTTTGTCAATTTGATAAAACTTTTTGTTGGACGTATATTGACAAAATTTTTGTCAAATCAACCTAGATTTTTATCATATATACCTAGATTTTATTTTCAGTGTATATCAATGTGCGTTGAGAAGTGCTAGAGCAGCTTTTGTGCGAACAAATCGTTTTTGTTATAGTTACGGCTTTGACAAATTGGGTAAAATTGTCTCTTTTCATGGCTTTTATTAGGACGATGGTTGCCTATTGAGATTCTGTTATCTATTATGGTCAAATTTGTAACATCTCAAATGGAAATAATTAGAAAGGCACTTTGTCAGTACCTGTCCTCTATATCGCAGCTTGGTATCTAAAGCTGTTTTGTGCCATATTTCAAGAGCGATATTCAAGCTTTTATGTCTCGCAAAGACTTACATATATCAAGGTTTATTAATTTAAATAAAGACAGTAAGGGTGAACAAGAAAGCTGAATGTGAATATTCTTGTTTTATAATAAGATTTAATTTAGATACAAATAAGGTTGTAATGATTCCTAGACGCAATGGCTAATGCTATGTACAGGCAAGCCAGGCACCTGGTTTTAGTACGAAGCCGCTGACATTTAAAACTAAGCATTTTTTTTATTTTTTCAGGGGAACTGACTGTGACAAATCCTCCATCTCTTTATATGAAAAAGTGTTCTCATATGAGGAATCCTGATCCTGAATTTTGTGCAACTATACTTTAGAAAGTGAATCTTGTTATTTTAACAAGACCCTTGTTAAATTTGCACCTGATTTTTTGTGATTTTAAGTGTACCCGTTGTTTTTGTTCTAGTTTATAATGCAGCGAAAAGCATAAATTATACAAATACCATTACGTCACTGATTTGTACAAGAAAGGTTGTGAAG
The DNA here is from genome assembly GCA_911387755.1 of Chrysotoxum bicinctum. NCBI lineage: Eukaryota > Metazoa > Arthropoda > Insecta > Diptera > Syrphidae > Chrysotoxum > Chrysotoxum bicinctum. Next base: position 210,356,792 of record OU426989.1, on the reverse strand, counting down.
GCATTGTAGTTAATTTTAAAAGATATTGGGTTATTTCGACATGAAATTCTTGTATACAAACAAAATTGACAAGACCTTAGCATGAACGTAGTGTTGATTTTTACCAAGTTCGTATTTCTTTCATCATTCTCCATTGAAAATTTCAACTTAAATACATAACTTGTTGATTTTTCGTTTGATATAGTAATTTTTACAATTGCTTACCAGATGAATTTAATATGGTTAATTTATTACTGTGTCTGTTAATTCAAAGATTGTTTTGTTAATATTCTAATAATTAAAAAAAAAAAAAACAAGAAGGTATACGAAATTAATTATAACCTGAATGATCCTAGCATGGTAAATTAAACAGGTGTTGATTGTCAAAACTACAACTTCCCATGTTAATTTATTTTTAATATTAACACAGCTACTGGTTTGATTGAATATTGAGTCATATTAAAAGGTACGTCAGTGCCCAGCTAAGTTCGCCGCACTACACTCTTTTTACAGGAACAAACTCAGGCTATTCTCGACTCCCTTCTATCTTCAGTACCAATAGAGTCAGGAACTTCAAATTCACATAATTTGTTGAGCTGATTAAACACAGGCGCCTCACCAAATTTGAGATACAGAGGACTAAAACCGTAACTGACAGATAAACAAAAATTACTTGGTATGTTTTCTTTTATTACTTACAATTCAAAAGATTATGAAAAAGTTCAAGTTTAAGTTCAGTGATACAAATTTTTGGGCAAGACGTGTTGATTAAGCACTGTGGTGCGGGGTTAAAATCTTGTGTCTGTTTAAATATTCAACATGATCGACGGTATCGAAAAATAACTATCTGATAATTGGTACACTTTGCACATATTGTCCCTGAGTGTGTTAGCACAATGATTCTATTTTTCCAGTGCTCCGGTAGCATGAATCACTAAAAAGTTTACATACTCATATCCGATTGAATTGTACGAACACAGGTAAACCATCCTATGGCAAATTTTTTAAAATAACAAGCATTCTACATACTTCAATGTCTCCACTCGAGTCTTCTCGTTCGATTTGCACAATTTTTGGACGAAATCTTTTACCCAAATCATGACAGTTCTTCAACTTACCTGAAAGAAAAAGAAAAACAAATATATGTAAGTAAAATTGAAATTTATTCACATGTTTTCTATGTGTAATTAAAAATATTTATGCATTCATAATTTCCATTAAATGCCATCAATCACACACCAACATTCATCCATCATAATTAAGTAACAAAAAATATTCAAGCCAACCCGCGAATTTTATGTTACACCCTTTCTTGATCGTTGTACGTGTTGAAATTATTTAAAATCCAAAATACCACTCTGTCAGCCATTCCAATTGCATTTAAATATTACGTTCAAACTCATTTGTGATTCAAAAACCATCTTAGTCAATAAATGTCAAAATAATCGTTTATTTAAACATAAAACCATCAATAGACATCATAAAATTCAAATTAACCAACAAAAACAAAACAAAGAAGGAACACAAAAATGTTATCCATATTAAATGATAAATAAAAAAAAATATTTCCCATCATGGTTTTAGTAACAAGAAATAAAACATTCAAGACTTATCCGTCACAGCCGGGTGCCATCAAACAAACGTTTTAACTCTTAAGAGTCTGTCAAAAAAACAACAGAAAAACTACAAGATGGAGGCGGAATTTATGTCAAAAAATAGTGTCAAACTGATTGATGCACTTTTTGTTTACATATTACACAGACATGGCAGTACGTAACACCTGCAAATGGCAATTTACCCTATGGCGGAATTCTTTTCCCTTTTACGGGAGGGACGCGGTGTATTTAACATGGTTTTACTAATTTTTCGCCACACGAAGAAAAAAAAACAAACAAACCTTTTCCATTTCCTTGAGTAAAGACCACAAAATTAGAGAGGAGGAAAATAATGTAAGCCTTTCAAATGGTCGCTGTTCATTGGGTAACAAACTTTCCGGGTTTTCATATTCGATATCAATCAAATATCGGATTAAGAAAGAAAAGTTTGATGAGTGACACCTTCTGAGGGGGAAAACTAAGCAAAACCTATAAACCACCAAAGGAAGAAAATGCCCAGAAACCTAACACTATTTTCTAATTCATATGGACTTTGTTTTATTTTTTTTATTTTTCGTTCAGTTTTACCGAACACAGCGCTGCCTGTCGCCAATGTGTCAAATGAAAGTAGAGCACATCACCATCCAACTACACATCACTACTCTCTCAGCTAGAGATGTGTGCTGGGTTTATGCAAATCGATATCGTGATCGATTAGATATACGAATAGATAAAATTCCCTCATGTGATCCGATTAAGGTGGACACAGAGTGAAAGAAGGATTAGAGACATTCAACGTCGCGTCGGCCGCCTTATAGGTCAATCCATAAATGGATAATTAACGCCAATTGAACATAGAAAGTGCACTTGGGAATAAAACTATCCCTCTGGGGCGGGCTGACAGTGCACACTGAAGGCAAAGTCTTTACGTAAACTTTCGATTTATCAAACAAACTGCGGCAATGTGGTTTGAAGTTCTATGGGAATACCGTTCTCGCTAATTGAGGTGGATAAGCAAATTAATTTGATTGAGATTCATGGAAATTGGCAAGAAAAGCTTGAAGGGATGATGTGTAGGTAAGTAGGAGGCATGTCTCATTCAATTGGCCAAACCAAGGAACACAAAAATAATCAAACTATGATTCTCAAATAAACCCCAAATCACGAATGCACCATTAAAAGTGTTTATTTGAACATGAACGGAATTAGTAAATAGCCTGCGGGTGTCATGAAGGTGGGCATTCGAATAATTGGCAGTAATTATGGTTAGTTATTATTTTAGAGAAGTTGTGAAACTGAACTGTTGATGGTTGATGGAGCATTCTAGAGGAGATGGTTAAGTAATTTCGACGGGATGTATTTGTAGCTGCAGGTGCGGCTGGTCAATTAGTCGGGCTTCAGTAAGGTTGGGTCTTTGAAACAATGGATTTTGAAAAATGACATCATCATTAAGACAGTGGGAAGTTCTTTGTTTTTCAAGCTCGTTAAGTTAGTTAGTTAATTTATCGACTTCCGATTAATGTTGAAAGAGCGGTATTATTTGTAACCTTCAATCGGGTGGGAGCAGCAATCAATTCATATGTAGAAGTAAATTAAACTAAGCTACTCGGGCGGTCGATTAGCTTGAAGGTTTGAAGTTTCTTTGTTGATTTGAGATGGGGCGGTATACTAAGACGATTCCGTTTAGGCGAATTTACAAATGCATGTGGCAACATTTGCTACATAATCCTTGTAGTATAAAAATCTTGAATTTTCTTGAAAATTTTGAAGGATTTGAGTTTGTCTGATAATGGAGGCACACACTCCGAAACGTGTCGCAGTTTTATTATAATTTATTAAATTTAGTTGTGATATTCATTTGATTTAATTTTAAAAATTAAAAAAAAAAAAACAAATCTTTCAACCAGTTGGTGGTTTTTATTGTTGTTTTTTAACTACATACATACATATATGTGTTACAACTAGCCCCGCCATGAAATTTAACCAAAAGCACAAAATTTAAAACTACATGTATAACATATACACACAAATATGTATAAAAAAAAACTTGCAATCTGTATTGAAATTTTTGGATCCTTTAGAAGTCGGTATCTATGAAGGAGGTACATATTTTCTCTTTTAAACGATGCTTATTTGTTATAGCTGTGACTTCTAACCGCGTTATCTCTCTTCTACTCCTATTGATCATAAAACCTAGGACTTTCCATTAATTCTTGCTTAAAACATTAAGGATCTGTTAGACAAAAAAAGAACGGAAATTGTTTAATATAAAAATTTATTTAAGTAAATCGCTTTCTCTCTTCCAAAATGTCCTTAATATATTTTTACGGAATTATAAAGTTTTTAGTATCTAACTGGACTGAAACGTAATACATGTGATCAGATCATTTCCACAACTAAATTGGGTTAAAAGCTGCTGTGTATAGTCTTACAAATAAGTGAAAACAAATTTTGAGCCATAGGATGTAATACGCCCTTTAAACTATTGTCCGCGAATTACTAACTTGAATTTGGAATGTACAAAAATCCCAAAAGTAACATCTTTTTCTATTACCACAGAAACTAGAAGATCAGGGAACATCTGAAAATTACAAGAGCAAATCAATAAGAGAGAATTTAAAAGTCAATTAATTGCCGTTTTATATACAATTTGTACAAAATATTTTTAAAAATCTTGTCTTTCAAAAATATTAACAACAATTTGAGTAAGGAAAAAAAATAACATAATACACTTCTGGGCATAAATAAATAAAATGCACGACTGGATCGCACGAACTTGCTCTTATATAAAAGTACTTTGGAATTTAAAATACATTTTTTAAATATAAAACATGGATTTAATGAGATAAAAATGTTCAAATGCATGGAATTGCGGTCTTATTTCCGGAAAAGTATGAATTTGCACAAATAAAGTTCAAAAATCTTTTTATTAAAGTAATTTTTTATAAAACAAATTTCTTTCAAATTTTTCTAGAACAAAATTTGGGATGCCAATTTTAAGTGCTTAGTAATAAAGATTTTAGAAAATAATTTCAAAAAATAATCGTTCACATGTTTTCAAGATACTGATTTTCCAAAAAAATAAATTGGAATTTTTTTTTTTTTTTTTTAAACAAAAAAAAAATTTCGAATATTTTTATACACAATTTTATTTAAAACTTAAGGGGGCTCCTGGTGAAAATTTTGGGTTAAAATCGCTAGAGCCGTTAATGAGAAAGTCGAAAATCAAAAAATCCGTTCTATGACAGGTACCAGCCCCAGTTTTTTTTTTTTTTACAAAAATGTAGTACATGTCTATAATACCACATAAATATTTTTTTAAACAAAATCGTTAGAGCCGTTTTCGAGATAAATAAGATTATGCATTACGGGTGTATGGGGGCTACCGTTAGTTCTGGAATTAAAAAAAATTCAATTTCAGCTCTAGGGAATTTCCGAAGACCCTTAACTACCGGGATTGAAGAAAATAGGTCTAGTGGTTTAGGCTGTAGGGAGAGGTACAGACATACACACACTAAATTTTCCTTAAATTTTTTATAAAAAAAAGTGATATGCAAATTGTAAGTATTGAACAAAATACATTTTAAAACGTAATTTAAAAATTTAATCGTGTATCCGGTTTCAAGATATTCAATTTTCAAAAAAAAATGTATTATTTTTTGTCTTAGAGCTAAAAAACAAATCAATTTTCCCTCTAGGGAATCACCGAAGACTCTTAAGTACCGAGTTTGAAGAAAATACCTTCAGTAGTTTAGGCTGTAATTCGAGGTACAGACAGACGGAATTGCTGGACCCACATTTTTCGTCTTCGCTATCATCGTAATGTCAACTTTGATCAAAATCTCGAGTTTGATTTTTTTTGCAAATGCAGAACTTGCCCTATAGTACCTACATAATATCACAAGTAAAATAAAGCAATATATTGTAAGTAGTTGCCGCTGAGTTTTAGTGCTATTTTATTTATTTCTATATTTGTATTTTAAGTGAATGTTTTAGATTAGACGATTGACCCTTCCGAGTTGAGATAGTCCTCCCTTCCATTAATCGTTTTACATCGAACATATTGAAGAATCCTAAAGAAGTTTTAATATTCAACTAAGAATTAGGCCTTATTTTTCGTTTAATGCTTTCTGTATCAGATTTACGGTGCAAATATACATATGAGTCGTGTTTTTTTTTTTTTTTTTTTTTTTTTTTTTTTTTTAAAGCGAATACCCAGGTAAGCAAATTTTTACAACAAAGTTTAAAATGAATAAAATTAAGATCAGTAGTCATAGTGAACATAAAGTGAATTTAAAATGTTGGACTGTTGAGAGTTTAGATGATATGACATAAAAAACTGATTTTGATGATTTGTGATTGAATTTATGGTGACTACTTTTAAACAAAAAAAAAAAGAATATTAAAGAGAGCATAAGGAGTTTTTAATCAAACACACCTTTTGGTATGAAATATCAAAAAAGTAAAGTTTGTTTTAAGAATTTACGACTATAAAGAGTGAAAAGAAGGGTTAGAGAGGAGACAAAAATACTTGATTTAAACAAAAGATTTCGAAAAAATATAATTGTTTCTCCCTTAGTTTCCGACTTTTTCATGTTGCGATGAAGTTAAATTTTGTTGAATTTATTTTTGAGTTTTCAGGGCAATATTTTCGATTGTCTGTCCAGAAAACTTTCCTGAAAAAAGCAATAGTTTTAAGGATATATAGAACAATTTATTGTTTCCCCAATATGGACAATGACTACTTCTTCGATCTATGGCATTTGTGTCGTCTGATAATTTTATTTATTTTAGTCCGATTTTCCTTAAATTTTAGATTGTTAACCCGACATTTTTAAGACCAAAAATAACGGTACCTCCCATAAATTTTTTTAGAAAATACATTTTTTTTCTCAAAAACTGTTACACAGATATTTTAAGATAAATCACTTAGTAAAAGCTATGATTAATGGTTCGGCGATTCGATTTTATCAAAAACGGTACAACTGATTTTGGTAAATTTTTTTACGTCAAGGCTCCTTAAAAAATTGAATAATATTTTGTATTCATGTTTTCAAAAACAAATCAAGTTTTTTATTTGAAAACTCAATACTTTAAATGATCGATTTTTTTAAAACTTGAAAGTTAATAAATAAGATGTAGCAACATTTTTTAATTTTATCTAAAAATCACAGTACCCATCATACAAATGTTAAAAAAAAGTTCTTGAAAATTGAGTTTCTCGAAAACGGCACCTAGAATTGTTGATACATATGTTTTTTTTTCGGTTAACCTTAATTTTTCCGATGACATTTTTTTAATTTTTTGAAAAGAATTTTAAATTTATTTTTTGGAAGTTCGATAACTCACAAATGGGTCAGTTATTTCATTTTATTGAAATCATCAAAATGAAATTATAGAAATAAAATTTTCGCTTTTAATTCTACACAACTTATGTGTCAACATTAAGCACATAAAATAATTGTTCGGAAAATTATTACTCTCGAGCTAAATTTTTAAATATATTGATTTTCTTTAACTTAATGGGAAATTTACTTTGTGGAAATGAAAATCAAAAACGAGAAAGGAAAGAATCTATTTTATTTTTATTGAAATCACTTAAAACCTTAAAAATCAATTCTTAAGAATGTTTGAATGTGGACTCTGGTTTATTAGCATAGACCTGCAACTTCAGGCAACCTCACAAAAAAGTCTAGTGGGATGAAATCGCATGACCTTGACGGCCAATTCCCGTAACCTCTGAGAGAGATAATCTTATTCCCAAATCATTTATGCGGAATGTCAATCGTGCCGACCGCTGTGTTGCACGTAGCGCCGTCCTCCTGGAATTACATGTCGTCTAGATTCATATGGTTCATAAGACATTGGTTACCATTGTTCTGTAGCGCTCGTTATTGACGGTGACCGCCTCACAAACGTCGTTTTCGAAAAAGTACGGACCAATGACGGCCCAAAATCTACACCAAATAGTAACTTGCTGGTTTAAACAGCCATTCATCTAAAAATGAGCCTTGTTGCTAAAGATAATTTTTCGACCAAAATTAGGATCCTCTTCAAAACGCTCCGAAGACCTGTCAGCGAATACACTGGATTGTCTTTGGTCATGAAATTTGAGCTTCTTTGTCAATTGGATTTTGTACAGGTTTAGGCTTAAGTCCCGATGGAAAATTCGTTAAGTTGAAGTTCCCTTGCACGGCGATTAATGGCCTGCCTCGGGTTCTACAGTACACCTTCACGGATCGCCGCGCTATTCTCGGCCGATATTGTGTTTCTTTTGTTGCGGTAATTTTACCACAGCAAGTTTCGCTTCCCTTCTTTCCTTTTCCCTAATACCTTTTTCCCGAACAATATTCCGTTGCGGCTCCAAACCGCCAAAAGAGTCAGATGAAGCCTGGTCCATCAGCCAGAGTCCTGCTCTTTTTGCATCTTTGGAAAAGTAACACAAACCCAAAACATCTGAGATTGTGCGACAGGCGGTCCACACAACCAACGAGTTTGCGACAGTTGGTCCACACGGAAAAAAACGGCATGAAGAAACTACCCATGTCCAACTATGTGTGAATCATATTCACACCAACGTAAATTTAGTATGGCTGAGTGCCCACCATAAGTGTCCGACATCAAAGGAAGTTCACCTTGAACTCGATTTTTCCTTCATGATTATAAACAAAACAAACAAAGGTCAACTACAAATATCTACATTTTTAATATTGTTTTTGATTGATTACTCTCCTTTAAATAACAACCCCGCTCGAAGTTGTTGTCCTTCTCACTATTTTTGTAGTCTGGGTCGGTTTGGGCTTGGGGATTTTGATTTAACGCGTTCTACTTTTTCGCTCAAATTTTGATCGCAAAGTTGAGGTTAGATCGCTGAACACATCCATTAGCCTACTGGTGAAATTTTCACCAATCGTCAAGATCGGGGGTGTTGGTTGAGTTCTGGTCTTCTCAGTCGCACATTCCAGCCAAATGGCGGAATGCTGCAGAATGACTGAGACAGAACACTTCACCATGGATCAAAATGGATGGCTAATGGTGGTCGTAGGGGGGGATGTAAGTTTAGCCTTCTCAAAACTTCAATCTTTGATTTCTTGCGAAAGAAGAAAGTTGAAAAAAAAATTGTGCGAACAGCTTTGGCGATAGTCCATTTTTGATAGTTTCCAAATCTTTGAAACAATTTGTAATTTTTTTTGAAAAATAACGATTTTATTTTCTTTGGTTCAGAAAGAAAATAAAATCTCGTCTTGTGTTATCCGTGAGATTTCCTAGTGGGGAAAAGCGATAGGAGCAACTCGAGGGCGGTTGAAGTTGTCGACGCAGGTGGAGCGAAGACACAGAGAAAAGCTAAGTACCAATTTTATTATTCTTTCTTGTCTTGTTTTCAAACTCGAAAATCTTTTTTGGCTGGGAATTGGCAGCGACAAAAATCGATTTTCGATAATAGTAGCGTGACTTTTGTTGACCGTTCATTGTTCCGTAATTTTCCTTGTTAAGAAAATTAACGGACTCGCGACCGGTGACTTGCCCGGTACAATTTTCAAGGTGACCCTTCTTTGTGTCCTTTGTGACACACCATTGTTCTCTATTTTCATTTTTTTTATATTTTGCAATTGGCCTTCTGCCAAGTTAAAAATCTCTCATTGTTATTCCTCTCGAAAAGATCCCGAGTTTTTATCCAGGCTTCTGCCACGGTTTCTCCGGGCACTACATTCAACCTTAATAAATTCCTGAAATTCCTTGAAGGAATTACTTAATATTATTTTCTTTCATTTCATCTATTGAAGATTTTTAGATTATTTTATTTTAACTGGTAAGGCAAACTACCATAGAAAAGTTTCCTGGCGCCCATTTTTACATAGCGTAAGTACGTCCTTGGATTTTGATAAAAGTTCAATTAATTTAGTCGTTGATACTTTTGCCACTTGATTGGATTGTTTTCATTTGATAGGTAAATTTATTGTTTTTTTTTTTATATAAAAACTATTGTGTGAACCCACCCCCTAAACTGAGCTACCGATTGTCAGCACCTAGTGCTGAAGTTGTGAATTTTCTCCAGCTGATTTGACAGTTGATTTTCCTTCGCGGCATACCGACATCGTGTTAACTTTGATTTCGTTTTTCTTAGTTAACTAAATTAAATAAACCATTTTAACTGTTCGCGATTCGTATCGCAATATTAAAACTCAAAACAATATTCGAATTGAATTCGGTTTATCGGTCGGTGTGAGAAAATTTATAACACTTTGACGTGCGAATGTTGGCTGAATTGATTTCCAAACCTGTCGTCCCAAATTTCACCACCAAACGTTCAAGAGTCGACTGTGAAGGGCCACCTCGTCTACCGTAAAATGGACGTGCAACGTATGGACTAACGAACACTCATTTTGATGATAAAGTTTTATTATTTGGGCGTTATGTCAATCGCGTAACTTGCCATGGCGATGTGGCTTCAGTCAGCTAAATAATAAAAAACAAAGTTGACAGATTGCACCAAAACAACATGGCCGCCAAAAGCTATCTGGGTTAATTGAAAAACGCAAACAGTTGACAATATTTAAAGAAAACGCTGAAAGCTATAGACCGAGAGCCAACAGCAATTTTTGGGTGTGATTGATAACAATTCACAAATGTGAAAGTCTTGCATACTCCAGTGGGAGCAATAGTGCTTTATAGTGCATCAAGTATGCAGTTCTTTCCAAAGTCTAAAAAATTGGGATACAAAATTTGCCATAACTTCAAAATTAAGAGCTAAGTGCCCTGATTGCAAATATCGAGGTCCAAGACGTTTTGAAGGCGGTCTTCTTCGTGCAAGAAGTACGCTATTCTTATCGCGTCTTGCAGGCAGAAGGTTGTCTGCAAAACGTCTTAGACCTCAATACTTTCAATTAGGGGGCAAAGTTGTTATCACAATTATTTGGACTTGGAAAGTACTGCATACTTGATGCACTATTATGCACTATTGCTCCCACTGGAGTATACTAGACTTTCACATTTGTAAATAACTATAAAAGATCTATCTAATTATGCTAATTATTTTTTGTTATCAATCACACCCAAAAATTGCTGTGGGCTCTCAGTCTACTAGAACTACGATACTGTCGTATTTTTATTGTCATTTTGTTCTTCTAGTCCATGGTGGTATTGGATATGATTAAGGTAAGGCTTTCACTCGATATGAAATTCTGAGTAAGCCTTGACATTCTTCTGTTGTGGGTGGTAATGGTACAGTGGGTGAAGAGCTCAACTGCTGACTTACAAATGTGGGTTCATGTCCGACTTTAGCGATCATTTTGTACATCCTCACTTTGAACTGAACCCCACCCATATTTTCATGAGATAATAAGCACTTTAGTTTCAAGATCTTAGGTCTTACGGGCATTGTATGAGTTAAAGTAATAATTATTACAGATCCAGCAATCTTCTTCTTCCTTTGATTCGGCGCTGTTATGATCTCGATGTCGAGGGGATCATAACTCTCCCACGTATCTGCTTCACACTAGTGATCCGCCTGTGGGGTTCGCCGGGTTGACCTCAGAAATCAGCGGCAAGCCTCCCGGTTTTGTATTGTTCCATTTCTGAGGCCAACTGAATGCTGGTGTTTTTGCATTTGTTTGTACCAGGAGTGTTTAGGCCTACCTTTCTTTTTATTCCGAATTGGAACGTTGTATGATATTGCCTTTTTGACGGGGTTCTCAGGATCTCTCCTTTGAACATGGCAATACCAACTGAGTCGGTCGTGTTCAATTTTTTGGGAAATGGTATTCTTAACATGAAGGCTTCCTCGGATCTTCGTACTTCTAATTCGATCAAGCTTTGTAACTCCTGCTGTCATACGAAGCATCTTCATCTCAGCTGCCGTTAGCTTACTCTCATACTTTTTGTACATTGTCCAACATTGTGAACTGTATTACAGATCCAGCAATACTTATTTATACTCGTATTCTTTTTCTATTTTAAGAATCATAGAATAACTGTTTTGTATAGACCTCTCCTGACTTGTCTTAGCTACAAATTGACAGAAAATATCCACCTCAAGGTTTTGATTGCCACAGTAGATTTCCATTATCATTATTTTCCACACGCCGCCGTTAATGGCCACTAAAGTGTTCTCTAAGCCATGGTTAAGTACAAGTCATTCCCGGAGTTTCAAGGATCAACGACAACTCTTAACCTCGCCTCTTGTAGCATCTTAGAAGTAGTAGAAGAAGTAATTTTCTGCGTGTGTACATAAACATTACATTAGACCTGTCTAAAAGTCATTTAACTTTTAAGCAAACACAACACAAAATGGACAATTGCTTTTTGATAGAAGCTCTGATGGCCTCAGAAAAAAAAAATGCACACAAAACGCCTTAGGAGCACACAAAGAAGATAGAGAAACCCATCATAGGACAAAATATCTTCCGCATTTTAAGGTCTTATAAGAAGATGTATTTCGAGAAAAACTGGGAGCGTTCCTAGAGTTCATTATGAACGCGATGGTTCGACCTCCTATTTGTCTACCTCTCTCTCTCTCTCTCTATCACTCTCTATCTGTAGGAACAACTTAAATTGATGCTTAACCCTCATCGCGCAGGCCGTCCCTAATTTATGCAGAGTTAATGAAATCATGTAAGCCCCACCTGATGATGATGATGATGTGCTTGCAAGATGATAGTTAGGCCCGGCGCATAATATTTATAGCCATGATTATTACTGCAACAACAACGATTATGTTGATGATGGTTGATGGTTGGGTTGGCTGACAATACTCGTACACCACCTACTCCTTCATTCTGTGGACATAAATTGCAGGTTTTTTGAGCTACAGATTGCTGCCTTAACTGGCATTTATACCTTGGAGATGCCACATATAACTGTGCCTGTGCCACACAGACAGAAGCTGCGCAACATGATTGATTAAAATTTATGCGTAAGCTGGCATTGTAACCTGAGCGGATAGCGACATCATTAGAGCTTGTAGCTGCGCACTGCAGCGGCATTTTGTGTGTGTTGCTTTCTTGCCCCAAAGTCGTCTATAAACACAAATCGATGGTGTCTCCGTTTATCTTTTATTGCAAATTAATCGATGGATTGCGAAATTTGTTTTCCAATTACCATGAGTAGCGAGTGTACACATGTCGAACTCGTTATTCTTCAATCGCGTTAGCGTAAGACGACATTACTGGCGCAAAGTATAGTGGCGAAGAGAGCGAAAGCGTTTTTGGCGCCTTGACATGCGACGCATGTACGCAATTTATATTATTTTCGGTTGTTTTTTTTCTTCATGTGAATCATCCGGTTTTGGAGATACGATTCGTTACTTTGTTTTTCTTTCTCAGCGTCAAATTGCACGTGGGACAATCAGTTTGACAGTATTTTATGCGTAACTGGTTTCATTATGTTGATATACATAGTTGAGCTGGATAGGGCGGGGACGACGACGACGACGACATGAATGGACGCAGAAAAAGTGCGTTTTTTACCTAAGTGAAATTTGTCCCAAGTGTCGCGCGTTGCTGTTCAACGCGCTTGATTTGGATCTGTGAGAGAAAAAAGTGAGATTATCTTGGGAGTACATATTTTATTAATAAAGGTGAGAGTAATTAATTTTATTTCAGTGAGAGGAGCGTGTGGTCGTGGTGGGATATATGGTGGGAAATTGCCAGGGGCTAACGCATGGTTTTTCTTCACAATCGGAACTACAGTTAAGCCGATTTTGACGCCACCCACTTTTTTTTTTTTTTTGTTGGTTTAATTTAATCAAGTTTCTTTCTCGAGGCGTTTTGAATATTTATTGACGTGTTTGTGTAATGCAGCTGCATTAAGCAACCCTTGTGGATTAGAAAGTGTATCTTGATAAATTGTCAGATGTTTCATTAAGATTGTAGATTGTAGAGAGAAGGCTAACAATAAATTGTTTGTAAATAGAAAACGTGACGTTTCGCATTGCTATTTTGTGACAGTTGACAGTAATATTTGTTGCATTTAGCGCCCCAAATTAATTAATTTATTTTCATTATTTAGAGAGTTTTCCTAAATTTTGACAACCTAACTATTTTATAACGAAAAATTGAATTGTATTTCTATTCATGTTCCCTTTTTCGACGTAAAACTTTTTCTCAACACATAAAAAGAGTCCAAAGTGTGAGTTGTCAGATTATCGTAAAATTTCTTAACTTTCACATATTCCTAAGATTTTTGAAAGCATTTTGTTAAAAATTTAAGGTTTTCGTTTTAAACCTCTCGAGTCTATAGGTAATACCTATGGTTTTCTCACAGGTAAAGATCCACAACGACTTAATTCGGTAAATTTGTATCCCTTAACTTTTCCGCATTAGGGGACTTAAAAGAAGTCGATGTTGTGTCAACCGATTTCAGTAAGGTCTTTGATAAAATTTTACATAGAATTATCCTCTTCAAACTGTCTACCGTCTGGTTGGAACCTATCTTCTTGAGATAGATTTCTTCTTACTTGAAAATCAGTTCCCAAAAAGTTCGTTTTAGATCTGCCCTTTAATTATTTCTTATCAACCTCTGGGGTCCCACAAGGCAGCCACTTAGGCCCTCTTCTTTTTCGCCTTTATATTAACAATACGTAAATAGCCATCAAATATTCCCATATCTCATTCTACGTGATTGTAATCTTTTTTAAATTGATCTCGATAGTTTCAATTCACTTTTTCTTTCAAAAACCTTTCAAAGGCCTGAAGGTGCTTCCCTGCGGTACTCCAAATCAAATATAAGAATTAGTTTGTAACTCTTCCTGATCATATTAACTTGACTTCATAGTACAGTCTGCTGTTCATCAACACATTATATTTGAGGAATTGCTACTAGTTTAAGTGTCACTTAAATTTGGCATCTTGGTGTCAGACATACATTTTTTTGAGAGGTTATTCTAACACTCTAATTTCAGAAAGTAAATTTCCCAACATTTAATTGAGGCCTGTATTTTTTCAAGATATTACGGTTACACATTACTTTAACGACTAAGGAATAAATGCAAAAATAAGTACAAATAGTTCAAAATATTGTAATTTCCAAGTGTAAATCTAGTAGTATAAGCCGAAAGACTCGATGTGAGCTCTTAAACAGTTAGTAAAAGATCTTTCATAATCTGGATATTGGTCTTTACTACCTATGTATTTACTTATCTATCATATTGATTAATGGTGCAACCCAGGCTATTTACTTTTAAAAGTCTGCTTAAAAATTCACTTCATTAATACTGTTCGAAAGGTTCAGAACTCTCAGGGAAGATTCACAGACATGATATTTCGAATATCTGTTGAAGAAGACAAAAGGCAATAGAGTACCTCTTCCTAGCTACTAAAGACGTTCGAAGAAGAATTTTCGAAGAGATTTTTGGTCCCATCTGAACTGAGATGAACAAGTGGTGGACCGATACCGACCTGACCTAACCAATAAAAGATCAAAGGGCACCGTAGTGCCCAGCCAAGTTCTGGCACTACACCGTTTTTACAGGAACAAACTCAGGGGGTTTTTGACCCCTCCCTATCTTCAGTACCAATGAAGTCAGAAACTTAAAATTCCGAATATTTACTAAGCTTGTCAGACACAGGCGCCTCACTAAATTTCAATTTTCTAGCATAAGCGGTTCCTGAGATATAAGGCCTCAAAAATCACAAAAACCGTAACTGACTGACTGACTGACAGATCATCAAAATTATGGAGCACTTCCTGACATCGTAGAATCTTGTGATTTTGCACAACGGTAGATCTTGTAGAGGAAAAAATCGAAAATTTGATGTTTTCCATTCAGGGGGCGTGGTATCCGCCCACTTTCTCCGAATTGGTGTTGGTTGAATGGAGCACTTCCGACTACTGTAAAACGATGAAATTTGGTAAAGTGGTAGGACTTAAATTGCATACAAAGAAAAAAATACAAAATTAGCGGTTTTCTATTCAGGGGCGTGGTATCCGCCTACTTCCTCAGAACTGATGTAAATTATACATGGAACACTTCCGATTGCAGTAGAACAATGAAATTCGCTAAAACAGTAGGGTTCAAATTGCATATAAAAAACCAGAAATAAAAATTGGGGTTTTCCATTCAGGGGGCCATTTTCTGATACTTGGCAAGTTTTTTTTTATGCCCAATTCGAAAGGTTTTAAAAACTTGACCAGTGAACCCATCAAATTTTAGTCAGTAATCATGAAATAATAAAATTTCTCTATTACATTGTAGCTGTTTCAATATTATTCTACTTTAAATATTCGGTATTAAACCTTTATGAAGTAAGAACTTGGCGTACTTTTAGATCTCAGTACTTTTCAAGGCTGACTTTGTACACAAAGGTTTTTGTATTGAAGAACTTGGCTCTTTTTATAACATTTATGTTTTTGGTCCGATTAAGTTCAGCGGCTGTGAATGGGGTCATGTAAAGAAGACACGCAAAAAAGCTACGAAGGTGAAAGAAGCAGGAGAAAACCTTGACTCAGGTGCAGTCCACTAGCTAGGGACTGAGCTGGCTGGAAAAGATCGTTACGTTTAAGGTCCACGCCTGACATTAGTAGTTGATCTGAGTAAGAATCATTAACTGGGAGCAATGCCATTTATGAAAGAAAGAAGTTTTACTAACACAGTTAGTTACTGCGAATAGCCATACTAGACTGCTAGAACTCTTCAAAGTGGCCTCAAATTTCGTCACAGTTTCGTTAAAATCGAAAATTTTCAGTAACGCCTCGGCATTTATCTCGATTTCCTATAACTCTTTTTATCTCGGGTGTTTTAAAGATGTCGTAACATTTCTGATTTTTCGGACAGGACTTATGTATAACAAAATGTCACCTCTTATGAAATGGCAGAAATTGGTCAAGTTTTGGATAGTTAAAAAATGTTGGTAATGTTTTTAATTTTCAGAAAACCTTCTCATAATTACTTAATTCCAAACTTGATCGACCGAACCATTTTATTTTAACCCGAAGTACTGACGTAGTTATTCAAATTTTTTACGTAACTCAACTATACAGTCTTCTTAACAACATAGCATACCTGAGAGAGGTCACAAGAGTTATTTCCTAAGACTCGAAATCTTACCCGAAAGTTGCCAAGAATTTCTACTATACCACAAGCAACTACCTTGGGACTTTCTCTTTCAGTTCACCTGTTTCTTCAAAGATTTATATAGACCATCGGTCTTCAATCATTACCCATGCCAAAAATTAACCTGCTACACTTTTGAAACGATTACTTTACAACCAATTGACTCTGGAGACTTTTTAACTGCCGGCTTTTAAAATCCCATTTCGACATCAACAAAAAGCCGACTGCTGCCGGTTAACAACGCCCCTATAGTTGTGGCTATACTTAGCTAGTAGACTATGGCCGTTTGGACTATGAGACTTAAGGAAACGTCTTTATAAAGGCCATAGACTTAGTAAGTTAGATGCAAAATTTGACCCCGTCCCTCTGGAATGCAATTGAGAGACAAGAAGACAAAAAAAAAACGTGCCTTCAAGAAGAAGGTTAGAAAAAAATCTGCCTTGCACAAAGTAAAAGTGCATCACATCCAAATTACCATTTAAGCCGATGAGATTGCGGACGTGATTTGCTACCATCATCGTTTGGGAAACAACAACAACAAAAAACATCTGAATAAGCCAGCGTCTTTGTGTATAGCGAACTATTCCGATCATTACCATCAGCAGCGGCAAAGTATATCGCGCATCTGTCTGATGGTGGCCGTTTGGAAATTAAACGAAATCACTCGCTTAGACAAAAAATCGCAGGCTTCTATTATCGCGAGCTTCTTTTCTTTCCCAATCACCCAGGATAAGCATCTAACCAACTTAGGAAAAGATGTAAGACGAAAAAATAAGCTACGAGTAACAATGCCCCCTTGAGGTGGATTTTGATGTATTTACTGCCCGCGCCAACGCCGACGACACGGAAAGTCCAAATGATGGGTTTTTTCTTACTTCCATGCCTCCGCCAGACTAATCGATTGCTTCAATGGCATAATTTTCACTCTGTGTTTTATTTCTTCCGCTCACTTGCTCAGAGATTTGCAGATATTTGTCCATGGAAGACTCGGGAGCGGGTGATTCCTTGTGAGAGATCCTCTTGGATCTTAACTCCCCGATCTGCCAGCAAATTACTTTGAATTTCAAGCTTGCGTTCCGTTTTTTCGTCTTTCACGGTTTCAACTTATGCAAAAAAAATGAGAAGAAAACGATAAACTTTCTACGGTCACATCCGAAAGTGCAAGGTATTCCCATATGTCAAGGGTGCATCAAGATGGTAATTTGTCAAAGAGGATGCTCACCAAAAGCGAACCGAATGCCACAGGCAATGAATGTGTATGGTGTGTGCCGTGGATGCTTCAAGCCTTCAAATCAATGTATTGTTCCAACAATCCCATATATCTTTCTCTTTCTCTCTTAGTTTTTTTAAAGCGTCCAAACAAAAAAAAAATGCATTTTTTGGTCAGGTGGCGGACGAAAACAGTGACAGCAGCGGTGGCGGCGGCGCTGGTGCTGTTGTAACATCTTAGTTCCGCTTGGCATGTGAAAATTTGTGCACAAAAAAAATATGCAACAACATGCAACTGCGCGGCAACATCAGCAGAAGGAAACACATACCTAAGTAGAATTGCTCATTTGTTTGAATCGGGTGATAAATTTTCAACACTTTCCCTCGAATTGAGTAAGAGTGCCTTAAGGGGGTTTGTTTCGGTTTGTTTCTTCTTGTTGTTGTTGGTTGATTGAGGCTGCAACGCCGAACAAGGCAGTAAAAGTCTTTCATTTTAACGCAATGTTGATGCGCAATGACGACTCGGTACCGGCACCGGCTTTGACTCCAACATCGTCGTGAATTTTAAATATGCAAATTCAGCTACGCCCTGTAAATTTTCTGGGATTGCTCAACAGCTCAAGTTAATGTTTTTGCAAAATTTGGAAAGGCTCTTGGCTATATAGGATGTTATCGATTTCAGAGAATTTTGGGTCTCGCATTAATAACAGAAGCAGTGCCCTTTCGTCTGTCTTATATAACATTTTTTAAGGCGTGGTCAATAAAATAAATTTAAAGAAAATCAGGCATTTTTTTAGGGTCTTGAGCAGCTTTAGTCAATCTGTTTACAATCTATTTAATATATTGTGCTCAAATAGTTTGTGAATGGCATGTGTTCTTTGCCCTTAGCCAAGATCTAAGTCTAGGTAGGTAGAAATGGCGACCACTGGCAGTCTAGCCATGTCGCTGCAGTGCGCCATTTTGTGGATGGCATTGATATAGAAAATTGTGGACATTCTCTAGGAGTCATACAGTTTGGATTGAGTTAAAAAATATGAAGGATCTAGTAGGTTTTAATGTCTCTTATTGTGTGTTTGCCTTTGCACAATCATCAAATTCGATCACTCACCGGATGATCACTTAACCGGAACACCACACTCATCCGATACCATCTACACTGTGCCAAGCTAGGCTGGTGTTGAAACAATAGCAAATCCGATTGAGTGATCATCCGACCCTCCGCAGCGTATACTTCCGTCAAAGCTCTCAGTCCGCTAGCTCGGGATGTAAGTAAGAGTCAAACGGAGGACACGGCTAAAAAGTAACTGAAGTTTTGTTTTTGAGAAAAACGATCAAGTCTTTGATCTTCATTTCCAAAAGTTCGTCATTTTGCTGATTTTCGCCTGGCTAGCTCGTCTGTCCGTTAATTTTCATCAATACCACAATGATATTGAATAATATTGAGGCTGGCCAGGTCATTCCGGCATTGCTGGACTAATTTGGAGGACGACGTACTAGAATTAATGGCTTTAACAGCCGCTTGACTGTCTGTTATAATAGCTGGAATCTGGTTTTGGTTTAGAATTTAAGTCTAGCTAATATACAAACATGGTATTTGGCTTATAAACAATTATAAATCATTTTTTCCTCCTTTTAGAAAACAATAAAGCTTGTGCCCATTTGTTGACCATGAAATGGTCAATCGGGAGAACCTGAGTGTGTACCGATAAATGGTAAATCAGCCTACTTTAATTTTTGTATTTGGATTATTAATGAGTTTTTATTTATTCTGTCTATTGAGATGGATTTAAAAAAAAAAGTCTTGACGCCAGCTCTTTTGTTTAAAAGGTTTTTATTTTTTTAATTTGACAAGACGCAAGCTATGAAGAATAAAAAAAATTACAAACAAAAAACAGTGGATTATTCTATCCACTCGTTGGCATCCTGAGATACAGTTTGACATCTTTTTTGTTAAATAATATTTCGACTTTTATAGAGAATCAATTGAGAGCTGTCAATAGAATACTTCTGCAGTTCTTCATTTTTTGATAAAATAATACTTTTCCCTACACTACAGTTTTAACAATCGTATCTTCTTCTTCGATTTTTTTATTTTCTCAAAATTAATAAAATTTTAGAATTTTGGAAAACAATCCTGAACTTAATATTGGCAGCCGAAAATTCAAAACCTGGCTAGAACGTTAGTTGGCACTGCGTTGAGAAACAAAAAATCATTTTCAACTTTAGATCGCCAGCAGGAGCGCTTTACCCCACTGTACAACTAAAATTTTAGCCAGGTTTCAGGACTACGCATCTTAGACATGTCACCTAGCTTTATTTACAATTTTGAAAATTAACTTTATGTAAATTAATGCCCCAGTAGTGCCCCTGCAGGCATCGATTTTTGTTTGTCAAGTAATAGTACTACACGAAAAAAGAATGCTGACGGCAATTTCATAGCTAATAACTTCATTTATTATATGCAAATGTGTTGTTTTTATAGCTATAATGATGCTGGCTCTCGGGTTACAAGGTATTCACGGAGCCTAATCTTCATATAAAGTTCTAAGCAAAAAATATAAAATGCCCATCTGGATCGCACTGACTGAATGAATGAATATTGAGAGGTGGGTTTGCAATGCAACCTAAAGATTTATTGTGCCCCATCCAGAGCTAGATGAGTTTCGAACACTACATCTCTTCCTTCAAGTTTATCCCTTTGATGAGTTCGGTTATTTGGAGTACCTTCAAAAAGGATAAGTCACTCTTTTCTATCTGGTAGCGTCGCAGATATTTGTTTTTTTGATGCATTAGGGCTTCGCATCTGCCTAGTATGTGTTCCAGCATTTCGTCATACTCATTGCAGAATCTGCATGTGGGACTATTTTTTAAGTCAAGAATTCTCAGTTTACAGTGACCCGTTAATATTCGTAAATTGTTCGTACTTAAGCTTATACAGATCATGAAACGATCTTGGTTATAGTTCCCAAAAAATAGCTTTGCCTGCCCCAGTTTTGGTAGTTCTTTCCAGTTTTTGGATCTCCTCTGTTTTTATTTCGTTTTTTTTTAACCCTGTTTTCTCCTATTACGCAGTAGTAATCTGGCCACATTGAAGGAGTCCTTCCGCCTCTTTTTGCTAGGGAGTCTGCCTACTTATGTTCCTGGGCATTTACATGTCCAGGTACCCAATAAAGTGAGACATTATTGTTCTTGTCAAGTTCGTTTATTCTGCCTATACATTCCCACACAAACTTAGACGTGATAGCATACGAGCTTAGTGCTTTGAGTGCGGCTTGGTTATAATGCCAATGTTTCGGTTTCGGTAATTATTTTCGAGATTTCAGCCTGTACATTTCGCTATGGATGTCCCATTGTGGATTGTACTAGGACCAAAAGTTCAAGCACTAATCACTTCTGTCGATCTTGAATCATCCGGGCACTACTTAATGGGATCGCGCTAATTTTCTCTTATGATTAAGAGACTTAGAATTTTTATAAATGAATGATACTAGAGAAAAATGTCCATGTCCACACATATATCGAAAAGGCATTCGACAGTGTCAATAGAGTATTAATTCTTCTTATTTTGTGCAGAAGGGCATACCAGATAAATCAAGGGTACATACGCTGGATCCAAATCGCACTATCTGCATAAAGTAAGGTTGTCAAAGAAATTGGCAGTCCAAAGTGGGATCAGGCAGGGTTGTATACTGTCACCAATACTATTCGTGTTATAAACTGGAAATGAAGGAATTCAGAAAATTCACACTTCAAATATCCGTACTACGCGGACTAAATATGCCTTCTCTCTCATAGGATCATGTTTTTCAATCAAATGACAATAAGGTTTAATATCTTAGGAAGATTGTCTCTAATGATGATGCAACCGAACATGTATAAGCAGTCAAATAGGGAAAGCAAAGGCTGTTTTCAATATTCTCTCCAAAGTATGGAAACAAAAACACCAAGCTGCGACTGTTTTGCTCATAGTTTAATCCGTGCTTCTATATGGATGCAGCACTTGGAAAGCCATATCTTCAGTCACAATATCTGCAAACGTTATAAATAGATAGATGTCTGCAAAATGTTTATAGGATTTACTGGCCAAACCGTATCTCCAATGATGAACGTCATGCGAGAAAGAGTCAGAAACCTATACAATCTAAATGACGTAATTTTTCTAGAGAGTTGAGACTATGATCAATTGCAGGGACATCCTCTTCTTCCACTTCTGGCGATACATTAAAGCTTAAGTACCCACATCATACTCCTTCTACCAGTGGATATATCTAATTTTTTTGGAAAAAAATTTCAAACACTTTTATCGACTTGAAAAATAATTAACTTTTCCTTAAAAAGATGTCAATATGAATAATCCACCAGGGAATATGTAAAATTTCTCCATCCAAGCTTATACTCCTGCATTTCTTCAAACATTCCAAAACCAAAATAAATTAATCAATTTGCTATTTTAATGTTAAACATTGGAAAAGTTCAAAGTTGAACGCCTACCAAATTCCCTAGGCGAAGACACAACACATAGCAAAAAATTGCAAAAAAAAACCTATTTTCATACTTGGGTGGTACTTTCCGCTACTACAGCTACCATCTGAGCGTTTTCTACACACATTCACGCTGATTAACCATAATCAACTAACGAATATGTGTAGAAAATCATTTCCAACAAATATTGACATTATCCGTGCAAGACCTTTGCTACTCTTGGTAAAAATAAGATAACAACAACGATGGAACACACATCGACTGACGGACGTCGTCGTCGTCGCGTCTCCATTCGCATCATTTACGGTACCGCAAAGGCCGGCACTAATAGATACCATCTGTTGACTTGAAAAGCCTTCTTCCATCATCATCGTCGTCACGACCAACCAAAACGAAGATGAATTTTCATATTTTCGGCTCGACTGCTCACGTATGGCTGTCATCATCAGATATGTCCAGCATCATTGTAGCGGTTCATATATACCTACAACTGAACGAGCTAGCTAGACCTGATCCTTCTTTCGACAAAATGAAATGTTGTTTAATCATAATCGACATTATGCACGATCTGCGCACCAGGCCAAACATCAGACAACACAGCCGTCAGCTGGAGCTGCTGATGTGTTGACTCCTGACTCCTGTGTCTAGAATCTACCCGATCAAGTACCGTATATTGCACGCGGCGCAAAGCGACGCGTTTGTAAAATAAAATAAAAATAATAAAATTACTATGTGATGTGCGACAAGTGATGCCAGGTCATACTGCATTTTTGGGGGGGATTAATTTTGAGCTATTGATAATAACTGTATTAAAATGAATTCTTTTTTTTTATTCCAAAAATAAAAACTTTGAAATTTCGCAAATAAACACTATCAACAAATTTTCATTTGAAGGCCCGAATGGTTGCAACTGTCAACAACTCTAATTTTGCTGTTTTTTAATATACAAAATATTACGAGAGCAAAAACTCTGCAAAACTGGAAATAGCTTCGCAAATACTTCGCAAAAAAATTGAATTTCTAAAAACACAATGCGAAGTCATTATAAGCACGGGTATATATTATTAATACAAATAAGTAAAGCTTCGAATAAAATGGGCAGTAGTTTGCAATTTCGCATTCGCATAAATGAAAAACTACGTCCCGCTTGATACGCAAGTAATTGCAATCGTAACCAAATTTAAATTTCGCAAATTTTCAAATAATAATACTAGTTGTATACTTTTTCTAACACAAAATTTTGTTAAGTTTCAAAATCGTTTGGCAATTTCTCTTCTAAGTGTAATTGCAGTGTTCTCCTAAATTTATCAATTCCATTGCAAAACTCAGTTTAGACACTTGCGAATTCATCCCTACTCTAGCAGCTCTAAAACTAATAATCTGTATGCAAAATGTTGAACTTGTGAAAAATATAAGTTATATATTTTGAGGGCAAAAATATTTTGCGAAATTGCGAAGCGCGTTACATAGTTCGCAAGTAATTTAGCGTTGTATCACTGTTTAACTTAAACATTAAAGTCTTCCTACAATTTGTGTACTATGTTAAGATTTATTGCAAATTTGATGAAATTTCGCAAATTCTTTTCGCATTTTATGCAGCCTTGATAATTGATATAAATTAAGACCACAACAACTAAATACTTTTCAAGCAGACTTTCGTTTTTGTTAATCAACATTTCTAAGGAAGAATTTGAATGTCCGCAACACGAAGAAATACAATACAAAAAGACTCGAAATTCGCAAATAAAATTTGTTACTTAGCAAATCCTTTACGTAGAAAAGACTATGAAATAACTGGGCTTTTTATTGGTTGGAAAATGGTGCTCAGTAGTTTGGTAATTTTCCAAGTCACTTGCCTGAATTGAATAAATAATTGAATTTGTACAACTAAAACATTGCAAAGTTGCGAAATAATTTTGCTAGCATTAAATATTTGAATAAAATCAAAATATGCTCCAAGTGAGGTTGTTGCAATACAAGTTTGCTCACGTTTTGCGTAAATTTTAAGGTTGGAATAAGATTCGTTATGGTTTATAGAACACTTTTACAAAAAGTGCTAACAAATTTGCTAACGATTTCGAATACTCAATTGCAACTTTTCAAAGTCAACATTGCTTGTAGTTTTCAAACGGCGTATTAAGTTTTGGTAGTACGGTATATCTAGGCTTACCCCCCCCCCCCCCCCCCCCCGCCATTCCATTTTGCGCAGCGATGCGATCACTTCGCAATCAATCGAATCTCATGTTGATTTTAAGCATAACAAGCGAATTTGATTTACAATTAGATGAAGCAGAAGATTATCTCTTCTTCAAAGAAAAACCCCCGCAAACTATATACACCAAACATAAACATACATACACACATACATTTGACGCAACATGATAAACAATTTTCAATTAAACAGTAAGAATGAAGAAAAAAAAAACTTTCTCCTTGCGACGACGGACGGACGAAGCGATGCGACCAACACCACGTCGAACAAATAAACGGACGTATCGCATGACTAAATTCATATTCTGGGTTTGTATTCTTTGGTGCACAACATTTTGAACCTGGAGACCGCGATTTGTTGTGGCATGCAAATTTGTATACGAGCAGCCCCAACTTCCGCAAAAACAACGACGATCGCGGATACCCCATGGCGGTTTTTTGTTGCACAAATCACATATGTATCTAGATGAATGTGTTTGGTTATTATGAAATCATAATAATTTCAACTTCTTGGATACACATTCGGCACTCTGTGGGTTGGAAATAATTTGAATGTGAAGTTTAAGGGGCACTCGCGAAGGCGATAGAAGAGAAATATGTTTTGATTCAAATTTTCTGTTTTTTTTTTTGTTTTCTTTTTTTCGAGATTGTAATCGAAATTTGTGTCGGCAAGAAGTCTTCATTGGTTATTTACGGTTTATTGGGTTTCGTTTTAGCGCAATGGATAAAGTTATTCCAGTGCTGCACAGTTGCAATGTGTTTTGATGTTTTTATTGCCCTCCCAGGGTGTTCGAATTTGTTGCAGCATGAATTAAGGTGGCGGCCGCACTGTGATGCTGATGGTGAATGTTGCAGCAAGTGTGGAATGCACTTATATGGAAATGATTTGGTGTTTTTCTTTGGAAAAATGTAACTTGTCGGTCGGGTAAAAACCATTTAAATATTTTGGCCAAACTTACAGGTTGAGTGACATCCTTGAAAAAGAAAATTAAATAGAAAATGCAAATCGAAAATTGGAGTTTTTACAAACAGGCTCTGAAATGATTGATTGACCTTAACTGTTTTTCTGATCTTGATATGCACCAGATGATTGAGCGAGCTTGGGGGACAAAGTCGACGTTGAAAGTCTGTGACGGCCATGTTGTTTTAGCGGTGGCTGTCAAATTTGTTGTTTATTGTTCAGTCTCTGATGTCAAGCCACCAGAGCAAGTTAAACAATTATCAGTACGTGCAAATGATAGAACTTTATTATCAAATTGAATGTTCGCTCGTGTAAACGTTGCACCCATATTACGGCAGAAAAAGTGGCCCTTCAAAGTCGAATCTCCATCGTTTAACTGTCAAATTAGAAACGACTGGTTCAGTAAGCTCTCAGCCAACACACATACGTCAAGGGAACGCTGGATCAGAGAACATATTCGCTGTCCGTGAAATTGAGCAGAAGAACCTAAGGACTCGCTGTGCTGAAGATCTCGGCCTAACACATATATTAACTTGACGAATTTTGCGTCGGGACTTGAAACCTCAACCGCACGAGATCTAACGAGATCTATGGACAACACCGTTTTTTCGTTGACTGGGCTTCGGAGCGCATGGAAGAGGATCCCAAATTTTCGTAGAAAAATCATCTTTAGATTGATGAATGTTAACAAACAAAATTGTCTTACTTTTGGTGACAAAAACGTACATGAGGTCGCACTGAGTAAAAATGCATCAACAAAAAGATTTTGCGAATTTTCGTCCGAGGCATCATTGGTTCTTTTTTCTTTGAAAACGCCTTTGTTGAGCCTATCACAGACTACAATAACCAACCAACGAATAATAACCAACTTTTTTAGCCCGAACGAATGAACGTGGACGGCGTGCGGTTCCTGCAGGATGGCTCTATGTTACACACAGGGACCCCCCGACGCGTTTCACCTTGCCGTGGTGGGGGGCTTACGTCTATTCTCTCGCTGCTCGTCAACTAAGAGATTTAGACAACTAAGTAAACCCAAGGGAGTAGTAGGGTCAAGACGGGTGTGTGTTGGTAAAATCTCCGGCTACTTACGTGGCTGGAGATTTTTAAGGTATTCTCCAGGTTTTGAAGGGTCTACTAAGGAGGTCTAGGGTGAAATTGTAAGGTCTTTGGTTGCTCGTGTTCGGGCTCTGGAAGGATTGACTGTTGGAAGTGTATTGCTACTGAAGCACACATCGGACCATGGCAGCAAACGTAAGTCCAAGATTATGGTTGTGGTGGCATACCTGTCCGAGTGCTGCTTGCGTAATTCCCACAATCATAATGGGTGGTGGGGAGCATAAGGCCATGGTTGGTCGTGGCGCAAGTGGTTAGTGCATGGATAATGGTCTTGACTTTCAGGGCTCGTCCATTTGTGGCTGGAGACTTTTAGATAGATCTTGGTTGGTAGTGGGAGTGAGATTGGTGAAGTCTTCGGCTGGGCAAGCAGCTGGAGATTTCTAAGGTCTTACTCGTGGTAGCAGTGAAATTAGTAACGTCCCCGGCTGCTTTTGTGGCTGGGGATTTCGAAAGTTTCACTGGAAGGGTTGATTAAGGTTAATCTTGGTTGGTAGGGGTAAGATTAGTAGAGTCTCCGGCTGCTTATGTGGTTGGAGATTTGAAATTATTACAAAGGTTCAATAAGGGTTTCTTATTTGTTCTTATTAATGGTAGCAAATATTAGGGGGATCGTCGTCCTCGTTCTTTAGAACAAAGACTAGCTTGCCGTAAGGTGAGCAAAAGATAGGAGCGTCTTTCCTTGTTTGCCGTAAGGTAAACTAAAGATTAGGAGCGTCTTTCCTAGTTTGCCGTAAGGTGAGCAAAAGACTAGGATGCACATTGAGTCGTTGGTTTTTACCCCGGCCGACTTCTTGGTGTGTATCCTAAGGGTTTACAGGCCCAGGGTTTTGCAAGAGCCCATCTGGAAGTGACGGGTTCAGATCTGGAAAATCCGAAGCTGAGTAAGAACTTGGACTATTTCCGGGTTCCGTTCGCCTAGGAAGCTCCATGAAATGACGAAGTTGCGAAGCTCCACCGGAAGCTATATTCTGGTACCATGAAAGATAGGTGCCCATTTGAGTTTGAGGATTGAGTTTTATCCTCTGCTCAAACCCTGTCTATGAGGTAGGCCCTCTAGTGGGAGTATCATGGTGGCTTGGTTTATTCCAAATGCGGAGACACATGGTTTTCAAGATTCTTTTCTTGAATTCAAGAGGTGTTAGATAGACCTCGCCTCCAAAGCAAGAGGTGTGCATATGCTGCAACATATCACAACTTTGCGACCGAGATAGCTTGCTATGTCTATGCAATTTTACTCCGTTAGACTTTTGCTTGTATGATTGTGTCGCAGGTTGGTAAGATTAATTGAGATGCTGCAAGATGTGTGCTATTACTTTTATTTTCTGATCCAGATAGGGTTGAAAGAAGTATATATCGTATACCAAAGTCCCAGCTTTAATTTTCCCTATAACAGTATGTATGCTCCAGTTTTCTGAGGCACAAAGGCACAATACCTAAAAATTACCAAAACCCCTTATACTTCTCATCAATGAAACCCCACTCTCAACTAAGCATTATTGAACTGCGACAAAGCCTCACAAAGATGATTCAAGCATCAATCAAATACGTGCGGAGCCAGGTATTAACCGATTACAAAAGAGTCTTATAACTGCAAATACTCAAACTCATTAAAAGTCAATTGCCGTCTTTAACTAACTTGTGGTTGTATTATTACGAAACCCATTTGAAAATTGCACAGTTTGTTTACGGGGACTTGAAAGTCTTAAGACTTCCCACCCACGTTATTGGCACAGAAAATTTAAAAAAAAAGAAGATAAATATCCATCTACAACACCTATTGACACAAACAAATTTGGAAAACATTTAGAATCATTAAGCTCTGCACAAATGCTCCCAGGCCATCAGTTCCATCAGAGGTCTCCAGCTATACATAAGAGTTGTTGGCTGGCTGGCACATAGACAGACAGACAACAGGTTGGCGGTAATGTTGGGATCAATTAATTTTCATTAAAAATACAAATCACCCCTGAAGGCAGCCAGAGTCAGTGCACCACAGTTCTTCTATGGTTCGAATATTATTGTATTCCCACGCAGTGTACATTTACCAATTTGGTAATACCCCGATTGTATATTGCGGGTTGTAACTGTTTATGTTGTAACAAATTATGTTCAGGGCAATAGTCTTGGAGCCAAGCCTTTTAGTGTGATGGCTTCTAAGAACCCCGAGGCCCACACCACTAGCTTAAGATTGTGTCTATCAAACGCACCTTACTTCACGTCATATACGAATCAATGATTCACTTAAATTCATATTAATAGCCACGCCACGCCATCTACCGCGCAGTCGACAAAATTCTAATTAAAAATAAAGCTTAATCTTGTTTTGTGTGATTTACTGTTCATGGTTATGGTTGCAACAATTAAAACCGACCCACTGACTGCTTCGACCATGCAACACAAATTAAATAGGAAAAGAACCAAAGCCCTCGACGAAGAGCAGATTCAGTGATAGGAATCGAGGATAAGTCGAGACGAATAGAATTTCCCGATCGTGAAATGTTTATGATTATCTCTATCCCGATCTTGATAAGATTGTACCTTGAGGTGATTGAACTTTCATTCGAAAGCCCCAAATACAATAATGCATTCCTTTCAACTGCAATTGTTGCTTCTTCTTTAACAACATCCTGTCAAGATAAAACTGGGTCAACGTATTCCTGGGAGGAACGGTTTAGCTCAATCAACCATATCAATTCCATGGCAAGGTAAATTGCAGCATGTCTATCTCTACCTTCACTCACAAGAATTTCGTTGGGCGCCATTTTTCTTTTTTTCTTTTTGGCAATAAACATTTCCTCAACGTGAGTCCGGCGGATATGTTATCAAAATGACAGACTGACTGACATTGAAACCGTTGGGTTTCTTTTGAACAGTAAAACAAAAGAAATACAAAAAAAAAAAACAATTCGAATTTACTGTTGAAGAGAGCCAATTAAATTCCTCTTTAGGCGGTAAATTAGCAATTTTTTTTGACTTCTGGGTCAAAATTATTAAAAACGTATTCAGTCAAATGTTAAGTTTAAAGTGGAACTCGCAAATATTTTGACAAATTGTTATTTTCTTTTTTTTATTTTTTTGTTTGTGTTATAGATAGACAAAAGGTTTAATGGTCTTGAAACAAGGAGGTTTTTTGGCTTTGTTTTATAATTGCTTTAGACAGTTTTTATGACTTTTTTGAACTTTTGCCTTGAATTCGAATGCGAATTTGCTTCGAGTTAATTGATCATAACTTTTTTTTTTTGTGATAAACGCCGCCGTGGGATTTTTAGCAATAATAATATAAAGCTTAAGTTAAGTTCATTTAAGTAGATAATTAAGATTTAAAATGTTTATCATGTCCTCGGATCTAGGTACTAAAGAAGTACGAGTAAGTAAAGACTTTGGTCTCGTTCAAAATGAGAAAGTCATTTAAACTTCGTATATGTTTTGGGTTTAATTGAAATTGAACAAAATAGAGACAGAAACATGACGGAGAGATACAATTAGACCTATTCTAAATAAGACTTTAGGGTAAGTATGGGATTTACACCTTAAGCTATATGCAATTTTGTTGGTTGTCGATTTAAGAGACTTTAAGTATTTTTCATCACCTTAACGCGAAGCAGGATTTATTGTTGTTGCGCTGTTTTGAGTGGTATAAGTAAACGAGTTTATCGTATGTTCATATTCGTAACAAAAATGTATAAATGTTTTATTTATACAACGAAGAAATCCGTACCAAACTTATAATTTAAAGAAATATGAACAGCATCCCTTAGGGCAAAATTTTATTGAATTTGTAAGCACAAATTTTTGGTGTATAGCTTGTGTCACATTGGTAACAAGTTTTTTTAATTAATTTTGTGGATACCGAACTTACAGTGCAAGGATACATTAAGACGTAAATCTCTTCTTTCAAAGTTTTTGAAATAAAGATATAAATTCTTATTGGAGCGAGAAATTATTTCACGTTTAAGTGACAAAAACTTTACTTCTCAGAAGATATACGTACTTCCTTCTTTGTGTTAGAAACGATTACACTTATGATGATAATTGACAATTTCTCATTAGAAATTTTACTTGGTCATAATCGTAACATTAACTTGTCAAAGCCGTAACAAATTTCGTTCAGTTTTTCTTAGTTTAATTCCTTATTTATAAATTTAAATATAGTGAGATATTGTCTTCTTGAAATATGTTACAACTTCAGAACATAAGGTCATAATTGTAACACAACTGATATCGAACTGATATAGATTACTAAAGTTTTTTTTACTTGCGACTGATAGGTACTATAAGGCAAGTTATGCATTCGTAAAAAAATCGAACTCGAGATTTTGATCAAAGTTGACATTACGATGATAGCGAAGACTAAAAAAGTGGGTCTCGCAATTCTGTCTGTCTGGTCGACTACAGCCTAAACGGCTCGGCCGATTTTCTTTAAACTTGGTAGATATCATTTTAATTTTTTCCCCCACACGTTTTTTTTGAAGACCAAAACTAACGGTACAACCAATTTTGATAATTTTTTTTTTGGCTAAAGCTCCCCAAAAACATAAATAGAATTGTGTACTCAAATTTTCAAAAAAAAATTTCTTGGATTTTTAAGAAACTTCAATTTTTTTTTTTCAAAACTCAATATTTCGAAAACCCCCTGCCAGATTTTTTTTAAAACTTGGTAAATAAAAGTTTCTTAATATAATCTATAAGATGTGAGAAAAAAAATTTTTTAAGGTACCTACCATACAAATGCTAAAAAATTAAAAAAAAAATAGTTTTCAAAAATCGTATTTTTCTCGAAAACCGCGCCTAGAATTTTGATAAAATTTTTTTCTTGCAATAAATTTTTACGATCTTTAATTTAATAAAAAAAATTGAAATTAACAGCTTGTACCTACCTACAATAGAACCATTTTTTCGAATTTTGAATTTCTCATTATCCACATAACGGATCTTAATGAAATTTTTTATAGAGAAGCTTCTAAAAAGTCTAAAACACATTGCATTTTAAAACTTTAAAATAAATATTTTTTGAATTTTTGAAAAAAAAAAAAAAAAAATGTATTTTTTTTTCTTTTTTTGAAAATTCGATATCTCAGAAACGGCTCAATATTATTTTTGTAAATTTAATTTTTATTCGAACAATAATAAAAACTTTAAATTGGCGTACCAAAATTTTTTCTTAAAAATCTTTTAAAAAGTTTGTATATAAAACCTTTTTTTAAGAAACCACTACAAAGACTTATAATTTTTGTTCTGGTATAAATTCATATTTGCACAGCATTCTGTTTTTGTCTCTTACTACTAAAAGAATTAAAAAAATTAATTTTATCCTTATTAACAGTTTTCTCTAACAACTTTCGTTTTTTGAAATTCCTAGTCTATTAGATAGGAGCAAGTTCGTGCGATACAGTCGTGCATTTTATTTTTTTTTTGTTCTGTGAATAATTTGTAAAATATTGAAAAATGATGTCACATACGTAACAAAGCACCGAACTGTTAAAATTTTGATCTGCCAATACTTTAACGTTCATTTTGTTTGAATTGTGGGTCATCTATAAATAATATATGTGCAAATAATATTTCGACTGCAATTGGTTACGGTTGAGCCCCCATTTTGAAAAATGTGTTTTAGCTTAATTATCGAAAACGACTCATCGTACAAACAAATTGTTTAGGTTTTTTGATTAAAATTAAATATTCTTTATTTTTTACGTATCAGAATTTTCAATTTTGTATAGGAATAATAAATTTGAGGAGAAGAATAATTTTCATTTAAGTATTTTTCATATTAGCATCCATAGGAAGTTATGGAGGAAAAATTGAAAAAAATATAATTTTCGAAGCTTTAACACTATGGTTAACCCTATGCAAAAATGTTCTTTCTAACAAAGAAAGATAAATTTATTTTGTATCGAGAATACAATATTTAGTTTGATTTCATAAAAAGTTCAGGCCATATAATTAAAAATTCGTAAACAAATGGTAACAGAAAACAACACTTACAACATAGACATTTTTTCGATAACCAAAGACGACTTTAACTTCCAATTTCAATAATAAAATGACCCATTCTGTTTAACAAATAAAAAAAAAACTATACGAACTGGCTGAAACCTGAAAGGTATGGCATTGGCTTCATTCATAAAATTTTTATAACTTACAGTTTTCTTACAAAATTCAAGAGTATTTGACTTCTTACCTGAAAGAAGAAATAGAAAAAAACATTATTAAAAACTTATATTTGTGGTAGGTACAAAATATTTAAAATTAAACTTTAGAAAGAATACTGAGCTAAGACTTAATATAATGAATTAAACAAAGATTTCAAACATTTATTTTTTATAGAGTTTTACTAAAATGGACCATGTTAATAAATAAATCATGGACGGCACCAAAGTAAAAAGACAAAGACAAATTTGAAGTGCTTATTTGAGCAATGAGCTAATGCCTGACATTTAGATTAAATACATATATAAATTATATATTAGATTAAAATAATTTAAATAAATTTTAATTTTTTTTACAAATTAATTTCGAAATTCATTTGCTTCTACAAAATCGAAAGCGGAAACAATTTCAAAACTTTGTAAGATAATAAAATTCCAAATAATTAAAAGAGAATAATAAATAGCGAAATGATAAAATGCAAAATAAAAATTGCGAAACGAAATATGTGAATTATTTTTTTTTTGCGAAACCATAAAATAGCAGAATAAAAAATTGTTAAACATTAAATTGCGAAATGAGCGAAATGAAATGCCGGCAAAAAATCCAGGAAAGCATAATTAATATATTCTGATAATCTTGCGAAATAAAATGCGCGAATGATATCTTTGCGAAATGATAATAATATAGCAAAATAACAACTTGCCAATCGAAGAATTGACAAGTATTTTGATGAGAAATGATTAAAATGCTAAGAAGATAAATTGCGAAATGAAAAACGCCAAAGAAGAAAATAAGCTTATCCTGAATAACTTTTTTTATAATTTTCAGGTGGTTATGACTACACTTATAATTTTACGGTGTAACGATTTAATAGGAGATGTCGATGCATATTTATGTTCAAAGCCTGTGCGTACATCACAATGAGGAGGTAAAAATCGAGAAGGACCAAGTATTCCTCATTCTTGTAGTACGGCTGAAGAAAGAACCTCTATATTTGATAGTACGCCCGAAGTCAGACATAAGGGTAAACTTATGATCATTATGTTTGAGAGGATGAATTACTATTTCATTTGACCAATGTTGATGGAAAAGCGGTGAAAAAAAATTAAAGACCAGAAAATTACGACGGTGTTTAAGAAAAACAAAACCGTAATGGATACGACTTTTATTAGCTCGTTTATGTATTCTATCTAAAAGATTCAAATGAGTAATGGTGGCACTAGCAAAAATAAAAGAATTTATAATCAAATTTTGGGCGGATTTTTACTTTATAAATGGTAGCAAGATCAGAAGGGGAAACAAATTTCTTCCATCTTTTAACCAATTTTGGCTACGTCGAATCCGATAGTTTTCTATGTCTGATATCCAACCTAGATGGAGAAAGATCTTCAAAGTCATCAACATGTATTCATATCGAAATGATGGTAGATCTGCTTCTGCATTCGAATTAAAAAAAGATATAGCTGCCGCTGGTAAAGTTTGTTAAAAAAAAAATTCCTGGTCTCATCAGTACGTAAAATTTTGTTGCTAAATTCTTTGCAAAACGGACTTTCACGCTTCTTTTTCTTTTCATTTCAAGGGCGCAGTAAAATTAACCCCAACGCCCCCTGTACATGATAACATTAATGCTGAATCGCGTTTTTCTCAAAAATTATTGTTCTTACGAAAAGAAGTAGCACAATTGTGTAGAATTTTATAAGCTTCAATTTTTGCACGAGTAGTAGATGACAGTTTTTGAGAAATTTTAAAAACAAAACTGGGCCTTATCGCGTAGTGGCTTTTCATGACGTTTACATTCTTACTCAAAAACTACTACTACTAACTACTAAACAGGCTACTTAACGGTTAATTTTATAAGATCAACGATAGCTTAAGAGAAAAGCCACAGAAATGTATGCAATACTGTAGAATGAGTATTGAATGCTTCAAAGAACTATTGCAACTAGTTGGACCAGGTTGTGTATAAAAATAGAGAAATTCAATATCACCTGAGGAACGATTATTTATCATTGAAAATTCTCAATCGTTGCTATTTATTTGTAGCAAATGCGTGCACTCAGATTAAAAGTAATGTGCTTTATTTGTTTGCGATAAAATAATCGCGCGGCAAAAAATCACAAGTAAGGCTAGGAACGCACTTGCGATTTCAATCGCGCGGTTTTTTAGTCGCGTTTAAATGTTTAATAGTTTAAATGAGAATGAACGCCCTTGATACCAACAAATCGTGACGATTTAAAGGTCGCAATTTGTTTTATTTTTCACGCGATGCGATTGTCGTAAGTTAAAATGAAGCAAATGCACTAAAATGGATACACTCACATTTGCGATTTTAATTACTACGACTTAAAAATCGTAGTCGCAACAAGAAATCGTTATGCACGCACTTGTGATTTTTAATGAAACAAGTTCAATTTTTTCAAGCGATTTTTCTGTCGCTACTTATTTGTAGCAAATGCGTGCACTCACATAAAAAGTAATGTGTTTTATTTGTAGCGACTACGACTTTTTGATCGCCTCGACAAAAAATCGCAAGTGCGGTCCTAGCCTAAGTGAATGATAGTAATTTGTGGCGACAGCGATTTTTTAATCGCCTTGACAAAAAATCGCAAGTGCGTTCCTATGTTAAGACTAAAGTGAACCTTCGACAACTGTCTTCAAAACTACAGTGAAAAATTGATAGCTTATCAAAAACAATGGTTAAAATTTAGAGTTAAGCTTAAGACGTCATAACCTAGGTCTGCACCAAAATCCAATTTTGTAATAATTTTTTGAAGCCAAAGTTTCATTTCACTGGAAATAGCAATTTTTTTAAATCTGGACTTTATCGTTTTATAGTAATTCCGGTGAATTGTTTGGTATTCCTAAAAGTGGGACACATTATTGCGTCCGCGTGAATTTTGTTGTGCAAAACATTTTCAATATGAGAATTCATGGAATTGCGATGCGGATATTTCTTTCACTTAAAGAATTTGAAAAAATTGAAAAAAAGACATTATTAAAGACTGATTTTTTCCATAATTCTTCTTCGAACGTCTGTCTTATCGCAACCATTAGGCATTCTGACACATGTTGTCCCTCAAACCGCTCCCTTGCAATTATCACCCACCGTCGCACAATGTGCACCACCATCTTGCCAAATGCAAACAAATTTTGTTGGTTAAACATAGAATTAGCAGACCATTCATTGCCATTCCTAACCAAAGTCACACACAAGGGGTTACCCAAAACACCACTTCTAGATTTGCCCAAGCTCCAAGCCCACTCTCTGTATAGCTAATATGGATATGGCGCAAAACTGGCAACAAAGTGAATGGTATTTTCCTTCAGATTCCAATTGAACAAAAGCGGCTATAGACAAGGTTTACACCTAACCATTTTTGAAATTAATTTATCACACCTCAGATATTTTGTCGAAGAAAGATTGCCTCTTTAAAAGCCATTGCGCTTGCTCTTGCGCTTGAAAAAAAACAAAAACTTTAACATGTACAAAGTCCCGAAATTTATTGCATTTTCTTGTTGCAAGTCGCGCAATTTGTATAACCTTAAAGTTTGCGTCGGCACCCAGTGTCAAGATTGGTTGTGAAATATCCGCAAGAGGAAAACCCCATACCACCACGCCCCCTTTCAACCATGACGAACTCACAAATTCAATTTGTTTGGATTTATGTTTGTTGTTTTTTTGTTTTAGCTCTGCAACTGGATATGAGTTTTTAATCATGATGCATGCGCCACCTGGTGTGGTTGGGTTCAACACATCTCACCACCATCCACCACCCTATCCTATAACGTTCCTTTGGCCTTCGAATAATTTAATGCTTTTCGTCGAATTGGTAATAAATTTAGCAGCCCAGACCAACAACGGTAACAACTCACTTGGTGTTGGTTCTTTGGTGCGCATGCGCACCCATCTATTGCTTTGTGAATTAATGTACCGTTGCAGGTTACACTTGTGCTGGTGCGAATGTCTGTAACAAATTGGCAAGTTAACGCCGACGCCACCTCCTCCACCTCAACCAAGCCACTGATGCTGAGGCCAATTTTAATTACTCGGAATAATTAGTGTCAGAGTTCACGCGATGTACCGGTAGATGGCTCTGCCAAAATAAGAGATTCAACGAGGATGTGTTCGCTGCCATCGGTTGGTGGGATTTTCGTACTTTTACTGCGAACTGTGGTTGTTTAATTAATTACTATAGGCCTCCTCGTTTGCCGCTTTCGCTTGCTGATATCTTTTGTTTTGTTTTTTATTCTCTGCTGACATTTTGTTCGTGAGATGAAAATTCAAATTCAGATTTTTCCTTTCTCAGAGTTTAAGATAGATTTGTATCTTACTTTTCGTTTCTGTTGTAACTGGGATTATTAATAATTCTACCATCATCTCGAGGGAATTCTGATGTTAATGTCAGATGAAATCAGTGTTGTAGTGTTGAATGGCAATTCTTCTAGGTATAAAGGTACGTTCATAAGGAAAAAAAAAAGCCAACAACATCACAAGACCAAAACACCGAACAGAGCGGGATGAGGTCATGTTTGATGTCATTTTGACGTAACTTCTTTTGTACCGCGGTGTAAAATCGTTGTCGTGCCTCTCCGCCATATTGAATGGATAGAATTTCGCAAATTTACATCGTTTACACGGCGACTGTTGTTGTGTTTATTTTTCGATAGAGATTCATGCGGATCTTGGTGGTTGTGTTGGTTGTTGTTTTTTGTTGCGGATGAGGTCAGAGTTTGTCTCAAGCATCGCATCTGACAGGTAGACATGCAAACACTGTGGCGCGCATTTGATGTTATTTGAATTTTCAACATCCAACTCTTGTTTTTTTTTAAGTTAGTTTTGTTGTTGTTTCTGTTTCGAAAGGTCTAATGAGTGATTTCGATCTTTGTCCTCGCATATGTTGCTTGTAGTTGTGGCGGAATAAAGTTGAGTCCTAGGCAATTATATCTGTCGATGAGATTCCCATCACAACAAATCAAATGAAGACTCAGTATTTTAATTTTATGAATTAGCAACTGCAGCAACTATTAAGGCTACGACAGATTGTAAGCTAAAAGATGGGCTTCCAGTGTGCGGGTAAAAAATCAGAACCTATTTTTTGAAGACTTCTTGCGAATATGATGATTTGAAAAGTTTTGCTTTGTGAGCTGGTACTTTAATTCTTCTTCTACGCGGTAGATTACTTGATATTTTGTAAAGGACTGATTTTTATATATTGTGCGAACTAAAGGGATTATGAATACCCTTAAAATGTTTTAGTACAGTGCGAGCGTTTAGGAAAGTTGGAGAGGATTTAAAAGGAGATCGGTGCACATTGGTTTTCAATGTCTGAATATCGTAATGGCAGGGAAATATTGAGTAGAGAAAGGCTTTCCACATTCGTGTAGTGAGGCTAAAGAAAAGTCTCTGAATTTAACAGTACGTCCGTAAAATGATGGGCATTCCCCGAAACGCGAGATTTACAGGGGGTTCCATAGGGTTCCATCCTTGGGCCGCTATGTTTTATCTAATATTTTAACGAAATTCCTCACCTAGTAAAGTTTTTCAAGCTAACTGATGACGACATTTCATTTTACTCGCAGTCTTTTGGATGATGTAAGTATTTCTATGAGCTACGCTAATGAAAATCTCGAATTGATTCTTCAGTGAGCACTTGACCATAACCTTTCTCTATATCCAAGCACTGGCAATTAAAAAGTAGTATGTATTTATACACAAAAGCATGTCAAGTTTTCAACCAATTTTGATTGTTAGATCAACTGGGAATAATTTTCAATAAAATTTTAGCTTGGACTGGCAACGCAGCTATAAATGTTTTCTGCACTTGTCAAACCTAAAATCTGGATTCCTTTATCCATCTTCTTGACATGAATGTAAAGGCACTGAGAAACTTCATTGTAAGAATCTACCTTTTTCAGATGTTGGAGATACAAGCTCTTCAAGGACATATTCAGATTCAAATCAACTTACCGAAGAAAGCTAGTAAGTCAGCTTGAAAGTCAGGAAATTTGTCTAAGGACATCGACAAAACAAACTCTTTGTCTATCATCAAGTAACATCGTCGAACCGATTTAATACACAACCAAAAAGAGCAATTTTATTGAAGGCCAGTTTTCGGATTCTTCTGGTAACTATGCAATAGATAACCAGACTTTCATACAATAAAATAGGAAGCACAACGTTCTATCATTTAAGTGGAGCCTACGTTTTTCTCACTTACTTTTTCATGATACGAGTATCATAGTATTCATTGAATATTACTCATAGATTTTTCACTGTTTCATAGAAGCATCGAGTTCTATATTTTTGGAAAATATGTTGTTTCGAGCGCTGTACTGCTCATAGTCTTAAACTTGTTTGAATTCAGTTTCAAACATTTCAGGTGGAGACCGTTTTCCTACTAGCATACAATTTTCCGTGAATCTACTTAGCGGTTCCAACTTCAAGAGAACCAAAGGTAGCTCGTTTTTAAAAAGTGTTAAAAGAAGAGGCTCCAACATTGACCCTTGTGGTACACCAGCGAAAATCTATTTTATTGTAATTTACATCAACTGCTTGAGTTCTTCCAGATCTTCTAATTTTTGTTAAAGTCAGAGTGAAATCAAGCAGAATCATCGTCGTAAAAAGATTTGTATATCTATTTGTTGTTTTATGTCATGTCATGAGACAGTTGTTTTGACATATAAAGCCTGGGGCCCTACTATGTAACTCGATTCTACTTTCGGTTCTATTCGAAAGTCATTTCCGATTCTACTTTCAAATAAAACTATCTAAGAAAGTAGAATCGGATGCCGGTAATACCAATCCGATTTTTGAACGAGTCTCGCATTATTTTTGACAACCAAAGTACAATCAAGAAACAGCTGGTGTGAAAAAAAAAAAAGAATTTACAGCGAAGCAATTAAATTGAAAACAATAACAATAACAAATAAACATGGACAGTGTCGCAATTTGGTTTAATTCAGATGAAAATCCGGAACGAATGGAACAAATTGAACGAAGGCGAATTAGAGACAAATCCAACATAATAGAGCTTAGCGAGAAAAGATTTACCCATCCAATACATCACGCTGCGGTGGACCTTCGGCATTCAAAGAATTTGAGAAATTAATCCATACATTTTTCGATTTTTGTCTGGCTTCGGGTGTTTTTAAATAACCCTTGGACAAATCTGGATGATTTTCCACATACTGCACCAAAATCTCAAATTGTGACTACTTCGTGTTTACACTTTTAGATTATTCCCTACGAAGAAAACATAAACATATCACTTACTTCTTTGAAATATTGAATAAAATGAATTTACAACTTCTATTTACTTGCATTCTGAAAAAAAATTCTTGAATCGACCTGCTCGCAAACACATTTCATGTAGATGATTATTTGCGATTTCGCTTTGTTTTGACATTAACTTTCGAGATAGGTGGTTCCCCAAATATGCGAAAGTAGTAAAGTACACTAAAACATAGTTGGCACTACCCAAGCTGTTCGATTTTCGCACATTAAAACGTTCTTAAAGAATTACAGAGTTGAAGTTTTGCGAATTCGAACATTTTTATTGTAGAATCGACATACGAGTACATAGTAGGGCCCCTGATTCGAGTTACCATGTTACGCTGACTATTTCAACAATACGGAATTCTTGATTCGCTTTCTATGTATCATTTCATC
Source organism: Chrysotoxum bicinctum (assembly GCA_911387755.1). NCBI lineage: Eukaryota > Metazoa > Arthropoda > Insecta > Diptera > Syrphidae > Chrysotoxum > Chrysotoxum bicinctum. Next base: position 210,316,371 of record OU426989.1, on the reverse strand, counting down.
CAATGGATGACAGGGATGAAATGAATTCTCTTGAAGCAACGTGAGGGTTTTCACCTGACCAATAGCGCATACTCTGTTTATTGAAGAAGCCGTTTAGCTAAAATTGGCGCTAACGCTCTTATAGCCAAACCACAATCTCGCGTTTGGTCGGTCGGGCTTTGACATTTTGAATAAAAACAATAGACTCTTATGAGGCAATCTGAAATGTTACCTCCGGCGTTGCGACCGCTTTATATCGTAATATCGTAAACGTCAGACCAACGCCAGGCCAAAGCAAAAGTAGATCTATTTTCTATTCGGTCGGGCGTTTGACAATTCATTGTTTTTGTTTTGATTAAAAAAAGAAAAGAAATTAATTAAAAAATACTCGTATGAGCTCTTTCGAAGACAAATTAATAAACCTACACCTAGGAGAAATTGGTTTTCTCCAAGAATGCTTTTCTAGTTCAGGCTCGATAAAAGTTCTCAACAAATCGAATGTCGCCGGTTTTATTCGGGTTATTTTAAAAAAATGTTCTGAATCATGCTTTTGCATTGCATCATAATTAAGAGCAAAGAATCCATCAGTGTCTCTGCTTAAATTGAGCTCCCGAACACATCGCTGCCTTTCTACTCTTTTTTCGTCGTTTTTAAACGCCTCATACCCAGCATAGCTCACAACACCGAACAAGGAAAAGTCAAGGAGGTCATCAAGATCATCCATATCGGCCATATTTATCTCTTGTTTAAGAAAATAGCTTTACAAATTAACTATTTTAAATGCCCAAAATTTAAAATACGCAATGTTATATACCTTGTAAATTAATAAACAGTAACAAAATTCATTGGAATATAACAATTAAGTAGGTACTTATCAAAGATGAGGTTTGAAGCTAAATTTCGTTTTACAAATGCTACGGTCGCGCTTTTTGACATATAAAATCGTAAATTCGACCAAAAGCCCATTAACGCCGGACCGACTGAACGCGAGGTTGTGATTTAGCCATTAAGGTTCCCGTCACCGATTCGGAGTCTTAGTAATAAATTTTAATTATTTAAAAACGGTTCTTCGTTCGAGAACTTCATCACGATGAAAATGTTGTTTTTAATGTTTTAGTGTTTTGACTTTGACAGTTTGGTCATTGGTTTAAGGTGTGTTCACAGTGAAAGTTGAAAGTCCTAATTGAAAAACCATTTCTTTCAGTTTGAAATACTATTTATATTATTTAAATATGACGCTAGATATCTTTGCTCATTGAATCAAGTTAAAGTATCAGCCAATCAAAAAAGTTGTCTGAGAGAGAAATTTCTAAATTCTCTAGAATGATAGTATTTAAGATGTAAAAAAATTTGCTAAAAAAATGGCCCTTATTACGGTTGTCAAAGATCAACACATTAATAATTTCGAAAAAAGTATAAATGAATTGATAAATAATGATACATTTTTGATTAATTGTGAACAACAAGCCAAACGCTATTGTGAATAGCTTCTATTGAGTTTGACGTTTTTGGTGGTTTTGCTTATTTGTTTTCCGATTTAATTTTAAAAAACAATAAATTTCATACAAATAAATAGTGCTTTTTACTTTTATACCATTTTGTGTATTTAGGAGGAAGCAACAAAAAAAACCTGTAGATTCGTTAAACTGATGGAACAGAGCCCAGAGTTTGGCAAATGAATTAACGACGATTATTCTGCTTGATTGACTTCACTCTGACTTTAACAAAAATTAAAATAAATTTGTTCTCTTAAAATAACGACTCAAGCATTTGATGTAAATTACAATACAATAGATCTGATTTGCTCTAAATTTTCGCTGGTGTACCACAAGGCTCGGTGTTGGAGCCTCTTCTTTTAACAATTTTTAAAAACGAGTTACCTTTGGTTCTAATTCACGGAAAATTGCATGTTTGTAGCAAAATGGTCTTCACCTACAATTTATAATAAACAACAAGAACAATTACGCTTTTTAATTTACAATATTGTTTACTGTGAATGAAGTAGAAATTATTGTGACTGGAGGAAGGCCAAGAAACTGCGCCGACTTAACGACACAGAAGAAACAGTCATTGTTTTAATGCACTTTGATTCCTGGCTTGATCCAACAAGCAATGAATTTGGTATGGAATTGCTGTTTATGTCTTCAAATAATGGCTTGCTGCAATCTATTTTCTTTCTCCATGTCATTTTATTCAAACAAAAATAGATCGATTGAAAACATTGCGTTTTTAATTACTGATTTTTGTATTAATATGATCTCAAATAAAATATTTATCAACATAGAATTTGCAATGGAGTGATTTGATGAAATTTGTATTTTTGACAACATCATTCTAAGATTGTCAGTTGAACCATTCACAATAGATCTAAAATATAAGTATCGTTCACAGTAAATCAAAAATTTTAATAGTTAACAACGAAAATACTGATTCGTCAATTTATTGATAAAACGTCAAATACCGTATCGATAATTGACAACCGTAATAGGGTTTTAAAACATATTTCTTTCTGATAAACAAAAAAGTTTGGCTTTGTAATTTTAAGCTTATAAGTGAATATTTTTCTATTCAATAAGAAACGCAAGCAAATTTTACTTTCGTTCTAAAGAGCCTTGTACTTTAAGAAGATATCTTTCGTTTACAAAAAAAAAAACTATGTCTAAAGAGTTCAAGTTGTTGAGGTTCTTCAATCTATTTCTTTGTTTGCGCTTCTGTTTATTTTTTTTTAAATCACTCTAAACCAGAGACGACTGAGAATAAACTATCTATGGGATTGCATTTCTTCAGAGTGATTTGTGTAAGTTCCGTTCACCTTTTCGACCTTGCAAATAGAGTTCGATGCACATTTCGTTTGTTCGGGTTTTCCATAAGAAAATAGAGTCTTCTTCTACGTTCTAACAGATGAATGGAAAGACAAAGGGACGGAGAGACGCAAGTTTACACTCCACTAACCACATTTTCGTTCATTCCCCTCTCACGGTTCAAACCAATCAACCGCATCGGAAGCGAAATGCAAGTGTTTGCTTGTCCGTCCGTCCCTCCTTCTGGTCGTTTTGTGAGTCTTTTTTGTCCATACACTAAAACAACACATATTCCATTCCAATGTTATAATTCCACTCAATGCTTAAAGAGAAGGGAATAAGAATCAAATTCGCGCTTGCTGGTCGTCTCCCCCTTTTTCTGTGTCCATCATCATCATCGCTGTTTTCCTAAACTGGTGCACCGAATGCACCACCAGCGCCAGCAGCAGCGGGATTTTGATGTGTTCCATTTGTCGCCAGTAGTTACTGTAGCTTAAGCACGTCGCCGCTGTCGTCGCGCGGGTTGAACGAAAACAACAACAACAAATGGACGAATATATGTTTATATACATACATATGACGCCACAATTGAAATCCATTTACCATGTCAACCACATAATGAAACCCCCTCCACGCTGCCCCCTGCGTTGCGTCTTCGAAAAGACTTTGACAATGGAGTTGACTTCGTTTGGCCTTGGGCTTGAGCACATACTATAAGCTCATCCTCCATCACACCACTCCTCGAGCACATTGTTGCACATAGGAAGCAGACAAACAAATCAAGAAATACTGAATTCTTAGAAATCGACTCGACGACTTGCTAAACAACATGTGATGGTGGCCAACGAGGAGTGTAGAATGGAGATGAACTCTTGAGAATGCCTCCATGGGATGGAAACTATTTGTCTTGTTTTTTTTTTTTTTTTTTGACTGTTCGTTTCAGATCTTGGCCATGTTTGGCGTGATCTTCTGTGGATGAAGCAATTATCATTTTTCATTGAATCTTCCTGGATTCGTTGATTTATGATTGCAGAAAAAAAATACTCGGCTGTTTGGTTAAGGTCTAGCTAAATGTTTGTGGAAAGCTCTTAAAACGAAAGGGATACTGCTCATGAGACATTGTGAAAGATTGCTTATTTTTTTTTTTTTTTTTTTTTTCCTATTTAACTGCATCAAGTTGATGAGGAATATCATAAATATGCAGACACCTTTGAGAATATTTACAAAAGATCTTGAAAAGAATTCGAGAAAGGTATTTTTATAGATCTTATACCTTTTCAGCTCTTGAATATAATGCAAACTGCATAGATGTCACAATCCTTTTCATTCTAAATTTTTAATTTTAAAACCCATAAATTCGAATATCAACGAAATATTAAAAGAAAATTATCGAGGTGAAATTTGTAACATAACTTACCATCCAGAGGTTCTGTTTCTAAACTTTTGACGAAAGCGTTAGAAATATTGTTGAAAACATTAATTTTTCACTTCGCAAGGTGAGAAGTCAAGTTGTATCATTTTAAGAGAACGTAAAGGAAATCGATGTTGTATTAACCGACCTAACTATTCACTCTTGGGTTTAAACTTATCTTCTCCATTACCAAAAAGTTCTTTCCAGATCTACATTTTCCTATGGTTTCTTAGCTACCTTCAGGGTCCCACAAGACAGTTACTAAGGCCCTATCCCTTCATCTTTACTATTAACGATATTGATGAAATACTCATCAAATATTTTCAAGTTTTTCAAGACCAAATCTTCGACACAGGATTCTACTCTTCTAAAACTTGATTTGTCTGGTGCCTGAAAAATAGCCAACCAATTACTTTGTCACAGAAGAAGTTCGTTTCGTATCTACCCTTCAATTATTCTCAGCTAAATTTGACATTCCACAAGGCAGCCACTTAGGTCCTTGTCTTTTTATTCTTACTAAAGGGTTTTCTTTTAAACATTTACTATCTTTAACTTGAACTCTACGCACTTATGCATGAAATATATCATCATTAAAATGCTCACCGAGTCTTCGCTGGATGGAGCGCAACCTAAACGTATAATTTTTTATAACGTATAAATCAGGCTGAATTTAACCAATGACATTGAGTATGTTGACTTTCAAAGTAGTGGTTGTTTACTTTGACTTAAGGAAGGAAGTCTAACAGGCTCAATCTCGGTGGCCGATTCACATCGCCATGTTCGGAAATCACTCGTAGAATATGTCCAATGTGGCACATACGGCCGCCGTCTTGTTTAAACAACCACATGTTGTCAATTTCCATATCATTCAATCCGGGGCAAGATAAATTGGTTATCATCGACCGATAGCGCTCGGAGTTCACGATGATGGCTCGACGAACTTCGTTCTCAAAAAAGTATGGACTAAAATTCACCACAAACAGTAGTTTTCTCTGAATGCATTACAGTTGTCGTCCCGAATTCGGCTCTTAGAAATGACTGTCGTCGCTGAGTATGATTTTTCGAGCGAAAGTTAACTCTGAGCTCACAAATCAGTTGAAATTTGAACAGGTTAAGGTCCAAGTCATGACACAAAATTCGCAAAGTTGTGGTATGCGAAAGGCCGATATCTTGTGCTCAGCACGAATACGACTGCTTCAGATTCCCATGCAATTCGAAGAAGGTTTACTTTCATAATACAATTTAATCATTTGTAGGAGTTGTTGAGCGCTATAACTCTCCATGTTGATTTGGAAAGAAAGACTTAATAAATGACAACCAATTTGACAGATAAAGCTTCAAACAATGTGAGCGCAATAGCCTGTCAAAGTTCAAAAATCCATATATTAACGACACCTATTGAAATTATCATCAAATATTCCCATATCTCACTCTACGCTGAAGATACCAATTTTTTCAAGATCATTTCTGCGACATATGATTTTACTCTTCTTCAACTCGATATCGACAGTTTGTCTATGTGGTGCTTGACACATTGTTTGGAGCTAAATATTGCTAAATGCCATATCTACTGTACTAGACTATCATGCAAGAGGATTTTGGGTTTGAATCTCAGGGGCAGCAAAAATATTTTTCCCCGGTGTACTGACTCTTGCGACGAAGTGACAAATCCCCCAAGAGTATCTCTTGTCATAGAAAATGCTGCTCATCAGTATGTGCCCTCCATTAATGGTAACAGGCACACAAAAATGGTTGAGAGTTGTAAGGTACTAGGTCCTGCTTCTCTACGACTTTTCGTACGACCAAATTCACATTTCAACATTACTCATTATCAATCCATGACCAACGCTGAGCCGATTCACGACCTTACCGATTTATGTGATATAGAGCTTAACTTTCTAACACATATTAACGAGCTTATTCTTAAGCCAAACTCATCATTTGCCTTTGTAAAACGATAATCCAAGGAATTGTCCGATCCCAACATGAGCCGATTCCTATGTATAACCATTGTTCGTCCCCTTCTTCTGTCAAGTGTGGTCCAATTATCAACTGATTCATATCTCCAGAATCGAGAGCATCCAACGTCGTTTCGTATGTGTTCTATACTGGAATAATCCTCTGATTTTTCCTTCGTATCGAGAACACCTTTAACTAACTTACTTTAACCAATTTGCGCGAGTCATCCACTATTACTCTTTACAATTCTATCTCTTTTAACACTTATTCCGTTAATTTAAGAAATTTTCGGCTCGTCTATCTTCCTACCCACTATGTGGCTCCAATGAACATATTACTCGCATGCTGGGAAGGATTGTTTGACTTTAACCTTCGTTCACCCTAGCTTAAATTCTGTATCGAAGCCAAATAATGAGTACAAATGTGCACTAAATATATTATTTTTTCTAAATCATTTTTAAATCAGTTAACTCGAGTTAAAGTCATCTAGTTTTGTTGCAAACAAAAAAAATTACTTCGGTGTTAATTTAGAAATATGTTCATTTAAAAATAAGTACTCATACGCCATGGTGTACGTTTTTTTTATTTATAGAAGATCACTTGAATATTGGGTTTATTATCATTCAGTTAGTTAAAAACGCCTTAGCACTGATATCCAATAGTCCAGGAATGTTTCCGTTGTTATTTAAATAAAGGCTTACTAGCAATTTAACAATTTTCACAACGAGCATACGGTTTTTAGAATATTAAATATTTTTCTAATTTTTGATCAAAAAATATTTGTTTTTTTTTTCAAAATGTTCATTGCAACAACTTGATCTTAAATAAAATATAGTACAAGTTTGTAATAGTGGTTCTCGATTGAAATAATTTTTTAAATTTTAATTTTATTTCAACTTTAAGAGTTCCTAGTAACCTCCGGGGTTCCACAAGGCACCCACTTAGGTCCTCCCCTTTTTATTCTTACAATAGAGTTTCCTTTCAATTCATACTACATTAAGATATATTTCAAAAAATGCTTCAACCTTAAAAAAATCCAGATTTATAGAAGTAACTTTTCATCGGTCTGAATTATCATGAATGACCATGGACATGTTCAATGTATGTTTTATATTTTCGAAGGCTATATGCAATAATTTGTACTGCTCCCTGATCTCCATGATTTATAGCCCCTTTTTGCAAGCTCATTACTGGCAGCTTACTGTGCAGATCAAAAATCACTTAGCACATTATACACTGCACCACAACAAAAGTATATAATTATTAGCCGAAAAGTACCTCCCATCAAACTACCAATTTGCAAAAGAGAACACTTAGGATTATTGAAAACACACACGAAACAAAAACACACCGACAATTAGCAGAACATTGTAAATTATTTACAACTGCTAAGTTTCATGTGCAACCATCTAATTGCTGCATCAACAATAAAATAGAAAACAGCAGGTTTTTCATGCCACAAAAATCGTACCTGCGCTGCGCTAATGACTTATTCGTTTTGATAGAATCCATTAACCCACCATGACTTACTGTGTGAGACGGTTGTTTTTGTTTAAGTAAAAGTTTATTCATAAAAAAAATAGAATTCTTCACAAGCAATTCAAATTGAATTCATTGCACTGCCATGACACCAAAAATAATTAAAATAATCTCTCATGTTCGCTCACAACTTAATAATTTGAATATAAACCCCGGATTCAACACATACTCAACTCGTACATATAACAACTCAGCAACATGCTTTATTTAATTAATTTCCTTTCATTACTTCTAACTGTTTGATCAAAATATAAGAAAAAACACGCGGCTAATGTCAAATACTTTCGCCTTGAATAAGGTTTGTTTTTATGTTGCAACCGAAATAGGGTAAATAGTCCAATTATACTAGTTTACAAGGTTTTAACACGAACCAGCTTAAAGTCGTTTTATAAGTAATTTTTGTGTTGACATCAAAGCGATCATCCGCTTTCCGCCATCAGCTAGCATTTTCTGAGATATTCACATTAAAAATGTTTCAAGCTCTGGTGTTCCGCAGGGAAGTCACATCGGTCCCTTAATTTTTATTTTATCTATCAACGATGTTGAGTGCGTTATCAAAGATTCTTCGATTTATATTTATGCGAACGCCGTTAAAAAAAAACTTAAATCTTCTCCAACAAGATTTGAATAGATTTCCTACCTGGGGTGAGGAATTCTTCTAGGGTTTAACGTTGGCAAGAAAGGTCACGTAAACGTTCTCCACTCCCACCACTTCCATACTCAATTAACAATGCAGCACTAACCCTAGTTGATTCATTGTTTGATCTAGGAGTTGTGTGTCATAAAGAACTCACTTCACCACTTCTATTACATAGTAGAGCTAACTCTACACTTGGTTTCGTTAAGCGGCAGTCAAAAGAATTCCCCTACGTTACAAATCTGATTACCTAACATTTTTTAGATGCCTTCTTCAAAATGCAATCGAGGTACGGTCACGACTTTAAGTTACTTTAAGTTACCTTTCGTTTCAAAGCTGTTGAACGTAGATTCCTTCGGTTTGCACTTCGCGGGCTCTTTACTAACTCTTATTTTTCTTCAAACGCTCCCATTAAACCTCGCTCTATTAATGCCTTGATTTTCCAAACGTCTTAAAACCAATAACTCTTAGCAAGAGCTTAAGTTTTCAAACTTTAGACGTAAGCGCGTTTGCTTGTAACAAAAAATAGAATTAAGAAAAGTATTGAGGATGGAAGGGTTTCTCAGCCCCTTCACCCACGCTTCGCATTACATAACCTCAAAAAAGCGATATGACTGGAAAACCTAAGCTTATAGCTGAAATCGGGTGACCGGATTTGGCCTCTGCCCCCAAAACTATACTAATGAATGCTCTTGCCCTGTAGTGTTGAAAAGGTGTTATTAGAAAATTAACTTGTTGGCGTTCTTCTATAAATATCGGTATCAGAGTCGTAAAAGAATACAATCTTTTGTGAACGCAATCTTTGAAAATAATTTGACGAATAAAAAGATTGCATTCCTTAACTTCACTTTGATACTTCATTCAAATTTTGGAATTAAAGTCAATTTTAAATTCAAAAGATTGCAATAATTTTTTCACCCTCCATTTTACAGCAATCAACTGACTGCAATCGTTTTAGAATCCATTTCATTCTTTTTATTCTTTTGCATTATTCACATCTTTTGGTCCCCCAAAACGTTACTCGTTACGACCGCATTAAAAATGAAAAGAGATTTAGAGAGAACATAGGAATGCGAAGAATGCTAAGAATGCAAACAAAATGCAAAGAATGAATGCATTCTCAAAAGATTGCATTCAATTGACTGTCATAAAATGGATAGTTAGAAAAGTATTGCAGTATTTTTAATTTAAAATTAATGCTGACTGCAGAATTCGAAGTCAACATCTCAAAGTAACGACAATCATTACCTGAAGCCATTAAAGATTGTATTCACAAAAGATTGCATTCATTTACAACCCTGATCGGTCTAGCCTTCACTCCTTATTTCGAATTTACTAAAAGTAGCCATCAAGACAGATATTTCCTTTTTCACGCTCTTAAATATTAAGTAAAGATTTAAATTTAAATTTAATTTAAATATCTCTTAGTTTAAACTGTTATAATTTCACTAAAAAGCCAACCTTTGTTTAATTTACCCTATCACCGATCTCTGACCGCTTTGCTCAAGGATCAACAAGATCATTCCATTTCACGCTCTGTCTCCAACGGACATTGCTTAGCTCATGTAAATGTCCAGGTGTCCAGATGTGACTATCTGTCCGCCTGTGCAAATCAATTATTAAACTCTCGGATTCGCGCGCGCGCCAAATGAAATACTTCTTCATACGAGTACTATGTGATCCTGAAAATCTCTTAACGAATTTTTCATTTCACTTAGGACAACAATCTTTTTTTTTATAAGAGATGCGGAGTATCTGATAATTTACGTGTCGTGGCCACACTCTAGTTTATCACATCGCATCAATCTGAGAGTGTTTCATTTGGCCTGGCACATCATGGGCACATCGTGGTGAGTAAAGTCTTATAAACCATACAATCTTGCGCGCCTGTCGTGCGCTTCGAGATCTCAGGCAGACTCAGTAGGCATTTGGTCATAAAAATTACTCCGACTTTAATAGCATAACATGCAGTTAACAGCGCGCACAACACACACGCCACGACTACCAGATACAATATCTTAGACGCTGTTGAGGCTGAAGTTTGGCCAATGTAGGCGATCGGACTTGCAAGAGCAAATATACTCGAGACATGTTGTGGCGGAGCTTCCAGCGTTTTTCTTGTGTTGCTGTAATCAGTTCTTGTTTTTGTATATTATTTTTTTTTCTGGTCTATAACATCGGACTTTGGAGGCGTTGGTGGCTTTAAACTATGAAAGATCTCCGAAAACAAGTCAAAGAGCTCATTTATTTGGCGAGAAACTTTAATTATGTTTCCTGGATATGTGTGTGATGGCGAAACCAGCCTAATGAGGTCGAAAGATCACAGATTCATTTGGTCGAGTGCGAGGCACAAAATTTATATTTAGCACCTCCTTTAGCCGACGGTATGGTGAATGCGGACAGAAAAGGAGCCACAGCTACTCCTCCTGAATCGGTTTCGCTTCATTTGAAGTTTTAATTGAAGTCGATGGCGTACGAGTAGCTAGGTAGGTATATGAAGTTGGCGCGTGCAGGAGTTTGAAATAAACTTTTACCACCTGAGGTGGTAGCAGTGGCGGCGAGGCGGCAGCCTTTGGAAGATCCCTTTTGCTGCTATCGATTCTCAAGCCGAATTGACCAACTACAAGGAAGGTGTTTTGCGTTTAATCGCAGCGCCAAGGAGGTGTGGTCCGGCTGATATTATCAAACAAGACACATTATGGATATAAGTATATCTAGATAGACATTGCTACGTTGCGTGGTGGCTTGAAATGTTTCCAATTATTCCTAGACAGGACGTTGCCATGATCATTTCCGATTTGATTCACAGCCATTTTCTGAACGGTTATGCTGCATATTGGTAAGTTTTTGATTGCGCGTTACATCTGCGCTAGCATGTAACATCCTTGGATGCGAAATTATTTCCGATAGGTAATATTTTATTTTGCAATTGTTTTTGTTTAGGTTTATTTCTGTTGCCAATGACCGGAGCGTTATTGCATTTCCTGGAGCAACAATTCAACATACATTCAGTGAGAGTCCACCTCGGAGTGCAAATATGAAGATTAAATTGATAAGAATTGAGTACTAAGGACTTGAAATTGATAAGAGGTTGTTTCCTCAAACGGGAAGTTTGGTCGTGAAATTCAGTTTTAGAAAGGAGAGATTTTAAGATTTCCAAAAAAAAAAAAAAACAATATTTTAAATTTTTGTTTTAGGCTCACTCAGTATTGTAATCTGTTATCACCGAGATTCTTATTTGACAAAAAAAAAGTTTTGTATCAGGTAAAAGATCTTTAAGTGACAATTCTTTGTTTTTGAAGAAATATTAGGAAAAAAAACACCAGCTCTCCAAATCTTAAATACATGAATACAAGGAGATATCGATGCACACTGGTTTTGAATGCCTGAATACAGTTATGGGAGAGGGAAGTATTGAGTCAGGTAAAAAAGCATTACACGTTCGTGTAATACGTCGTAAGAAAGAATCTTTGAATTTAACAGTACGTGTGAAGTTGAGCTCAAGGGTAAACTGATGGCCATTCCTTGAAGCGCAAGTATTACGATTCGTTTCAATTGTGTAAGAGGAGTCATGAAACTGGATATTTCGCTATTCCGAACAATTCTTCAACGAGTGAGAGTTATTGATCCGGAACAAAGAACCACTGCAAAACCTGCAGAAAAATTTATGCTCTGCCTGGGAGAAAAAATAGAAACAATAAATTACACCCTCGAAAAAAATACATCAAGTGGTACATTGATGGGTCGAGAACAAACGAAGCGACTGGTGCAGGAATTATTGGGCCTAGAACCAACCTGGCAGTCCACCAGCATTTTCGAAGCGGAGATACACTATTTAGAAAAAAGCGTGGACCGTAATCTTAAAAGAAACTATCGTAACCAGAACATTGTCATCATGTCATATAACCAAGCTGCACTCAAGGAACTGAACTTCGAAATGCGCTCAGTGCTCCAACACTTTACCATTTGGTTCAGGGTTTCAGCAAAAAGGAGCTCTCTGTTTTCTTGCGCGTGCTGGAAGACCTGTGCAGTTCGAGATGATATGAAAATTGCTCGGTTGGAATCAAGTTTAGTAATACCTCGAAACTTCCACCAGACAACGTTCTAAGCAGTTGTTGATGTCTAAACGTACTTTGCAAAGAATTTTACGGCAGTTACATTTTTTCCATATAGGATTCAATTAGTTCGCGAGTTGAAACCAATTGATCCACGAGTACGCGTTCAGTATACTCGGCGTTTTCAAGAAGTGTTCCGAGAGAACAACGAGTTTATTCACAAACTCATAAGGAGCGATGAGGCCAATCCCTTCAACCGTAACGTGGATCAATAAAATTGGAAAACATGGGGAATCGAAAATCCAAAAATGATTGTTGAACTTCAAATGCAACAACTTAGATGGAATAACATCAGAAAGGATCATTGAACCATATTTTTTTCGAAAACGACTAAGAAGTTGCAGTAAATGTGGATGGCAATGGTTGAAAACTTTCAAGGCCAAAGGTAGAGAACACTTCAGAGTAGTGGTTCTAACAAGATGGATCCACAGCACAGCTCATCCAAATATAGCACTTCTGAGGGAAATTTTGGTGATCGGATAATACCGCGTTCGCCCGATTTTGAGGTTTAGCAGGTTTGTTTTCTTTGGAGATACCTTAAAAGTAAGGTGTATACCAATAAGCCAAGAACCTTGTGAAATCTTAAGTTCAATATCCGAGAAGAAGTAAGGACGCAGGGACCTGAAATTCTATGAAAAGTAATGGAAAATGGTTTGGCAGATATTTGCGCAGAATTTAAGGCGAATTAGTACGATGTTTAAACGGTTTTAGTATGATACTTGGTTCAAATGTAAATTTGTACGATTTAATTGAGTGAAGCATCATACTTTCTGTAACATTTTATTAAAGTCAAATTCATAAAACAGCCATTTTATTTTTTAATTGTGTAAGTAGGTACTATAGGGCAAGTTCTGCATTTTAAAACAAAAAAATCGAACTCGAGATTTTGATCAAAGTTGACATTACGATGATAGCGAAGACGAATAAAGTGGGTCCGACAATTGCATCTGTCTTTTTGTATGTCTGTATGTACCTCTCCCTACAGCCTAAACCACTAAACCTATCTTCTTCAATCCCGGTAGTTTTAAGGGTCTCGGTAATTCCCTATAGGAGAAATTGAAAATTTTTTTTTAGCTCCAAAATTAACGGTACCCCCCATAAACCCGTATTGCAAAATCTTATTTATCTTGAAAACGGCTCTAATGATTTTGATACCAAAAAATTGAGTTAGATATTATGGATATGGACTACATTTTGGTACAAAAACAAATTTGGGGCAAAATGTTATTAATAGTACCTGTCATAGGACCGTTTTTTTGATTTTCGACTTTCTCATTAATGGCTCTAACGATTTTAACCAAAAATTTTCACCAGAAGCCCCCTTAAGTTTAAAATAATATTGAATATAAAAATATTCGAAAAAATATTTATTTGTTTTTTTGAAAAAAAAAATCTAATTTTTTTTTTTTTTTTTGAAAAATCAATATCTTGAAAACGTGTGAATGATTATTTTTTGAAATTATTTCCTAAAATCTATATTACTAAGCACTTAAAATTGGCATCCCGAATTTTGTTCTAGAAAAAATTTAAAGAAATTTGTTATATAAAAAATTAATTTAATAAAACGATTTTTGAATTTTATTTGCGCAAATTCATACTTTTCCGGAAATCAGACCGCCATTCCATGTATTTGAACATTTTTATCTCATTAAATCCATGTTTTGTATTTATAAAATGTATTTTAAATTCCAAAGTACTTTTACAATAAGTTCGTGCGATCTAGCCGTGCATTTTATTTTTAGTATCGTGCTAACTTCTAATGACTTTTTGACATTTAAAAATGTGAAAAAAGTCTATTCGATTTATTTTTTGCACGAACTGTCATTGTTTTAGGTGTGTTGTGAAGCAATTTTTCAAGAAAAATGCTTCAGTACGATACTTGTTATAAAATGTTTAAAATTCAGAAGGAGTTAGTAAACTACTTTAAAGTTAGCAAATTGTTAACTAATATCATACTAATATTAGGCTGTTTAACATTTTGAGCCATTATTCTTCAAAACATAATGTGAACGAATTCCCAAACCATAATCTAAATTTTAATAAATGCCAAAACTAAATAAACTCATAAAGAAAAATGTTAATCATTCAATAAATCATAACGTTACTTATGCGCCATCCTATAAAAATAGCAGTTTACAGATTCAATTCCGACATTCTTAAAATAATAATCATCTTCACTTTTGTTCGCACTGTGTTATCTAACATATAAAGCGTATTTATAACCCTTTGAGTTAATTATAAAAAAAAATTAATAACACTTCATTTAATTATGAATCTCAATAAGGGAGTCATTTAGGACCTTTACTTTTTTAATCTTTCATATATTTTCAAAGAATCATATACAAAATACGTCAAAGCTGCGATGTGAAACCAATGCACCATTAATAACTCATTATTTTTAAATTTTTTTTTAAATCAGAGTTTTTGCAAAAAACCAAAAATGGTTACTTTTTCTAGAGGGTCAAATAATGTCATTATAAGTGCATCATTTTAGGTTTTTTGAAAAAGCGAGATCTAAACGATCAGTTCCAGTCGTTAAACAGCAATTAAATTCGTGGCACACCAGTTCTACATAATGCTTGATTGAACTACTCTTTGATAGCATTTACAGTTTAAATGTTTTAAAGTTTTAAGCATGGGAATTTTTCGAGATAAACACGCACACGTTTTTGCAATGGACTTTTTAGACAGTTTTTCTGGTGCCAAAATAAAGATAATTGCGAGGGAAAATCTTCATTTCCATATTTTTAGTAAAATATGTACATTTTGGTTTGACTACTTAGTCTGTAAGAGTACAATGTTCTCTGTTTGATAAAATTAGTTAAAACTAAAACAATTTTGTTACTTACTCTACAAATATATTTTTGAAAAATTCATTAATCCAAACAATTGCTTACCTGAAAGAAAAGAAAAAGAAAGTTATATTAACAATTTGTGTTTTACAAAAAAAAAAAAAAATTATAACTTAAATTAGTTGTAGTAGCATTCTATCAATATAAGACAAAGAATTTTTGATTGGTAGATATTTAAACTTGGTAGATGTAATTTTTAAATTTTTGCTTTTTAAAAGACCCAAAACTCCATATTTGTGTACTCAATTAAATTGGAAATATTTCCTCATTCATTGAATGAGTAAGTAAGCAAACAACAACCGCTCTTTTCATGTCACCTTACATCCGATAAGAAAAGAACACTGATTACTGTAACTGTAACGATATAAAAAAAGGGCTTATACAAACAACAGTTCCCAATCGACCCAATTTCTTTTATTGTTCATGTGAGTGCTGAACACACCCTTTGCAAACAAAGACAAATCAAATAAGGGACAAGCAAAGCCCAGTCAGTCAGACGTTAAAATTTACCTAGACATACAAAAACAGAAACGGTTTTTTTTCCTTATTTAAATAGGGGTTCTGCTTATGGGCTACAAAGCTAATTACGATAATTATCATTATGGTTGATGCACCCTTTGCTAGTTGAAGTTATTTTTTGTCTTTTTACCTAATTCCTTCCAAATTACCCTTCTGGAAGCCAAACTTTCTCCCAACAACAGGAAATGGTTTAAGGGAAGTTTTTGAATTCATTATTTCGTTCGTCAAGAACTTGCTCTGTTTTACCACAAATGTTCGATTGATCCTGATTAATTTGAATACGTTTTTTGACATTCGCCCAAAAAATTAAGTGACATAGTTGATGGATTGTTTTTTTGTTAAGGCCAACACGCACAGTTCGGTTGAATGAAAAATTACATTTTGGCTGTAATTTCTGTAATTCAAAACTCATAAGAGGATTTTACTAAGGAAAATGTATGTTTCTTTGGGTTTTTTTTTTCCATGACACCTGAAACACGAAAAAAAACACTAATTTGTCATCTTTGGAATGTTTTTTTTTTTTGTTTTGCTCCCTCATGAAACCAAAAACAAACAAACACAGAAACTAATGGAGAAAGCGAAGCTGTGTTGTTGTCTAAACTTGAACTTTAGATGCGCACTGTGTAAATCTAAATTGTCGTTGTTGGAATAGTTAAGCAAATAAATTATGAAAGAAAAAAACACTGACAGATCAGCAAATTGTTAGTTAAAAAAAGGTCAAAAATGTCAGCCAACTGAAAATGAAGATACTCAGCAGACAGGCTATAAAACCAATACAACAACATAAACAGGAACAAGAAATACTCAAAGACACTGAGAGGAAGAAAGATTGGTGAAGTTCATAGACACTTCGATTTTATCTTATCGTTGCTCCAAACATAAATGTGGGTAGTATAAGGGCAAGCTATGGATTCATTAAAAGTACAAGTTCAAGATATTACCTGAACCTCATAGAAAAATTGAAGTCAGTTGATGCAATCCGGTCTGTAAAGTGGACAAAGTAATAAAACTAAACAAACAAGCAATAGAAGTCTGTTGTGTAAACATATAAAATACTACATAGTGTAAAAGTGTTGCACATGCGTCGTGTGAATTCAGAAACTCGGTTCATACGGAACGCACACTAAATTAACAACTCAGTTCAATGTCAATATGTGTTTTTCTAAGCAGGCTTTGATCAGAGCTCTACGATTTACTACTATTTGCAGCGTGGTGGATTAATTCGAGAAGACCTGTTAAGTAAACAATCTGCCAACACGCGTACACCAACGAACTGCAAGATCTGCCGAAAATATCGCCGCTGTTCCTGCAGGAGAATCCGGGGAAGTCAAAAAGGCCTAGGCTTTGATGAAATCATCGCATGAAAAACCTTTTACTGAATATGTTGTTTCAGTCATTTTTCGCTAATAAGATCCATTTTTAGAATTCTTAGTCTTTAACATAAGAGCAAATACTTGCGACCCGGTTATACATTAATTTATTTTTATTTTAAAAAAAATTATTTCTGAAGCCATTCATTTCTATCATTTCTTTTTATGAATTTCTTAAATAACCCATCATTCGACAAAGCCGGGTCAACAAAAATTAAAATGTATATTTACTATCCATTAAAATGTAAATAAACGTAGCTTAACAGCTTTTCTACGTGATATGACCAGATGCCAATAGACTCATAAAATGTCGATGGTCAAAACCTTTTTTCGAAGTTTGAGAGGAAAATGTTTGAAAAAAAAAAAAATTAACTTCTTCAAGCTAAAAATCAACAAGAAAAGTCTCGCCTTCTTCTCCATCAAGAAGCCTCATAAATTTGATCCGTGACAGAAGTGCATCGGATTGGAATTAGATAATGCGTCTCGTTGTTGTCGTTGTAACTGTCGTTGGTCGTCGTCATCGTCATCATCGCCATCATGAACATCTTTTTTTTTCCTTTTCGTTCGTAGTTTAACTTCAGTTAACAATGACTACATTCATTTGATATGTCATTAACCCACCCAGATAGTGACATTTAATGTCAACTATCAGACAGTTATCAATTTGACAGTCGACTGTGTATACAAATTCAGAGCCTACTTTTTGGATTTTTTTTTTGTTGTTGACGATTCGAGATAGTGAACTTCAAAGAAACATTCTTTGTCGAATTTTCTATTTGTTCAACCCAAACGTTTTATCAACTCAACCCAAAATGGAGTGGGATTCGTAATGACTGACACGTTTACTTTTATGTAAGCTTATGATGAAGATAGCTTTGAATAAAGTGCACGATTGAGTTGTATGTTCTTTAGCATAGAATAGTTAATGGATTACCTAGAGGATTTGTAAAAGATTTTATATAATGTGTTGCGGTAAAAAAGGGAATATAAAAGAAAAATGGAATTTTGTCAAAAGTGCTTAAATCTTCTGTTAAAATATTAAGCTTAAGCTTTTCAACAATTTAAGTTAAAAGTATTAAAGGTCAATTTGGTAAAATAAATGGAAAAAACATATTGACGTACAAATTTAATTTGGTGTTTAGGAATGAGCGTTCTAACTTTTTCTAATTTTTAACAAGTATGAGTATCGTGGAAAGACTATTTTTTTCAACTGAATTACTCCTGGACGCATATTAAGCATTGAAAGTTCGTCTAAAAAACTAAGTAAACAGACCTTTTTTGACATCTGGAAATATCAAAGAGTCATATGAAGTTATGAAGCATAATAGTAAAGAGATAAACAAGGTATTCCACGATTTTTACTTTATTAACATGTTCTTCAAAACCATATTGGTTAGGACATCACTGTAAATGGCGAGTGGACGTATTCAAAAGTTAAGTTCATGGAAACAGTCTTAATGATGTATTGCGTAAAATTGAGTAAGAATTACTCTCGCTTCTTTCTTGGTTGTGGAGTGAGTTTTCACTAAATTTTAACTGAATCCATTCCAATAAATAATTTTAAGATCGTACTTATTCGACTAAAATGTTGTGCCATTTTGTCCAGTACATATACAATAGTTTACTCCCTAAAAACTGACTCTCTTTGTACTTCCTCTATAATTTGGAAGTTTAGAAAAGTGGTTTTCGTAATACCTTCCGTTGGAATTTGCTCCTTGGGTTTGTTCGTGTGCATGTTTATGTGTCTGTACGTATGTACGTCCAGTCGAGCTAGAATTTAAAGGGATTGACCGATTTTTTTCAAATTTCCTACGAGCAAAGCTCATCTAGAACGTATAACAACTTCGTGTTTTTTTTCACATTTCCTCGAAAACTGCTTTAACGATTTTGATTAAACTTCATAACTATGATGTTTTATTTAATTGTCTTAAAACTACATCGATGATTTTTGTTCAAAAATTCACATAATGGATAAAGGGATTTTAAGCATTTTTTCGACAAAATGGTTGTACTTTTGGATTATTTTAATAAAACTCGTTAATGGTTTTTCATTCAGGGTTTTCTATCTTTAAATTTGAATAAACCAAACTGTGAGTAAGAAATCATAGAAATTTATAAAGTTAATGTATGCCATTATACATAGAATTTTCCAAATGTTCGTCAGGGCTTCGCTGGGTAGTGCGCATCCGAACGACCAATTTTCCATAACTCTGGTGTATATATCAGGAATTTGATCAATGGCGTTTGTTATGTTGGCTTTCAGGGAAGTGGTGGTTTATCGACATAGACCAGTAACGTAAGAAAGCCCCGTAAGAAGAAGTCTAACGGGGCGAAATCTAACGATCACGGTGGCCAATTCAAATCCCTTCAAATGAATGATATATTTCTTTCGATACCCTATAGGTTAAGTAAGGTTGAAGTAGTTGCTGGCTGAGAACCGATACACTTAAGCCTAAATGTTGGCCCCTTGTGCTACCACATTGACCAAGGAATTTTTTTTTCCTACTCGTTGAACCATTTTGAGCTCTTTACGAACCGTGAAAGACTGATTATTTCAGTACTTGCCAGATCACTTGAATTGTTGTAGTAGAAGTCTGCCAAACGGAGTCTTCGTCTTTGGAATAGTTTACAAAGCGTACATAGAAGGTGAGGAATTGTTTGCTTCTCGTAAAATCTTTTGAGTGTCCGTGTCCGATTATGACAACTTTAACGGAGCTACGAGAAATGTGCAATATGAAAGATATCAGATGAATTGGACAGATCTGTATTTTCGCCAATCAAGTGGTGATATTGTTCCCAATAAGGTTTGCAATTTATAAAACATCTTGCTTATGCATACGATAACATTTAACTAGGGGTATACCAACATCTATCTTATCTTCTAGAACAGGTAATGTTTTGTTCCACTTTTAGCAAGTTCATCAGCTTTACACTTATCTGGAATGTCCCTATGGGCCAGCACCCACCAAAGGTAAATGAACTGCTGCGCCATCTTCACGAGAGATGATCGGCAGTTTAAGGCTGTTTTCTTGTTTTAAAAAAACAGAGACAGAGTCCAGACATATGCCCAGCCAATAATAAATGGAAGTGAAAATATTTTTGACATCCTCCAGTTCACACTGTGTTTAAGCAGTTAGGGTAGAACAAAAGCTATAAGTAATTTACCACATTGATTTATTTCTTGAATACAAAATTATTGGAGAGAATTTTTGAGGGCAGTTTTTGAACTACTTGTCTTCTAAGCATTCTTGTAAGTGGTTCATTTTGGCCGTACTCGGTTTGGTGAAGGGGTATCCAGAAGAGTGGTGTCGATCTGAGACGCGTTTGATTTGTGTTCTGCTTTATTTTGCGAAGCAAGCCTACGCCGTCGATACCTCCAGATAATAACTGGTGTAAAAATAATAGAAGGTCAGCATTATCTCGACGTACTCTAAAGGTCTGTAAATTTATCAGTTTAAGACGGTTTTCGTAAGGTGAAAGTCTAAATGGGTCGTCCCATCAGAGGCCGCGCAAAGAAAATCTTATAAATCTGCGCTGAACGGCTGCAATGCGCTGGATGTGGACATTATATTAAGGTGACCAGGTGGGAGAGGCAGATTCAAGCAGAGGACGTACAAAAGAAAAAGCTGATTGTCACAAATAACTCCTAAGTCACTAATAGATGTGACAACCGAGACTTGTTCATTTTTCAAGAAATAATAACGCTGGGCGAGAGGGGAGCGTTTGCGAGAATAAGTAACGACTTGACACTTACTGACGTTAAGTTCGAGAAAATTATGACGGCAGGAAGGAAATTATTTAGGTCGATTTGTAGTAGCTGGGCATCTACTGAGCATGTAATATGTTTAGAAATACGCATGTCATCAGATCCTACTAAAGTAAGCTCAACGTCGTTTATATTTAATAAGAAGAGAAGGGCCCCAAGATGACTACCTTGGGGGACGCCTGATGTTGAACTGACAGAAATGAGTACTTCTGAATAAAACAGTGCCTAAACGATCACATAAATAAGACTGAAAATACTGGAGATTAAATGACCAACCATGTAGCTAGACTTATCTTCGATTATCTAGGATAAAATTTCCGTCAAACTGCATCCGTCAAAGCGGAGATTAGTTATTCGTTGAGCTCGGCTGTAGTTAGTTGCTTCCGAAATCCCTTATAAAGTGTTTCCACTTTTAACTTTAAAACATGTAAAGGACCCAGCTTAATGTCAAGCTAGCTTTAAATAAAAACAAAAAACTTATTTTTCAAGGAGTTTGGTGGGATACGACAACTAAGTTGGATCTGTGAACACCCACTCAGGTGATCAATCATCTCAGCTCAAATATCTAAAGTCTCAACAGTGGTAGGCTAGGCAGTTTTCTGACTATTTGAGGACCAGATCAGATTTCATATGACTTAGGGCTGCAAGGACCATAGTTTAGTTGCTCGCAAAACGTAAAAAATCTGAAAGAATATACATTATCTTCGTTGTTGCTGAAGTTTCCCTTAGAGCCATTTCTTAGTTTTGAGAAAATAGACCAAGATTTTGACCTTAATTTATGAAAGTTTGTGTTGGTTGCCAGTGAAATAATAACCGATTTGTCAAATAATTGTAGCAAATTATTAACAAATTAGGTAAATACAGGCAGTTGTATCGTTTTTCACTCAAATCAATCGAGAGCTCCTTCATTTCTGTATCAATATATGACCCTGTTATCTTTAAAGCCTTTCTTTGAAAATTTCATTTAAATAATTTGACAAATCGTTAGACCGTCTAACCTGGCGCCATATTTAAATGAATCAGTTGCATTTATAAATACTTAAATTACTCGTATAATAAATGACTTCCCATTAACTTTGAAGCTTTCACAAGGAAGTCATTTACTAAAAGTTTGCTATTTGCTTATAATCAATTCAACAGTAGGTAATTGCTATTCAAAAAGTCACAGTTCCAAAATAATTTCTCTTAAATACCGTATTTATTGTCAACTAATTTCCATATTCAAAAACAGTCTCCAATGATTTTGAATACAAAAAAACAGAAGACAATTCGTCACTTATACTAATTGGCCAAACCATCCGGAAGTACGCAATTAATATAACCTACCTTCGCGCAGCCTGTCGTATTATTTACAAATTACCCCTCAAAGAAAGTGAAGTAAAAGTGAAATTTTGTTGGCACTGTGCACAAAAAACTATTAAAACAACACAAATTACCAACCTTTCCATAGATAAAGAAAAAAAATTGTTATTAATTTTACAAGCAATTTACTAGTCAACACATTTTGAACTAAATAACTGGGTGTTCCTCCACCATCTTGCATAATAACAACACGAGAAGGAAACAAAAACCAAATCCCAACTGCTGTGAGCTGTGACTTTCTTCTTGGCACCAACTCCATACACCTCTATTGCCGCCGCCGCCGCCTGCAACAATGAACTTCAACAATTGTTTTTAAATTACAATATAATTTGATGTATGTTCGACAGATTATTGTAAATTATTGTAAAGAAGAAAAAACGAAAAAAACATAATTTTGTTCCAATTTCTGTTGTCACGCCAAACCATCATTTTTTTTTCAGTTTTGTAAAATAAATTTTACCGGAAACAGAAAAATAAGATGGAAAACAATAAGCTGATTAATTTATAGATTCTATGCTCTCAATCAGCTGAAGAGGAAGCTATCATCGAGATACCTACAGCAAAAAAGCAACAAATACGGATACAGGTGAAATCTAGACTCGGATCATCATTAGTTAACATTAATGCTCCCTCGACTAACTGTAATAGAAAATTGATACAGTAATGGTAGGACAAGAGCAGTAGAATTAGACCAACTTCACCTCCTCTAACACACTTCGGACCGTTCGATTGAACAAGCTTTTGTTTTTACATTTTTGCAGTGCTTTAATGCCCAGTAGCATCCCTTTGGGGTTGAACTATCATAAAAACTGTCACGTCTGGATTCGATTCCCAGCCTCTTCCACCTAAAAAAAAAACAATTGTTTTTTCAAGGTTACTGTGCTTCTCAACTAAGGAGTTCGGATTCGGCAAAGAGTTTCTGCCGACAACAAGTAGAAACATTTGCGAGTTGTAAGTCACTCTCCCCTGGGTTGGCGCATGAATATGACTCCCAGGGACATAACCCCCAATTTTTATTGTTGGGTCTTATGACCCACTCAAAGGGGGCATGAAACCTAAATCGAATTTGACATTAATGTCTCACCTTAATGGCAGATAAATCCCAAAAATGTTGCTCGGAGATGGGACATAAGACCTTAATTGTTGGAGATATGTATAATACAGAATGTATATTTCGACAAAACAAACACGTTGTGGATTTCCAGTTTTGAAATCCCTTTTTAACCTTAAGGCAAAATCCAGTTTAGCAAACATTTTATGAATCAACAGTACCTCACTGGCCTGCCAGGTTCCAAGGATTTTAGCTTCCTCTTTGGATCGTTTGGCCCGATTACGCAACTCCGATAAGGGTATTTTCAGTCGCCATACAGGTGTCAGTGTCCAGTCTCCTAATCCAACATCACTTTGGGAGTGCGCAGTACTATTACCTATGAATATTGTTGACACATGCCTGACGACTGAATATACCCTTATGAGAGCAACGGAGTTACGTGAAGAGGAGCCCAAAATGGAGTTCAAATCCTGAGAACCCTGAAACCGGGCCACTCAAGCTGTTTTCGTCCGAGAAAACTGTTGTAATTGACGATTGACTGACAATTGAGATCGAGCTTAAAGCGGGAGATAACCAACAAAAAGGACCGGGTTATTATTCCGAAGGATATTATCCCGACTTGTGTCCCAGTTCGATGAGACGTAAGTCCAATATTCGACTTTTGTTTCATGAAACATTCAATTGGGAAAAAAATAAAAATTGGGGATTATGTCTTTCGGAATAGCGTACTGGTTCCTCACGAGCTGTGGCCTCACCAAATTTATTAAATGGTCAAGGGAACGAATCCCAGAACATGAAGGTTTCGCAGTTAGGGAGTACAATCCAACTTGGATATAGCTTTGGGATATCACTATTCACACTTCTTGAAAAAATCAAACCTCAATCAATCGACTCAGAGTGTAGCTTATCTAGGGAGAAAAAATCATATGAAAACAGTAAAAAAAAAAACGAAAAATTGCGAATAGGTAAAGTGTGCGATGGTTAAACAAAAAAAATAATAATAATAGTATGAAAAATCTAGACACAACAAGTTGCAGATACATGCAGAGATACTAATAGATACTTAGATACTTCATGGGCAAGAAGGTGGAAAATTATTGGAGTTTTCACCGGTCGGTGTCTCGGTCGTGTGTATATGCACCGGCAGAATTACCATATGCCCATCATTACCATTACCACCAACTCGACTCTACACGACATCATGGTCGGCTCGTCACCACCATCATCATCAGCAACAACAACAACATCGTTGGAGGCAACATACCACAACGAAATCACACAGTGGAACGATTGTTATTTTCTTCAAAACAAAAAAATTGATGAAATTATTACGACATATGGCCGCCAGGCTGTATTATAGGAAGTCCTCTCTTCCTAGTGCTATATGAATGAATCTAGACGAAGAAAAAAAAAATAACGGGTATAATTTAACAGCTTCGGAAGAAGTGAATCGAATTTGATGAGGGAAATTGTGACCAATTGTATTATGAAAATGGTCGAGCGGACGGACGCTGCTGCTGCGCTGGTGGTAATTTTTTGTTTAGTGAAATGTGCACCTTGCGCCTAGCCGTGGTATATGAGCGGTGGAATTAAAATTATAGATGTTGTTTAGAGGAAATTGTAACGGTTTTTCTTCATATTATGTTTTGCTCATATTATTCATAGAAGATAGGTAGGTATCTACATACACCTTTTTGGAAGGCCATAAAGTGCTTATTACGAAATAAATGCAAGGCGGGATCTTTTTTTTTTAACTGAAAATGAAGTTGTTAAGCTGCTCATTGTCCAAAGTGAGAGGGCTTTCATTTTCGCTACACTAAGAGGGAACATAATAAGAGCTGATATATCTCGTTTGGTATTGAAAATCTATGTGTTTGAGCAAATTGTTTAATAATGGTGGCGGCGTTGATGGAATTGAAAAGTTTTAAAAAATTATTAAAAAAAACTTATAATAGACGAAAAAATTATGGGTAGGTATGTCAAAGTGGACTAGTATAATTTTATTTTTCTTTGAAGAAATACTAGAAACAATATTATTTTGACGTTTTTTGTTGACGAATTTTCGAAAAAAAATTGAATTAAATTTAAAGGGATTTTATCGAAAGAGATATTTCGACATCTAGTACATGAAACACTGGACTCTATCCAAGCCGTTACGTTGAGACAAGTTAAAATTTTGTTCATGTTCGATGAAAAAACTTAACTTATTTGATCTTTTGCAAAATTTGTAATGAAACAGTTTTCAACTTTCGAAAATATCAGTGTGGGTTTTTGGATTTTTGAGAAATACAATTTTGAGATTTAGGGATTATTCCTGTCTAGGTCAAAAAACATCTTTCAAACAAAAAAGTTAGAGAATTTTATATAGAACTTTTCAGTTTTTCTTAAAATTTAGATAGTTCATCTTAAACTATCAAGAACTATCTATCAAGAAACTATTCATAACCAGTAAGGGCTCGTGGAAAACATGGACCTAGTGACTTTCAACTCTCAATAGATCTGTGCGCGTGTTGTCTATCAAGCTCGAACGGCTAATATGAGAATCACTTTCTATGAAAGATATCCTCTTGGTAGATTTGTCACCACTTGGCCTGAGGCAATACCCTTGAACAAAATTTTTTACGTTTCAGTGAGTGTGGCGGCTGGGTATCAAACAGTCTAACGCATTAATCACTATGCCAAGTGGTACTTCGAGAAAATAGATTGAATATCTCGAAATTTGCTCAACAGATTTTTAAAAATCTAAAATACACGACTAGATCGCATCAAATTGCTCTTATGTAGTAGACTTCGAATTTTAAAAATGGAGGACTTCAAGAGTTCGAGGCTTGTTCACATATATTCGTGACTTCAAAAAAATCCCAGAAAGAGGTCTCAGCTGTGCAGAACGACAACTCCGGTGCCGGCCAGACCTTACAATCTTCTGTGTTGTCCAATACTCTTCTACGCGAGCGGCTAAACGTCGGTAGTAGTGTTTGCTAACTTGTACTTGAATACCAAAGAAATCTACGCAGAAATTCACGCTTCGGAAACAACCCCTACGAACTAAATATCGCAAACAAAATCGAAATACTTATTCTGTGTTCTTTATGAGTATAACAATTAACGTCTTGTTGACGACTTGTTTTTGTATCTGTTTATCGGCATCGGCAGAAAATTGTAGGTCCCCTCCATTCCTGGTAACACAAACACAAGAATAGTTGAGAGTTGTAAGACACTAGATCCCGGTTCTCTTTGAGCTGTTGCACCACCAAATTTATTTTTACTTCACAAATGTTAAAGTACTCGTAGATTTGACAGTTGCGGCGATTTGCAAAAATAGGAGCATCTTTCGATAGAGTGACAACTTTTGCGCCACTTTGTATTAGTAAATGCTTTTTTTGTTTAATTATAAGGTTATTAAATAATTTTGTATTTAGCTATCCTAAATGCTCATTCAGGTTAAAACCGGTTTCGAGCAAAATGAGTTTCCAAATTGAAGAATCTATTTCTGATAGACATAATTTACTTCATTTTGGAATCTTAATCCATTTTATCGAATTGAGGATCGCCTTTGTTTTCATTTGGCAATGAAAGCTCAACAAAAATTGCAACTGTTTATCCCCGAATTTTTTTTTTTTTTTTTTCATTCAAAAACCCATTTGCAAAACCTTCATAGCTGCAAATTATCTACACCATCGTTTGAATATTAAATCACAACTACCTAAACAAATTTAAGTTAAACCTATAATTTGTATCTACAATTATCATGCCCATCGAACCGTAATTATTCAAAACTAAAACTGCAACAACAATAGAAAGAAAAAAATCTCCACTCGAAACACTGACTAATTGCTTTGCTCTTAATTCACTTCCCTTTCACAATTTTCTGCCCATTGTCCTAGGTTTTTTGTTTTTTGTTTTTCATTCTGTGACTTCTGGTGCTCATGCTAATTTCAAACAAAGCTCTGACATCATTTGCCATTAAACATAAATCATATAATTTATAACACACACACACACACAAATAATAATTTAAATAGAAAAACTTCATTCTGAAAAAAAATACAAACAATTAGATAGAAGACAATAAAAGTTGTATCTTTGTGTACTGGCATAGGGGTTTATCAAAGTTTTCATTTTTGTGTGTCACACTTTTGCGCAAATTGCTAACTATCTGCCTCACATCTAATAGCAGCAACTTGCGTTATGGACTATATCATCTGCGATGCTACCGCCATCGGTGTTAATAGACATTAAAGCCATCATTTGTAAAAGGGAAGTGGCCATAACTTAGAATTAGAGCTAGAAAATTGCTCAACAAAAGAAAAACTTAAAACGAAAAGAAAAGAAAACAGAGGAATTGAGACAAAAAAAAAAACCAGAAGCAACAACTATCTCTTTAGGTAGTTATAAGATGTACAACTTATACCTTGTCTTAAGTTGGAGACCAAAAGAAACCGGAGCAAAGCGGACCCCCTTTTGTGTGCTAATAACTTGAACTCGATTGTAGTATCTTGAGATAGATAAAACGATATGAAGAGGAGCACTATTAATGAGGTGACCAGCTGTTGTATTTGTGTCATTTTATGTGAGAAACTAAAACAGTTAGTTTAAATTTAAATACAACTATTAAAAATATTTCAAGTTTTAAATTTTATCTCAGGTTTCACCATGTGATTGTTATTTCTAACATTTAACATAAAACAAAAATATAAAAATACAAGTTTTCTATCATATCTCAGTTTTCAAAAATCAAAATTGTGCAGACGAAATTTAACACTAACAACTACAACAGTAGATAAGAGAACAGATATCAAGTCATAAATTTTTTTTTTTCAAAATCATCAGCAAACAAGAAATCTTACTATACAAGATGACTGTGTGCATGTCATTGAACAATTGTATTAAAAGTATAGGTCCAACATGACTGCCTTATGGTACTCCAAATAATACTTACATTTATTGTTTTTAATGTGAATTTTTTTGACAAACCTATGCTATCAAAATTAATAACCAGTTTGGAAGACTATATCGGCTTAGTTTACAAAGCAGTATTGTATGGCAAACTCTAACAAATGCTCAACTTAAGTTTTCATAGTAAACACACATTTTGGAGGCCATGTGTCAAATTATTGTTTGATGGGATGGTAAATTCAAGAATATTTGTTGTAATTGATTATATTACTGCAAAATCCATATTGTTCTTGTGTAATAAATCCGAGACAGTAAAACTGAATATGTTTGTACGCAATGTTTTGGAATACATAAAAGTTTAGCTATTCATTGATAATTTTCAACTAGATTCTTTTTGCTAAAAGAGGTACTTTTAAAAAGGATTTCTACAATTCTGATTTATTTAATTTATTAATTTGTTTGGCGATATTAATTTAAAAATGAATTTTAGCAGCTTCAAAGTTGGTGGTTGTGAAAAGTTTAGAAGGTGGTGTGGAAAGTATATTATAGAAAAAAAAGTCTTACTTGATAATAGATTTTTAATAATGCAGTTTTATACTCTGCTTCAAGGAAAAAAGCATACACTTCGCACATCGATACCACCTGATTTGAAACAACGAAATTATATTCTTCGAATCGGATAGTGAAAAGAATTATAGTGACTCGAAAATGGGAACACAATTCATAAAGAATTCCATAATCAGGCTACCAATGCAGTAAAATAAGTAAAAATATGAAGAAATAGTATAAAATACGTAAAGCGTTTGTGAGACTAACAAAGATGGATCCAACATTCAATGAAACATTATTTGAGATTAAACTATTTTTTTCATTTTCAATAACCCTTTTCCTGTACAAATAATGATTTTTTGTTATGTGTGTAGGAAAATTTCATAAATTAGTTGCTCATCAAACAACTGCCGTACGAAAGAAAATTGTTTGTTTGGGTGGTTTCATGTAGTAACCACCGGTCATTGTTAAACTAATTTGATAAATGTTAAAGTTATAAGATAACTTGTGTGCAAAAAAAATTGTATTAAGGCTTGCAGAAACACGAGATCTTTCGATATTTCAACTTTTTCGTAGGATAAGAGAGGGTTAGTATTAGTATGGGTAGAGAAACTACCGCAAAGACCTTTATTTGGTGATCGATAGAAATGAACGTTCGACTGACAAAAACTTACGCAAAATAATAATTCAACGCATAGCAGGATAAGAGTAAGCAAATTTAAATAAAGGACAAGACTGAGTCGTACGAACTTGATCTTATGATTAAGAGACTAAGAAACGATTTTTTAACCTTAATATGGTGGGAAGTATTTTTTTTTTAATGAAATAACTTCTTTTTTTTAAATCTTGTCAGTAGTATTAGTTAGTTTTTGTGAAATGTGATTATTTTGTTTTTGAAATATTGAGTTTTCAAAACAAACAAACTGAAAGGAGCTTCGGCATTAACAAATTAAACTGTACCGTTTCTTAAGAAAATCGAAAACCAAAAAGTGATTCTATCGGAGGTACCATTATTAACCTTTTTTCTACATTGTTTTCAACTATAAGCTAGACTTTACTTAGAGATATTTTTTGGATTTGTGCAACAGTTTTTGAGCAAATTGTGGACAAAAATTTGTATGGGAGGTACCATTATTTTTTATCTTAAAAACACCATGTGAAGGGAAACATTTTAAAATGCTATTTACAAAGTTTAAAGAAAATCGACCCAGCCGTTTAGGCTGTAGTGGAACAGACAGAAAGTGTTAAAATTATAATGTCAAGTAAAAAAGTATCTATTATGCTATTTCCCTGTCGCATTGTTACGGGAAAATGGGAACAAATCAAAAGTTAAAAAAAAAAATATTCTTTTTCTTATTTTGTCTTATAAGAGAAAGTATTCTGTTGTAACATTTTGTAATGCAATATTGTTTCTTTTCATTTTTAGTAAATTTTTGTAAAATTAGATTTAAATTCACTGTCCTTTAATTAAAAATACGAAAAAAATTCGTTGTCAAAAAATGTTTACGAAAAAACAAGAAATTTTATTTCCCTTATGTGCATTTTTTTACAAAACAAAAAAACTAACTAGCCAGACAAAACTAAAACTGTTGTGTGACTTTCTAGATAATCTAAAATAATTTTTTTTATTTTTTCTCACATAAAATAACATGTACCGAATTTGAACAGATCAATTCATCCGTTTAAGCTCTAGATCTAGATATTACAGTGAACATAAAGACGTATAGTCGCACAGACCAACAAACGCACTTATTCAACGACGCTCAGAAAGACAGGCGGCAGGACGAAAACTATCTAGAAAATGTTCTTTAATTAAAAATAAGAAGAAAGTCGATATCGTACCGTTTTGAAGCTTAACAATTGAGTGCTTAGGGTCGAATCTTCTACCATAATGTCTAAATCTTGATCACGGTAAATAGCAAGTAAAATTTAAGTCTAGGTAGACGCTTACTGTGGTAATTGCGGGTCGCGTGTAATTTATTATAATTTCAATAGATCATCCCAAGAGCTAAGCTGCTCGTATAGGTCACAGCACAGAAGCTACTAATTACTAGGCGTATAGTAGGTTAAGTCACCAAGCTAACATCAATGAAAGGGTTTGCAAAATTAAGATTTAAAAAAATAGAAGCTTTCAACATTCATTTCTAGCATCGTCTTTAATGAAAATAAATAAAAAATATATTTTTTACAGCATTTTCTATTTCACCAATTGTCCACTGAAATTTGTATTTTTATCAAAATCAACACTTTTTTAAGAATAGGGTCACACTATCCATACAATATCATATCATGGAACAAAAAATACGATCAAAGCAATGAAGGATGAATCAAATTCGTTTGCCATTTCACTGTGCGACTCTTGTAGTTGTTGTTATAGAAGATCGCACAACGATGTTGAAAAAAAAAGACTACGAAGATGAAGAGCTTCGTATTTAGGTCGGCCTTAGATTATTTTTTAGTTTTTGTGGTACTCTTCTATAATTCTACTTTCAACAGCCGCCTATGTGATCTCATCTCGCAATTTTCTTCCATATTCCCTTGCCACATAGAAAACGCTCTTGCCTCCACCTTACAATAGATACTTTTAGGTTTTGATTTCTTTTTTTTTTTGTTAAGTATGTTTATGAATCAAATTGGCAATATTTCATCTCGACCGTCGAGGAGTCATCGTCATCATCGTATCGTCGGTCGTCGTGATGACTATTCCGCAGGCGTGTTTTTTTTTTTTTAAGATAATTCAAGAAAAAGATCGCTTTGTACCTTGAGGTTCCGCTCGACACGGTTCGCCAACAATAATAATAATCATATAGGAATAGTCCAAATCCAAAATTGTGGCGAATCTACTTTGATGTCTTTCTTTTTCGAATTTGGAAAATACCTTGAAGCCAATCCCAATTCCATCCCATCCATATTCGAAGTAACGCACTTTGCAGATGCAAAACAAAAAAAAAAAAAAAAAAAAAACGTTTTCAATCGACAAAAGACTCTTGTGCGCCATCTGTTGTCGATAATGATAATGTTAGGATGCTCGATGTCTATAATAATGGCGATTGGTGCAAGATATTTTCTTTGAGATATCCAACTTTGCTTCGGCACTTTTTATAGTTTTTGTACTGTTTTTGTTTTTTTTTTTGGTAAGATTGGTAGGTAGGTTGGCATTTGGCGTAATGTATCTACAACATAGACACCATTACTTAAGAGGGGTTTTAAATTTCGAAATAGTGTGCTTAAGATAAATTAATCGTTTTGAGCTCTGGATAAGTGGCGAGGTAAATGAAGGTAAATGGATTTAATGCAACAACAACCAAAAAAGAGTACATTTTTTATTTTATTGCAACATGTTGCACTACGAGTGTAGGTTCATTTATACACAAAGCAAATGACATACGAACTTGTCTTTCATGTGAATACAAAAAAAAGGAACAAAATAACATTAAAAGGTTTTTCTTTTTATAGATATTTGCAATAGAAATGATGATTGAAGTTTTTATTGTTAACTTAATTGAAACGATTAAGAGATTTCCTTTTGTTGAAGCGATATTGTTGCTATTAATTTATAGCTCGTTACTTTTTTTGTTGTTATAGTCATCATCGTCTTGAGTTATGACGGTGATTTTTTTTTGTAAGAAAGAGTGATTTTATATTCAGTGTTGGTGGTGTAGAAAATGATAATCACGATGTAAAATAAAATATAAAAAACACCTTTTAACCATAATTTATGTATTTCCCTTGAAATATAATGATCGATACATATCTATCTGAAATTCAATAGATCATCGCGTCATTCTTGTTAGGTGTTTTTTCCTATTTTAGAAAAATGATAAATTAGTGAATGATTTAAGGTTTTTGATGTTTTGAATAATGAGGCGACTTAATTAGCCTGGATCCATGGCCATTTATTGAATTTAAATGAATTTACAACTGGCTATGTGAGTAAGAAATCGTCTAAACAACGTATATGAGATTAATGGATACTATCTATAATCTTCAAATTGGGTGTTTTTTAAACTTTTTATTTGGTATTATTTTTAACTAAGTTTTTATGTTATGTACGACTGGATCGTGAAATTTTGATTTTTTTTGAAGATCACAAAAATCTTCTTTGGTTTTAATACACATAAATAATTTACAATAATATCTATGCATAGATTAATCAATAATGATTTCTTGGTAAATATGGTATTCATGTATAAATATATTAAATAGAAAAGGTCGTAAGTGGCTACCTTGTGGTACTCCAAAAACAGCTTTGATCGTTTTATTTCCAAGTTTTACGCACGGTTTCTTCCCGGTTAGATATCTAAACAACCATTTTGAAGGCAGACAATAAAATCCAAAGGATTGATTACCTTGATTAGTTTAGGGATTAGTTACATATTTGGAGTAGAGAATGTGGTAGATTTGTGCCAGTGGACCGACGAGACATAAGCTCACGTGTTTATCAAAAGTTTGTTTTATGAAGTTATAGTACAACTGATCTCTAACTTTAAGCTAAAATAACTTTCGAAGTGTCCTTATAATTTTTAACTACTAAGTATTGTCCTGCTTTGTCAACTGGAGTCTTAAACGAAAATTTCCACTCGTCGAGAAGTACATACATCAGTAAACTAGGTAATATTGAACAGAATTCGAGGTGGAAGTGCCAATGCAAACTAACATTGTTTTAGAATGAACGAAGAAATTTCATCAAGCCCTAGATATAAAGATGATTTGATTTATACCATTCAAAATATCGTGTTTAAAATAACAGCAAAATCCGTATTTTCTAGCAAAAATAAAAAAATAAAAATTGTAGCAAACATTTTTTAGAAATAACTCTAGATTTTGAAACATAAAATATGTCAAATTTTCAACGCAATTATGAGAATTTAAGATAAATTACTTTCTTTTTTTATTTAAAATAACATTGTAGGAAGTATAAACTTTTAAAAGGTACTTTCCCATAGCTTTTTTGGACCATCAGCTCGTGAGCACGGTTTCCATCTCGGAGTTGATGTCACGTTGTAGATAGCTATTTCTTATGTATCAAGAGGCATTCATTATTCTCTTTCTAGAGCCCTATTTAAGTTACAAAAAAAACATTTAGAAAAAAATGTCTCAATACAAATTTATCAAATGCATCACTATCCGGCGTCACTTTCTTTCTGCTAATATAACCTGTCTTTTGTTGACCCACTATAAAAACTTTTGGTTATATACAGTTGAGGTCACAAGGAAATTCCCGAATTTCATCAAAATCGTAAAAGCTGTTTTTCAGAAATATCTACCATTAAATTCAAAAACAATCCCAAAATTCATCACATAGTACCAAATGTTGTTGACGGCACCAGTAACAGTTGCAAAGGTCAACGACGACTTCAGTATAGCAGATGTGCTACAAACGGAAAGAGGCACCAAAAAAAACATAAGGTACATCTACCAATTATCAATTGATAGTTGATAAATATTAAAAAAAAATTTTTAAGGCAAATTTTAATTTAAAAAATGCAAAAGTACACCTAGACTACGACTAAAGCAAATTATTTTCTATTTTATTAGCAATTTGTAACCAACAAAAAAAATAAAATGCACGACTGGGTCGCACGAACTTGCTCCCATTCAATAGACTACGAATTTTAAAAACGAATGTTATTAGAGAAAACTATTCATAAGGATAAAATTAATTTTTTAAATTCTTTTAGTAGTAAGAGACAAAAACAGAATGCTATGCAAATATTAATTTATGCAACAACAAAAATTATAAGTCGTTGTAGTGGTTTCTTAAAAAAAACCTTTTATATAAAAAATTTTTAAAAGATTTTTAAGAAAAGAATTAAATTTACAAAAAAAAAAAATATTGAGCCGTTTCTGAGATATCGAATTTTTCACAAAAAATAGATTTTTTTTTTTTTTAAATTCAAAAAATATTTATTTTAAAGTTTTGAAATGCAATCTGTTTTAGACTTTAAAAGCTTTTCTATAAAAAATTTCATAAAGACCCGTTATGTAGATAATGAGAAATTCAAAACTCGAAAAAATGGTTCTATGGTAGATACAAGCTGTAATATCTTAATTTCAAATTTTTTTTATTAAATTAAAGACCATAAAAATTAATTGAAAGAAAAAAAATTTATCAAAATTCTAGGCGCCGTTTTCGAGAAAAATACGATTTTTGAAAACCATTTTTTTTTCAATTTTTTAGCATTTGTTAGGTGGGTACCTTTTTTTGTAGGTAAAATAATTTTTTTTTTCGCAATATTGAGTTTTGAAAAAAAAAAATTGAAAATTTAAGTTCTTAGGGAGCCTTAGCAAAAAAAAAAAAACAAGATCAAAATCGGTTGTACTGTTTTTGAGAAAATCAAAACCCAAAAAAGGGTTTATTTTTTAAATCTGTCGAACAGTTTTTGAGAAAAAAAAATATTTTAAAATTTCGAAAAAAATTCGTATGGCAGGTAACGTTGTTTTTGCTCTTAAAAACAAAACAAAAAAAAAAAAAAAAAAACGTGAGGAAAAAAATTAAAAACGATACGAGTATCTACCAAGTTTAAAGAAAATCGACCGTGCCGTTTAGGATGAAGTCGAACCGACAGACAGACTGACAGAATTGCGAGACCCACTTTGTTAGTCCTCGCTATCATCGTAATGTCAACTTTGATTAAAATCTAAAGTTCGATTTTTTTTAAGAATAATAATATTTTTTAATCCACTAAATAAAATAATTTTAAAATTTTATTTCTAACAATGCCGGTAAAAATTCTAGACTCAAACATTTTTGTAAGCCGGAGATTAGAGATAATTTAAGATGTTGCAGGTTTTGCTTATTTTTTCGAAGTATTTATGAAGTATTGAAGTGGCAGTCAATACATATCATGGAATTTGAAATCAATCTTTGTCTCCATTTTATAAAATTAAGCTCGATATTTCTAAAACATTGTATGTAATAGTTTCTGTCCATGAAAAACTCTCGGCAAATGCGTGCTTTTGGGTATGAAAGTATCAATTCTTTATTACACTATTTGGATTCTGACTGTTCAACCCAAATTCTATTCGAGGGTCTTTAAATCTCAAATTCACAAACTAAATGCAGCAGGTGTACCACAGGGCTCCGTTTTATCTCCGAATCTATTTTTTATTTTTACAAATGATCTTTTTCTGAAACTTTCAATATACATACTTAACCTTTAGTTGCCTGGTGGTTACAGCATAAAACCACTAAAGATAAGATAGGATAAGGAAGTTCAAATGAACTTTATTTCAATGTGTTTAAAGATAAAGAAAATATATTAAGTCGGTCAATAAAGGGACCGTTTCTCTTACTACATTCTCATTTCTAGCTACAACGACATCTTACATATAATTACCTCACTTAATCTCTAATTAAACAATATTATTAAGTGCGGTATTAATATGCGTTCGGATTCGAATGCTTCCACAGCTCGATGTTGTTTTGAATCGTTAAAGCGAAATAATCCCCTTTACCAATAAAACATGAATGGCACTTACAACAAGGAAACTGTGGTATTACTGACCATCTCCTGTGGCACCATCACGTATCTATTTACATTTCTTTATCCACGAAAAAATACTCCATCGGTTTATAAGGCATGCATTAAACTAACCTACGCCAGCTAAGTTAATTCGTTTGAAACTTAAAAACAAAATCAAAATTAGGGTGTTTACCAAATAATTTGCGCAATTTAAAACAATTTATTTAATTTCTTTATAAGTTCGTATGTTTATTAACTAGATGTTGCCTTTTTTAAATTTATAAAAATTGATTAAATTCAAGTTGATATATTTTAAATAGCAAAGTGACTACCACTTTTCTACTTAAAATTGAAAGTAGTTTAATAAAGTGATCTGCAAAACAAGTTTTTTTTAATTTAAATGTTTCACTCATCTTTGACGGATTAAGGCCGATGAAGAGATCGTAGGTTGTTCGTCTTAAATGTTTAATATAAAAAATGAGAACCTCGGGCCAAAACATCATATCCATGTTTGTATTTTGATTTAAAAAAAAAAACATTAATTTTTTCACCAAGTTTGAATACATTATTATTACCTCATCAATTTTGTTTTGTTAAATAAAAGAGAACCTTAAAATTGAAAAAACAAACTTTCATCACTCTACTATTATTGTTTTTTTTTTTTTGTAAATTCCTTGCATGCTTTACGATAATTTTTAAAAAGCAATCACGTTTCTTTACTTCCTATTTTGCGCTCCAATTAAATTTTGAAAAATAAAATACAAACAAATCAGTTCAAACGGCAGTCATTTCCACCAAATAGATACCAAGATACATGCTTAAGATACACTATCTATATCAATTGCAAAGAAGTTAAAAAAAAAAAACAAATCTACACGATATGATAACTTGAATGAAGCTAAATATTCCCGGTATAATTTCCCTGAAGTTAATTACGGATATTAAAAGTCGTGTCTGGGCGCACCCCTTCTTCTATCGGAGGAGCAAGGCAGCAACTCTAGAGTGTCTAGAGCTCAAGCAACCACAACATGAGCTGAGTTGAGCTGAGCTGAGCAATCTTAATCTAAGCGTCACATCAGAGGACAATAAAATATGTAACGATGTTGTTGTTGTTGTTATTTTTGTTTGTTATCGAATGTTTTTCGTAGTTGAAGGTGATGGTGCACACCTTTTTTGGTTACAAATTTATTTGAATTTACTGCTCAGATTTTCATTTTTAATTGGAAAACTATTCTCTAATCGCATTGCTTGGATTTAATTTATATTAAAATCGAGAAAATCTTTTAAGATAATAATGAACACAATTCGTTGTATTGGAGAGAAGTATTTTTATTGATTTCCAGTGCGAAATTGTTAACATGCCGCAATGCCTTTCACCGTAATGGATTTTGTAGATAGATAGATAGATATTTTATGCAAGATTAAACATTTTTTTTTTTAGTTATAATTAGTTTTTTTTTTCCAAGCCGTTATAACGGTAGACATAGCCCTTCGAGTGCGTTCAAATTATTAATAAAACTTCACATGCTTCGGGTCCTGATTTGCTGGTCAGAAAAGTCCCAATATCCGCCTTCATGTCCATTATGATTTTTTTTTTTAAGACGATTGGAATAATAGTTCATTAACATCTTCTCTACCTATATACACACATGTACCACCATCATAATTGAAGACATCATTTATCATAGAATTTTAATTAAACATCCTATTTCTGCGCCAATTGATCCCAATAGCTTCATCTAACAATGATCTCATTCAACATCCAATCCAAGGCCTTCAGGGGCATCGTTCAAATACAAATAAATTGATCGTTCAGTGCCAATTTGCCATTTCAAATGTTTTGCCGTTCGTTCCCTAAGGATACGCACAACCAACTTAAGATACAGCTATACACAGCAGCAGCCATTCAATTATACTTCAACTTCATCTTAGAGTGTGATAAATATATCTATGTAGTATAGAGGCTTTGATGTGTCGGTCATCGTCGTCGTCATCCATCATTTCGTCACAACAATTTCATGGCATATTTTATTTCAATTATTACTTTCTGATTGAATTTATTTAATACATTTGTACGGTTTGGTTTATGAGAAAAAAAAAATAAAATGACCACACCGTCACTTAGCGGTTCCTAATACAATTCCGTAAGTTGGACACAATAATGCTTGGTATCTATGACCGGCGCAGACAATAGATAGACGCGCACGATGTCTAAGTGCATTATAATTAGAAAGTTTAATTACAAGTATTGCAGTAGTTGTATTTAACTGTGCGGTAAGTTTTAAAAAAAAAATGTAAAATAGAATGTGCTGCACAATTTTGTTGAATGGCATCGACACTTTGATCTTCGGCGCCTATTTACACTACGGTGCACTGGGTTAAACTTTGTCTAAAAAGATATTTTGTACAACTGAAATGAATGATTTGACAACGGATTCACCTAGGGGGAGTTTCAAGCACTACAAATGCCAACAAATTTAGATTTTGTGCCAAGAGTTGTTTTAGTCAAACTCGGTCGAGATATTTAAAAACTTTTATTTTTAATGGAAAAGAAGTTTAAAAAAATGATAAAAATACGAACAACGACAGAAACAACTTCATGGGTTGCCATTTTAAACAGCATTTATGGGTTTCATTTAGTTAAAAAAAAAGTTAAGTAGCTTATATCTTTGTTCAGCAATTATTTTATTCTCAATTTCATTTATGTAATTTTGAACACGCAAAAACAAACCAAAAAAGTAAGATATTTTTAAAATATAACCTAACCAAACGAACCGCATTGTACATACTTCTCTTGTTTCTTTATTTTATTTATAAATTATAAATTTTTCTATCAAAGGCTATCGATACTAATTTATTGTGGAATCAAATACATTTGGCGCTGCCATGTGGTGACATTTTTTGTTTGTATCTTTTATGTTGTGATTTGATATCAACAAGAAACATAGATACAATATCTTTAACTGCCTATCACAAAGCTATGCAAACTTTGTGAAATCACGACAATACGACAACGACAACCACACAAAAAACAAAAACAACTAAACAACGAAGAAAGTGTTTATTCAATCCTTTTAAGGTGTAACATTTATTCGAGAAAGATAAAAAAGATATTCATAAAATTCAATTAATGCTCTCTAGATACTTTTTAAATGATATGTTATGTTAAAGAATTTTTATTTCTTTTAAAGTTAATTATACGTTTAGCTTTAGTGTCTTAGTTTTATGACTTTTTGGAAGACATGAATTGTTTGTTTTTGTTTTAATTGTGAACTATTTTTAGAGCTAGGGGAAATACCATATGAGCACAACATCTGGCCAACAGGCATGACGGTTTTTAATGGTTATTCTTTCGTTGGTATGACGAATTTTCAAGTTTCATGGATTTAATTCTTAAAAGATGATTCAATGGTAAAATGGAATAAGACTGTAGCTAACACATGGGATTTTCACACATGAAAGAAGAAAGAACTTCTTTTGTGGGTGGGGGAATAATGAGTGAGGGTCATTAATTAGAACGTGGAAAGACTTTGTCATAAAGACGTTAAAAATAGTTTGTATACACATTTTAAATAATGCAGACTAATTTTGCAAATTGTGTGTTTCTATTATACATTGATTGATTTCTGTGGTAGAGCGCAGTAAAATATGTAAAAAAGATGCAATGCAACCTTTTTATGAAGAAAGATAAGATTCAAAGTATCAAAATAGAATTGTTCTGCAGTCGCTCCTGAATAGACTTTAATTTTTAGAAGAATAATGCAGTCGATTAAAATAATTTAGCTTAACTCGAAGGAAATGTCGTTTTTAATAAGTTTTCAATACATAAATTCCACACCCGGGCGCCATTTAAAAAACAACAGACTACAAATAATTGTAATACCTCCATCTCCATCGGATAAAAATTACGGTCCATTTAAATGAAAATAAATTTGTTTACTTCGAAGGAGACCTCACCCTTTTGTTATGTTTTCAATATATGAATTCCACACCCGGGCGCCATTTTTTTTTTTTTTTTTTTTTTTTTTTTAAACTTAAAGTGAGAAAAGTGGCGATTCACTTAAATGCAAACTATTTAGCTTACTTCGAAGGAATCTCACAATTTTATCATGTTTTCAATACATACATGCCATACCCGGGCGCCATTTTTTTTGTTTGAGTAAAAATACTTCCAACGCAATTTCCATACGAGAAAAGTGGCGATTCATTTAAATTGAGTTCATATTTGGAGGAAACAGAATGAACAGAAAAATGAAGAATAAATTATCATGATCGAGATTAGGAGTGCCCAAAATGAAAAAAATATTAGTAAATCTCAAATATTACATTCTCTCATAATTGTGAAACATTGAGTTAACTCATTGCACTTAAAATTATACATATATGCGATGAATTTAGTTGATATTTATATTTCATGCAAAATGCAACTTAAATGATAAGGGGTTTTACGAGTAGTAGAAAAATAAATACATGCAGAACGAAAACGACACGCTTGAGTTTTTTTTTTTTGTTCTCATTCAGCTACATTTCCACTGGTCTTCCAAAGACGCACTTTGAAAAGACAGGGTGGCTAATACCAACAGTAAAAAGCAAAAAGATTAGTATCTTTCAAGACATGTGGATACCAAGCATAACAATTTAGTCGAAAAATAATATTAGTTGAGCATTAGGTCCGCTACTTAATTTTGTAAAATAATAAATGTGTGACCAAAATTCGTCATACTTCCTGGTTATTTTTTTAGCCAGTAGGAATGCAGGGACCTTCATTTTTCTGCCGAATCCGAACGACTAAGATGAGAAGCACTTCATCATTACAAAAGATAGTTTAAGAACTAATTTCACCTCCTTTTAGACAAAGATAATTTAAGGTGGAATCGGCTCAGACCAGTCCAATGTACTAACCACTTCGACAACAAGTTCTAAGAAAAAATTACAAAAAGCCATCATCATCACATAGTTGAGTTGAACCATTGCGCTTGAACTAATATCTACAATGGGATTGAACAAACAAATGCAAGAAATTTCATTTTACCGATATTGTCGCCATAGCGCAGATTCCCATTTTGAATTCCATACCCGGGCGCTATTTAATGAAATATGAAAGTGGATGGGAACGTGCACAACGTAAAATATTATTAATAATGCTGCATTTCAAGCATTTTTATACTCAAACCTTCAATGAGTTATATTCTCTGCAATAATGCATTATGACTTAATTGTGTGTGTGTGCATTGAATGTGCAATCGCAATTAATTTAATTTAATTTTAAATAACAAATCTCAGATTCAGGCTATAAAATTGAAGAACTTCAAATCTTATAACACTTTTGTCTAGTCCAAATTAAACTAGAAATTTATACTCGGGCGCCACTTTTATATTTTCTAAACGGAAACCGGCAAAATCTACAGAAACAAATGAAAAAAAAAAATTAAAAATTCTGTTCAGATAATGTTTGTTAAAAATATAAGCAAACAATTTCTATGAGAATAATTTTTCTCACTGTGCAAGCAAAAGTAGAATTTCTTTTGATACAAAAATGAATTGTCTCACCCGGGCGCCATTTAAATAATAAATAACTATTTGACTTATTTATATAGGTTCTGGACTCAGAAAATTTAAGTGATATTTAAAAATATTTTTAAAAACCCGTAGAGGTCTTGGAATACGCATTATTAGTGTCTTCTGACTTAAACCGTTATGTATAATAAAATAAATAGAATATTTATAAGTAAATTGTACTAGGCTTTAAATCTGTATTATTCCTCCTGAAAATGATTGTTCGTGCAGAGATATATTTTTTTTCTTTGTAGATAGGTAACTCACAAAGATGGAAATGCAAAAGTCCAACGACACACGAGCATCTTTTCCTGCGGGTCCATTTTTTTAACCGTCATGAGTACCAAGAAAACTAATAGGAGTGAACTCACGAACGTCCACTAACAAAAGCTACCTAGTGTTTTCATGTCTATTGGTCTATTTATGGATTCAACACATGAACGCGCGAAAAAAGACACTCGTGTGTCATTAAAGCTTAATAGATGAATAGTTAATACAATTTATTTTATTTTATTTTTTTTTTCATCAAAATCCATTAAACTTTCATCGAAAAAGACAATGTTGCAAAAATGTCGTCTGTTTATAGCGTGTTTATCTCAATTCCCATTATGTAGTCATCTTATGAACCTTATAGTCTTGACACCCGCATTCAATTTTATTTTATTTTATTGAATAAAGAAAAACACCCTAAGGCTACAGACAAACATTGCATGAGGCAATTATATTCAAACCTCATGTTGTGTTCTTCAGTAGATTCAATGAAAAAAAAATATATAAAAATATTGGTTGCATGCATCTGATGATAGTGGTGTGAAAATTTGAATTTAAGTCTTCACGCCATATTAAGAAAACAACACAGACCAAACAAAAAAAAATAAACAAAAAAATAAAACTTTGAAAGGATTTCTTTGCTTCATGAGATGCAAAAAAAAAATTACGTTTCCCTTCAATAAAAATGCCACAAAAAATCATTAAAAAATCAAGCTAAACATTTCAAAAAATTCACTTTCATGAGCATCAATTTCAACACAACACGCAATCTCGGGAAGAAAACGCAGAAATTAAAGATCAAAATGCATTTTCGTTTGTTTAATTGAAGATATGTTTTTTTTTATTGCTTTGTTATTTGAAGATAAAAATGAGAGTAAATATTAAAAAAATGTTGCGTATACGCCATACGTCAGACGGGTTAAATTTTTTGTGGTATCATTTTGTTTGATAAATTACTTTTTTGCCTTTCGTTTATGATGAAGATGGGACTAACATGCGAGTGGGATTCTCAATTTCTTTCATCAACCAATTATGCAATTGTGAAAATATTTACTCTTTATTTTATTTGAAGAAAAATTTTGGAGAGGATGTGTGAGTTTGGAAAAATACCAGGCACAAAGCTGCGTTATGGTTACGAAAGGAATTCGAATGAAGATTCTCTTTTAATTGGAAGTTCACTAGATACCTTTCTTTTTATAATACATATATGCGCACTCGAAAGGTTATTAGTGCCCTTAAAATGATTATCACATATTGATGCACATTTGTTCTAAATGTCTCAATATTACAATGAGAAAGCAAAATAGAACTAGGTAAAGCGTTCCACATTCGTGGAATGAATTCTGTTTAAAATTCTGAATTTAAAATTTAATCCTTAACACTTCAGAACTTCTTTTTTAATTCCAATTTTTTTTAAGTTTTTTGTTCACCTAAACAAATGATTTGAAATAAACTTTGGAATATACATTCTGAGTTTATTTAAAGTACATATATTTTTTTTTATTAAAGTTGGATGGCTTGTTTTTTTTTAAAGTTAAAAAAAAAATCTGATTCTCAAACTCTAGCACCAACTTGTTGATCACGCCAAGAATAATAAAGCTTAAAATACTTCAACGGGACATGATTACCAAAAATTATTTCAAAAACTTGGTTACGGATTGTTTTTTTTTAAGAACTCTTTTTGTTTAAGCTGCTTTACTGAAAAAAAAACAGCTTCGTCTTCCTCTGCACTCAGCCACTAGTGGGAGAATTGAAAAAAGTTTTAGCTAAAAGACAAACTGATTTCATAAAGGCATTAGAAAGGTATCTACAGACATCCCGAATTAATAAAAAAAACTTCATACAGACGATGGCAAGTTTAAGAGGAAAATGTTGATAACATTTTGCGGATCATCAATACGATAATAAAGGGTTTAATCAGAGTAGTTGTTTGTTTTATTTATTAAGTGGCTTTTAATTGCTAAAAAAAAAATGGTTCTCAGATGTAATTATT
Organism: Chrysotoxum bicinctum; assembly: GCA_911387755.1. Taxonomy (NCBI): domain Eukaryota; kingdom Metazoa; phylum Arthropoda; class Insecta; order Diptera; family Syrphidae; genus Chrysotoxum; species Chrysotoxum bicinctum. The sequence continues at coordinate 210,272,280 of OU426989.1, read as the reverse complement.
TTTATAGGCACATTTCTATTGTAGTAATGGACAGAAATTCCAAACCGGGTAAACTGTTTAATCTAAAAACCTAGTCTTGAAATTCAATTTAAAGACGCAAACGATGAATTAATCGGGAGGAAGTACTCGTCATATTACTTTGTGCTTTCCAGCAACGAAGATTGTAACAGTTTTTCAAGTAATTTTAACCCAAAATTTTCCGAAAGACTTCAACTGAAATAATAAACAAAATATGGAAATAGGTCTTTATTTTAAATATTATAAAATATCCTCATAATCAAAGCTTCTATTTCAAAAGTCTGTAAAATTTAAGGCTTTTTGAGTTTTGGGAATAAACACCCCATTGTGAACTCTACGTACTTCTGTTTTTACTTGCAAGTTTATGCATTCGTAAAAAATCGAACAAGAGATTTTGATCAAAGTTGACATTACGATTATAGCGAAGACTAAAAAAAGTGGGTCTAGCAATTCTGTCTCTTTATCTGTCTGTCTGTTCAACTACAGCCTAAACGGGTCGGCCGATTTTCTTCAAACTTTTTTAATTTTTCCCCCCTACACGATTTTTTTTTCCTTTTTTTAAGACCAAAAATAATGGTACCTGCCATGCGAATTTTTTTTTTTTTTTGAAATTTTGTAAATATTTTTTTTTTCTCAAAAACAATTCGACAGATTTAAAAAAAAAGATACAAAAAAATTTCATTTGGTTAAAACTAGATATCTACTGGTTGAAAAAAATTTTCTGAAAAATGGTTATTGAGGGTACCCTCCTTGGAATCATTTTTTACTTGCGACTTATAGGTACTATAAGGCAAGTTATGCATTCGTAAAAAAAATCGAACTCGAGATTTTGATCAAAGTTGACATTACGATGATAGCGAAGACTAAAAAAGTGGGTCTCGCAATTCTGTCTGTCTGTCTGTCTGTCTGTCTGTCTGTCTGTTCGACTACAGGCTAAACGACTCGGCTGATTTTCTTTAAACTTGGTAGATATTATTTTTAATTTTTTCCCCCCACACGTTTTTTTCTTTTTTTTTTTTAAGACCAAAAATAACGGTACCCCCCATACGAATTTTTTTTGAAATTTTATAAACATTTTTTTTTCTCAAAAACTGTTCGACAGATTTTAAAAATAAAAATACAGAAAAATTTCATTTAATTAAATCTAGGTACTGGTTGAAAAAAATTTTCCGAAAAATGGTTATTGAGGGTACCCCCCATGGAACCATTTTTTTTTGTTTTTGATTTTCTCGAAAACGGTTCAACCGATTTTGATCATTTTTTTTTTGCTAAAGCTCCCCAAAAACGTAAATAGAATTGTGTACTCAAATTTTCAAAAAAAAAATTTTTGGATTTTAAAAAAAAACTTCAAATTTTTTTTTCAAAACTCAATATTTCGAAAACCCCATGCTAAATTTTTTTAAAACTTGATAAATAAAAGTTTCTCAATATAATCTACAAAATGTGAAAAAAAAAATTTTATTTTACTTAAAAATAAAGGTACCTACCATACAAATGCTAAAAAATTAAAAAAAATGGTTTTCAAAAATCGTATTTTTCTCGAAAACGGCACCTAGAATTTTGATAAAATTTTTTTTCTTCCAATTAATTTTTACGATCTTTAATTTAATAAAAAAAATTTTGAAATTAAGATATTACAGCTTGTACCTACCATAGAACCATTTTTTCGAATTTTGAATTTCTCATTATCCACATAACGGATCTTAATGAAAATTTTTATAGAGAAGCTTCTAAAAAGTCTAAAACACATTGCATTTCAAAACTTAAAAATAAATATTTTTTGAATTTTTGAAAAAAAATCTATTTTTTTTCTTTTTTTTGAAAATTCGATATCTCCGAAACGGGTGAATATTTCTTTTCGTAAATTTAATTTTTATTCGAACAATAATAAAAACTTTAAATTAGCGTACCAAAATTTTTTCTTAAAAAGCTTTTAAAAAGTTTGTATATAAAAGCTTCTTTTAAAGAAACCACTACAAGGACTTATAATTTTTGTTCTTGCATACATTCATATTTGCATAGCATTCTGTTTTTTTCTCTTACTACTAAAAGAATTTAAAAATTAATTTTATCCTTATGAACAGTTTTCTCTAATAACATTCGTTTTTAAAATTCCCAGTCGATTACATAGGAGCAAGTTCGTGCGACCCAGTCGTGCATTTTATTTTTTTTGTTTTTGATTTTCTCAAAAACGGTATCACCGGTTTTGATCATTTTTTTTGCTTAAGCTCCTGAAAAACTTGAATAGAATTATGTATTCAAATTTTCAAAAAATTTTTTTTTGGATTTAAAAAAAAATTTATTTTTTTTTTTTTTCAAAACTCAATATTTTGAAAACCTTATGCTAGATTTTTTTTAAACTTGTTAAATAAATGTTTCTCAACATTATTCTCCAAGATGTATGAAAAAAAGTTTTATTTTACCTAAAAATATACAAATGTTAAAAAATAGTTTTCAAAAATCGTATTTTACTCGAAAACGGCGCCTAGAATTTTGATAAAAATTTTTTTGTTTTAGTTAATTTTAAGGATCTTTAATTCAATAAAAAAGATTGAAATTAGGATATTACAGCTTGTACCTACCTAACATAGAACCATTTTTTTTAATTGTGAATTACTCATTATCGACGTAACGGATTTTAATGAAATTTTTTGTAGAGATGCTTCTCAAAATTCTAAAAACCATGCATTTCAAAACTAAAAAAAACTTGAATTTTTGAAAAAAAAAAAAAAACATTTTTTTTTTGATATTTCAAAAACGGCTCGATATTTTTTTTGGAAATTTAATTTTCATTCGGACAGTAATAAAACCTTAAAGTTGGCATACCAAATTTTTTTCTTAAAAATCTTTTAAAAAGTTTGTATATAAAAGCTAATTTTTAAGAAACCACTTTAAGCTTAAACTTCGTTGGGAAATATTGAGAAATTATTTACAAAGTGAAGTGAAATGAAGTTTTGGTCGAAATGAAGCGACCACCGCTCCTGCTGTACGCAAGTTTCTGCAAAAAGTTCTCAAGACTGGTATACTAGTGGACAAAACTAACTCATGGTCCCCGCCATCGAACGGTCTGCATAGACGAGAATGTGGCTGCAATAGCCGAGAGCGTGACACTCAATTCACGAACATCAATTCGCCATCGATCTCAACAGCTCAACTGTTCACGCCCTAGCCTGAGGAGAATTCTACACAAAGATCTCGGATGATTCGCTTACAAGGTCCAATTGACTCAGACATTGAAGGCACACGACCATCCCCTTCGTTCTCACTTCGCAGTTTGGACCTTAGAGCAGCTTGAATCGGACAACGATTTTGGGCGAAAAATCATTTTTTCTGGCCAGGCGCATTTTCATCTTGGCGGCTACCTTAACAAACAAAATTGACGCATCTGGGGCTCGGAAAACCCGCACGTCATTGTCCCGAAGTCATTGCATCCAAAGAGAGTTTGGTGCCGATTGTGGAGTGTTGTCATCATTTTACCATTTTTCTCGAATCGAATTTTTCTCACAATCGATCTTTTGCGCACCGAATTCCCAAATTGTGTTATCAGCCTTCTTGGCGATGTCTATTGGCCGCCTCGGAGCTGTGACTTTTTGACTTTTTTTTCGGGGGAACCGTGCAGGATTGATGTTAAGCCAATAATCCGAGAATTATTTAAGTACTTAAGGTCAATATCATTTAAGCAATCCGCGAGCTACAGCCCGAAACCATTAACAAGGTCTTGGAAAATTGGAGTGAATACATGGAAGTTACTTAATTTTGTTAATTTTATTGCTTTTTTTTAAAAGAAACTTCCATTTGGCCCACTCTTTAAAATGGGTGATTTTATTTTTGGCAAAACTAGTTTTGACAGCTCACGCACGTTTCGTGTTTGTGTCACTGTCAAACATTTTCAGTTTGGTCTATAATTTACCCATGACTCGTCGTACAAATGAACAACGCTTGCAAATTATTTATTGAATTTTATTATCCAAATGCGTGCTCTGTTAAGAAAGTTAATCGCGCGCTTCTTCCATTTTATAGTCAATTTAATCGATCTACTGAGGCGGCTATTCGGGCTAATGTGACTAAATTTCACACCAAACCTACATTGTTGGACATTCAACCACCAACAAGCTTACGTAGAGTGCGAACTGAGGAAAATATCGCAGCTGTATCGGCTAGTGTTAGTGATGATCGTGAATTATTGATTCGGCACCGCCGTTTGCAGCAATTGGGCTTCTGTTACTCTGATTAAGGTGTGTAGCCTTTCCCGTACTCTGATTAAGGTGTGGAGCCTTTCAAAATACAGCTGGTGCAAGAATTGAAGCCAAACGAACTACCTACCACATATCACAACGCCGAATTTTTGGTGAATGAGCTCTTGAAAAGTTGGCCGAAAATCCACTTTTTTATCCAAAAATTTGTGTTTGTGTTCAGCGACGAAGCTCATTTCTGGTTGAATGGATACGTGAACAAGCAAGACTGCCGTATTTGGAGTGAAGAGCAGTCAGAAGCATTGCAAGAGCTACCAATGCATCCAGAAAAAGTCACTGTTTGGTGCGGATTATGGTCTGGCGGAATCATTGAACCGTATTCCTTCAAAGATGATGCGAAACGCAACGTTACTGTGATTGGTGAGCGCCACCGTGCGATGATAAGAAATTTTTTTTGCGCAAAATGGAAGAGTTTGACTTGCATGACATGTGGTTTCAACAAGAATGTGCCACATGCCAAACAGCACGCGTAACAATGGACCGATTGAGAGGCGAGTTCGGTGAACAGTTTATTTCACGTTTGGGGTCGGTCAATTGGCCGCCTAGATCGTGCGATTTAACGCCTCTAAAAATAAATTAAATAAAATAAATTTGTTGGTGCAACAGCTCGAAGTGAACAGGGACCTAGTGACTTACAACTCTTAACCATTCCTGTGTGCGTGTTACCAGGAACGGAGGGGACCTACAATTTTTTGCCGATTCCGAACGGCTAATGAGCAGCACTTTCCATGACAAGAGATATACTCTTAGAGGATTTGTCAACTCCTCGCAAGAGGCAGTATTTTAGTTTTAATAAGTCCGTGCCAATCCTCCTTATTATTTTGGGTGGTTTTCGTTCAACTTGTAATTTCAGTAAATGATAAAAGAAAAATGTCTTGACTTATTTAAACAGAATACAGAATATTAAATTAACAGAATTTAAAATTACCGAATTTTTGGAAAAATTATGGTAATTTTTTGACGCCGATATTTCTATCGTCAAATATACATAGTGCTTGTACAAGATCTATTTGACCAGCGTAAGTCAATTTTTTTGACGTTAACTCGTTTGTTTTTAATGGAGACTTGCGCCGTAAATGACGTTATCGAACATATGACTTAAACAAACTGCGTTATCGAAAAATATGATTTTGCATTCAAATTTCGTTTTCGGTCTTCGAACAACTGTCTGAATTTTGCAGTGCGCATTTAGGAACATTCTTCAATTGCATTTTTGAAGCAAATGACGTTTTCGAAAACGGCTTATGTAACACCTGGAATCTGACAGCTGAAGCTGATCATGATAGTTCATATCCAAAATCCATGCACATTATCTTTAGTCTCGGTTAGATATATACTTTTCAATAATTATTTGCTCACCTTGTCCACCACTCAAGTGACTCAAGTATTTCCAAACTCTTATACCTCTTAACGAACTACCAAAGAATGTCCAAGATTACATACTCGAACATAAAAAACTCTTAGCAAATGGCTTCAATACTTCAATTTGTGAAGTTTCCTTAACTATTAATTTCATGTGCGCGCGCGCGTTCCGTTCAGCTTTCTGACGCAAATCCATGACAGCTCGATGGCGCTGCCACCGCCCCTAATTGACTAGTAAGTAAGTAAGCTTCATAAAACAAAAGCCACTCTTGTCTTTTTGAGTTCTGTTTAGACTTCATGCCTTACCTTCCAATAGATACTTATAGATATATCTGGACTCTATAGAGACAACTTTGACTGTTTACTTTTTTTTGTTTGTGTTTTTGCTTCTTTTGGTGTGCCCCTTATTTCGGTGTTCAATTCGCTTCTTTGCTTGTTCCATTGTGTTTTGCGCGGGACTTAAAAATGTTTCAAATTAAAGTGAAAGGAAAAACACTCCAAGACTCGCCATTAGCTTCATGTTGCATGCAACAGCACCACAGCAGCAGCTTGAGCACCAGCACCAAGCTAATGTGTGGTAGTTGGGTGTAATTTAAGAACACCATTTCCAGAGCTCGGGACAAAAACAACACACAAAAAAGTCCTTCTGTTGTTTTGAGGTTTTGCACTCTCAAGCCCCCATGAGGGTTAAAAAAAAAACTTTAATAATATTGTATAGGAAAATCAGAGATAAAAAACAATAATCAGAAACTCAGTGCAGCAAGCAGCTTCAAGTGCCACAAACAAAGCAGCAGCGGTCAATGCGCATTGCAAGAAGATACAAAGATACTTTGTGCTATCAATGTCTACCCTTCCTCCACTCCTTGAACGCCTCGCCCGCTGGCTTTTAGATTTTATGCTTCACTTAATTTTTATCTAAATTGCTGTTGTGTTGCCGTTGCAAGTGCTACTGCAACTGCTGTTTGGTTGCGGTTTGCTCGATAAATGGGCAAGAAACTCAAATTCGCCGGCGATTTCGTTTCGTGTTAATTTTCATGTAGGATGCTACATTTTGCCGTAAGATGGTGCTATTCCAGATCCATCTACTTGTTGCGGTGTACAAGCTCCCTCTTCTTCTTCTTCTTCTTCTTCTTCTTCCGACTTCTTTAGCTCGGCTCAGTAAAATGTTATAATTTGAAAGTTATTTCAGTTTAAATGTTGCGGTAATTCGATATATTTGACGTGCCTGGTGCACATTTTGATCGTCTTCAGGGAGAGATCTTCTTAACCGCACGCCAGACTCTCTAAGAAGATTCCAACTTACCACAGCAGATGGCGGGTATCCTTGTGTGTAGGATTTTTGATTTGGGTGGAACTTTGTCGCCACAACAGATAAACATTAAGAAGTGTAATTATGAAGAAGGCCAATTACTTTTCCAGCGAAGAATTCCAAACTTTTGTATGAAGAAGCCAATAAAGAGTTGCCAGAGGTTAAGTGCTTAATGGCAGCTGGATTTATACTTACTCCAAAATGTATACGTACATTTTGTTGTGGAAGAAATTCAAGATGACAGTAAGAGTAAATACTTGGTTGTGGTTTTCGGGCAATCGAATAAGAAAAAAAAAAACATGGAGAGAGTAGTTTATGAGTTAATAGTAGTTGATATTTGATATCAGGATATTTTCATTGACTTCTTCGGGTGCACATTTTAAGGATCGATTACCGTATAATTATTGCCCGGGTCGATTTAATTTGAACTGGGTTTTTGATATCTACAATTTTCCTTCTCAGCTTTAGGCAACATTAAAAGTTGAGTCTTGTTTTCTCTTAGGAGTGTTTAGTTATTTGTTAAAAAAGAAGTTGTTACGGAAGACTTGTGGTATTGAGTTACATACCCTTGGTATGTTTTTTCAGCAAGTTGAAATTTTATAGTATTTTAATAGTTTCAGTGATGTCTTGACAATTAATGAAAGAAATTTTCCTTAAAGGCGAACACTAGGTTTTAGAAAATTTAAGTTTAAAAGTTATATATAATTTTAAAGTTAATTTTAACACAAATTTTGATAAATATGAAAACAAAAAAATAAACTATGATTTCTCTCCGACCATAATACCCCAGCGAAATTGGTTTCTATAAAGCTTGCGGTAGTACCATTTGTTATACTGGTTAGTGCGTTAAACTGTCATGCAGAGGGTATTGGGTTCGATTCCCAGTTGCTTAAAACATTTTTTTGAGGGAGTTGCCTTTTGTGAGGAAGTGAAAAATCCTTCAAGAGTGCCTATTGTCATGAAAATTGATTCTCTTTAGCCTTTCGGATTAGGCAGAAACCAGAAGGACCCTTTTATTCCACCTAACACAAACTCAGGAATGGTTGAGAGTTGTAAATCATTTACTAGTTACTCTAAGAGCTCAAATGGCCTCCAACTTATTTACTTCAATTCTATAAAGCTTGCTAGAAAAATGTTGGATAATGTTTAACATGAGAGTAAAACGTATTAACTTCATCTGAACATAGAGCTTCGGTAAAATATTTTAACCATCTTAAAGAAACTTTAAAGAGTTTTAAAGGAAACTTAACCGAAACTAATTTTGGAACAGAATCGTTCCGGAAGTACAAACTTATTTTAATCAACGAATTTCTCTTCTTTTGCTGAGATCTAAGTCAGAATCTTTTGCACCGCAGTCTAGCGAAGAAATCAATTGATTGATTTTGAGATTTTGTTTCGGAAAATTCAAATATAAAATAAGTTACTCACAAATAGCGAATTTTGTGCTTCACAACGTTAATTTATCTTTATACTTCTTGATATTTTCTCAATTTTCAAAAAAAAAAAAAAAACCTATTAAGACAGGAAAGGCGTCTTAACTTGTGTACAAGTTTCTTCTTGATTTATCTAAACAAAGATGTAACTGAAAAATGGATTTCCCTTAAACATTCAATGGCCTGAAGTATATAATTTTTATCATTTTTTCGTAAAGAAAACTAAGCAAACTTCCTTCTTTCTTTAAAGCTTCGCTAAATATAATGCGACAAATCTATCGAAACTGTTTACGAATCAATATACTGACACAAAAATTAGCTAATACCAAGGGTTTGAAACCGATAAGATTCCCACGTTTAGTTTTCGTGATATTCGAATATTAACATATGAAATCAGTGTTATTTGGTATTTTTTTAAACTATGTTATTTCTTTCAAAATAAATAAATTGTAACGTCCTATGAAAGCACTAACCGTGCTCTGAAAAATTCAATTTGAATCATTCAAATCCGATCACTAATTTTCGAGAAATTTTAAATTTGTTATTCGTTTCTTCAGACCTTATTCAGTTCTATTACACTGATTTTGGTGCCGGGAAGAGCCGATCTGTTTTCAAGTAGATATGTGTCTTGAGTTAAATAAGACTTGACTTCTGAATCTATGACAAGCACATTGTGCACTTAAATATTACTTGCTGGAGGTTAAAAATTATGTCGCTTTCACTTTTTTTACTTGCAGCCTTTTGACTTAGGTACCTATAGAAATTATTTTTGTAAAAAAATGTTTACAACCTATTAAATATATAAGCTCTTACTTGAGTGACAGTTCTCTTCAGTCCTATTCCCATGAGCTCCTATCTTCAAAGCGTATAAATCATTAATTCTAAAGCTGACATTTCTAATTTCTTTGCTTCGAAAAACTTACCCCCATAATATTCTTAACTTTGCAACTAACTCTGCTGCACAATCCGACAGGTAATCAAGGAAATTTATAACACTGTCAGCTCATTTATAGTTTTTGCCTTATTTCCACCATAACCCTCACAACTTAAAGCAAACTATTATAATCATTATAACTTATACATATACAATAGGTAACCAACCCCCATCGGAGTTTCTTCCGTTTGTACGGTTTTTAAATTTCTTTTTAACTAATTGCCTCTTTGGCGGTGATGGCAGCAGAAGCAGCCTTCGTAATTTCCACACCCTTCGTAGACTTAAAGAAGCTGCAAAAATAAATATAAAAATATATAAACGATATTCACAAGTGGAAAAGGTCGCCACAGTTCAGTGCACCTAAGGAAGTTTGCGATATCCTGTTGAACATGCTACGTTATAAAACTAGTAACCAAGTTGTATGTCCTTTCCAAGGCAAAAACAAGGCAAACAAAGGTGATGGTGATGGTGGTGGTGGATACTGTATACTCTCCTCTGTCAGTAAGTTTATAGTTTCCTACGTTTAGTTCGAGTAAGTAAACCAAACAATGGACTTTTAGCGTCACTCCTTACAAGAACTCATGTAGATACTCGTATATGTGTATCTACATACGAGTACAAGTAAGGTATATTGTGTTAGAACTTTCATATTTTTGTATTTGCTCAACAAACAGGGCAAGTATTGGTTCCATGGAACAAAAAAGATAGACATTTCAGATAAAAACGGAATATTAAGAATTCAGAAAATAAAGCTAAAAAAAAAATAATAGCTAAAACTATTTTAGGTTTATATATTTAAATGTTCTAAGCAGAAGAAAGAAAGGTGACAAAACATTGGGAATCTTGAAGCTTGGTGACATTCGATTTCCTATGGGTTTTCGAGATTTTCAATATTTCGGAGTTTCTGTGATATTATGTCTAAGGAACTGGAAGCTTATAAAGTTGTGATCTCAATTAAAAACCTCAAACTGTACTCGTATATCCGAAAAGTTTAAAATTACATCGACTTGAATAATCTAAACAGACACAATTCTCATTTCAAAATATTTAAATTAAAAAAAATAAATAAAATTTCAAAAACTCAATAAAATGTTGAAAAGTCAAATAAATAAGTCGATAAAAATACAATATCTTCAAAATTCAATATTCTGAAATATTTGTTTTATTTTATTTTTTCGAAAAAGCGATCGAAATTCTCCAATACATCAAATAAAAAAAATTATTAATGTTTTTAGGGATTTTGAATTTTGGGCATTTAGATTTTTTGAATTTTTATGTTTCAATTTTGAAAGTTAATTTGGTTTTTTTTTTTGAACTGTGGATTTATTTTGTATTTCTTCAAAATTTTCTTCATTTCGTTTATTTTTTTGTTTTGACATGAAAGGATTTTTCAATATTTAACTATTTATTAAAAATTAAATAATAAATAAATTATATATATCATTTATAAATAATAAATAAATTATATATATCAAGAGCTGTTGATTTTAATGTAGGTATTTTGATTGTTCATACATACTTCTAAATATTCGATATTTTTTTATTTTCCTCATATTTTTTGTATTTATTTTATTTTTAAAATTAGATTTAAAAAAATTATGTTTGTTGGGATTTTTGATGATAAATAAGTTTTAAGGTTTTATTTTTTTTTTTTAATTTTGGGTTTTTTATTTAGAATTTATTTGTTTGGGATTTTTATTGTATATTTTTTATTTTGTTGGATTTTATAAAAAAAATCGATAGTTTGGATGGAAAGGCTGATTTGAATATGTTGACATTTAATTTTTAATTAAGTTATTAACTTAACAAATTTATTTTTAAATAGTCTTTGGTTTATAAAGTTTAAATTTTACTAATTATATATTCATTAGATTTTTAGAGCTATTCGTAAAATTCTTCATTTCTTCATTTTTAAATTTGTTCCCTGTTTCAACTATGTATAGTTCATTACAGCTCTAAATAGAGGTCAATTTTGCGGAAATCCTGGCGTTAGTTTTGGATTTCTTTAAAATGACTTCATTCTATAAGAGATGGTCATTAAAACATATATACCGACTAAAGAAATCTTTCAGTTTATTTTATGCTAGTACCATTTATGTGTAGTTGCATGGGTGGTATATTTCGATTGCCCGACAGAAGAGGACTTTGTATTTGCGAAGTATTAAATCTCACGCAGTTGTTTGTACCTTATTTTATAATGCAGTCGAGATCGGAATCTAATGAGCCGAAGAACAAGGTTGTGATTATGGAAACGAATATGAAAAGCTGATGATCCTGTCGTCAGCGAAACAATGAAGTGGATAAGATTAGATAATAAAGAGTGTCGGAGACAAAAGGAGACAAAACGGAGCCTTGGGACTTTAAACCATCCAATACTACTTGTAATGATCGGTCCGAAAGGAGATATCTAATCGATCGAAGCACGCATTTTCGACCAAAAGACCTTCGTGCGAAACTTTATCAAATGCTTTCGAGATATCGCCTATCATTTTAAATGTTCAGTTTTGCAGTTTAGAATTTTGTTCAAAAGACTCAACTGAGTTATAGGCCGACCTTCTTATAATGGCTGTCAAATTCTAAAACTATCAAAGGAGTACTTGTTTTGGTTTTAAATTCCGTAGACGTGCTACTTATTTTTAATCCCCTTGAAAAATTTTAACATTCTCTTATGACCTTCAGAAAAAAAAATTCAAGAAATTCATTATTGAGAAAACAATTATTAAAGCAACCTGGCATTTTATAACTTTTTAGTTTAGACCCTTAAATTCCATAAATTTGGTGTTAGAAGTTATTTATGGCCTTAAAAAATATAAGATTTAGAATTTTTAGATTTTTAATCTGTTTAAATTTCGATTTTTGTTTTTAAACCAGATCCACTTCCTTCAAATTTAAGTCTTAGAGGATTTACCATTTTCTCGCAAGAGGTGGGACAATATTTTTTGCAGCGGCTGAGAATCGAACCTAAAAAATTTTGCATGACAGTCCATAGCGCTGACTGTTATGCCGAAGGGTACTACAAGAAAGTGATTTAGTTTACCACATACGAGTATTTTGAAAATCCGGTAGTTTTGTATCTCATTTTTTAAGAGAAAGGACATGTGACATTTTCGACACGCTTTTTAATTTTGGAATAACTTCTTTTTTTTTTCAAAGGCATAATAATCATTTTTCAAATCGATTTTAATTTGGAAAATAGCGGCTACATCAATTTTGTACTCAGTTTCATATAGAGAGTAAGTTTTTTACTTCGAAAAAAAGTATTCTAATTGCAATTAAATCTGATTGAGCATGTACGTGCGACCCATTAACCGTATATTCTATGCATGAACATATTTTCTTTTTTGTTTAATGGTGAACTTCCTCTTCTCCTATTCTAATGGTTGAAACGCGACACGTTGTTGGGTCATTGCCTCCAACAAATTTGCACAGAAAATCACGCAAACTTACGATAATTTTTTTTTTACTTTTTGTCATCATGCAGGCATCAGGCGTAAATTGGAACAAACCACTACTTATTATAAAAATAATAATAGTTATGAATGTGTCTGTGTGAACGTAGGAAAAAATTCTGTCATATGAACTGATGATTTAGCACAACAAAAAATAAAAATAAAAAACTATCGTGTCGCTCGAATGTAAAGTCCACGTTATAATAGGTTTTGAGTTTTGTCGGTTTTGTGTTTTTTTTTTTAATTTTGTACGACCGCACTTTACTTGGAGGTGATTACCAATAATTTACAATTGCGCAAAAAAATTCATCAACTAAAAGACAAAAAAAACTATAACAACACACATATACAGTGAGAAGGTTGCCTGAATGGAACTGAACAGAAAACAGATTGAGACCGATAGAAAAACAAAAATAAATAGAAATTGTTGAAAACGAAACTAATTTTCCAACGTTTCGCTGTGAAATACCAATTAAGAAAATTGTCGACTCAATGAAGCGTTTTTTGTATGTCAGACGTCTTTTTTTCTCTTCCCGACTTATAAGTTGCACTTGGGATTTTGTCTGCAATTCCTATCATAGGTAAACATGATAGCTGGAAATTAAAAGTTAATCGGGAAATCATGTTAGCTTTTTTCTTACTTGATGATTTTTTTTTATGGTTAGCTGTTGTCCAGGATCAATTAAAACACTAGCGACAAGCGCCACTATTCGACCAAAGGGCGTTGACACTCTATGTCGTGACGGTGTAGAATAAATGCGCTTTGATATCAATCTACAATTTAATTTGCAGAAAGCGTTTTGTTAGTTTTCTTTTTTTTAGTGTTTTTTTTTTACACAACAGAGGGCACCAGTGAACACGAAGTCATTGGAGAAACGGAATATATATACTATATCTACGGAAGTAGAAGAAGGGTAATGGATTAAAATCAGTCGTTAACCTTAGGCTACTTTACTACCTGTTGGTATAACATTGTAAGGGCTTGTCGACTTTAAGACTTTTTCGATGTCGGATTTAAAATGCAATTAATTAGCTCTTGATCTGAAGTGTTGACGTGTATCGTCATACTACTTGGTAATTGAGACTTCTCACCTCACTTCACTCAGAAAGGGAGAAACACACATAAGAATAGGTTATGGAACACATTTATCTATAATTGGAATTTTGACGTTTAGCTCACCTAGAATTGACTTTTTGTAAGCTTTCGAATACGGGACATGAAATGAACTGTAAGACTTTTTTACACAATATTTCTTCAAAATCTGTAGCAAGAGAAAGTAAATAGACTTTTAGTTTTGACTCACAATTTTCATATTTCTTTGTGGTTGGTGAAATAATTTCTGAAACATATTTTGGAACGTATTCAATTTTCACTGCAAGTGAGGTGGTTAGGAAAGACTTTAATTCCCGATTTTGCTGGAATCGTGAAAAAGATATACATATTCAAAATATTAAAATCTTCCACTGGATCGTACGAACTTTCTCTTATGTTGAAAAAACATAGAATTTGAAAAATTATTGTTATTAGAAATTTTTTTTCAGAATTATACAATTAATTTTTTAAACAATTAAACAATTCCTTTAGTAGTCGGAGCTAAATATAGAATGTCTAGCATTTTCTTATTTAAAAATGAACGCAAGAACAATAAATTGCACGACTGGGAAGACTAAGAATTTCAAAAATGAATGTTATTAGAGAAAAAACTGTTCATAAGCATATGATTATTTTTTAAATGACTAAAACAACACCTTTAGTAGTTGGAATTAAAAATTGGATGTCGTGTGATTCAAGCAAATATAAGCTTATGTATAAGAACAAAAATTAAAAGGTTTCTTAAAAAAATAAGCAAGAGTATACAAATCTTTTAACACATTTTTAAGAAAAAATTTTGGTAAGCAAACTTAAATTCTTTACTATTGTACGAATAAAAATGAAATTTCCCAAAAAAAAAATATTGAGCGCTTTTTTAGATATCGAATTTTCCAAAAAAAAAAAATAGATTTTTTTTTTAATTTAAAAATAATTTTTTTAAAGTCTTCAAATGTGATATATTTTAAAATTTTTAGAAGCTCCTCTAAAAAGAATTTCATCAAAATCCGTTATGCCAATAATGAGAAATTCAAAACTTGAAAAAATGAATCTATGTTAGGTACCTACAGTCAAATATCTGAATTTCAATTTTTTTTATTAAACTATACATCGTTAAAATTAATTGAAAGAACAAACATTTTATAGAAATTCTCGGAACCGTTTTCGAGAAAAATACGATTTTTGAAAACCATTTTTTAACATTTCTATGGTGGGTACCGTTATTTTTAGGGAAAATTATTTTGTTTTTCTTACATATTGTAGATTATATTAAGAAACTTTTATTTATCAAAAAAATTGAGCATGTGGTTTTCGAAATATGTATTGAGTTTTGAAAACTAAAAAATTTAATTTTTTTTAAAAAATCCAAAAATAAAAATTGAAAATTTAAATACAAAATAATATTCATACTATTGGGGAGCTTTAGCTCAAAATCGGTTGTACTGTTTTTGAGAAAATCAAAAACAAAAAAAATGGTTCCAAGGGGGTACTAATAACCATTTTTCGGATTTTTTTTTAACCATTACCTAGCTTTAACCAAATGAGTTTTTTTATTGTTTTTTTTTGTTTTTTTTGAAATCTTTCAAACAGTTTTTGATGAAGAGAAAATATTTATAAAATTTCGAAAAAAAAAAAACGTATGGCAGGTACCGTTATTATTCTTAAAAAAACGTAAAAAATGTGTCGGGAGAAAAAAAACAAAAATAATATCTACCAAGTTTAAAAAAAATCTGTTAATTCTCAAGTTTCGAAAAAATTTCGGATGTTTTCCAAATATTGTGGTTTTTTTTAATTTTGTTTCAATTTTTTTTTTTATACCAATATTTTTTTTAGAAAATTGAATTAACTATACTCTTTAAACTTTTAAAGTGCTTTAGGATAAAATAGTTGATCAAAATCAGTTGTACTGTTTTTACTTGCGACTTATAGGTACTACATATAAGGCAAGTTATGCATTCGTAAAAAAATCGAACTCGAGATTTCGATCAAAGTTGACATTACGATGATAGCGAAGACTAAAAAAGTGGGTCTCGCAACTCTGTCTGTCTGTCTGTTCGACTACAGGCTAAACAGCTCGGCCGATTTTCTTTAAGCTTGGTAGATATGTATCATTTTTAAATTTTTCCCCCACACGTTTTTTTCTTTTTTTTTAAGACCAGAAATAACGGTACCTGCTATATGAATTTTTTTCGAAGTTTTATAAACATTTTTTTTCTCAAAAACTGTTCGACAGATTTTAAAAAATAAAAACACAAAAAAATTTCATTTAATTAAAGCTAGGTATTGGTTGAAAAAAAAATTCCGAAAAATGGTTATTGGGGGTACCCCCATTGAACCTTTTTTTGTTTTTGATTTTCTCAAAAACGGTTCAACCGATTTTGATCATTTTTTTGCTAAACCTCCCCAAAAACAATAATAGTATTGTGTTCTTAAATTTTCAAAAAAAAAAATTTTGGATTTAAAAAAAAAACTTCAAATTTTTTTTTTTCAAAACTCAATATTTCGAAAACCCCCTGCTTGATTTTTTTTAAACTTGATAAATAAAAGTTTCTCAATATAATCTACAAGATGTGAGAAAAAAAATTTATTTTACTTAAAAATAAAGGTACCTACCATACAAATGCTAAAAAATTTAAAAAAAATGGTTTTCAAAAATCGTATTTTTCTCGAAAAAAGCGTCTAGAATTTTGATGAAATTTTTGCTCTTTTAATTAATTTTTACGATCTTTAATTTAAAACAAAATTGGAAATTAACATATTACAGCTTGTACCTACCATAGAACCATTTTTTCGAATTTTAAGTTTCTCACTATCCACATAACGGATCTTAATGAAAATTTTTATAGAGAAGCTTCTAAAAAGTCTAAAACACATTGCATTTCAAAACTTTAAAATAAATTGAATTTTTGAAAAAAAAAATATATTTTTTTTTTGAAAATTCGATATCTCCGAAACGGGTCAATATTTCTTTTCGTAAATTTAATTTTTATTCGAACAATAATAAAAACTTTAAATTGGCGTACCAAAATTTTTTCTTAAAAAGCTTTTAAAAAGTTTGTATGTATATATAGAATCTTTTTTTTAAGAAACCACTTCAACGACTTATAATTTTTGTTCTTGCATAAATTCATAGTTGGATAGCATTCTGTTTTTGTTTCTTACTACTAAAAGAATTTAAAAATTAATTTTATCCTTATGAGCAGTTTTCTCTAATAACATTCGTTTTAAAAATTCCAAGTCGATTACATAGGAGCAAGTTTGTGCGACCCAGTCGTGCATTTTATTTTTTTTAATTTCTGCAACATTTTTTTAAGAACAAAAGTATTTTCTGAAGTTTGAAAAAAAAAATTGTTATGTCAATTCTGATTTTTTTTATTTATTTATTTTTTTTTTTTTAATAATGCATAACTTGCCATATAGTGACTATGTAGGCATATATATGTTTATAAAAGGGTGTTTTTTTTAAAAGCGGAAAACTTTAAATAGGCAATACTTTTTTCTGTGACAGTGGATTTCAAACTTCTCGGTTGTTTTGAGGTAAGTTTGGTTTCGTAAATTCATTATGAATAAACTTAAGCCGGAGCAACGTTTGCAAATTCTATAAATTTATTTTGAAAAACATGGTTCTATTCGAGAAACTGAACGGGCATAGTTTTGGTCAGCGACAACGCAAATTGTCCATAAGAGTGATAATAATCCACAAGCCGTTGACAAAAAACCATTACATCGAGAAAAAAAACCTCCGTTTGATGGGCATTATGTGCCGGTGGTGGTATAATTGGTCATGTCTTGAAAAATGATGGTGGTCAAAATATTGCAGTCAATCGTGAGTGTCACAGAGACATGATTACTAAACATTCGTGTCTCAAACGCTGCACACATGTGGTTTCAGCAGGACAACGCACCACATGCCAAATAACGTGCGATACAATAAATTTTCTGAATTTACACATTTGACAAATGATAAATGCCACGAAATTGCCCTTTTAACTGGCCGCGTGTTTGTGCAATTTTACAGCATAAGATCACTTTCTTTAGGGATATGTTAAGTCGCATATCTACGCCGATAAACCAGAAACAATTGAGCACTTGGAAACCAACAATCGATGCGTTATTAAAGAAATACAGCTTGATTTACTGCGAAGAGCATGTGGAAATTGGACTTCTAGTTTACGCCATGTGCGCGACAGCCGAGGTGGCTGCATATCATATTCAAATAAAGTCAATTTCATAAACATTTTTCTTTGCTTTATTTCAAATTAAAACTCCCTTTACACGCATATTATACCAAGTAAAACTTGGGGCTAGGCTGTTCTCAATTGTATTTTATTTTCAATCATACATTCTACAGGGTAGGGTATTTTTGAATTTTAATTTTAGAAGTAAGACAAATTAACAAATGCATTTTTCACTTTTTATGAAACAGCAAAAAACCTATATGAAATTTTGTTAAGGAAACAATTTTAAATAAATTCTTAAAAATTTAAGAATTTTCGAAATTTATAGAAATAGAAAATCTAGAAAAATTCAAAATTTTTCCGATAAATCTGAAACCGAAAATAAAATATCAATTTTGGATACTTTTAGTAACAATTGGGAATCCCATAATTTCGAATGCCAAAATCTGAATACAACCAAAATTCATCCCGATTTTCAATACTTAAACTTTTTTAATAACTTCATTTTTTGTTTCAGAAATATTTTACAATACAAACATTCTTATAAACGGGTGCGTAATTTTTGATACCAAAAAAGATCTGTGTAAGTCAAAAAGCGATAGGTCCCAAAAATAAAAATTGTATATTGCCCAAAATATTTTGAAATTGTGCTATCCAGGAGACTGATACTATAGACTTTCAAACTGATTAGCTATTTTTCTATTTTTTGGCAATCAGATAAAGATAATTTTGACTTTAAGAAAACGACCAATTTTTTATTGAAAATTCTTAATTTTTCAGCTATCTGTCATTGTTTAAAGATTTCTCAAAATTGTTTATGATTTGAGAAATTGGACGTTTTGATAATACATACCTACTTACAAAAAAGTGCTTATAATTCGGGATTCTGGCATTCAAGATCGTAAGATTTGAGATTTTGGTATTTGGTATATTGCCCATTTAAAATTATGGCTATTCTAGATTTTGGCCGGCCAGATTTTGGCAATCGAGATTTCAGCCAATCATGGTTCTTTTAATGAAATTTCGTACATAAGTAATCATGTGTATCTACACCTTTTTGATCCTACCTTCAGGGTTTGGATGTGCTTTAGCAAACAAAAATTTTGGTTTAAAATGAAATTTCTGGTTTTCAAAAAGTTTTCGAAGAATATATTTAAGCTAAAAACTGGTAAGATTAGTGACTATAAAGGATTAAGTTCTACTTGGAAAATTATGTAAGTGGGTTAATGTCACGGAAGTAAATATGTAGGCATTGCACACCTCTCATCACAATCAATTCCAACACACTTCAGAAAATCTCTTTCAATGCCATCAGTCCATCAATCTCAACCATATTCAACCCCTCAACTCATTTCTTTTGTAGCAATTTACACAACTCCCATCACCAAAGACTTCAGGCATCTGCTATAACCATTGCTTCCTTTAACGACCATAATATATCCAATCCACCCTACATTAAACACGGCGGTGGCAGCTGTTTTCGAAAAAGAACGCTTGCAGTCTGCACTGCACCACCTTTTCGTCAATGGATGTTTTCCTGCATCGACTTTATGAATGCGCTTGCCTTTTCCATCCCTAATTACAGATTCAGCATTCTCAAACAAAACAAAATTAAAGTAAGCTCCGTTCATCTGCGGACAGCGGACACATTTATTTGCAGATGCTCATTCCAAAATATCAAAAAAAAAAAAAAAAAACATGTCGCACACAAAACCCCATGTGTGCAGCAGTTTTTAGTTGGAGCCTTTCACGTACCAACTATTAACCAAAAACTTAAAATAAAAAAAAAACCAAACCACTGGAACTACCAGTTTAAAGAGTTCTTTTAATTTTTTTTTATTTTTTGGAGGACGATTATATAAATTCAATTTTGTGAAGCAACCTACACTCGAAGAACCACAACATATCCAGAAACCAAAAACCACACAAGAAACACGAAATCAAAAAATCACAAAAAGGAAAAAAAAAAAAACAAGAACACCATGCAGTCGCAGAACAAGTTCATGTTGTGGAGATGGAGTTCTCCAGCTCCAATCCATCCTCACATAGGTACCTACTCCAACATCCAGACTTGGATGAATCGCGCGTTCTAAGGTCAACAAATTCTTCTTTCGTTCGCTTCACTTCCAGCAGTCTCCACTAACCCGCAACCAACCACGTCAATGATACACGATACTGTGGTGTCGTTTTGTATCTTCATATCTTTGGAGCGAGAAAAGTGGAACCAGCCAGTAAGCCAACCAGCATTGCATGAAGACGAAGTTTTGTTGTCTTGCCAATTCCATAATCCATCCAAGACTCACTCGAATTTTTTTTTTGTTTTTGTTTCAAGAATCACAGGATGAGTCTCCACTTCATTTTATTATCATCGTCGTCTGAGAGATGTCGCTGTGTGTTGAAGAAGAGGAGTCATCCTCCTCAACCACTTGGACTTCTTTGTTTGGATTTTTTTGTCTCTCTTTCGTTCGATGCACTTTACGAATCTATGATCCATCCCGTAGGATGGTGGTTTTTTTTGAAAAAGAACACATCCTGGACTCAACTCGACTCGCTCGATACCATATTCCCTGTCCCTGTCAATTGCTTTCGTTTTTTTTTTTGTTTTATTTGTGTTTTTTTTTTTTTGGAAAAAGTTGCCTAACAAGTATCTCAGATACCTGAAATCTCCACTCAGATACATTCTCTGGAGGTTTTTTTTTCATAGTTTTATTTGTACAATTTGAGTGTGTGTGTTTATTTTGTGTGATGTATCGTTCCTCTTCAGTGGTTTTAAAGGACGACTAGCACTAGTCTTAACCGCAATCGAAGGTTGACTTCAGCTCACGATGAAAACAACACACAAACACGTACAGATACATCGGCGGAATTGCCAGCTGCTTGCGGTCCCAATACACAAAAATAAAATAATAAAATAAAAATACCTACATACATAAATATAAAATATATCATGGCAGGTAAGTTTTTCTGATGAAAATTGATGATTAAGACTTCGTGTACAAAGCTGTTGGTAAATAAAATAATATTTATACCAACCCACAATCATATTTGCGTGACTGGTTTAGATGTGTTTGCGAAGGCAAAAATGCAGCCTTATCTTATCGTTATCATATCGCATTTCATCTTTTATTAAGCCTCTCGCAGTAAATAAAAAAGATTCATTATTGCAATTTGTTTTATTTTATTTGCTGCGAGTATCTTTTGGGTGGATTTTTTTTTTTTATTAATTTATATCCCTCAGTTGGCCATGTTTATTAAAATATATTTTCATCCGGAAATGCCAGACAAATTGATACCGCGACTCAGTCGCAGGATCTTCCTTGACATTTTACGAAAAAAAATTTTTTGTTGTCAAATATTTATATATACCTACGTGCAAAATTTTGTTATGTTGCAGATGGAAATTTAATATTTTATTGAAAAGACAAATTTTACTTTTGTCTTCGTAAATTTACCAAACAGAAAACTTAAATCAAAGTTTTCGACCATCAACCTCTTTTAGGGTCTTCGCTCGCTTGAATAAGGCTGAACTTTTTTTTTGGTATTTTCTAAACGGAATAAATTTTTTTACCGATAGACTTTTTAAATAGAAAAAAGTCGTGAATACTAAAAAAAAGATTGATAGAGTTTGGCATCGAGCTCTTATGCGTGCATTTGGTATCAATAAATCTTTCGAACCATTCACTACAAGTAGTTTTGAACGGTTTCAAATCTGATATCCACAAAATAAGCCCTGATGTTCCTCAGGGTTCCGTTTTATCTCCCACACTCTTCCTTATGTTCATAAATGATCTTTTGTCCGAAACTTCTAATGCAAATTTACATCAATGACCTTCAGATGTGGACTGTCAACGGCAGCGTATGATAAGCTCATTAAATTCTGATCTTGACAACACTGTCCAATGGGGAATCAAAAACCGTGTAGAATTTAATGCTTTAAAAACTCAGTGCTGTTTACTGTTGCTTAACTGTTGCTTAAGCGTAACTCTCCCTCAATGCCACTATCCATGGGTGGCACTTGCATCGAAGAGACTGAACAGCTTTCAGTTCTAGGTATGTGGATCGCAGACCATCGTTTGTGGAGTGATCACATATTTGACGTCGCCAAAACCGCTGCTAACTGTTTAGGTTATCTCCGCCGATGCAAGAAATTTTTTACCCCTTCTGATCTGGCTGTTATATTTAAAGCGTTTATTCTTCAGAAACTTGAGTACAATTCCCAATTTCCCATATCTGCGCCGGTGCTCCAAAAACGCACTTGAGTCTCTTGGACGTGTTCAAAAAAAGAGCTTTAAAAATGTTTCATGTCTATTATTATTTTACCACTATTTTCATAAACAGTGCTCTAGTGAAATAGCCAGTTGCATTCCTCTTCTTAAACAATAACAATCGTATTTCTAGGAATGCTAATCAGTTTACCCTTGGCCCAATTTCGGACGAACTGTCAAGTATAGAGATTCTTTTTTTAGCCGCACTACGCGAATGTGGACTGTTTAACCCGGTTCAATATTGCTCACTCATTGCAATGTGCAGACATTCAAAACATCTCATTCATTCATTCCTCGCACTGTGTTTAACATTATAAGGGTATTCATAACCACCTGAGTGCGTGTATAATACAAAAAAAATCCAAGAATCCAGAAGTAGGTGTACAAATTTCAAAGGCAAAATGGGGTTGTTCCTGATAAAATAAAAACAATTCACTCTTTGGTTGACTATTTGCCAAATTTTACTATAATATTTCAAAAAACTTCAGAACGGGGTTTTTAAAGCAAAATCAAAAAAAAAATTCAATTTTATTTTGTTGTTTTGAAACAGTAAAATACAAAATAGAAATTCATTCAGAGGAAGGCATAGTCGCTAAATTATTATAAGATACGAGGGCGGGTCAATATAAAATACAAAATAGTGGTATGGTAGGTACAGTCAGTAATGTCTTTTTTATCCAATTTTTATCAAAACTCCGTGTGCGTTTTTTTTGGGAAAATATGATTTTAGAAAACCATTTATAAATAAAATAAAAATTTTATTCCCACATTTTGAAGATAGTCTATTGAAAAACTGTTAATTGTCAAGATTCAATGTTTTCGCAATAGTGCGTTTCGAGAAAAACTTTTTTTTAGAAATGTTTTGCAGGTACCGTTATTTTTGGTTTTCAAAAAAGTTAAAAACGTGTGGACGGAAAACTTAAGTAAAATGCAGGACTGGATCACACGTACTTGCTCTTATTTAGAACTACTTTGGAATTGAAAAATTGTCTAAAAATAAATTTAAAATATTGATTTAATGAGATAAAAATTTTCAAATGCCTAAAACTGACGTCTGATTTCTAAAATTGTATGAATTTATGCAAAACCAAGCTTAAAAATCGTGTTATTATCAAATTAATTTTTTATATAAGAAATTTCCTTTAAATTATTATAAAAAATTTGGGATATTAATTTTAATTATTTAATAGTATACATTTTAGGACATAATTTCATTTTTTTTTTTTTTTTTTCAAAAATCCAAAAAAAAAAATATTTTTTTTTGAATACTTTTATATACAATATTATTTTAATTTCAAAAAAGGTCCTGTTAGAAAATTTTGGTCGAATTCGTGAGAGCTGGTTATGAAAAAATAAAAAAAAAACGTTCTATGACAAGTGCCGTTAGTAAAATTTGTTTTTTGATAAAAATCTAGTTATTATCCATAATACCTTTTTTTTACAGTATCGTTAGAGCCGTTTTTGAAATTAATAAGATTTTGCATAACGACTGTTGAGCAGGTATCCTTAGGAGCTAAAAAAAAATATTTTTTTCTCTAGGGAATCACCGAAGAGCCTTAAGTTCCAAGAAAATACCTCCAGTAGACACACAGACGGAAATGCCGGGGCATTTTTTTTAAATGCAGACCTTGCCCTATAGTACCTACATAATCGCAAGTAAAAAATAGATCTCACTAATTCTTGCAGACTCAAATTTTTGTAAGCTGTTTTGGAGAAATTCAATACTTTCTTCTTAGGTATTAATATAAGTAAATATGTACCATTTTTTTGGCTCTTAAAACACTTGTTTATAAGTTTATATGAATTTTTCAACCTAAACAAAAACTTGATATATTTTTTTGTTTTAAATAGCTAGTAAATTTTGAATGCCAGATATCGTTATTTTTTATCTTTTAGATCTTTTAGAAAAAAAAAATAGTGTCGAGGGAATGTCCTAAAATCAATCCCTCCCTCTAGTCGAAAAGACCGACTTTTTCAGCATTTACAATTTGATGAAAATCTCGAATTACACATAAAAAACGACCAAGTTGCCAACGACTTTTAGAGAAACTTAACCTAGTGACTTACAACTCTTAACCAGTTCTGTGTGCGTATTGTAGAAAGGAATAGAGCGAATTTACAATTTTCTGAAGAGTCAGAAGCAATAAACAATAGATCCTCTTTGATGCTTTGTCAATAATATCCCTTAAATTTTTTTTCTATATTTACGTTGTCGATCTTTGGTTCTGATCCCGGTAGTTTTCGTGCGGTATGAGTCCCATACTACTTGGTGCCCAATATTACCAAGTGTCTTTTGAAGATTTCCACAGGCCAAAAATGAATAGGCTGGGAAGCGAAGGAAGACAGTCGGCTTACAGTTCATCACATTAACCATTGAAAGCCAAGGGGTTCTACATTTGTTTTACATGTCAATAACTTGCTATATAGCATGTATGTATGTGTGTGTACGAGTACAAAAACAATTTTCATACGACATTCCGCATTAGTTCATGAAGCATTCAAATTAAGGCTTCTTAAGACCTTCATTTCTAAACTAATAAAGTATTTAAAGTTGTCAATTAAACAAAAAACTTATCAATAATTTAATTAAAAAAAATGTCTATTCTATTGAAAAAAATTATAAAAAAGTTAAAAAAGAGTAAGATTGTTCAAATTCAAAATATGAAAGAAATAAAAATTACCATTTATTCCACAAACAATTCGTACTTTCTAACCGAAAACTCACTCCACATTGGGATTTTTTTTAATTTTTGGTAGTTTTTAAAATAATTTGAATTTTACAACAAAGATCAAACTCCGCGATGGCTCTTCTATCAAAATCATCAATAGCAAATTAATAACCCCTCTATGCAGATATCATTCAATCATTCACAATGAAAACAACTCTAACTGAGTTAAATGCAAATTCAAGAAGAAATCTCTTTAAAACTTCAGGTGGTTTTCCATTAATTTAAAACCATTATAATGCAAATTCAAAAGACTGCCAATCACGTTTTTGTTCCACTATAAAGACTCTACAATTGAAACAACACCATCGCGGTTTTCTAAAATAATTCCATTGATTGCTAAGAAAAAGAAAATAATTTGCATCTTCAATCCATCCACCATTCGATGTGTATCTTCTAGATATAGAACGCACGTCGTAGTTGCTGTGAATAGAGCTGCTTTAAACTGTGATATTTCTTCAATAAAATATCTATAGAAGGCGTTTGCGCTGCAAACCA
The DNA here is from genome assembly GCA_911387755.1 of Chrysotoxum bicinctum. NCBI lineage: Eukaryota > Metazoa > Arthropoda > Insecta > Diptera > Syrphidae > Chrysotoxum > Chrysotoxum bicinctum. The sequence continues at coordinate 210,246,765 of OU426989.1, read as the reverse complement.
TCATTCGTGGCATAAAATTAAATTATACGTGAGATAATTCCATGAAATTAATTTTTTTCTACATATATCACTCAATCATTTTGTAGGTAATTTTTTTTATTTATCCACAGGGATGGTATTGGTTTTGTAAAAAAAAAAGATTTTCATTTTAATCAATGGAGAATATTTAATCATTAATCAAGCTTGTTAATTTTACACTTTTTAATTTTTTTCCATCGATTATTACCAAAGTTATAAAAATTCAAATTTAAATTCTAGAGACGTTGATTATTGACTTAAATGTTTGGAGCTGTTCAGAAAATGTCAAACACACTTTAGATTCAATGAAAGCTAAGAAGGAAATTATTTCAGCCTTCTTAAATAGTAAACGAGATGTATTGAAATAAAGCAGTTCTTTTCAAGAAACATTGAATATTAAACGAAAATCAAACATAAGAAAAGTGGGCGTGGCAGCTGGCGAGCTGATTGTACTAAAATCATTTTTAAACATATTGATTGCCAATAAAAAAAATTGTTCTTTAAATATTGCAACAAAATCGGTTCAATAGTTTTTGATTTTATAGGTTTGTTTGGCAAACATGCATATATGTACCTTCTATACAGGGCCAAATATAAGTTTCTTTTCAAAAATGCAATAAAATGAACTAAATTAATTTTTGTCAAAGTATTATGACTTTCTTAGTAAAAGCAAACATTCCCATCAATTATGGAACAAAACGTCGTTTAAGCCTTTAATATCTGAGTCAAATGGACCTTGAAAGCGAATTATCCGAGATCTTTGTGCAGAATTCTCCTCAGGCTAGTGTGTGAAATGTTGAGCTGTTGAGATCGATGGCAAGTTGATGTTCGTGAATCAAGTCTCACAATCTCTCCTATAGAAGCCACATTTTCGTCTGTGCGCACGGGGACGGGGACCAGAAGTGTTGTCCACTAGCATACCAGTCTTACTTTTTGCACAATATTGCGTACAGCAGGCGCGGTGGGAGCTTCATTTCGGCCAAAATCTTATTTCTATGTGAACAAAAAAAATGAGTCAGACTCAATTTTGACAAAAAGAATCAGCTCTATAAAATTCCTTGAAGGTACTTTAGGACAAGTTCTGCATTTGAACAAACAAAAATCGAGTTTGAGATTTTGATCAAAGTTGACATTACGATGATGGAGAACACGAACAAAGCGATCCGGCAATTCTGTCAGTCTGTATGTAGTATGCCTGTACATCTCCCTACAGCCTAAGCCACTGGAGCTATTTTCTTCAAACTCAGTACCTACGTAAGGGTCTTCGGTGATTTTCTAGAGGATGAATTGAAACTTTTTTATCTTCAAAACTAACGGCACCTACCAAACAGCCGTTTTGCAAAATCTTATTTATCTCGGAAACGATTTCTAACGATCTTGATAAAAATAAATGCATTGACTACATTTTGGTCAACAAAAAAAAATGAAAAAATGTTATGACTCGTAATGGTACCTGTCATGGAACTGTTTTTTTTCGACCTTCTCATTAAGATCTCTTACGATTTTGCCAAACATTTTTGATTTTCGTACACGAGCTCCTTTGAAATTGAAAAAATATTGTAGGTATATAAAAATATTCGTTTTTTTTTTAAATTAATATCTTCAAAACGTATGAACGATTAGTTTTTGAAATTATTTGCTAAAATCCATATTTTTCAATATTTGAAATAGGCATCCCAAAGTTTTCTCTAGAAAAATTTTAAAGAAATTTGTTATATAAAAAATTGATTTAATAATAAAATGATTTTTAAACTTTGTTTGCATAAATTCATACTTTTTTAAAAAATCAGAGGGCAATTTTATGCATTTAAACATTTTTAGCTCATGTTATAAATTTATGCTTAAACAATTTTTAAATTCCAAAGTATTTATTCTTACATAAGAGCAAGTACGTGCGATCTAGTCGTGCATTTTATTTTTATTGCTTTGATCCTAATAGGAAAACTTATCTGATTCGATATAAAGTAAATAATTTATTGAATATATTGAATATTCTTTATATTCTCCCTAGAACTTATCATAAATACTGTAAAAATGTTGTTCTACCATTAACATTTGTCTATTGCATCGAAATGTGCTATCAGAGCATATTTGTAGGTACCTACTTATTTTCGTACCCTAACAACGCCATATGTCAGTAATACGAATATACAATAAGGTCTCTTAGAAAACAGGGAAAGTATCTTCTATTGTTTAAATTAAAACACATTGGCTTATTGTTGGGATGAACCTTTATTTGTTTGACAAATTTCGAACTCCCAATTAATTTAGAAAACTATTACCCGGCATTCGGAAGATGAAATTTCAACTGATATCGAAATTGATACTTTTGTTAATGTTGATTTAGAAGGTTATAGTTAAAGGAAGTTGTGTTGCAGTCATTCGCCACAACTTCGAATATTTGAAGATATAAACTAGGCCATCAGCTATGCGAGTGGAGACCATTTTGGATTTGGCATTTTTTCCGTCTCCTAACAGATCGACTTGCATACATATTTAATATTGAAAATTTTTTGTAAGCTAAATTTTGCCTTTAATTTCTTACGATATTCACAGTTTACGTTTTGTATTTATAATTTATGGCTTTATGTCTTTCGAGGACTTATCTTCCTTAGATCTTTTTATCTTTTCAAAAAACTTCTGCAATCAGCCAAAAAATCAATAAATGACTTTTGAATTATTTCGTTATATAAAACCTACATGTCTTCAGATGCACCAGTATAAAATTTGTTCCCAGAATTTTAGCCTTACCTCCCGGACGGCAAGACAATAATTCTTAAAGGGAGAGATATGTTGTTTTTTGTTCCTATATGAGACAAAAGAAGGTTTGCAGATCATGTCCTTGAAGTTAGAAAAAGTAAAATGTTTGACTACTCTTTTGCACCATATGATATTTCATTGAGTATCCTATTACTATAAGGATTTCAATCCCAAAAATGTGTGCTATTGTTCTATTGTCATTATCCCGCATATGTTATCAAGTAGTAAAATGTACAAGTTATAGATCTTTAAGAACGTTGAATAGTTTCTAATTGTTAAAATAATAAATTCAAACCACCCAAAATTTATTTTAAATAGAAAGACCTGTTTTCTTCAATTAAGGAGTTCTATTGTCGTTCATACATATTTTATCGAAATCGTTTTGAGTCATTTTAGAGAATTTTGAGATTTTATGTATTAAATTAAATTATTATATAAAGTATGGAAAATTCGATGTCTTAAAACAGATGAAAAGATTAACATCTTCAGATGTAAGATGTGTATTTAGATTTAAAATGTGCTTTAACATTATCTTTAAAATTGTTTTGCAAAATCAAATGTATCTACATTTGTGTATCTGTCTATCTTCATTCAAATAATTTTGTTCGCATAGATACAGGACTCTGAAAACAAATTTTCGAAGTAAATAATATCGAATTTGGTCCACAGTGCGAGCGTTCATCGCAATGGGAGCGAAATATTGGGCCGGGCATTCGGGAAGTGCGCCTACAGAAGGAATCTCTAAATCTAGGTGGTCATAGTTAATCTCAAGCATAAGAATACAGACAAATTTCCAGTGACAACTGTCTGGACTCTCGTGCAGAGTGGGCACAGCAGTTGGAGTTAATATTTAGTTTTACAAAAACAAATTGTTTTCTTATATTATGTAGGTAATATACGGTAAGTTTTGCATTGGGAAAAAAAATCAAACTCGATACTAGGATTACGACGCTATGATAGACAACACGAACAAATTGTGTCCCGCAATTCCACATGTGTATATGTCTGTATCTGATACGACTTTCTTCAAACTTGGAACTTAAGGGTCTTATTTGTTTTACTGTTTTTTATTTTCGCCTTTTTCACTAACAGATCTACCGATTTCGATCAAAATGAATGATATTAGAGAATACTATCCATAAGCATAAGATTAATTTTTTTAACTCTTTTAGTAGTAAGAGATAAAACAGAATGCCATTTGTGTTCTTAAGCAAATATAAATTTGTGCAAGAACAAAAGTTGCAAGTCGTTTCTTAATAAAATTAGATTTTGTACACAAAATTTTTAAAGCATTTTTAAGAAAAAAATTTTGCACGCTAAGTTTAAGTTTTTATTACTTCGCGAATAAAAGCCAAATAAAAAAAAACCACTGACCCGTTTTTGAAAACAAAAAAATTCGAATATTCAAAAAATATTTATTTTTTTTTTAATTTTTGAATTTAAATGTTTTTCAAACTTTTTCTTCTCTATAAAAAATGTCATTAAAATCTGCATAACCGATAATGAGAAAAGCAAAATTCCAAAAAAAGGTTGTATGTTAGGTTGAGTCAGTAAATCATAATTTAATTTTTACTAATTTATTGATCGTAAAAATGAATCGAAAGAAAAAAATGTTACAAAATTCTAGGCGGGCGTTTTCAAGAAATATACGATTTTCAAAACCAATTTTTTGACATTTGTATGGTGGATACCGTTTTTTTTAATTGTGAAAATTGAATTCTGAAGTTTTAAAAAAAATTAAGCATAGCATTTTCGAAATATTGAGATTTGAAAAAAATTCATTTTTTTTTTAATCCACAATAAAATTATTGTACATACTATCCAAACTTTTGAGGAGCTTTAGCATAAAAAATATGATGTACTGTTTTTGAGAAAATCAAACGGGGGAAACGTTAATAACCATTTTCGGTCCTAAAACATAAGAAAAAAGTTGTCGGGGGCAATTTAAAAATGATATCTACTAAGTTTAAAGAAAATCGGCCGAGTCCTTTAGGCTGCAGTCGGACAGACAGAATTGCGTGATCCACTTCTTTCATGTCCTCTATCATCGTTATGTTTAACTTTGATCAAAATCTGGAGTTCGATTATTTTACGAATGCATAACTTTCCATATATGTATGTACATTATTAGTATCTAAATCGCAAGTAAAAAGGTGTAACTTTTTACCAATTGCTGGGAACGTCTTGACGCCTGGTGGAATATTGACGGGTTTTCTCAGCACTTACTTGAACCCTAACAATGTTTAAATCATTTTGATCACAAACTAATCGGTAAATAATTATCTGGAGCATTGAACGTACTGCAAACATTAAAGAAATAAATATAAATATATATGTATGTAATGTCTGAAAAATCGAATGTTGACTGGCAAAATAAAATTGAACAACTTCGATTTTTTGTTCTGCGCTGATTTTCGATTTTTTCATTAACGATTTTGACCAAAATTTGCAGAAGATCCTTCGAAAAAGTATTTTTTTTGCATTTTTGAAAAAATATAAATCAATATCTTGAAAACGAGTAAACGATTAGTTCTAGAAATTATTTCCAAAAATGTATCTTCTATAAATAAACAGGCTAGGCGAAATTTCGTAGTACCATTTTCTCAAAAAGTATTCAAGCGATTTCGATAAATTTTATACAGCTAGAAGGTTATAGACTAAGAGATGTGCAGAATCACACTTCTACACATTGTGGATAATCTTAGTTAAGAACCATTTTACACTGCCGATTTTAGAATATGAATTTAAAAAAGTAAAAAATGGTCATTGGTGTCGAGTTTCGACGCACGTTTAGGCTATTATTATTAAATACATACTTAAAATTGTCATCCCAATATTTTTTTAGAAAAATAATTTTAAGGAAATTTCTTACATAAAATATTAATTTAATAATAAAGTAATTTTTTAGCCTTCTTTACCTACATAAATTCAGCCTTTTCTAGAAATGAGACGGCAATTTTATGTATTTTAACATTTTTCTCTAATTGAAAACATGTTTTTATATTTATTAATAATTTTTAAATCATACATAATAGTAAGTACGTGCGATTCAGTCGTGCATTTTATTCTATATAAGATTCAATAAGTTTGCGCGTTAAAACTGAGTGATTGATCGCCGTTTTTAGGAATTGTTTGAAAGCAACAACGTAACGTGAATAAACAAAGTTTCAGAACAGGGGTCACTCAAAATCCGAAAATAGTTGTTGAACATAAAATGTAGTTACCATATTTGTAAAAAAAAGACACATAAGTTGGGGTTAATGTGGATGGCATTTAATAATGGACAATGATTGAAATTTGTTTAGGTCCATAGGTAGAGAACAACCCAGAATTGCGGTTCCAACAAGATGAAGCCACAGCTCACACAGGACACAGAACGTCAAACTATAGTTCTCCCGACAGAATTTTTATCACTCGAATAATATCGTGTTTTTCTTATTTTAACTGGTCAGCTTGTTCCACTCAAAATTATTTGTTTTTTTTTTTACATCAAAATAATAAATTTGGAGTTACTGCTTCCGGTTGAAGTAGTAGGGGTGCAAAAGGCGATAAGTCTTGGTCATGCTCCTTAAACATAAATCTTATTTTCTGGAAATTGGATTTAATCCATTTTTGTCTAATAAATAAGATAATTAAAATTGCTATCGTGGATGTTTTTCGAAAACCCCAGTTTTTGAAGTTATTTTTCTATCATCTTATTGGGATAAGAAAATTTTATCAAAACAAACATTTTAATCTGTTTCAATGGGAATCTTCCACCATTTAAAACAAAAATTGCTTTATTTACCTTAGACTTCCGTCATACATACAAACATAACACAAATACCATCAATCTCAATTGAATTATACATCTTCCCGTACACATGCAAATAAATTACAGTAAAACCCGCTTAAGAGAAAAACCCGCTTACCTGAAACACTTTCTTCATCCCAAGTATTTTATGACAAATTTCCCTTACAACACTCCGCTTAATATTTTTCATTGAAAAAAATCTCTCTTAAGTGAAAAAAAATTGAATCGAACAGAACAAAAATTTGCTTGTTTTCGTTTTTCAATAAATTATTTTTGTGTTATTTAATCGTTGTTTTTTTTTTAACTTCTTTCAAGGCAAGTCCAAAAGATAAAAACAATATTGGCGCAAAATTTTAAACAGCCTATTATTAAGGTATTAGTATGATACTACTTAACAATTTGCTAACTATGAAGTAGTTTACTAAATCATTCTTAATTTTAAACGTTTTCTAATTAGTATCGTACTAAAAGGATTTTCTTAATAAATTGCTTCTGAACACACCTAAAACAGTGACATTTCGTGTAAAAAAGTAAGTACACGAACCTTTTTTGATGTTTGCAAATGTCAAAGAGTCTTATGAAGCTAGCATGATACTAAAAAAATAAAGTAGGTATTCGATGATTTTAACTTTAACAAAAGGGTAGAGGAAGTATGATGCTATATTCGATTAAAATTTGCAAATTCGTTGTTTTAACCTAGTATCATACTAAAACGGCTTTAGCATCGTACTAATTCAAATAAAATTTTGCGCCATTGTTTCTAGCATTAAATCTCCGCTTAATGGAATTTTTAAATCCGCTTAAGTAAAATTTTTTTTTCACTTATCCGAACTCCGCTTAAGTGAAATTATTTTTCACTTAGGCGGGGTTCGCTTAAGTGAAAAACCCGCTTAAGTGAAAGAAGGACTGTGACATTTTGCCGTTTCTCTTAAGCGGGTTTTACTGTACTATCTCCTAGCCAAATCGTTTAATTCAATATTCTATTCTTAAGAGTGTAATCCCTGAAGTCCAAGAAAATAAGAACTCAAATGAGAGAAAAAAAGGATCAAAAATTAAACACACATGTATGGGTATATCTACAAAAATACATTACCTCGACATTTACGGTATTCCAATGTTTTTATTTTCGTGTTACTCTGTGTGTCGTATGTTTTATTTTGTGCGCGCAATAACTATGACGATTACCCTTGCATCGGTCGGTGCATTTGGGTGTGTGTTGGTTGGTTTTTGTATATCTATATACCAGCGCTGTGCTTGTGTATTGGTTTATTTATATATACATTTAGTAATCCCTCTCGATATGGAACATGTTCAGCAAGCCAAGAAGAAGAACACCGACCAAGAACTATCTATAACTCGTGATAGGTAGGTATGTATGTTGAATGTTGATGGAGGAATTGCGCTATCTGGTAGGCTTTTTTTTTGTTGTAGCCCCGTCAACAAATAAGAAAAAGATAAATCCTGTTTGGGGTTATTTCCAATTTCAGAACATGTGCTTGTTGATTTGCCTGAGGACGCAGGCAGGCACGATTTTATTTTTTTTTTATTTTTTCAAGCCACATACAAAAATATCACTCAAAAAAGACGCGCCATTTAAAATTGATACAGGAACACTCACAACTTATTCTTCAATTACTATTTGGATACATTTTTTAAATTTATTTTTCTTATACGAAAAAACACTTAGAAATGTCTTTAAATCTAAAGAATTCACTCATTTAATTGCAGGAAGCACGCAATGGTATTAAAGATACGAAGAACAATCTTTAAGATACAATTTTATCTAAATCAGTTTTATTTCACACAATAAAATTGCATTCAAAATGTGTACATAATATTATACGTATGTAGGTATGTGTATACAAAAAAGTGCGGGCAAAGACACGGAATAAAAATGCCGGGAAAATTGAGAACTAAACTAAACACACACTTGACTCCGAAGGAAAGGACAAAAAAAAACAACCGGCAACTTTAATAAAAATGTATCTGGAGGGCCTCAACGACGAATGGCCGGTGTAGTTTTTGTGTATCTTTTATACAAAACAAGATAAAAGAACAGAATTCTCTTTGTTAAGTAAAGCGTGAACAAAAAAGAAACAAAATTAGCTTTACTTTAAGTTGCATTTACATATTTGAACAGCTTTGTTTTTTTGTTCTCAAGTACATACAGGCTCATATATCTTTGTATCGTATAACGGATTTATTTGGATTCAAATTCCAAAAAAAAGCAAAACCAAAAATAAAGAATAAAATTACAAACTTAAAACGGAAAACAACATAACGTATGTTCGTTCGTTTAAACAGTTCGCGTTTAACTAAAGTCTTCAGCTGCAAGTCATTTGTTCAGATACTTTTATCAACTCCACTCATGTTGCTTATGTTTTGAGTGGAAGTGCATTCAACTTGAGTGGGGGAATGAGTGCCAGTTGGTATGATGTTGAGTTTCAACTCGAAACAAACCATCGCACAGCAACGCATTCACTCAAACGATACGAAATTGAGTGATGGAATTTTTGTATCTTATCTATTGTTGAGTTGAGCATACACATATACTTTTTCCTTCTAGATTCTGGTGCGCTATAGATTCATGGGAATTTTTTTAACAGAAAACTGCACTAAAAATGTGTTCTTTATAGTCTGAAGAGAATGAGTTCACGACGCCATCTAGTTGTAGATGTTGCTTTAAGGTAGTGGAGTGGATTTCTTGTTTTCTTTTTTATTTTGAGAAGTGAAGTGTTAGATATTGTATCTTTAGTTCTTAAGAGAACAAAATGTGTTAATGAGGACGAGGAGTGCATTCGGAGGGATGGATGGATATAGATAGACTAACCAAACGAATGGCTGAGTTTAGTTTGGATTTGGAGTGGCGAGATTTATGAAATTCTTGCTAATTGAAAATTACCACGACTGGATCTGGTTGTAGATGGTTAGTATCTGGAGGATGTTTGGAAAAATCATCCGAATCGAACTTAGGAAGAATGAAAGTATGCGGCCAGCCAGAGGCTTTGTAGGTAGATATTTTTACTTGTTCTATGCACAGAGAAAGAAGAAAAAATGAATGAATTTCATTTCGCCGATGCACATATCTTTAGCAGAGTCAATTGATTTCAAAAGAAACACGGAAGTAAAGTGGCTGACTGTCGATGCTATTGCGCTGATGTCAGACCTTTCCAGATGCCTTTTTTAGCCTTTTGATTAATACGTAAACAATAAAATGCATTTCGGAATTGATTTTTTTTCGGTGAGTCAGTTTTTGGATTTATGAATAGTTTTTGTTTAGATTTCATAGGTCACGTTGGAAGGGGTACGAAATTGACGAATGATCTTAGCGATTCGGGAAATGTTGTTTCTATGAAATAATTTTGGGAAAAATGAATGAAACGTGTTCAATACAAAACGAACTATTGGGAATGAATGGCAGAACGTTTTCTTGATGTTAACAACCTTTTGGTTGTGTGATTCAAACAAAATTAAATACAAAAAACTTGGATCTAAAAATATTTTAGTCTGCACATATTTCCTATAAGGTAGTTTTGTTGGACGATTATGCTATCTCAACCAGTTCCAAAAATCTACAGAGTAGCTAAATTTCCGAAGTAGAGACACTGAAAAACTAGCAACTAACACCATCGGCTTATACATTACAACAGAAAGATATCAAAGAAAGAAAGAACAACAGAAGAATCACATGTCAACAGCACACGATTGGTATTTGAACGGTCTCCTATCCAAGTACTAACCACGCACAATGAAGCTTGATTTCGCTGATCGATGGGAAGCAATGTTTTCATCAAAGCCTAGGCTGTTGACGTGAAAGAAATAAAACCAGAAATATATTTAATTTTTTTAAATAACTTTTAAAATCAAGTTGATATTTTATAAAAGATATAGGCAAAAAAATTTAAACAGCTTATCTCGCAATTCTGTCTGATTGTCTGTTCGCCTATAGCTAAACGGCTATATATGTATATGGGTTTTATTTTCCCTTCCCCCCCCCCCCAATGTTTTTTGATTTGATTTTTTAAGACCAAAAATAACGGTACCTGCCATACGATTTTTTTCGAAATTTTATAAATATTTTTTTTTCTCAAAAACTGTCCCACAGATTTTTTTCATTTTGTTAAACCAGGTAATGAAGAAAAAAAGATTTCCAAAAAATTAATATTTTTGGTACCCCCCTTGGAACCTTTTTTATTTTGTTTTTGATTTTCTCAAAAACGGTACAACCGATCTTGATCATTTTTTTATGTTAAGGCTCCCTAGCAGTTTCAATATTATTGTGTATTCAAATTTTCAAAAAAAAAAATTTTAGATTTAAAAAAAAAAATTCAAAATTTTTTGTTGAAAACTCAATATTTCGAAAACCCCATGCTCGATTTTTTTAAAACTTGATAAATTAAAGTTTTTTAAAATAATTTACAAGATTTGAGAAAAAAAATTATTTTACCTAAAAATAACGGTACCCTCCATACAAATGTTAAGAAATCGTTTCCGAAAAAAAAAATATTTTTTGAATTTTTGGGAAAAAAAATCATTTTTTTTTGGAAAATTCGATATCTCAAAAATGGGTCAATATTTTTTTTTGGAAATTTAATTTTCATTCGTACAATAATAAAAACCTAAGATTGACGTACCAAGTTTTTTTTTTTAAATGTTTTAAAAAATTTGTATATAAAACCTTATTTTATTAAGAAACCACTACAACTACTTATAATTTTTGTTCTTGCTTAAATTCTGTTTTTGTCTCTTACTACTAAAAGAATTTAAAAAATATGATAATTTTATCCTTATGAACAGTTTTTTCTAATGATATTCGTTTTTAAAATTCCTAGTCTATTACATAGGAGCAAGTTCGTGCGACCCAGTCGTGCATTTTATTTTTAATCATTTCGGGATCTCCCGCCATTATGAACCATTTAAACATTTCCCCAGGGACCAAAATGAGCACGAAATCACCGTATGGCTTATATCAAATTTTTTTACAATAAATGTAATTGATTCACCGTTAAATCAGACACTATTTTGTCTTTCAGTTCTTTAGAATATTTATTGCGAACCATTTTATAGCACACAGCTGATTATTCTCATTGGATTTTAGGAAATATTTAATTTCAAAAAATAACCGTTCACACGTTTTAAAAATTTAAAAATATTAATTTTTCAAAAAAAAAAAAAAAAAAAAAAAAAAAAAAAAAAAAAAAGATTTTTTTTAAAGTCAAAAAATATTTTTTCTTATGGGAGAGCTTTTTCTAAAGCAGTGGCGCCTGATGCACCCTCACTACAATGCGTTAGGAAAAATGCCACTAAAAAAAGAGCAAGCCACTGACTTTTCTTAAGTACTTGTTGTTGTAATTCTTTGCAAAAAGTTGTACACCCCAACATGACCGTCGTATCCCACTGCTGATGAGATACTGTCAAGACTCAAGACTCAAGAGTGTCAAGTTCACTCAATACGATCGTGCGTTCTTTATCTACATCAAAACAAAGTTACCATTATCATTCTCAATTGCAAGCAAGGAGCTTTTTCAGTGGTTTTTATTAAGGAGCTTTTGGGATTTGAAGCTTTTGAGAACACATTTTAAGAAGATGAGTATGTTGAGTGCTGTCGTATTGCTTTTCAACTTAAAAAAAAACCCGCGCCTATTATCTTACCGCTTGGTGCTGTGGGAAATGGTAAATTGAATATTGTTTTCAGTCGTTTTGAATGGGCAGACGGTAGCCCTACGCGTTTTTTACTCTCATTTGGGGCGATTTAAATGTAAACTACGGAATCCCTGTGAGAGCTTTAAAAGGCGACACACTTATGAATGGCAATGCAACCAGAATGAGAGACAAACGTCCTATCTTCCCTGTACTGACAATTTTTGTTGGACAGAGTATAATATTTTTATGTACTTATATTTTTTTTTTTTTCAAATTCAAAGGAACTCCTGTATAAAAATGTTGGTCAAAATCGTTAGAACCGTCATGACGCGTCAATGAGAAAGTCGACCAAAATATAGTCTAGTAAGCCTATAATAGCAAACTTAATTTTTCTTATCGTTAAAGCCATTTTCGAGATAAATAAGATTTTGCAATAAGGCTGTATGTTACCGTTAGTTTTGGAGCTAAAAAAAAATTTCACCGAAGACCCTTAAGTACTGAGTTTGAAGAAAATACCTCCAGCAGCTTAGGCTGTAGGTCAAACATACAGACAGACAGACGGAATTGGTGGACCTACTTTTTTCGTGTTCCATATTATCGTAATGTCAACTTTGATCGAAATCTCGAGTTCGATATTTTTTTACCAATGCATCACATGTCATATAGTACGAATGTATGTACAGTACAGTACAAAGTACATACACAATATACTTTTAAATAAAAAAAAAATATAAGACAAATATTTCAGTAGGTACTATCTATAAAAAAATAGACAAACGAATAGTAGTTTTGTTTTTAATTTAAAAACAAAATTATGTACATATGTGTTGTGTTTTGTATATCAAAACTTATTTATTTTATTTTTAATTTTGTTAAATTAAACTTACGTTAATTAATCCTCGAGAAATTTAGGAATTAAAAATGCTTACCTGAAAAGAAATTGCGAAAAATAAAAGGCATCAGTAATAATTCAATCTTATTTTTTTTATATAAATTAAAACGCACGATTAAAATTAGAATTTAAATAATGGATGATATAGGAGAATAATGTTTATTAGCATGTTTAATAAGCCTAAGTTACTTTATGCAAGATAAAAAAGTTTAAATTGTTGTAGCGTTTTTTTTTTTCTTAAATACATTTTTTATAACATTTTTAAGAAAAAAATTACGTCTACTGAACATGTGTCAAAAAACACAGAGCTCGCGCTATGATGCAAATACTACGAGAAATTTTGTCAAAAATTGATGATATCGCAAGCCCCCACGATCCCCGATTTGACGGCTCCCGATTTTTTGTTATATGGGCACTGGAATGAAAAAGTTTAAATCAACAAACCAACCACATCTTCCATGCTTAATGGACAACATTAGAAACGAAATTGCTGAAATAAAAATATAAGTCTTAAAATGTGCTTAGAAGAGCTCCCTAAGAGGAGGGGCACACTTGAACGAAATCATATTCCATAAACTATTTTAAGGACCATACAATCAATCAATAAAATATACATAAATTATAGAATTGTAAAAATGTTGGTCGTTATTAAATTGAATAGTTTTTTTTTTTTTTTTTATTTTTCATTCATTCATTTTGACAGATCAATTCGACCATTTTGTTTCGTCTGGTGTTATTTTCTGTTCTTTTATTATTTTCAAACACCGAGCGTGTAGCAACACGAGCAATTTGTAATTTTCAAATTTCTCTCAATTTGATGTTATAGAAAAAAAAGTTATATAGAAAAAAAAATACAAAAGAAAAACAATAATCCAAGAAGGAAGATATGGATGGAAAACCTGGTCCTAAACGCAGATCATGTATCGGTCTTAACATACGGTTCCTAAACGGAAGCTGCGGTAGTGTCAGGCATCTTCCCAGACAACCCACTAATAAATAGATCATTTAAGCTCTCAAACTCTCTTTACACGGACGTCGGCTTTGGAAAAACCTTCATAATATTGGGATAGGTAAGACAAAAATCAGACCAGCTGAGGATATCGATGGTAACATCCTCAACGAAACATTTGTATCCGCTCCATCGAGGCAGATCTCCCAAGAAAGTGTCGAAAACTCCTTTTCGTTTATTGATCATCGCGATGCCCCTGGCTTTGGGTTTTCCGCAGTAATAAGTGCTGATGTCGTCGAAAGTTGTCTTTCTATTACGTCAAAGGCTGTTGGGCTCGATGATGTTCACCCTTCTTTCTTGTGTATGATTTTGCCAATTGTGTTGCCATATATAACCTTTGCTTTAAATACTATCTTGATGTCTGGCGTGTACCCGGACTTATGGAAAGTTGCCAAAATCATACCACTTCCTAAAAATGCCAAAAAAGATTAATTTAGGCCTATCTCCATACTGCCATTTTTTGTCAAAGGTCTTTGAAAGGATTCTGCAAAAACAAATAAATGCTTATCTCGCTGCCAACTCATTGCTTAGTTCAAAGCAATCTGGTTTTCGTAAAAAGCACAGTTGTATTACTGCACTCTTGAATGTTACTGAAGACCTTAGGCAAGCATTGGATAAAGATGAGATTACTTTTTTGGTTTGGCTTGACTTTTCAAAAGTCTTTGATGCTGTCAATCATGTCAATTTGTGTAGTAAACTTAAGCAGTGCAAGTTGGAGATAGCTTATCTAATTTTTTGCCAAATGTTACTGGTGTGCCTCAGGGATCCATTCTTGGACCCCTTTTGTTTTCAGTTTATGTGAATGAACTTTCATCTTCACTTGCAAATTGTTTCTCTCACATGTACGCTGATGACATTCAGCTGTATTTTAGCTGCCCATTGGGACTTATTGAGCATGGAGCATTTTGCGTAAATGAGGACTTGGAGAAAGTGGTGAATTGGTCGGAATTGAATGGTCTTGTTCTAAATCGAATACGTTTTAACAGCAAAAAATCTCGGAGTGACCTTCAACCGCTTTCTGACCTGGGATAACCACATTAATGGACTTGTTGGCAAAGTATATGGCGCACTTCGTAAACTTTGGGTAACCCAGGCTTTTACTCCAGTAAAAACGCGTTTTCTCCTTGCTAAGACTTTGATTATTCCTATCCTGATATATGGTTGTGAAATTTATTGTAATTGTAATTATATAAGCAGGCGTAAACTCAATATCGCGTTCAATTCTACCGTACGTTATGTATACGGGCTAAGTAGATATTACAGGATATCTGGTTTTGCTTCGTGCATACTGAATATGCCATTTGAAAACTATATCAATTATCGAAGTTTAATTTTGTTCTCTGATATACTTCTTACACGCCAGCCACAATACTGTTTTGAAAAAATTGGAAGTGGATCCTCACACAGATCTCATCAGTTGATTGTCCCTCGCTGCTCATTCCTTACATCAGAGCGACAATTTTTCGTAAATTCTGTCCGTCTTTGGCACTCATTACCACGTAATATAAAATAAGAAAACCAAAATGCAACAAGCATAAAAAAGTGCTAAAATTTCATTTTTTCAATTTGAATTTAAACCTGCAGTTATATTAATTTGATTTTTTGTATCCTTATAATTTTTAAATGTTTTCAATTTTATTAATTAAAAAGTAACCTTTTTGGCTCATTTTTGTAAAATAGAATAAAATAAACTTCTGCAGTTTTTTCCAAACGGAAGTGCTTGCAGTTATCGAGGCCGCAAAAGAACATTGGTATATTTATAGATAGCTAGGTAGCAAACAGAGCCAATTATTATCAATTATCACGAAGTCAAAACTGGTTAATTGTTGGGGTAGTGAATTATGATTGCTCGGCGAAAGAAACTCTGTCACCCTTCAGTGGATCCAGGAACACCCTGACATTTATGGAAATGAAATGACTGATAAACTGGCCAAAAACAGAGTACTCTGGATCAGTGGCGGCTGGTGTGTTGTTGAACAGGTGGTGCACTTTACTTGCTCACTAAGTAGGTATTAAGATTAAAAATCGCAAAAAAACAACAATTTACATGTATATGTCGATTTTTTATTATTTTGTATAATTGCTCGAAGAATTTCGACCATGTATAAAACTGACACACTTATTACATTTAGCAAGGAATAATGTTTTTTATATTTTCACTTAAATGCGTCAAATCGTGAATTCAGGTAACTTTATCTTAAAAAGATTTATTACTGTCTTAAATATACCTAATCACTGCTAATTTTATCCCACACCACACACTGTACACAATAGAGAATCGAACCAAAACCAAAAAAAGAGGCTGGGTGCGACCCACACTGATAACTTCCCATTTGTTTAAAAAAAAACTATTAATTCAATATTTGTCAACATTTTACCAATTGTACAAAATTATACTATGTATAAAATAAACTAAATTAGAAGTCAATATCACTACTAGTTCTCGAGAAATTTGAGTCGAAAAACAATTTTTACCAATTTTCAATAGAATTTTATATAGTTTTTTATTTTTTGTAAAAAAACTGTAAACTGATTTTTTTTGAAATTTTCACCAGTTGTCAAACACATTATTTTTCGTAAAATAAAATTATTTTGAGTTTCAAATTGTTTTCCGTTCTTAGAATATCTAGGTTATGAAATTTTTTTTTCCAGTTTTTTTTATTTAAAAAAATAACGGTATGTTAATTTTTTTCCAAATTCATACCAAATCTGTACGACCTTATAATGAGTACATTAAATCTTATTTGAAATCAATAGCATTATTTTTTCGTGAGATATTTGAAACTAACCAAAATTTTTACTTTTTTTTTAAACCGTTATAGTTAAAAAACTACTCACTGACTTTTAATAAACGCCCTTTCAGCCTCTTTCGAAGTTATTATCTATTAAACAAAATTTATTTGAAGTCGATATCTTTACTCGTTCTTGAGATATCGACGACGAAAAATGGTACCAGAACGTACGGACGTATACGAACGTACGAACGTACGAACGTACGTACACACACACACACAGACATCTCTCTAAAAATGATTGATATAGCCTCTAGGGACCTTGAAACGTCGAGAAATGTCAAAAATTCCAATTTGACAAATCGGACCGATTACAATAACTCCCTATGGGAAGTTAATAAAAAACAATTACTAACCTAACCCCTACAAACCTACACTATTTAACCAGTCACGGATAGAGCGAAACAATATTACATATTCGCAGGCGCAGCGCATTCTAGTCAAACATCGGTTGCTGTAGTTAATCTTCTTCGGTTCTCGTGCGCTGCACGAGAGCAGGCTAATTTCTCGATACACTTCAATGAAATATCTTTTGTCTCACGTGTCAGGGATACTTGCTTGTAACTCATACAAGTTATATTAGCAGTCCTCGTGCGCTCGTTGAAGCGCACGAGAATTTTTATTTGCAGGGAAAGTAAGTCTTAATAGTAAAGCAAAGCGCTTACATTGTTTCGTCATAATTGGAAATTTTACTTGTTTGTGTTCTTGTAGGTATGTTTAAAAAATAAATATTAATATGGGAATCTAAAAATAAAGATGCAGTAATATTTTGTAATTTTTAAATCTTTTGAATTGGTGGTTCAGCGCACGAGCGCACTTAAGGTACAGCCGCCACTGCTCTGGATACTCATGCCACTAGAGCAGGAAAAGTATAGAAATCACCAAAGTTTCCTCAAGACCGCATCAACAGATGGTCAAAAATTGACACCTGTCGGGTTTCAAAGAATCTTTGGTCAGATAATTCAAAGAAAAGTATTGAAAATTGGCAGTCCTCAATTGGATCGCTTGGTTAGAATCTTTAGGGGTCACAACTCAATGGGAACACACATGAACAGAATGGGCATCAGCACATCAGACTTATGCAGAGGCTATCAAGAGGTTGAAGAGGGCTCATTTCACTTCATTTGTGAATGCCCACAGCCTAGCCAGAACTAGAAAAGATGCCCTAGGTGAATAATTTTTCGACAAACTGTGCAACTTCTCATTTTTTCCATTAAAAAGAATCCTTAACATCATTCAGAATGGTTCAGAGAGTCTCCCATACCTAAGACTTCAACTAAATTCTTTCTCTTATCCTTCTCATTCCTATATTACCCACACCCTGGGGAACACAACAGATCCATTGATATATACGGATTGTGGCAACATCAGACCACCTAACCTTACCTTGACTAACTCTATCTACAAAAAAAACTTTTGATTCAAGGAAAAGATATGTCTGATTAGTATAGCTCTACGGTATAAGTTTTGCATTATATGACTGCCCAAAAAATTGAATGAACCACTTTGCGCCTGAGCGACAAGTGGAACCACGAACCTATTTTGTACAGTACAAGCTCCTTTGTAGTTTTCGTCGTAAGTATGTTTAGAAAATCGCTTTCGCTTTATCAAAAAGTTATAGATCCTGGTTGTCTGCAGTGTTGCATGTAATATCTGATACATGATGGCGCACTGTATAATCATAGCGCACAAAACATTTATTAAGTTCAAAACTTAACTGGTATGAAATGTGCTTTATAAAATTGGGTCATGTAAATCAAACTTATGCTTGCGTGTCTGTCTCATAACACCCATAAATAATTTGAAATGTCATTTATCAAATCAAAAAAAAAAAAAAAAAACAAAAGAAAACAAAGAGCAATCCTTTTAAAACGCTTGATATTCAAATGCATGCATCTAACTACCAGATACAAAAACAAAGTTTTTGATTTGTTCCAAAACAAGAATTAAACCACCAACGCAAAACGACAGGTTGATATAATAATAATTACTAACACGCAATTCTCAGCTTAATCAACATTTACATGGCGCACCCGACAAATGTCTGACTTTGCCGGGTGTTAAAGGTACGAGTACGTATCGTATATTCTTGATAAGTCACAGACCGAAGCCGGCTAATTATAGCTATATTCGCTTATCAAATACAAACGACTTTTCAATACTGTTTGTTTTCTTTTTTTTTTTAAAGATATTTAACTTTTAAAGACAGTTTGTGATGTCATCGCGTTGGAGTTGGCTGCAATTAGTTATTAGAGGCAATTAAAGTGTTGATGTTGTGGACTTGTGTCATGAATTATTGGGAATTTTTTGTCAAAAGTCAAAGTGTTGAAAGCAAAGTTCACAATGAGTGTGAAAATACTGAAAATATATTGTTTTATTTTAGTGTCTCCCTATTTACTCGAATGTCGAACGTATCAATGGTAGTCTAATGGTACAAGTCCAAGAGCATAAAGTTCATTTTCAACAGTCTCTGGAATCAGTGGAATCAGGCGACTAAGGCCTACATTTGCATATCAATAAGACATTTAACATGATGTCTATCAGGATCTGTCTTACAAGGCTGTCTGGATTCTGCCTCTTGAACCATGATTTCAAAATTCCAATCATATTGATATAAATGCAAATGGATGTTCAATGGACTCATAAATCAAAAAAACCGTTCCCGTAAAAACCCCTCTGAATTAGACCTCAAGGAATAGATACACATAAAAGAATTGGTTGATTAGTTTATGGGTCAACATTTCGAGTCTCATTTTGACTTAGCCTTAATCTTGATATTGAATTCCTAGAACTCTCCTATCACACAATGACCCTCAAAGGAATTCGTGATCTCGAACTTTAAGAACCTTCCATCAAGCTCATCCATGTGTATGAACTAGATTCCTTTCTATCAAAAGTTCATGTTCATAAAGTTTATCAGTTACCGAAGAGCCCGCCGCGACCACCTCCAGTCGGTGGTGGTGGTGCGATTGGGGTCTTGCTATATGGACTTTTACTTTTGGTATCTGGTTCACATCTTAATCGCAAACTCAAGCCACATGGAGCACACTTTAACAAAAGAAAAAAAAAGTTCTATCTTTTTATTTCTTTGGGTTTTTCTAAGTCAGTGATCACGAGTTGACTTATAGACAAAACCGACGAAAAACAAAAAACAACACCAAACCCAATCAATGCTTGTTCTTATGTCCATAAGATACAGGAGGTGTATATAAGTTGCAACATTTGAGTGCAACACAGTTGTAGTTATTGTTGTTGCACATGGTTGATGATCGGACCACTGACTTCACTCTCCTCAATGGCTTTCTATTCTCTAAAAAAAAATCACAATAAAAAAAACTTCATTGAAAAGACCTAAAAATTGTTATCATTTCTATTTTATATAGAACTTGAAAGTTGTATGTTTACTGCCACCGCACTCTCCTATATAGGTAAGGAATGTATATATGAATTCAGTGGAAGTGCTTTAGATATAAATGATATTTCGAAAAACAAAATTTCGCCAGGACGGAAATTTTAGTATTTATTTAAAAAAAATTAAATAATATTTGTTGGATTTAAAGTGTTATTAGACACACATCTTGAATTTCAAAAACATCAAAAAAATCCCTGAAGATTTTACCAAAAATAGATATAAAACCTTTTTACTTCCGACTCATACTTATACTATTTATAAGGCAAGTTATGCATTCCGAAAATAAAAATGAACTCGAGATTTTGATCAAAGTTGACATTACGATGATAACGAAGACTAAAAAAGTGGGTCCCGCAATTCGGTCTGTCTGTCGGTTCGACTACAGCGTAAACGGCCGATTTTCTTCAAACTTGGTAGATATGGGTTTTGATTTTTTCCCCCGACACGTTTTTCCTTTTCTTTTTTTAAGATCAAAAATAACGGTAGTTGCCACACAACTTTTTTCAAAATTTTATAAATATTTTTTTTTTCTCAAAAACTGTACCACAGATTTAAAAAAAAAATTCAAAAAATTTCATTTATGCAGTTAAAGTTAGGTAATGGATGAAAAAAATTTTCCAAAAACTGGTTATTTTTGCTACCCCCCTTGGAACCATTTTTTTTTGTTTTTGATTTTCTCAAAAACGGTACCACCGATTTTGATCATTTTTTTTATGTTAAGGCTCTCTAGCAGTTTCAATATTATTGTGTGTTCAAATTTTCAAACAATTTTTTTTTTTTTTTTGGATTTTTAAAAAAAAATTCAAATTTTTTTTTTTGAAAACTCAATATTTCGAAAACCCCATGCTCGATTTTTTTTTAAACTTGATAAATAAAAATTTCTTAAAATAATCTACAAGATATGAGAAATTTATTTTATCTAAAAATAACGGTACCTTCCATACAACTGTTAAAAATGGTTTTCGAAAATGGTATTTTTCTCGAAAATGTTTCCGAGAATTTTGCTCAAATTTTCTTTCGAATTTTTGAAGATCTATAATTTAATAAGAAACATTTTGAAAACAAGATATTACTGACTGTACCAACCATAGAACGATTTTTTTAAATTTTGAATTTCTCATTATCGGCATAACGGATTTGAATGCAATTTTTTAGAGAGATGCTTCTAAAAAGCTTAAAAAACATTGAATTTCAAAACTTTAAGAAAAATATTTTTTTTTTATTTTGAAAATAAAATCTATTTTTTTTTTGTTTTTTTTTTTTTTTTGGCAAATTCAATATCGCGAAAACAGCTAAATATTTTTTTTTTGTAAATTTAATTTTTATTCGAACAATAATAAAAGCTTTAAATTGGCGTACTAAAATTTTTTCTTAAAAATGTTTTAAAAATTTTGTATATAAAAGCTTACTTTTTTAAGAAACCACTACAAAGACTTATAATTTTTGTTCTTGCATAAACCTATATTTGCTTGAATCACATCACGTCGTCATATCGCCGATATAGTATTCGTCCACCAACTTATCACTGGTATCATTGACTCTCCGGCCTTGCTTGAATTAATAATGTTCAATACAAATCCGCGTCATTTACGTTCCGTCGCCTTTTTTCACCTCCCTACACACCGCACCAACTACGGACACTTCAACCCAATCTCCAGATTGTTACGTTCAGCCAACTCTGTTCAAGATATTTTTGATTTTTCCCTCAATTCTGCATCCCTTAGAAGAATTCTGTCCCAAACCCCTCACTAATCCTTCTTCCCATTTTAGTTTTAAGCTACGAGTATTATTAAGTCTTAATTATATGATAATTAATAAAACGCTAATTCTTTCGACGTTAACCTCAGTTCTGTATCTAGCCAAATAAAATAAATTAATAATAAATTTTACTCCCTTTATTATGTATAGATTTAAGAATATTATGTCTAGTTTTAAGTTCTGCTTGTATTAAGCCTATAATAAATTAAATTAAATTAAAAAAACACGAAATAAGGAAAAAAAAAAAACACATTTTATAAACCATTTTTAACACAGTTCAAAATTAAAAATATTTATATAGTTTTTAAGAAAATTATTTAAAGGCTATCGTTATATATTATTTTATTAATCACATCACCTTTTTTCCAAAATTAACTTTAAGCACAACAGGCCAAAAATGGCGAAAACCCAATGTCGTATTTTCAGATAAACATTTTTAATGAAACTGCGAAAAACACTCAACTTCGTGACGCCACTGACTGCCAACAACTACGAGTAATTATAGAAGAGAAACCTTACTGCAATTTTATTGTCCTGTTATTATAGATAATTATGGCATAAAAAAATATTTTGTTTAACCTTGAAATTTTGACGTTTGGCCTTTTTAAAAATGCAATCAAAAAACCAAAACTCAATTTTTTTCATGTTTTATGGCTTTATTACAAAGAGCAAACATTCCCATTGATTGGGGAACACAACGTCGTTCAAGTTGCTGCCTCGACTGGCTTCGCAGTATCGCATTTTGTCACTCCAATTTTTCAAAGCCTTGTTGATGGTTTCGGGCTGTAGCTCGATATGACCAAAGGCGATTGCGGCATGGGCTGAGTGACATGGCGCGCCATGTCGCATGAACCACAGGTTGTCCAAATCCATGTCTTCATATATATTTCAGTACGAAAAAAAGTCCGTAAACATAGCTTTGTAACGCCCCCACAGTTGACCGAAACTTTGTTCTCATCCTCATTTTCGAAGACAAATGGTCTAATTATGCCACCATTCCACTCCAAAATCCAAACCAAACCGTCAATCTTTTGGCATGGGCTTCTGGACAATAAAGTACGGGTTTTCCGAGTTCAAGATAATTTAATTTTGTTTGTTAAGATTATTTTTCGCCAAAAACCGTTGTCCAATTTAAGCTGCTCCGAGACAAGTCTCAATGATGTCAATACCTCAAGCTGATATCACCTTTTTCATTGATAGCCAAGCGGCAATAGAAGCGATTTCTGAGTTTCACTTGTATGATGTGATAATCCTGCTAGTTCGTATCAAAAGACTGATAAATTTCAAGTTTCGAGCAAGTGGTTTTCGAAATATTAAGTTTTGAAAAAAAAAATGTATTCGGCTTAATTTCGGTGTAGAGTTTTCTTTATGTCTTAAGCATTTTGAACATACATTTGAAAAAGGTAAAAAATGATAACATTCTCTTTTATTTCTAAAAGCAAAATTTTGTACGCTAATCATAACCGAAAAACGTGTGAAAATGTTACAACAACAGTTCTTTGTGTTTAGACCAATATTTTGTGATTTATTTTTCAAGATAGGGTAAAGTCGTGTAAACAAAGCACTTCACTAATATCTCTTATGTTACTAATGTACTGGTGAAATTCAACTATGTAAAATAGTTCTCCTTCAGTGCCGGCATAGAGCAAAGTCGTAATTCTTCCTCCGGCTAAATCCAAAGGCAATGGTTTAAACCATAATAAGGAAGATTAAGATACATCTTCCGATATGCTGGTCAACTCCTTGAGTTTGTTCTCCACTCTCTGCTTCATTGAATACAACATAGAGAGACGACTCCATAATAATATAACTTGGGGTGCTTCTCTGTCGGTTTTGTCTATTTATTTGGCAACAATATTTATCCATTAGATACGAGTACACATACAACTCCCCGAATGATATTTTCCGCTACATAAGAATCGCACGAGTGTATCTTTTTCTGGAGGAGCTGCAAAAAGCGGAAGAAAATTTATTCATCTATCCAAATCGGGGCGGAGGGGTTCCGACAGAATGGGGCTCCATTGAAGATGCCATAAGTAGTATATGGAAAGAGAGAAGTCTATATCTGGAGTGTGTGTACTTCAAGTGGCGCACGTAACGTTCATAGATACTTTTCCCCATAATATGTGACTTTTTGGTGTTGTTAGTGCGATCATCTTACCGAGAAAAGAGAGAAAAGAAAAAGGAGCACACAACACACATATACTTGTACCTACTCGTATAAGTCACATCGCAACTGTAGAAATAGGCCTTAGAAGCTCGGAACAGTTCTTCGAAGGCTTTTTTGGGATCAGTTGTGCGATCTCTGTGTCAGAAGCTATATGTATGTGATCCATATCGACACAAAAAAACAAGGTTGATCAACGGTTGATTGAAAATCACGAATAAGATACACCAGACGACGACTGCGGTTGTCTTCCCCCGTTCTATAGAGCTCCTTAAGGTGACCTCTTAGGTTAATCGCACATTTGGCAAAGCTAACGAGGGATACTTAAAAGTTAATCTTGATGAAGAGCGTCTTGCTGTTGGGTTGGAATCTTGGAATGGGTAATGGATGGCATTCGTGTAGATATACCCTTTTCCTACAAATGACGATAGTGGCGACGACGATGAGACCGACGGCAACGGCGACGCACACAGCTCATCCGAGTGGCGAGAAGCTTGAATCGGTAGCTGATGCACTCACTTAGCCCAATCAACTTGAGAACGTTAACTTTGACCTCCTGCCGATCAATCTTGATGAGATGATTGTTCTTCTTCTTTTGTTTTGCTTAGATCTTGTTATTGTTGTTGTTAATAATGTTGACGCCGCCGCCGACCCTCTTTGGTCTTCCTGGCTTTGTGGCGCTCTCTTGTTATGTGGTTTATGCGTCAGTTGTAGGCCATCCAGTGTATGTGAAATGTGATAGA
Source organism: Chrysotoxum bicinctum (assembly GCA_911387755.1). Classification (NCBI taxonomy): domain Eukaryota; kingdom Metazoa; phylum Arthropoda; class Insecta; order Diptera; family Syrphidae; genus Chrysotoxum; species Chrysotoxum bicinctum. Next base: position 210,221,778 of record OU426989.1, on the reverse strand, counting down.
TGGTGAATGTTGGGGTACATCTTATCCATCGTCATAATGTCGGTTCTGTTATATCGGTCGGTATCTTGGTTATTTTTTGTTTTTCATTAAAAGCCTAATTGTGGTGGCACAGAGATCTTTACTGATTGAACTTTCTCCTGCGCGGAATAGACTGATTTTTATTAATTTTTTTTTGTGTGTATTAAGTGAGAGGGAGGTTTTGTGGGAAGAAATTTGATTCTTTTTGTGAAAGCATGTTTCGATCTGATTTTGTGGTTTGTATTTGAATAATTTGTGATCTCGGATAAAATTGATCGTTTTGAACCATTTGATCGTAGAAACGATAACGAAGTTCTTCGAACTTCTCCAGTATTGTATTACTCTATGGATTCTTTTCTTCCCTTAATTAATTGAAATAAAGAAATCAAATAAACTGATCTTTTCGAGAATTCAAGAGAAATCTAGTTTTTTAACAAATTGCATACTTTTGAGTGTGTTTTCAGGTCCATATTGGATAGTTTGTGTGAGACATTTACTGTACTGACGAAAAAATTTAGGGAAGTAAGATTTAATATAAAGCTCTTAAGGTAACACCGATAAGTTCTTTCATGGCTGTGATTTGCATAAAAACCACCTTAGAAAACATTAGCTTAATGTGTGCTTCCCTACTGTGAAACTCATAACAAGTAGGAGCTGACCTCCTGTACGGAGCCTACAAAATACCATTGGAAATTTTTTTCGAGAGGTTTTAACGCATAAAGACAACCGCAGTCAGACTTATGCTGCTGGAAAATTGCAGCTGCTCGTAACATACGGTGATGAATTTATCTTAAGGTTTCTTAGGATCTACACAAAAATCTGGCGCCTTCCCGACGATGTACTTATTTATGCAAGTATGTACATGCTTGGCATCTTAGATGCTTGTGCGAGTAAGCCTCGAATCTAACCATTTCCTAGTTGCGATAAAATCCTGGGCAGACTGTCTACGAAAAGAATTGGTGATCCACCCTGAATAAGAAATTTAGTTCTACGTTTTGCAAGCCCCAGCAACCGAAAAGTCATTAGAGATTTAGTCGAAACGGTGCAAGCCATCCCAGAAAAAGAACCTGTTGTATGCGTATATCGGCGAAAGTTAACGAAAGATGCATCTGCGGTAAGTATCAGAAATTCAGAAATCGATCATGTCTCAGTTTCATAGTACAAACTTGGCAGCATAGGTTACACTTAAGCCTTGGCAACTAAAGTTCACAAGAACTATCGAAACAAATCACTGCTTAACGTTGAATATAAGTTCCTATTCAATATTTTTCTATGAAATATGACAACGAACGGAAATATTTCCCCAAGAGGTACCCAAACTTTGGTTAATCCTTCTACAGTCCCACCGTCTGTAGTAAACCGCACATCGGATTTGGGGGTGCGGCATCTTTCATATAACAATAGCAATCGTGCTGCTATCAATAATGAATCGTCAACAACCAGAAGAAACTCTGGAAATCTCTCAAATAATGTAGGCAATACTTTCGGCTATCGAATACGTACAAAAGTCGGAGCATGGAACGTACGTTCTCTGTATGCACAGGGAAGCTATGAACAGGTGGAACGTGAAATGATTCGACAAAACATCAGTATTCTTGGGCTGAGTGAAACGAAGTGGAGGGGAAAAGCTGAATACAGCGCAACCTCAGGACTGACTAAGATGTTGTATTCCGGGGAGGAGGATACAGGAAGTGGTCAAAGACTAAATGGTGTTGGCTTAATGCTAAATAAGAAGGCTAGAAAAAGCTTAATTTCCTGGGAACCAGTTTCGGCGAGGATAATGATTTTTAGATTTTTTTTTAGATTTAGATTTAGATATATTTATTTATTTCACATAAAATTCATTTTATATACTTAAAATTTAATAGCACCAATATATAAATAACTCATGGAAATAATAATGACATTTTGTATTTTTTGGATACCGAGGTACAAAAATAGTGTTAAATGCCACTTCAATGGGCTATAATCTTTAAATTAAAAAAATGCGTGAGGGTGGTTTGACCCTATTTATAAAAACATATCGTGATTCAATTCAGCAAATTAAATTAAATTATAAAAATAAAATATTTTCAAAATATGGTATTCAGAAACAAAAGAAAAATAAAAAGAATGTAAACTTAAAATTCGCAGCTCAAAACATTTTTTCAAAAGTAAAATACGTTAAATAGTATATTTGAGGAGATAATAACTGTTTATCAAACCAAAACATCAGAGAATAGTAATTCTAAGCTCATATATTCAAAATTAAAAAGCCAATTTTTAACGTGTTTTACAAACATTCCAATATTGGATAGTGTTCTTATTGACTGAGGAAGTTTATTAAAAAGACGATACGAAAACACAGAATAAAAATTACGAAAAGCAGTGGTGCGAAAATGAGGTAAAGACACAAAGTTTAAAAAGTTCCCACGAAGACTATAGTTGGAAATTAACCTAAAATTAAGATTTCCTGACCTCATAAAAAATGTCTTTAATACTTTAAAGCAGTACAAATGTCTAACAGGAAGTATTTTGAGATGACAAAAAAGTTCAAAGCTCTGATGTCGACGATGTTTTCGACAGATTTTTCTTATTATGGCTTTCTGAAGCGTAAGAAGTGGTTGAATTTTGTTCCGATAAGCTCCTCCCCAACAAGCAATTCCGTACTGTAGCTTTGAATGGAATATACCATAGTAAATTGTTGTAAGGAGTTTTGTAGAACAAACTTTACGTAGATAGAAGAAATTTCTTAAGGTCCAGTTAAAATATTTTCTTAAGGATTCCGTATGGCATGAAAAGTTAATCCTCGAGTCAATGCAAAGTCCCAAGTACTTGAACTCATTAACTTTCTCTAACACAAAACAATTATCGCTGCAAATAAGACTGTCATAAAAAGTATAAGAGGAATAAGCAGTTGAACATAATGTACACCTATTTATTTGAAACCTTTGGCATTCAGGAGCATGATATAAAACATCAGATTCAAATTCATTTAGGGAAGAAAAATTGAAGAACATAATTTTAGTTTTTGGGCTAATAATCAGCATGTTTCCAGCAAACCAAGATCTTAATAAATCTAGATCCCAATTTAGATCCGCAACAAGGTTCAAAGCACTCTTAGACCCATAAGTACAACCAATGTCATCAGCAAATGCAGTAAGAGTGCTTTTAAACTTCAAACCGAATAATGAGTTGATGTAAATTAAAAACAGAATCGGCCCTAATACAGAGCCCTGAGGCACACCTATATTAAAGAACATAATATTACTCCTGGAGTTTTCTATTTTAACTCTTTGTGATCTATTTAGAAGATATGACCTAAACCAGTCGAGCATAAAACCACGAAAACCAGCATTTTCAAGTTTTTTCAATAATATCTTATGATTGACCATGTCAAAGGCTTTTGTTATGTCTATAAATAATCCACACGTAAACTTTTTATCATCAAGATTCGAAAATATTTGTGAGCAAAACTGTAAGAGGGCATCTTCAGTAGATCTTCCTTTTTGAAAACCATATTGAACTGGGTTAAAAAATTTGGTAAAATTTAAAAATTTAACTATCCTTGCTTTGACAACTTTTTCAAATAGCTTACCAACTGTTGGAAGAAGTGATATAGGTCTATAATTGGCCATCTCAACTTTCGATCCTTTTTTGAAAAGAGGTACGACGTCTGCACATTTTAGTTCATCTGGAAAAACTCCGGAAAAAATACTGCTATTAAATATATGTGCTAGGACCTCTACCAAAAAACATGAAATTTTCTTAAGGATCAGGTTTGAAATACCATCAAATCCACAAGCATTAGAGTTTTTGAGGGTACCAATAGCTTTCAAAATTTCTAAAGGCGTAATAGGCTCGAAAGCAAAGCTGCTACTTTGAACCGTTTCAGGACAGCTGAAATTAGAAGAACAGGTAGTGCAATTTGATTGAATGAAAGTTGATTGTGGGTTACTACCAATAGAAGTAAAATAGTTGTTAAATGCTTCAGCAATCGAATAATTGTCGGTAAATTCACAGTTTTCAACACCAGATCGAATAGCAGTAGGCTTTATTGAAAATGAAGACTTATTAAGAATGTTATTTATAACCTGCCATTCACTTTTTAAGTTTCCTTTAGCTGAGTTCAGTTGCGTACGGTAGTAGTTGTCACGACAAGCCGGAATTTCTTTTTTTAATTCAGAGCATAATCGCTTATATTTATTTTTTAAGTAATGATTAAATGGATTACGGGAACACTTAACCTTGAGTTTATTTTTAGTTTGAACCTTTTTTAGTAACTGACTAGATATCCAAGGCTTTAGTCTTTTATTCGATTTTTTTAAACGAATTGTATAGGAGCAAATTTCTATGTGTTTTTTGAGCGTTTTTATAAATATTGAATAGGACCTCGAAGGATCACTTTCCGCTAAAACCTCTTCCCAGAACTCATATAAAAGATTATATCTAAGCATTGTGAAATTTAATTTTGATGTTTTATTAACGCTTGGAGAATGTATTACTTTATTCGCTTTATTGATGTTAACCAAGAGCACTGTCATTGCATGGTCAGTGATCATAAACTCAAATACACCCTTTTCACACGTACGCGAGAAGTTAGAAAAACGGCCATAGATATGGTCTAAACAAGTACCTGACACCAGCCTTGTAGGCTCATTTATAAAACAGTCAAGACCATTGGAAGCTAGAAGAGCCCTATAGTTAGTAACAATTTCATTATTTTCCAAAATGTTTAAGTTGAAATCCCCCACAATAATCAGATTTTTCGACCTTTCTCTCTCTAAAACACTATCGAACTCTTCCATAAAAGCAGAAACACTAAATTTATGCAACCTATACACACATAAAAAAACATATATTTCATGATCTACTTTAAGGGAAACTTTCAAAACATCTGCACTCACTAAATCTACCTCAGAAACTTCAAAATCAGTAAAATAATCTTTAATAAAGCAACCAACACCACCCGCTGCGTAACTTTCATTTGTTTTTGCAAAAAAATTAAAACCCGGCAAAAAGTAATCACTTTTTTCAAAACCATAAATCCAAATTTCAGAAACAAACACAATATCTGGAATGCATGCACACGAATCAAAATGAGTGACAAGGCTTGAAAAGTTTTCTCGCAAACTTCTAATGTTTTGGTGAACAATAAAGAGCTTATCTTTACAATAAGTAGAGTTTGAGAAAATATTAAGAAAATTAGAACTACTAAGATCGAGAGAAGAAAAGTCATCAATTAAATCATTTTCATTATTAAAGTTCATTAAAAAATAAGATAATAAATTAAATATTAAAAGCACTAAATAAGTGCAAGATCACTAAAAGATTTAATTGAAATGACCTTTCCACCCTCATCTTTTCTCATAAGAATTTGGTTGTTCTTAAACCATAAGTATTTAAAACCTTGTTTCTTGTTTGACTGCAAGGTTTAACTCAAAAATTCGCAAAATCACCATCATCCAGTGTTATGCCCCGACGAACAATGCAGCGGAGGATGACAAAACCACGTTCTATGTTCAGCTGAACTCGGTCTACAACAGCGTTCCAAAAGGAGACATAACTATCATCATGGGGGATTTCAATGCCAAAGTTGGCCCGGACAACGTAGGCCTTGAACGCGTTATGGGTAGACATGGCTTGGGTCAGCGAAATAACAATGGTGATTTGTTGGTCGATTTTTGTAACGCTCGTCAGTTGGTGGTTGGTGGAACCCTGTTTCCACACAAGACCTGCCATAAAGTCACCTGGGTCTCCCCTGACGGTCAAACACAAAATCAAATCGACCATTTTATAATTCAACAACGATGGAGAAAATCACTTTGCGATGTGAGAAATGAGAGAAGTGCGGATGTAGGTAGCGATCATCACCTGCTACTAGCAACAATTCAGCTACGAACAGCTGCTATCCGGCCACGTTCAGAAAATACATCAACCAGACCCAAATTCAATACAACCGCTCTTAGTCACCCAAATATTTGTCGTGATTTTGCCACCACCCTTAACGACAAGGCGTCAAATGTGGGCTTAAATGTAAATGTTCCCATTGAGACGATGTGGGACACAGTTAAAAGGGTTTTTATGGAAGCTGGATCTGAAACGGTACCGAGGCAATCTAGAGATAGAGACACTTGGATATCCCAAGACACCTGGGACAAAATTACACACGGCAGAGCACTTAAAATAAATTTAAATAAGGAAACTGATGCTCATCGGAAATTGGTTCTGCGGAACGAGTACAGAGCAGCCCACAAGGTAGTGCAGAGGTGTGTGAGACGAGATAGGAGGGTCAGATTGGACGAATTGGCTGAGAGCGCGGAAGACGCTGCAAGAAGAGGTAACGCAAGGGTGTTGTACAGAATTACTAAGGACCTTGTAGGTCAACAAAGTAACAACAACAACCACCCTGTTCTTGACACGAACGGTCGTATTCTAGTGTCAATAGAAGACCAGTTGCGAAGGTGGAAGGAGCATTTCTGTGCACTGTTAAATGATGACCAGAATGCAAATGCCGATTTCCTACTGCCGGACATACGTAGATCTTCCAGAGGCTTTAATATTGACCCCCCGACAAGTGAAGAGTTAAGAACTGCGATCTTACTTCTAAAAAACAACAAAGCAGCTGGACTGGATGGCATACCTGCTGAATTCCTCAAAGCAGACCCCGACTTGGCAGCTGATATATTGTTGCCACTTGTTGAGGCTATTTGGGAAAACGAAACCTTTCCCAGGGAATGGAAAGACGGAGTTATCGTCAAGGTACCGAAGAAAGGTGATCTTAAGAATTGTAATAACTGGCGTGGTATCACCATTTTGTCCGTATTTCCCAAGTTAATGGCAACTATTATTCTCGAAAGGATAAAATCCAAGATCGAGTCGACTCTCAAGAGGCATCAAGCGGGATTTCGCAGTGGTCGATCATGCGTCGATCACATTAACACCTTGCGTCAGTCTAGTCGGAGCTTTTAGCTGTGTAAGACGTGTTTACTATTTATCTCGCTCGTGTATTGATTACTGCAATCATTTCTAAACGCGTAAGATCGCCCAACCCCGAGGACACTTTACTGTCCTCGGATAAAAAACTTTGTTCAAATATGGAAACCTCAATTTCTAAAAACAGGGATTCTAATAATTGGAAAAGTTCCAAATATTGGAATCCTCTACAATGTCAGCCCGATACGGAAAATGATGTTGAAGAAATGGACGATATTATCTCGCCAAGTGAAAAAAAAATTTTTGTGCCACCAATTAAACTCTTGCAAAAGTCATCTGACTATGTTCATCAAATGATGAAATCATTAGATATCACTGATTATTGTATTAAAAAATTATCCATCGGTATAAAAATAAATTGTGATTTGTTAGAATCTTATAACAAAGTGCTTGCTAAATTAAAAGATGAGAACTGTCAATATTTCTCACATGATCTAAAAAGCGCTAAAGCTTTCAAAGTTATTCTCTACGGTTTGGAAGAAATTAATATAAATAAACTTAAAACCGAACTCACTAACATGGGTCTCATGTGCATTGAAATTAAAGCCATACATAAAAAATATGAACAATATACGGATACCTTTTATCTCATCTCTCTTCAAAACGGATCTATAAAATTAAATGATCTAAAAAAGAATTATCGCTCGATATTCCACACTCAGGTAAATTGGAGTTATCAACGAAAAATAAAAGGCAAATTGACACAATGTCATAATTGCCAAATGTTTGGCCACGGTGAGAGGAACTGCCATATTAAAACGTATTGTGCCAACTGTGCTGGTGCACATAAAACTGCCGAATGTGACAATGTTTCAATGCACAAATGTGCAAATTGCAATGAAAACCATAAAGCTACTGATGTCACGTGTGGCAATAGAGCTAAATACCTAGAAATAAAAAATAAATCAACGAAGAGAATATTCGCCTCGCAACCCAGAGCAAGAACTATTTACACAGCACAGACTGTGCGATCACCAACAGCATCGCAACCTGCTGCTACTGCTACTGTTTATCCTGCCTCTCAGAGACAAATTTCTTTCTCTTCTATGGTAGACTTTCCGTCACTCCCACAACCTCACCGTCGAAACCCTGTTCATATGCAGAATATTAATGTAAATAATACTCAACGATTAAATGCATTGGAAGATCATTCTCCCGCTCCAAATGTCAACAGCTTCCATGCCGATGCAAACAATAATGAAAAGCTTTTTTCCATCGAAGAACTAAATTCCTTAGCTATGGAAATGATTACGAAACTTTCAACTTGTAAGACAAAGTTAGATCAATTTAATGTTATCGCACATTTAGCAACTAAGTTTTTGTATAGTCATGATAAGTAATATGGTAGATAGAAATATAAAAATTATAACATGGAATGCTAAAAGTATTCGTAACAAATGTTTAGAGTTTTTCTCTTTCTTAAATAACTATGATATTGACATAGCTTTGATAACAGAAACTTGGCTTGACAATGATTTGAATTTATCCACGCCGGATTATAAGTGTTATAGAGTTGATAGAGTTGAAAGCCAAGGTGGCGGAGTTGCAATTCTTATCCGAAAGTCAGTTCAACATTCGCTCTTGCCGGTTATACGAACTCGATTGATAGAAAATATTGGAATTGAGATCAAATTAAGAAATCTTAGGACAATCAAAATATATTGTGTTTATTTTCCAGGAGGTTCATCATCTATCCACAAGAGATTATGTTTGAATCATGACTTGAGAAAACTTTTCGCAATCAGTGGTGACTTTTTGATTGGAGGAGATTTAAACTGCAAGCATAGAGACTGGGGTTGTAATAGGGCAAATGCCTACGGAAACGTTTTGTCTTATCTGTCTGTAACTTTGCCTGTAACTATTTTGTTTCCTCCTAGTCCTACTTATTTTCCTGCAAGTTCTCGTGGGTGTCCGTCTGTCCTTGACGTTTTTGTTACTAATGTTTCTAGTCAACTAACTTCTCCAATTACCTTAAATGAGCTTAGCTCCGATCATAATCCTGTAATGTGTCGTCTTCTTTGTTCAGGAGAAAAAAAAATACAATATTACCAAGACTTAAAAAATGCTAACTGGTCACGTTTTCGATCAAATGTTAAAACAAAGCTTCAACATATTAATACTGACTTAGCAGTAGTTTCAGGGAAGGATGACGTTGATAATATTGTTTATAACTTTACCCAAGACATCATACGTTCCGCTGATGAAAGCATCCCAAAAGTTGTAAAAAAAAACTATTCCTCATCCCTTCCGCCACATATCTTGGAACTTATTAAGAATAGAAACATTCAAAGGAAAAATTGGCAAAGATACCGTCAACCTGAGTTTAGAGAAAATGTTTCATTTCTTAATAACCTTATTTCTAAAGAATTGTCAATCAAAAGAAATAATGATTGGAACAATAAATTACGAATTCTGGAAAAAAATGCAAAACCATTTTGGAATATCGTTGAAATTATAAAGAACAAACACAGACAGGTTCCATTTCTTAAAACCGAAAGAAACACATTCTTTACTGATGTTGAGAAAGCAAATGCACTTGCACTTAACTTCTCTAAAAATCATCATGTTTCACAAAACCTTGGTAATATTGCAACAAATCATTTAGTTAATTGTAGAGTAGAAAATTTAAACCAGATGACTGTTGAAGTAACTGGTGATAGTTTCATATCGCAAGAGGATGTTGCGGAAATTGTTTGTAATTTAAAGGTAAGGAAAACGGGTGGTCTCGACCAAATAAGGAACATTTATTTAAAAAAATTACCTAAAATTGGAATGTTGTATCTTACTTTTGTAATAAACGCATGTATTAAAATACAATACTTTCCTGATGCCTGGAAAATGGCTAAGGTTGTGCCAATTTTAAAAGCGGGCAAGCCTTCAGTAAGACTTGAAAGTTATAGGCCTATCAGTTTGCTAAGCAATATCAGTAAAGTTTACGAAAAAATAATAAAAGCAAAAATGCTTAAAACTATAACTGAGAATTGTTTATACCCAGACGAGCAATTCGGTTTTAGAAGACTTCACAGCACTACACATCAAGTGCTCCGAATATCTAACCATGTTAAAAGAAACCGTGCTGAAGGAAGATCCACAGGAATGATCTTATTAGATATAGAAAAAGCCTTTGATTCTGTCTGGCACAATGGTATGATATATAAAATGTTGTCTTTCAATTTTCCAACTTACCTGTGTAAAATTGTACAAAGTTTCCTGTCCAATAGATGTTTTAAAGTTCACGTCAGTAGTGGTGTCTCCGATTTAGTATGTTTTAATTATGGTGTACCTCAAGGTTCAGTCCTAGGCCCAATTTTATATAATTTATATACAGCTGACTTTCCCAAAATAACTGATTGTGAAGCAGCAATGTTTGCTGACGACACAGCCATATTGTCTTCGCATAAGCTTAGTCTTAATATTGAGACGAACTTAAATAATGCGATAACAATTTTGGAACAATATTACAACCAATGGAAAATCAAATTAAATGCTGATAAGATGCAAGCCATCTTTTTCACACGGAAAAGAAAAGCTTGTTATCTTCCAAGCAATCAATTACGCATCCTTGGAAAAACAGTTTCTTGGGAATGTCAAGTTAAATATCTTGGAATTCACCTTGACTCCAAATTAACATTCAACTACCATATAACACAAACTATAAGAAAAGTCAACATTGCTATAAGAATGCTTTTTCCTTTCATCAATAGAAAATCATTACTATCAAACGAAAACAAAATACTTATTCATAAAGTTGTTTTTCAGGCAATTCTGTTGTATGGCTGTCCCGTTTGGAATAATGTGGCTAAATGTCACATGCAAAAGTTGCAAGTTTCTCAAAATAGAATCCTAAAAATGATGCTAGATATTCCTTGGCATCACTCGACTTCTGATCTCCACGCGAGAGCGAATGTTGAATTGATTTCGGAAAGAATTCAAAAATTAAATATTTCATTTTTAAATCGCCTTGATTTTGCTGAGAATATTCTCGTAAGCCAACTAGCTAATCGATCTTAATATGATCATAAAAATTATTTTATATTGATTCATGATGAATTTTTCTCTTTTTTTTATTTACTGTTAATTACATTTGTTCATATACTATCTAACTTTGTGATTATTTATTTATTAAATTCTGTATTCATGTTTTGTATTTATTTATTTATTTATTTATTTCTTTGTTTATTTATTTATTTATTTATTGTTATTATTGTTTCATTATTTAATTAATTAATTTATTTATTTTTTATTTATTTATTTATTTATTTATTATTTAATTAATTTACTTATTTATTTCTTCCGTTTTGTTAATTTATTTATTTATCTACTATTAATTTACTTATTTCTTTATTTATTCATGTTTTTGTATGTTAATTTAAATTTGTACTGTTAATTTATTTAAACTTATTATATTATATTTTTTTGTATATATTTATTGAATGTATCTAATTTATTTAATATCGAACGCATGTTTTATGCATTTCTTCTAGTCATTAGACTCATTAGTATTAAGTTATCTTTAGTAATATACAGTATGTATATCTTACAAATTTTTTTTTTTTTTTTTCTTTTCTAATGGAGGTTTTATCGTGTTTCCTCCAAATATAATGTTTAAATTCAAAATTACTTATAGAACCCTTAAAAAATAATGTTTTAGTTGAAAGATATGAATATGGTATCGAATCTCTATAATGTAAAATGTGCGGTAACAAACCATTGTAAAAGTTAAAACGAAATAAAAATCTATCTATCTATCTAACACCTTGCGAATTATCCTTGAACAATCATCGGAGTATCAATCGCCGCTTTACCTCATGTTCGTTGACTTCGAAAAGGCATTCGATCGCGTCAGTCGCGATGCTATCTGGAGATCGCTTGCTGTTAGAGGAATTCCTGATAAAATTGTTGCTCTTATAAAAGAATCGTACAACAACGCAAGGTGCGTTGTTTTGCACAGTGGACAGCTTTCCGATGCTTTTGAGGTGCGACAAGGAGTGAGACAGGGTGATGTACTGTCACCGATCTTATTCTTACTCGCAATCGATGATGTTATGACTGCCACGGTGGGTGAAGGTGAGAGACTTGGTATACAGTGGGGCCTATTTCACAAGCTTAGCCATTTGGACTATGCTGACGACATCTGCTTAGTGACAAACGGAACTGGAGCCCTAAACCAAATGTGTAACTCCCTTCAACAAAATGGTGAGGCGACTGGCTTAAGGATTAACGCCAAAAAGACAAAAATAATGCACACCAGCCGGAACCAACAACAACAGGTTACTGTGAGGCAGGAGACAATAGAAGAGGTCACTCAGTTTAACTATCTGGGTAGTTATCTGGCACCCGACGGTGGAACAGACCTTGACGTCATCAATAGAATAAGCAAAGCTCGTAGTGCATTCGGAATGCTTTCTCCCGTGTGGAGCTCCACAAAAATATCGCTTCGTACTAAGTTGAGACTCTTTGAATCCAATGTCAATTCTGTGCTGCTTTATGCTTGTGAAACGTGGAAATGCTCAACCAACATCTCGAGAAGGTTGCAAGGCTTTGTCAACCGTTGTCTGCGTTACATCCTCAGGATCCGGTGGCCGCAAACAATATCAAACAGTGAATTGTGGCTTAGGACTGGACAAACAAAAGTGGATGATGACATCAAGCAAAGAAAGTGGCGCTGGATCGGCCACACACTGAGGAAGCCTGATGATAACATAGCAAAGCAGTGCTTTCAATAGAATCCTCAAGGTGCGAGGCGGCTTGGAAGACCAAAGGGAACATGGAGATCAACAGTCATGAAGGAAGCTCGGTCCCTAAATTTGCAGTCGTGGGCACAGCTGAGGTATCGTGCTGGAAATAGAGAGAGATGGAAGGATATGGTTGACGCCCTATGCTCCAGAAGGAGTTAAAGTGTTGCTGCCAATAGTAACCGGAAACTAAGAAGAAGAAGAAGATTCAATGTACTCGTAGTATGAAAATTTCTTAAGCCGTTCTCCTAAACTTAAATCCGCAAATATCAGTGTGACTTTCAGTCCGGAAAATCGACCATACGAATCCTGGAAAAGACCAACGATTTTCAAGTCAAGGATCTTATTCAAAGTCATAAATATGAAAGTATTAATCGGCGAAAGACGAACTGAAACGACTAAGAATTTCAAATATGAATGTTATTACAGAAAAACTGTTCATAAGCATAAAATTGATTTTTTAATAGACCAACAGTAGTAGTTGGAGCTAAAAACAGGATGCCATGTGATTCAAGCAAATATTAGCCTATGCAAGAACAAAAAATATAAGTTTGTACTGGTTTCTTAAAAAAATAAGCTTTTATATATAAAATCTTTAAAATATTTATGAAAAAGTTTTAGTACGGCGATTAAAAGTTTTTATTATTGTTCGAATAAAAACTAAGTTTACAAAAAAAACATTGAGCCGTTTCTGAGATATCTTTTTTTTTTTTTTCAAAAGTTCAAAAAATATATTTTTTTAGTTTTGAAATGCAATGTTTTTCTCTATAAAAAAATTTCATTAAAATCTGTTATGGCGATAATGAGAAATTCTAAATTTGAAAAAATGGTTTTATGGTAGGTACAGTCAGTAACATCTTGATTTCAATTTTTTTTATTAAATTATAGATCGTAAGAATTAATCAAAAGAAAAAAAATTAAGCAAAATTTTCGGAATTGTTTTCGATAGAAATACGACTTTCGAAAACCATTTTTTAACATTTGTATGGAGGGTACCGTTATTTTTAGGTAAAATCAATTTTTTTTTTCTTACATCTTGTGACTTATATTAAGAATCTTTTATTTTTCAAGTTTTAAAAAAAATCTAGCATGGGGTTTTTCAAATATTGAGTTTTGAAAAAAAAAAAAAAAAAAAAAAAAAAAAAAAAAAAAAAAAAAAAAAAAAAAAAAAAAAAAAAAAAAAAATTGAAAATTTGAATACCCAATAATATTTAAACTGCTGGGAAGCTTAAGCATAAAAAAAAATATCAAAATCGGTTGTACCGTCTTCAAATCCTAGCTTTTGTTTCACTGATACAAGCTAAATTTATATTTTACCACCGGATTAGAGAGCAAACCACTGCCGATGGCAGTCTTTGGTCTCGATGATTGTTAACATTTAACTAATGAGCAACAATTAAATTATCTTACTGAAACTGAAGTGACTTTTCATCTTCTGAAATCTCGATCCCGTTGCTTTATCTACATGTGCAGCTTGCTCGGGACGGTAGAGGAAAGAAAGCTCTTGTGTGTTCACAGTTTGGGAGGCCGTTAAGTAAGTTAAGTTAAGATAATATCAAATGACAAAACGGAGACGAGGTATTATATGTGGCTGTCTGCTGTAACGACACGCCCGATTCAGATCGATTCACCCTTAAATTTCTTCTTCTTACCTATGAGTACGGTAAATCTGTTGTTACGTGCCTGTTACCTTAAAAAATAAAACATACGACTGGATCGCACAAACATGCTCTTATGTAAGACTTACGAAATTTAAAATTAATGTCACTAGAGAAAATTGTTATTATTTTTGTCGATGAAAAATAAATTTCAAAAAAAAAAATATTGACCAGTTTTTTGAGATATCGAATTCTCAATAATGTAAAAACGATTTTATTTTTTTTTTAAATTTGAAATGCAATGTTTTCCGAATTTTTTAGAAGCTTCTCTATAAAAATTATATTAAAACCTGTTATGATATTTAGAAATTATATTTTTTTTTAAGTATAGATCGTAATATTTAAACCAAACAAAAAAAATTATCAAAATTCTAGGTGCCATTTTCGAGAAAAATAAAATTTTCGAAAACCTTTTTTTAACATTTGTATGGTGGGTACCCTTATTTGTAGATAAAATAAATTAAATTTTTCTCACATCTTGTAGATTGTATAAAAATAAAATGCACGACTGGGTCGCACGAACTTGCTCCTATGTAATAGACTAGGAATTTTAAAAATGAATGTTATCAGAGAAAACTGTTCATAAGGATAAAATTATTTTTTTAAATTCTTTTAGTAGTAAGAGACAAAAAACAGAATGCTATGCAAATATGAATCTATGCAGCAACAAAAATTATAAGTCGTTGTAGTGGTTTCTTAAAAAAAAGCTTTTATACACAAACTTTTTAAAAGGTTTTTAAGAAAAAAATTTGGTATGCCAATTTAAAGTTTTTATTATTGTTCGAATAAAAATTAAATTTACAAAAAAAGATATTGAGCCGATTCGGAGATATCGAATTTTTTTTTTTTTTTTTTCAAAAATTCAAAAAATATTTATTTCAAAGTTTTGAAATGCAATTTGTTTTAGACTTGTTAGAAGCTTCTCTATAAAAATTTTTTTAAGATCCGTTATGTGGATAATGAAAAATTCAAAATTCGAAAAAATGGTTCTACGGTAGGTACAAGCTGTAATATCTAAATTTTAAAGTTTTTTTTTAATAAATTAAAGATTAAAGTGGGTACCTTTATTTTTAGGTAAAATAATTTTTTTTTCTCGCATCTTGTAGATTATATTGAAAAACTTTTATTTATCAAGTTTAAAAAAAAATCTACCATGGGGTTTTGAAAAAAAAAAAAATTAAATTTTTTTTAAAAATCCAAAAACTTCTTTTTTTGAAAATTTGAATACACAATTTTGGGGAGCTTTAGCAAAAAAAAATATGATCAAAATCGGTTGTACCGTTTTCGAGAAAATCAAAAACAAAAAAAATGGTGCCATGTGGGGTACCCTCATCCCTCAATAACCATTTTTCGGATAGCTTTAAATAAATGAAATTTTTTTGTATCTTTATTTTTAAAATCTGTCGAACAGTTTTTGAGAAAAAAAAATATTTACAAAATTTCGAAAAAAAATTCGTATGGCAGGTACCGTTATTTTTGGTCTTTAAAAAAAAGAAAGGTGTGGGGGGAAAAATTGAAAATGATATCTACCAAGTTTGAAGAAAATCGGCCGAGCCGTTTAGGCTGTAGTCGAACAGACAGACAGACAGACAGAATTGCGAGACCCACTTTTTTAGTCTTCGCTATCATTGTAATGTCAACTTTGATCAAAATCTCAAGTTCGATTTTTTTACGAATAGTAGATACTTATAGTACCTATAAGTCGCAAGTAAAAATATAAAAATTCTTATACACAATAGGTACTATCCAAACTTTTGGGGAGCATAAGAAAATGAGGAAAATCTTTAAGGGGATTACCATTAATAACAATTTCCGGATTTTTTTTTCAAACTCTACCTAGCTTTAACGAAATGAAATTTTGTATTTTTTTTTTAAATCTGTGGAACAGTTTTTGAAAAAAAAATGTATTGTTTTGAAAAAAAAAAATTTAAAAAATCGGCCAAGCCGTTTTGGCTGTAGTCGAACAAACAGACAGACGGACAGAAATAGGGAAGAAAAAAAAATAAGCACCTGTGTATGAAATTGATATTGGAAATTGTGGACATTCTCGCATCCATCTGGATTAAGTTTAAAAATATGAAAGGATATAGCAGGCTTTGATGTCTCTTATTGTGTTTGCTTTTGCACAATCGTTCGGAAATTGGATCATTCACTCAACCATACTAATCGAACACCATATTCACTGTGTCAAGCTAGCCCGCTTGTTGACTGGTGCTGAAACAGAAGTCCACCCGATTAAGTGATCATCCGGCCCACCGTACCGTAAACCTCCGTCAAAGCTTTCAGTCCGCTAGCTCGGGATCTAAGAAGTCAAACGGAGGACACGGCACAGAAGTAAGCGTAGTTAGTCCTGGAGCCTTTTCGTCAAATCTTTGTAGATAGAATCAAGTTAGTTAAACTGTTCCATCTGCGGATTGATTCGCTAAGAAAAATTGAGAGAATTTTGCCCTTTATAACTCCGAACGGAATGTTGACTCTTTCCGTAAGTGAGTTATGAAGGGCTGATCCTTGCCTGGCCAACTCGTCCGCCCGTTCATTCCCATCAATGCCACAATTCCGGCATTGCTGAATCAATTTGGAGGATTATGTACAAATATAAATGGTTCAAGAACTGGTACTTGTACTTTTTAGAGCTTTGATTCTTACCATGTCTTTTCGTGGGTTCGACCGTAATAGGAAATTAGACGGATGTACAATTTTCGATCATGAATTATTTATTCAAGATCTACTTATGGATAATAAAGGTCTTAACAATTTGCATTTTCAAAAAAAAAAATGAGTTACAAACTTTTTTGGTATCACCGAAGACTAGACAAGAGGTAAAGATTCGTTATTCTGATAAATAAGTTTTAATTACATTAAATCAGAAAAGTGGTAGTAATGAAAACTTTCACACTGAGTATACAATTTTGAAACTGATGAAATGTCATTTGAGGCATTTCACTGACGCATTATTCATCCACGTAACATAGAAAGTTTTTCCTAATTTTCCATTTCATTGCAGAAATTTCGAACCTAACAATAGTTTTCTTCGAGAGGAATTACACTTCTCACAATCCATCAGAGCACAGTAATGTTTTATTGATAGGATGCTGCTGGCAATAACAATAAGCATTACCTAAAGCTTTACATTATACAAATGAATTGATGCCTTTAAATCAGTAGGCATTTTGAGTGGAAAATTAAAAGATCATTACACTCTCTTTTCTTCCATCTTATCTTATATCCATTATGGAAGAAAAAAAAAAACCCTTTAGTCTGTGTGTTGCATGTGGAAAACCACCACTTCTCTTTGTTTTTTGAATTTTATAAATCATAAAACTTGTGGTTTTTATAAAACGTCAAGACAATCACATCAAAAAGCCACTAAGTACCTTCACTAGAGATCTAAATTTAATGCCTTGAAACACACAAAAGCCTCCATTGACTGCCTGAAGAGTGGCACCCGTTAAATAAACAGTTTGAATTATAGCAGAAAAAAAGTGAAAACTTTTATTTTTCACTTCAGGATGTCGTGACTTAAAAGTCAAAAAAAAAAACTCATTAACGATTCCAGAGCAACACAAAAATTGAAAAGGCATAGTTACACTTAAAAATTAGCTTTTTCAAAACAAAAAAAAACTAAATATAACAGAAATAATAATTAAGATACGTAAGTAACGCAATGTGTTAAAAATCAAAGTAAAATAATAAAACAAAACAAAAATAATGCATTTTCACTTTCGTCTCGAGCGATGGATGCAACATGAAAAATACTTTAAGGTTTTTATTTTAAAAGATACATTTTACTTTTCTTGGGATTTTTTTTTTTGTTATTTGAAAGGCAGCTTTACGATGACGACTCGACGCCCTGTGATTGTTTGTTAAAGAAATAAACTTTATTTTCTTCTCATTCAATCTGGAAGAATCGGAGGGAGGAGATAGGGATTGTGTATCGAGTATCTTTTGGAACACAAATGAATTCCTTTAGAGGTCAACTACAACAACTAACAGCTGGATGAGATACTCGTACTTTCAAAAATTTATTTGAACTTGTCGAACGACACAGGGAGAGGAGAAAAAAAGATAAAACTGAAAGTGGGAAAGTAATGTAGATTATTACTCAGCATAAAGTTGATTAATTATTACAAAATTTGATTACATTTACATTGGGAGGGTGTGGAGGAGAAGAAGAAATTAGAAAATCAAAACATTAGAACGATAGAAAGGGAATTTTTCACTTTCCACTTTAAGATTTCTGTATGTCTATGTGTATTTATGTTGAAGCCCATTTTAAATCAGATTTTATACTTTTTTTCTTGTTGCTTATTAAACTGGTCAATATTTGGAATAAACAGTTTTTCTTTCCAGCATTTTTAATTAAAAAAAATTACATTTAGTAAAAAATTACATATCCTTTTTGTTAAAAAAAAAAATTATTTTTTTAAAATCTACAAGTACTTTTTTCTCGTACTGCAAATTATAGTTCGAATGGTCGAATGGGAAAGCACGCAAGAGAATGACAATGTGACATCCCAGTCGTCAGACGCTATAATTCGACCCAATTTGAACAATTTTTTGTTTAGCTGCAAGTACTTCAAAAATTGTATATATATGAAAACATGGGGAAGGCACTATAACATTTACGTCTATTCATAAAAAAGAAAATACCGACACATGTAACGTGAATCAAGGCTAGATCTTAACTACAACCAGACACTAAGATCAAGAAAAATATTTTAACGGGAACCTGAAACATAGAGATAAGAGCATGGATTTTAACTGTAACCAGATCAGAAGATCAAGAAAATGAGCTTAACAGAAACCTGTAACCTGAAGATCAAAGCAAAGATTTTAGCCTTAACCTGAACAGAAGAAGATCTTAACCAAAGTATACGTAGATCTTATCCGAAACCCGAAAATCAAAATTTTGATCTTAAACAGAAACCTGAAGATCAGAATATACCATAGATCTTTTACTGAAACCTGAAGATCTTAACTGGAACCTGAAAACTGAAGCCCGAAACCTGAAGATCAAAATTTCATTCTTAAACCGAAACCTGAAGATCTTATACCGAAATTTGACATGAATATTAAGATATAGGACTAAGCTGACACGAAACGAAAGATTAAAATCAACATTTTAAGAAAATCAGACACTGAAGAAAATTTTGAAATTTTCGCCAGTATACATAGGGGCGATTTACTTACTCAACAGAACGGAGTTGGTTGAACGCATGACGCACTTACGGCTGAACACGAAAGGAAAGATGATTGTACTCGTACTCTGCGCCCGATTCATTACCCACATAAAAGAAGCGCGGGCTCGAAAATCTACACAGAATCACTGTGTGAAAGTAGGGAAACTCAGCGGCCCAGAAATTTGAAGTGCGCACAGCTTATAAATACAGCTACGACGGAGAACCTAGAATACACTAGTTGTTTTTACTCCGTTCCGAGTACACCACTCCACGGTGTTCAGACCTATATGACAACCACTCCTACCAGTTCAACTACAGCCACGAAGCCCACAGCAACTTTCCTGGCTGAACGATCAATTAACCAGGCTACCAGATTACAGAGAATGGTACTATCCCCACAGTACTCACAAGAGTTAAGAACCATGTGAAGCCACTACTTCAACTTCATATCAGTTACCAGATCAAAACAGAACCTCGCAAGCTGCTGTACCTCCAAATAGGCGTATCAGTAATTCATCACTTAGCTGCGAGGTTCAGGTAATGAACATGCCCTTGAATTTATTAAGCGATTTGAAGAACTCGCTGATTGCTATAGAATCCATCTGAACGACGTGCTCCAAACTTTTCCAGAGATATTCTGAAGAAGAATTTTAAAACTTGCTCGGATTTTTATCAGACTTTCTTTTGGCAATTTCTCTTCGTTCGTTTTGTTGATAAATAAGAAGAAAAAATTTCGAAGAGAAAACAATGCTCTCGCGAAAAAGCCAAGCACTTCATCAACGCAATACCTTATTCATCAGCACTCCATTATGCGAATTAATGAAAGCATCTACCTTATTTACGACCGACTGAGACTAGAATATCGTCCCTATATTCGTCGCAAAGATTACAGAACTTTGAATGAAATAACTGGTCTAGCTAAAGAGTTTGAGCATGTTAAAATTGAAAACCGAAACCTAACTTTAACTTTAGCCCGGGTAAACTCATGCCAAGGATCTTGCCATAAATGCCACGAGATGCCCAGAATCTGATCCCAACTATAGACCAGTGCGATCGTAAGACCCATTGCTCTCATTGCAAACATCAAGGGAACTCAAAGTGCTTGTCACACACATAGAGCTGTTGCACACTCTACCAACTGCTACCTCCAAACCTTAATAAGCTCCCCCAGAGGCGAGGATCCAACGTCCTATCGATGACATACCAGAAACCCCTGAATCCTTGACGAAGCAAGAGCTAATAGAAACCACAGTAGCAGATATAAGGGCAGCTGGTATAAATGCCGTCACAGATATAATACAAACGAACGAAACCAGGGCTACCAAAGCCAAGCATCAAATGCCACTCCGCATGGAAAAAATGTTGGCAGATTCGCCACAAGTAACCCCTTACCAAAAGATTTGGGGATATCCGAGCTGGTTTCTGCGTTTTCAGTTGTACGGGCAAACATTTACTGCTCTATTAGATATTGCAAAGTATGTAAAGTTTTAAGGAGTTTAAAAGTCCCTCTACGCTACCAGCCTCGTGTAGCTCATATGACAAGCGGCACCCCGATATATAGCAAAAAACATTACGATATCACAATTGGCATAGAAGATAAACAGATCCAAGGGGAGATGACTTATTTAAGGCAATTAACAGATGCGGTTGTAATCGGCGTGGACTTCCTTAAGAAAATGAATTTTGAAATGGCTTCATGAAGCAAAGAACTTACAAGTACGCAAAACGCAAGTTTAAAATTAGTTTGTTTGAGATATCGAATTTTCAAAAAAAAAAAAAAAAAAAAAAAAAAAAAAAAAAAAAAAAAAAAAAAAAAAAAAAAAAAAAAAAAAAAAAAAAAAAAAAAAAAAAAAAAAATTATATGATATGTAACGTTTTTTACACAATGATGAAAAAAATCGAAAAAATGATTCTATCGCAGGTGGTCAGTAATATCATAATACCTATGTATCAATGTTTTTTTATTGAATTATAAATCGTAAAAATTAATCGAAAGAAAAAAAATATCAAAATTCTAGGTGCCTTTTTCGGGAAAAATACGACTTTCGAAAACCATTTTTTAACATTTGTATGGTGGGTGTTAGTGTTATTTTTTTTCTCACATCTTGTATAACTTTTATTTGTCAAGGTTAAAATGATCAATCATGGGATTTTCGAAATATTGGGTTAAAAAAAAAAATTGGAAAATTTGAATACACAATGATAATCAAAATTTTAGGGAGCTTTAGCATAAAATAAACCATCCAAATCGATTGTACCGTTTTTTGCGAAAATCGAAAACAAAAAATGGTTCTAGGCGGATACCATTAATAACCATTTTTTCGGAATTTTTTTTTCAAACATTACCTAAATGAGATTTTTTGATTTTTTTTATCTGTGAAAAAAAAAATATTTATAAAATTTCGAAAAAAAAAATTCCAATGACAGGTACCGTTATATTTGGTCTTACAAGACAAAAACGTGTGGGGGTATCTAAAATGCTATCTAAAAAGTTTAAGGAAAATCTGCTGAGTCGTTTAGGCTGTAGTCGAATAGACAGACAGACTGAATTCTGATACCACTTTTTTCATCTTCGTTAGCATTGCAATGGCAACTTTAGATCAAATACTCGAATTCGATTTTTTTACGAATGCATAACTCGCCATATAGTATACCTACCTTTATGTCATAAGTAAAAATATTTATGAACTAAAAAAACCAGAAAGCAAATAGTTTTAATTATTTAAATATTTGAAGCTCAATTTGAAGCTCTAGAAAATTAAAACAAATGAAAACAAATTTGCCCAGCACTAATATACCTTTTCCACACTTTTTGAAAAAAAAATTTCCTAACAACCGGAATACAAGACTATTTGAAAATTCATCATACAAGAGTAGCTTTCAGTGTGTCATTTATTTATACCGGTATATTAACCCAGAATCGATTTTTGTATTTTTTTTTAAGTTGTGGTTTAAATGTTCATAGCTTGAAAACGGATTTTTTGTTTAAATTTTCTAACCATAGATGTTTTTTATGATCCAATCAACTCTTTATCTAAAGGGTTTTTCAATTGGCGCAGGCAGATTTTGGCGGTCTGTGGCGGCCATGTTATTTTGGTGAAATCTGTTTATTATTCAGATACAGATGGCATAACACCAAACTAAATGAAAAAACTTCGTTATCAATATGAATGTTTGTTAGTGCAAACGTTGCACGCGTTGCATTCATTTTACGATATACTTGGTGACCCTTCACAGTCGACTCTTCAACGTTTCGTGGCCAAATTTAAGACTACCGGTTCGGTAGTCAATCAGGCAACATGCGTACGTCAAAAAAATGCCAAATCGGTCGAAGTATCACCAAGGTCAGCGAAATAGTCAATTCTTCGCCATGAACAAGAACTCGACCTATCGCAGACTTCCACTTGGCGAATTTTGCGTTATAGGACTCGCGCCTGCACGCGTACAAAATCCGACTGACCCAGGAGCCAAAAGTTCATGACCATAGAAAACGCTGTTCAGAACGTTTGGAATAGAACCTCAATATTGCCCGAAAAATAATCTTTAGCGACAAGGAACATTTTTGGATGAATGTCTCCGTTAACAAGTAAAATTGCCAAACCATACAATAACAATGCATCCTCAAAAACTCACTGTTTGGTCTAGATTTTGGGCCAAAGGTGTCATTGTGCTCCATACTTTTTCGAAAACGACGTGGTCGAGGAGGTCACCGACAATAGCGAACGCTACAGAACGATGATAACCAATTTCTTGTGGCCTAAATTGAACAATATTGACCTGGATGGCATGTGGTTCCAGCAGTA
Source organism: Chrysotoxum bicinctum (assembly GCA_911387755.1). Lineage (NCBI taxonomy): Eukaryota > Metazoa > Arthropoda > Insecta > Diptera > Syrphidae > Chrysotoxum > Chrysotoxum bicinctum. Next base: position 210,198,409 of record OU426989.1, on the reverse strand, counting down.
TAGCGGGCGCTACGTGCCACACAGCGGAAGCCACGATTAACATTCTGCATGAACAAATTGGACACGAAGGTCATGCGATTTGCCCCAGCTAGACTGATTTGTGGGGTTACTTGAAGTCGCAGAAATTATTAAAAATTCGATCCGTGCCACCGAAAGAAGCCGAGGCGGGCATTTAAACGATGTCATATTCCATACATAATGGCATACAGGGCCTTTCAAATAAAAAAAATTGTTAATATCTCACAGCTTGTTTTATTCTATTTTAACATCTACCCGCCCTTGTTCTCGATAAAAACCAGGAAACACGAAATTTTCACTTTTATTCTGCATTAAATTCCATTAAGCTCTGTCTATAACCAACATTGTATCGCAATCTGATTCAAATTTTTAGTATCAATGATCTCGAAAAGTAATCAATATATGTTTTTGAATTGACCCAAAAAGAAATACAAAGACAAACATTTTGATCGCCACTGTTAATATTTCCTATAAGCTCTCAGATACTGTCTCGTTAGTTATGTTTATTACGTAACTCCATGCATGGTTAAAGCTTTACTCACAAAAAAAAACAAAAAAGACAGAATTTGTTGCAAAAAATTCGTGACTACTTAAGACACCGCGCCAGGCACACCATTATATTGTTATTCGGCAGTCAGCAGCGGCAAAATATAATATTTCCTTCTTCAAAAAAAATAAAAAATAAATTCACAAAGACAATGCATAGATACTCATTGGATACCAGAACCACTCTACCACCCATTCCAAATGGCTAAACATATTTTTCAATAATATTAATAATAATAACCGTTGGATGGAAAGATACACCAATTTCGAATGTATCTTTTGCAAAAATGAAAAACAAAAACAAAAATTGCATTCCCCCCCAGAGATCTCCATTAATCAGGTGTACAAATTGATAAATGATAAATGAACACAGCACACATTCAATACAACATTTGCCTCAAGGCCTCTCAAGCTATATAAGCTATGGCTTGACGTAAAAGTGCCAATTAGTTCGGATTGACCATCATCATCGTCATCCGGAAACTAGTTTGGTAGAGAACTATTCTGCGGACAATTTACTGCGGAATTCGTTCCGTAAAATATGAAAGATAAAAACAGATCCGCTTTGGTAAAAGTACGAGTATCTATCCATCTTTTCTCCCGGGCCGACATGCAGTCGAGCCGCGGGATTAATGGAATCTTTTGTTAAATTTGTAGAAAATCAATTGCGAAAACGTATACATAGATTGGTAGATATTGTATCTTTTTCATTAGAATCGACTTAAGAATTACAATCCAACCCAGATTATACCCCAGAGTCGATATTTGAGGTATTTTCTTTTTGACATTCGACGTGTATCCATTAAATACGATTTTCAAGGCGCATTTTCCACGACCGTCAAAGACCATGGTCAGTTGCCATACCTTACCATAAGTGAAGGATGGATTGTCTTCAGAGCAGATGGTTGATGGAGCATCTCTCACACACACACACGCACACCCGCAAGCGCATCACAAAATGATGCTTCATATCAAAGTGATGTGAAGGCCTTCGCTTCCATCTAACCATCAGCCAGTTAGTACCAGCTAACAGAGCGACGACTGACTGACATATTTAACCGATTGCCAATAGATAGAATTGTTTAGATTCATTTCCTTGGATTCGCATTCGTACGTGAACGGAGGAAGAGATTTTTCACTTCTAACCAGTTTAAAAAATGGTTTACTTAATGCGAATCTGGTGTGGTGTTGTGCGGTGTGGTGTGCCCTCAAAAGGCCTTCAAAGAGTCTTCAAGATCGAGTGTGAACTAGAAGTTGTTTTTCTATTGTATAGCTAAGCGTCTTCTGTTTTGTATTGCATTTGTTCCCCCATATAAGATGAAGTTTTCAAGGTCAATGCACGTTTGGTCCTCGATAAATACCCAAGTGGACTTCCATAAATGAAGGGTTTAGAAAAACCGCCGCGGATTGAGCGCTTTTGATGACATCGCATCGAGCTGGCGGCTATTTATTGACTTCTAACAGGTTTAATACAGTTGAATAAGGATTGATTTGCTGTGGTTAGTTCTGGTGGAAAACAAAAAAACAAAGATGACTGATTCTATTAAGAGAACTTAATACCTACTAGAAGTTTATGAAATTTTTCAATTAAAGTAGGTCTTGAAATCTTACCTAGCCAAGCTTAAGACATTTTTGTTTGGAAGTAAATACTGTGGTAATTGACATTCGATGGAAATTTATTTAAATAATTTTGATGTATGTAGGTTGGCTATTTAAATATTTCGTTTCGCAAGATATTGCGAAGTTTCGCTTGCGAGCTTTTCCGTTTTTTTTTCAACTTTAACTTAAATTATTAAATAAAATTTCGAACTGATAGTCGACTTAAGAGAAACCGAGGTACTCGTATTACTCAAATTTGGGTGACTGTCTGTTGAAAGAGTTAGATTCGCAAGCGTTTGCAATATTTTGCTTATGAACTTTTCAGTTTTTCAAATTTATTTTTGCGTTAATTTACTAGAAGTTTCAATTCCAAATCCTTAGAACTTGTGAAAGTCAATTTAAATGAAACTGTGATACTTCTGTTACCCACATTTGGGTGATTGTATACTAAAGCGTTCGTTTCGCAAACATTCGCAAAATGTCTATTGCCAGTTTTTAGGTTTGTTCAATTTATTTTTGAATTATTATTAACTGAATGATTCCACTTAAAATCCTTAGAACGTGTTAGTCATCTTTTAAGAAAATGTGGTTAATCCTATTAGATTTTGGTGATTTTCTAATGAAATATCTCATATTGCAAACCTTCGCAAGCGATCGCTTATGACATTTTCAATTTTTATAAGTCGTATGCAAGTATGCGAAATAATATCTTTCCATATGTACAAATGTGAATGAACAAAAATTGCTAAGCATAAATATTGCGAAATTAACGTTGCGAAGTAATAAATAGCAAATATGAATCCGTGATTAATAACCAACACGTACACATCATAATTGAACATACCGTAATAATTGTTGATTATTTCTAAAACTTATAATTGCAAAGGGATTCATTCCAAATACATACGTACATATGTAGTCACCAAAATGCAAACACAATATTTGAAAATATACAAGTTTTCGCAATTTTGGAAAATAGATATTGCTTTTTAACTTTCTGTAATATTATTTTCAACAGAATATAATGCAGTTTTAAATGGAAATCGTCAGAAATTATGATAAAACAAACTTAGCAAACAAACTTTGCAAAATTAGAATTTGGTGCGCAAACTCAGTCACTTGTGATGGCAGATTTTTCTAACCATAAAATAGTTAAATTGAACTAATGAAGCAAAAACAAACCATGAAATACATGTACATAATGTATATATTATCACTTGTCAGAAAAATGCGAAATTCTTTGCGAAATCATATAAAAAAAAAAAAAAAAAACAGAAAAACCGATACAAGAGTAAATTCTGTAAAACTCGAGAAAACAATATTGCGAAATTATCGTTACGTTGCGAGGTAATGAATTACATAAAATTTTCCTTGATTTGTCAACCAGACGTTAACACTGCCCTTTAATAAAAATACGCTTTAAATTGCTAAAAAAAAAAAAGGTTCGCACTTCTTAGAGATTATATTTAGGAAGCTTAACATAGTCTGCGAGTGAAATTTTAATGCTAAAATACAATTACGTCTTGAGTTAAAACAAAAACAGTTTTTTAGAAACGTATGCTATCAAAATCGAAATATGAAAACTTGCGAATCAGCGAATGCGAAATGATATTTTTGCGAAATTATAGCACTTAGGTTAGGAGCATTCATATGATATTAATTGAACGATTATTCAGTATAAAAAAAAAGTGATCATACTGTTTTGCGAAAAATTTCATTTGATCGCAACGAAAGAAAATCGCATATGCGTTAATAACCTAAACGAAAACCAAAATTAATTGCGAAAATGAGTCGGTTTCATGCCAAACTACCAAGACGAAGTAATAGATTGCGTATTCTGCGAGAATCTCGCGTAACTATCATATGGAAATAATAAATTGCGAACAAAAATTTCATTCAAGTTAACTTTTGTCTTTTTTGAATTTAATTTAAGTTCAAACAAAAAATAAAAATCCCTTATTTCGGATCAATCATTTTGAACCCCACTGTCTAAAGTTGGTAGTTGAAAATTCAATATAAAAAAGAACGAAACTTCAATCGCAGACGTTAAGTCCACAACTTGCGAACGTACGAGTATGGTGCAATATGGTATGAAAAGATTGTCTTTTTGTTTTTAGTCAAACGCTACACGCCCCGCAGGCAGGCCAAGTCAAGTAAGACACCTTCACCTAACTCTCTGACAGGCCCCATGATGCCTTGAGCTGCGAGTCTATTAGTTTTGAAATTACTTATTGAGGTGTGTTGCGTGCGAGAAAAATTGCAAACTGCTGAAAAATTGACTCCAAAAGCGGCTTACAAGCTTACCTACCTAAACGAAAAAGAAAAAATATATCCACCGCCGCCAATTGTGTGAGCGATTAGATAAAAGTGTTCAGCTCACAGGAATTAACGTGCCGCTGTCGTTTTTGGGTATATATAACCCATGGCACCCCGTCTTAAGGCAACACACATTATAGGGTTATACGAACTAGGCTTGACTGTCTCGAGATCAGGCACGAGTCTGCCTGTCTGTCTATCTGTCGTGTTGTACTGTCCAAGACTACTTGCGACAATAATGTTTGTTTCTGCAGACAGACACGACCAACAAGCCTCCTTTGCCTCGGCCAACGACTACGACTAACCGAAAATGAAAATAAACAGACAGACTGTGTAAAACAATCATTTAAAAAGATAAAATATCTTTAACGAGCTGCAATCAACGGACCGTGATAAATTCAATTGTTTCACTGGCTTGAGCGCATTTCGGACACTTTGCATGGAGAGAAGGAACTTTTTTTTTTTCTTTTCTGTTGTAGGATACATTTTAACCCAATAGGTTAGGAAGGTTTAAGCACTTAAGCTAGGCATCTTGGTTGGTCACATATCATGAAACAGGCGTGTTGTTTAATTTTTATTTTTTTTTATTTCCATTCAATTGTCATGGCGAGTTGTAGAGCAGAAACTCTAGGAAATAACTTCAAGTCAATTTTGGTTGGAGACTTCCTACTAAGTGCATTGAAAAAAAAAATTCCCTTAAACGATGACGTGTGATGTGATGGAATAAAATTACTATGTAAGAAAACTTGACGTAAACAGAACATCGTAATGTGATTTTCTCGGATTTAATTAACTCGGTTGGATTTCGTTTTCCCAATTTTCAAACCACCACATCGTTTTCTCGAATCCTTTCACTTCAATAAAAAACCCATCTATCTGATTTAGGTTACGCGTGCCTCATAATTTGTCTATGCAGTCTGTCAGCAAAAACTTCAAATATAAACCAGAACATGCCCCACAACTTTTTCGATAAACAAAAAATACTTTCTTCAAAAGTTTTGTTGTAATTTGCTTCCTTATGGTGCATGATTCATTAGACCCATAAGTTTTATATTCTCAAGCACTCTCCTTATCACTTCTAATGGCTTATGCATCAGCTCACTATAATACCCAGGAATAAGCTAAGCAATATACGAGTATCTCAAGCTCTATATATTGCCATTTCCATTTCATTGGCTGGCAGCTTTCGTGTACACAATACCTCCAGCTAAAGGAGCATAGTAAACAAATGGAACTTGACCCGATTTCTCAGTTCCGAGTGCCCCCGTCAAGTAGTAGCAGCAACAACAAGCATCTAGATCACCAATTACTTCTGCTTTTTATTCTATGGAATCACAGAGCTCGGATGCATTTCAGATATCCAGCAGATAGCTGTAGAGTGAATGCGTTCTTTCGCATACGTTCCTTGCCTACCGTCTGCCGCCTGTCACTTCAATTACATGCAAGTCGGGCCTGATTTATGGACAAAAGATCATTTTGGTGTTAGATCTCACTCGCGAAATCAGAAAAATATTCACAATTTATGATGATGCAAGTACGCCCTCTACCATCACAGAGTTCTTCATATATCTAGAGTAGTTCTTCCAAATGATATCGGGTTCGCAAATGACTCCTAGAATTTTGGGAGAATTTCACAAGTTGTCTTAACTTTGTTTTCAAGCAAGAAATGTATCGAAGGGCAGAATCTTATTTCCAAAACGGTGCTCTTTAATTCTTTTAAAAAATAATTTGAGCCCTCCAAGAAATGCGATGGGATGAGACGGGAAAGGAGAAAACGCAAAATTGCGATTTTTATTACAGACAATGTCTCGGTGATGAAGAGACGCGCTGGTTTTGTTGTTTACTGTGATTGGAAGACTTATGCATAGTCTTAAAGTATCCGAGGGAGTGACGACGAAGTGTCACCATCTTAGCCTTATTAGTACACATGCCTCTACAAAAGATTAGGACGACACGACCAAATAAAAGTTCTACGAGTTCTTTGCGAAAAACTTATGTGCGATGTGCGTGCATGGGGTTAAAATACTCTTGGGCGACTTTAACCCTAAAATTAGCAGAGAGGACATCTTGGACGATCTCGTAAAGAGGACAATCGGGAAGTACAGCCTTCACTAAATCACTTCTCGAAGCGGATTTAGCCTCATCGATTTTGTAGCGGGTCACCAGATGATGGAACATTCAACCTAATATAATATGTGGTCATCTTTGAAAGGCACACCTCCATTTATCTGCATGTACGTACCTTCCGAAGAGCCGGAAGGTGTCCTTAAGGAAGGAATCCGCTAAGGAGTGTGTAACAACTCACCAGAGGGGTGCACATTCTTGGTTGTGGTTTCTACCTCGACTATAGCTGGGTGTGTGTATACCAGGGTTGACAGGTCCCGTAGCTTTGCAGGAGCTCATCTGTAAGTGACCATAATGGTTTCAAAGCTTGACCGGAAGCTTAATTCTGGAACCATGGGAGATAGTGCCCAGAGGTTAGAGGGCTATAGCGTATGTCTTCGGGCTCTCCTATTCTATCTTCGGATAGAGAGGTGCAGCTGTCGCGTGCGTGTTTTCTTTTTTTTTTATACGATCTATGAGGTAGGCCCCCTAGTGGGAGTATCATGGTGACTTGGTTTATTCCAAATGCGGAGACACACGGTTCCAGGCGTGCCTAAATTCAAGATAGATAGACCTCGCCTCCAAGCAAGAGGTGTGTTCATGCTTGCAACATGTCACAACTTTGCCACCGAGATGGCTTCGGTTATGTCGGGGTTAATGGTCAGGACCCAATCTGACTCCGATGGAGGTAAGCCTCCCGTGGGGTAGATCCGGTAATCGGCAGGCATCCACTTAAAACCCAAAGACGATTCTTCCGAAGAGCCACTGAGATACACTCACATCAGGGATCTCTCTGCAATGGGTCTTGTGTGGGTTGATGGTGCATGGGATTTCAGTCGTGTCCTCTTTACGAGAGAGATGGCTGAAAATCTAGCCAGGTTTGCCCATAGAGTCTTTCAGATTCGGGGGCAATAATGGCATTCGGTTTGTTCTTGTTTTTAGACGTCGCGGCGTTTTGGGGTTCACCCAGTATTGGTCTTCCTTGGATTTCTTGTCTGCATGGATGACAGGCACAATGTCTGTAAGTCCGTGTTGGCTTGGATGACGGATTGATCGCCTGAAGGTCAATCTGGGGCTAGCGTGGGTCGTAGCTATGTACTTTCGTGGAAACCAGGTATGCTGTTAGGTTAGGCAATTAGTCCGCAACCCCTTGGGCTGGGATCGATGAGTGTTTGGGCGGCACAGAGGCCACTCAGGTCTCATCCTGACTCACTCACCGTCCGTCTTTAACCATGGCTGGCGAATGTTTGGGTGGGACAGGGGCCGTTCAGGTCTTATCCTGACTCACTCATCATCTGTCATGGGCTCACTCCAACGCGCAACATGCTGTGGTGATTGCGCCCTTTGTCCTGAGTCTTTGACTTGGTGGCATTGGGGCCTGACCCGTGGTACGACGTGTATGGAGCTGGGGGTACCTAATATGTGTATTTGGTTATCCTGATCAACAGTGCCTGAATAAGGTACTACGATCTGGGGGTGCATAGTTACTTGCGACTCGTGCGTGTTCTTACCGATTCAGCTAGTGGTTGTAGTTTTTGTGTCCTTTGTTGTAGCTTTGGCCATTTTGTCTTTGTTTCTATGTCTCGGGGCGGCTGCTGCGTGTGCTATCGGCATGCGCCGCCTGTTCTTGGAGACACACCTGGTGTTGTGTTGATCGACTCGAATGGTGCTTGCCTCCATCTGATTTCGTCGAGAGGTTTAGGTAGTTTTTGTGCAGGACCAGAGGTAGGTTTGTGTTTGTATGTGTGGATGTGCACGCTTAGCTATTGGCTTCTGCCTTGGTCGATGACTGAGTGTGCGCATCCGAGGTGGCTAGGCCTCGAGTTTTGTGGAACTCATCTATAAGTGACCTTCACGGTCGTGAAGCTCCACCGGAAGCTATATTCTGGTACCACGGGAGATAGTGCCCAGGAGGTGGAGGTGGTTTCTTGTGTCGCAAGACACTTGGCCCCTCTGCCTCAGACTATCTATGAGGTAGGCCCCCTTGTGGGAGTATAGTGGTGGCTGTGGTTGCAACAAATCGCGGAAGCATATGGTTTCCAAGCTTGGATTCAAGAGGTGCTAGGTAAACCTCGCTCTCCAGCAAGGGTTGTGGACATGTCCCAACATGTTCGCAGAATTGCTAATGGGCTGGTCGTGTACTAGCTCAGGGCGGTGGTCAGCGCTTAATCTGACTCCGTTAGTGTGGGCAGGTCCACCGTTTAATTAAGCCTTGGTGTCCACGTTTTTAAAGGAAATTCGGTTCTTCCGAAGAGCCTACATCAACTCTGATTATTATCAGGTTGGTGTCAATTTGAATATGAGAATCTCCAATGAAGCTCTTAGGCGATTAAATGATTCCCAAAAGCAAATAAGCTACAGCTTATGCCATCAGCTCGCAAGAAACTGCACAGCTACTGTTGACGCAAGCCAAGAAGGTCAATGACAGCAATGCTACTTCGGAAGTGTTTGGATTCTCACAACCGCTGCCGAAAAATCAACAGTTCGGCACCAATTGCGCAAAGATAAAGTTGAAACTGAGGAGTACTATTTATAGCTCTATATTTCGGTCGAAAATAAGTATTTTGAGCTGAGTTAAGTCCAGAAGATGCAGATATTCTTCAACAGGAAAGAGGTGTGGAACTTTTATAAACGAGTAAATAAACTATGACAGGATTCACAAGGGACTCTGCAAGAATAGTGGTGGTAATACCCAAATCCCAAGCTCAAGGTACGATGACAGCCAAAACCCCGCCGACGAGAAACTAGAGTTTCAACCGCCTGACCAGAATGAAATAAATTTAGACATTTCCAGGTTTAAAATGAAAAAGGCAGTAGGAATACAAACGAAACATTTGAAATACGCTGAAGATGACCCAGTCAGGAGCATTCACCGATTTATCGCCACAGTATGGTCGGATGAAAGTATGCCCGACGATTGGAACCTCAGTACTATCTGCCCTATTGACAAAAAGGCGATCGTCAGGCATAAGCCTTCATAGCTTCGCATATAAGATTTTATCAGCATTTTATGTAAACGTTTCCTGATGATCTGATAGGTCCTTATCAATGTGGCTTCAGACTGAGAAAATTTACTTCCGACCAAATCTTCACATTGCGACCGTTTGGCAATATCAATATTGATATTAATCATCCATCACCTGTTCATCGATTTTAAGGCCGTTTATGACAGTGTGAATAGAGAAGAATTATTTTGCGCCAAGTCAAGCTTTAATATTACTTGCAAGCTGGTAGACTGATCAGAATGACGAAGGAAAAAGCTTGCTGCACCTTCAAAACTAAAAGGGATTTTCGAAACCACCAGCAGGTTGAGACAAGGAGACATACTGCCAAGCAGTTACTTCAACATTGTGCTTAAAAAGCTCGTAAGCAACGCCCAAAGTCAATACAGTCAGGCACTATTAATTTTCCAAGATCTATCCAACTTCTTGGGGTTGCTGATGATATCAATTGGGAACACAAATTGAGCAGTTTCCACTGTTTTCACTGGCATGGAGTCTGCAGCTCACACCATAGGCTTGGTCAGAATGTGACAATGGATATGTATAACTTTGAGTTAGTCAAGGATTTTGATAACACAACATCAGCGTTGAAATTAAACGTGGAGCTAGGCTTGCTGATCGCTGTTTTTTTTTTGGGCTAAGAAAGCAATTGATCAAAAATAAAGCCCTATCGGGAAGAACCAAGGAGATGCTGTACAAGACACTCATCAACCAGGTCCTGCTGTATGGTGCAATAGAATAATGGACCCTTAATCAGTCGCGTGAAAGCTCCCATACTGTATTCGAGACAGAGAGCGTTTAAAGCAAGATCAATGGTCCTGTTTGTGAAAATGAACACTTCAATAAGTGGCAAAGCAGATACAACCATGAGTTTTACGTGCTGTACAGCGACAAATATGTTAAAAACGATTAAGATGTCTGGGTCATGTAGAGCAGATGAACACCGAAGCTCCAGCATGTAGATTCTTCAACGCAATATCACAGAGTTTAATAAACCAAGGCATAATTCATCTTCTATGGTTCGACCATGATCTCTCGAGTAGTCTGGAGAGACACAGCAGATGAGGCCCAGGAGTACCACGTTTTCTAGCGCCCTCAAGATTAAGAATTACTATATTTTCAAAACAACATCCTTTAACCAACAATTTTCTGCCGATTTCGAACGGATAATGAACAGACCTTTTCCTGACAAGAGACATTCATGGAGGATTTGTCACTTCCGCGAATGAGGCTGTACATCCCTGAAAAACATTATTACAACGACCAAGAATCGCACCCAAGACCCTACCCTCTGCATATGACAGTCCAACTTCCTTTTTGTCTAATTTCCATGGACTGTTACGACAACAGAAAAGAACTCGATTTGGTGAAATACTCCTTTTTCAAATCTAGATCTACCAGCCTGGTACTTGCCTGAGAGATTGATCGGCAATTTACACTCTCATGTTGAATCAATACCGCTAGTTAGCGTGCTCGGTTCTGGTGCTTCTGGTGTAACGATTGTAACGTCTTCTCGCACTCAAAAGAACAGCACTATAAGTAAAGTAGTATTCACCATCCGGCTAGACCACCTACTCGAACTGAAAAGTTTCCTGGATTACTGTTGGTTCAGTTTACACCTTGAATGATGATGATGCTATTGCATGAGCCTATAGAAAGATGTTTATTTCGTACAAGCCTATAAACAGCCTGGCAAAGACCTGAGTTCCCGTTACATAATAATTTATTAAACTCGCGTGTGCAATGTGAATGTTGGCACTTGGGGCGGACGACCGACACGCCGCCGACGACGATCGACGACAACAGCGGCGGACGATTTAAGCCACCAACCATGCCAAATGGTAAAACTTAATTTGATTACAGCAATTGTGCGAGTAAAGGAAGGTGCCTCAGGAGCACTATAGATGTGGGTGAATCGGGACTGAATCTCTTGCCATCAGAGAGCCATTAGAACTGGAAGTGGTGCGATGCCACCATGAGGCAGAATCGACATGATTATCGCTTTCTGCTGGAACCACCTTCGTGTTTCGGATTTCGAACAAAGCCCCTCTTTCTCTCGAGCCGAATCGAATCGAACAAAGTGTCAATTGAAAGTCGTCGGCTAGAGTTGGGCTACCGTTTTTTTGTTAAGTCTTCTCCTTCCTTATGATGATGATGATAATTATTCTTCTTCATCCTCCTTCTGGTGTCTTGCAGGAGTGACAAATGTTTTGGGGCGTTTTGTTATAAGGCTTAAAAAGTATAATTCCCAACCGGTGGTAATTACAGTGGAAATAAACGGCCATTGACATGAATTCATCATTGAATTTGAGATAATTTTTTTATATTTTGAACGGATGAGCAACTTGTGTTGCAGTTGTACACGTATGAGTGATGACGGATTGATGAATGGATGGCACCTTATCCATCAAGCATCATCATCAACCACATGTGGGTGGTGAAAGTATGTATTTTTATTTCTACAGATTTTTTTTGTAAGAGTTACAAATCAAAAGGCAAATGCATTATTCAGAGTGATTATTACCACGATTTAAACATTAGCGATGTCTGTTGGGGTAACAATTAGAAGACACCTCATCACTTAAAAGCTTGAGATTTCTTATCTGCCCTGGGCTTTAGGATTGTTTTTTATACGACTATGACTGAGTCTATGGTGGGATAGGATGTTTAACAAATTGTTTTTTTTTTTTTTTTTGTCTTTATTTGTTTGTTGGAATATGAACTTTCCCTGGTTCTGGATAAATCGGTAGTTGTTGTTTTCAGTATTTTCTCTAAGAAAATTAAAACTATTCGTTTAGGTATGTAAATACCGAGAACGCCTTAATTTGTACGCCTTTCTGTACGAAAGCTGAATAAGTCAGAACATTTGTCGGGTATTCTTAGTCTACACATCCGTTTTCCACTTGAACATACCTAGTTACCATCATTTTTCTAGTATTGTACTTGGAGAATTTCCGAAAATGCGCTAAATTTTTCTTTCGCGCGCTTTCTATTTTCGAACCATAGTTCTCCAACCAAACTTTTTCAATGTACAAATAACATTTAAAGAGTTTGAAAGCTTTAAATGAACTTTTTAAAGACCGCATATTTTCAATCAAAAATAGTTCCTCTCCAACTTTTCAAAACGCTCGCAATGAGCTCAAACAGTTTAATGGTAGTCATAATCCATTTAATGCGTGAAAATTATATAAAAAATTTTTTTTTCGCAAATTTTTCATTTCGCAATTATGTGCATTGCATTTTAGTCATTTTGCATTTGATTGTTTGACAAGTTTTTACTTCACTATGTTATTGTTTTGCGAAATTATCATTTTGCATTTTTTTTATTTCGCAACTTGCATTTTATTTATTTGCATAACATTACTTTGCTATTTATAGTTTCGCTTTAAGCTGCTTGACATTTAATTATTTTGCAAAAAATTGTGTTTTTAGTTATAAATTGTTTTATTTTTCATTTTTATACAGTCATGATAATAAATTTCGCAGAAAATTTGCTATGCGAAAACTGTTTAAAAGTTGGCTATTATGTCGATGATATTTTGGCAATCAGATAAAGGGGGTGATAGAAAAACAGGAAATACTCGTAGCAGTTTACCAGATAAATAATAAATTAAAAACTAGCGAAAAACGTTTGCGATATGATCAAAGGCCGAATGGTAATACGCGAAAAAACTTATGCGAGACGACTTATTTGTATTTTGATATGCAATTGCGAAGTAAGATATTCAAAACGAGTTTCGTCAATATAATTATTCGACACATATTTGTTTGACATCCAACAAATTCTAAAAACTTTTACCACTTGCCATAATAATATGTGCGTTGGTCTTAGCCTCTCCGACCTAAAAATTGATAAAAAGAAATGTTTTTTCTCAGAGGTGCAGCTTTTTGCGAGGAATTGACTGACCCTAGATATACATCTTTCTCAAAGTATTGTAAAAGAATGCAATCTTTTGTGAATGGAATTATTAAATGAATTCAATTAAAATATTACATTCAATCAATTCATTTATGGATTGCGACTTCAAATTTGCAATCACCATTCATTTGACTTTCAAAAGATTGAAATCACTCTTTTCTTCATTCCTTAAACATCAATCAATTGAATGTAATCTTTTGAGAATTCATGCATTCTTTCTATTCGTTTACATTGCTTGCGTTCATTTACATTCCTTTGCAGTCTTTTGATTCTTCTGCAAAAGAATGCAAGGAATGGTTATGAATTTTAAAGAATACAATGACCACAAATAAACACAAGGAATGTAAAAATCAAAGAAAGAAGTCACAGTCTCAATGTGAAGTTAACGAATTAAGTTGAAGTCATTTAAGATTTAATTCACAAAAGATTGCATTCTTTTACAGTCCTGAAGCATTTGTTGTCTTAAAAAGTCATTTAGCTGTTTTGACTTGGTTCACAAGCACACGGAAATGGCTGAAAGTTGTAAGTCATTTAGATTTAGGTTCTCTACGAGCCGTTGGCCTATATTTTTATTTTTTTACCGCCAGACCACCATTTTTAAATTAAGAAATTAGATGAAAAGTTCACAAAAACGTTACCTATCATACAACGAATATCGGTCAAGTGGAAGAAGCCATTTTGTTGATGACAATCTGAGCACTTTTTATCACATTTTCAATGGTTTTGGTTTTTGGGGCAATACAAAATCTCGTTGGGTATTCTCTTTGAGAGCTTTCATAGACTGACTTACTTTCATAGATCTAAAACTTTAAAAAAAAAACAAACAAAAACCCCAATGAAATAAGTAGCTAATCTTTACGGAACAAGCACTACAATGCCGTGTTGTTCCAGTGTCTCGAGACAGTTTTTGACCAGTAGGGGCGGGAAATATGTACTGAAATTGATCTTCTGTGCTAGTGTTTTTTAAGCTGAATTACTGGCTGTCAGGGAATCATGCAAGATATTGAAACAAGATCTAAACCAGAAACGGAATACGGCTATTATCAAAGACAGTTAAACGGCTTCCAAATTGGTCCACCAATTCCGGTCGCTGATGATGTCGCGGATAATGGTGGTATTGATAAAAAGGAACGGGCGGACGAGCTGGCTAGGCAAGAATCAGAGCTATTCCCCTTGGAGTGATGACAGGCAATATTTTCTCAATTTTTCTTAGTGAATTAAACCGTAGGTGGAGCAGTTTAACTAAGTGCATTCTATCTAGAAAAATTTGGCCACACTTGATCTGATATGTAGACCCAGACAAGATTGGAATTTGGCTACCTGTTCCGAACATTGGCCAATCGAAAAACATGCAGCGAACCTATAGACACTTTTCACAACACCTACTGTGGGGACCAGCGGGAAAAGAAAACAGTCATCCATTTCCTCTGCAAATGACCTGCTCTGGCCAAATTTAGAGCACAATCATTAGAAAGTGAAAATTTCTGATTACATTAAAGAACTTTCGGAAATGAAGATCAAATTATGTGCTGTGCCATTTGTTTGATTCTTAAGACCGCGAGCTAGCAGACTAAGGGTTTTGACGGAGGCTTATGATGCAGGGTGCCGGATGATCACTCAATCCAATTGGCTACTGTTCCAGCAAAAGTCAATAAGCTGCATAGCTCGACACAGTGTAGGTAGTGTGGTAATTCGGTTGAGTAAGTTATCAAAATTCCGGATGATTGTACAAAAGCTAACACACAATAAGACACGTCAAAACCTTCTAGATCCTTTCTTCTTTTTGAACTCAATCCAATCTAGATGACTCCGTGAAAATGTTCACAGTTCCTCATGTCAATTTCATTCACAGTTTCGAACGAACCATAACCTTAAAATGGCGTACTTCAGCGCTAATTGGGTCACATGGCTGGACTGCCAGTGGTCGCAATTTACACCCTTAACGATCTTGAGAAGTATAGGGATCCATGGTTTTTCGAAGAAGAGTATTCTGCATCTGTTTGCTTTAAATATCTATCAAAATAAAACTGACATTTGCCGCCATTTGCAAAAATTATTATCAGTATATTTTTTGGATTCAAAAATTGATTCACATTTTTAAGCTCGACTATTTTTGGAATTTAAGGAATGTGCTTCATGCTTCTTGTTCTTTATGATTATCTCTAATTGCATGCATTTTTCATAAATAAAACCTTAAAAGTTCTAAGACAGTTAAATGGCATGAGCTAGTTCGTGCCGTGCATTTTATCTTTTTATTATTTATGAAATATTTTCTTAGTGTGAGCTTTAAAGTCTAGTACAACATTCATGTGAAAATTAAAACTTCATAGGAAATAGCAAAACGTAAAATATTTAATTTAAATTCCGCAGCTTGTATTTTGAACCAAATGTTTTTTGATTTTCAAATTTCATACATGTCCACACAATGCCAACTATTTCCATTGCCTTAAATTTTCAATGCAGTCTGTGAAAAATTTTGGAACGCATTCATTTTTCACTTCACAAGATGCAAAGGAATCAAATGACAATTTTTATCCTTGAATTTACATAAAATTATTTCATCTCTGAAAAAAACAAAAATAATAACTTTTAGACTTAAATACCTTAAGTGTCCTTAATGTCAAGTCACCACTTCTATCTCATTCAGTTAAATAATAGAAGATCTTGGGTTCAAATCAAATGCTTTCATTTTCATAAACTTACCAGTGCAAACATTTAAAAACCTTGATGTACATACATACAGTTCTTCATGGGAAACCTTCGTTCCAAAAGCCAGAAGTTTCAAATAAAATCATTATTCTGAGTAAATCTTCAATTACACAATCTCTTACAAAAGAAACATCTCAAGTTAACCTGTCAAAAGTGCCTACCTTTTAAAGTGTTAACGTGCTTTGTTTTCATTTTTCAACACATTATTCTCCAGCACAATACCAATAAAGGTCACTTAGTTTCTTTGAATCTAAAAAGACATGCAAACTATCTTTTTCTTAACTCGAAGACAAGAGGAATCAGTTCATAAGAACTTATTATCTGTCGTATCTCAAAGCCTATACGAATATAAAGACTTGCCTGTTAAAGAGCAAAAATAAAATAAATGACAGCCTACAGGAGAGGTGTCTTCTTGAATCTACTATCCGCCACGGTAGCCTTAGGTCTTGTTAAGCCCTGTTAAGAAGTTCTGATCTTCACATGCACCAACTTTAATATGAAGGTTAGTGTGCCAGTTTATCGTTTGAAGATCTCTTTTCAAGAACAAATTATTGTTGCCTACTTCTTCCAACTATACCTCGCGCAGGCCAGCGGGTATGCCTTTGTAGATTTCTGTATACGTACTCCATTCTCCCCTACATAAGATGTATGTTCATATGCGAATATCTCTAACACACCGAACAACAAGACAACAAAGTTTAATATGATGTAATCTTCTACATAAATAACGGTACGTACATCATAAAAGACAATTTAACAAATTCTCAAAACGGTATCTTGTGTATTATTGAAGTTATGAAGGTTTCATGTTACAATTTTGCAAACAAGAAAAAAAAAAAGCGGAACACCGGAGAAGCTGAGCTGCAATGCCTTCACAGAAGCAAAAAAGTTAAAGAAGAATAAAGACGACTACGACAAGGAGGAGGTGAACTGCAATTTGTTGTTATTCGAATGTACGAGTAACACGAGCACAGATATTGTTCCAGATTCATGCTTCTGCAAGGGTAAGCCTCCTCAGGAAGAGCAGATAGCTTGTGTGATGTGATATGGCGTTCTGTAAATTCTTAAGTATGTGATCTTTTTGGGAAATCTCGATGGCTATGGGATTGCTTCTGGGAATTTGGTTGCATTTTTCTTTTTTTTTTTTCTTTTTTTGTGTCTAGAACTAGAATTCGGATTTTAATAAGGTTAGTGTATTCATTATTCTATTTCCATGTATGCATTTATATGAGTACGATTGCGGGTTTGTGGTGGTAAAAATGCACTGAAATAACATTCTCCTTAGTGTTGTGTTCATTATTATTAGAGAAATATTCTAGTGCTGGTGCTGAACTTTCTAAAGAAAAACGTTACAGAATTTTGGTTTGTATGGATTTATTAGAATTCTTTTTGAATTGAGTCACAGTTGGGGTCTTAAGTTCGAGTTCCCATGACTCTCATAAGTTGAATTAAGTTAAACACAGCACCTTAAAGAAGCGTATAAAGATCGGGTGGGTAAGCGTGAACTGTAACTGAAGTGTAACTCTAGCGTATAAGCTTCGTGGTGACATACACGTGGGCTATTGCACCATTCCAAAATGTTCAATCTTAAAAATCGTACTGTAAAAAGTATATACTAAAGTTTGCATGGGATTGGGAAAACTGTGTATAGTGAGTACAGTTGAAAAGCACTGAATTAGGACGGTATGTTCTCAATACAATATAATATGTAATGGCCACATAAATATTATAAACTCGCCAGCCATCCATCCAAATATAAAAAGGTTCTCATCATAGTAAGTTATGCAATAAATGCAAGCAAAAGCTACATTTATTGAGTCAAATAAACATGTAATGAGTACACGTTTCGACACTGTTTCAACTACAAACCTTAAGAGTTTTCTTATCGAACTCTTGTACCAGTATTCTGCTGTGGCACGAATTGGCCAATTGGATGCGTGCTATTCCAGCTCCAGTTCAAATCAAAATAAGTAAAAAATAAAATAAAAAGAGAACCAGGACCTAACGACTGACAACTTTTAACCATTTCGGTGTGCGTGTTACCAGAAATACTGATTCCGAACGGCTAATGAGCAGTACTTTTTATGACAAGAGATACCCTTGGAGGATTTGACAATTCCTAGCAAAAGGCAATACACCAATGAAAAACGCTTTTCGCAGCGGCTGAAAATCGAACCCAAGACCTTCTGCATAACAGTCCAACGCATTGACCATTATTGTGTTGACCATTAAGTATGATTTAATAAAATAAAATAAATTTCTGAATAAAGGGAAAATAAATTTGTATACTTTC
This sequence comes from Chrysotoxum bicinctum, assembly GCA_911387755.1. Lineage (NCBI taxonomy): Eukaryota > Metazoa > Arthropoda > Insecta > Diptera > Syrphidae > Chrysotoxum > Chrysotoxum bicinctum. The sequence goes on along the minus strand of OU426989.1, from coordinate 210,179,904 downwards.
TGAATAAAGGCAAAACAAGCTGCCCAATAACCAGAGAAGCTAAGGCAGGGACGACTCCATAAATATACAGCGATAACGTAAATACATGGACTCATTACAAAAATGTATCATGAGCTCATAGACAATTAGAATCATCAACATCAACATGCAGTGAGTCAATGGAAGTGTACTCATCGCAGGTAACCTACACATATGTATGTATGTAATGACTACATAGAATAAATAATGCACAGAAACTGTACTCACTTCATAATTATCTACTCACTACATTTAGCCGGGAAATGTTTATGTTATGAGTTCATAGAATAGGACATAGAAACTCTACTCATTGATCAAGTAGTGATTATGTACCCGATACATTGCATAGAATGTTCTAAATACATAATCATGATTTACGCACAAAAAATCGTTAATCAAATCATTGTGTAGGTAATGAGTTTTTATAATTATTAACTGCCTACAAAACTTTTACTAAATGTATGTAGTCTGTACATGTTTCACCATGTAATAAGAACATTATGCGATGAGTTCTTGTTCAGTATTTGTACATACATTTTTTTTCTCAGTCTATTTAACAAGTTTCATTTTCTACTTAAGAAAAATTTAAAACCGTCAGTTTAAGAAATACCGAATTATTTAGTTTGATCAAACATTTAAGGACAGTTGGCAAAGATTTTTGGTAAAAACATATGTTTATATTTTAAGTTTTAGCGATGAGGAAAGGAAAGGAAAGGAAAAGGAAGGTTTTTTGTACGATCGATGAGTTCTTGGTTTTAAAAATGGCAGCTGAAAGATCGGAGGGAAAAAATATTGAATCTTTGAAGAAAACTTAGGCATTTCGCTACGTTTCTGGATAAGTCGAATATAATTGTGAACATTCCATAAGAGATGGCCAATAACATACATCCCGACAATAGAAAGCTTTTCAGTTTTTTTTTGCAGCAATTACCATTCATGAATAATGGCATGGGTGATATATTTCCCTTGCCCGACAGAAGACAGCTTTGTAATTTCTAAGCATTGAATTCCACGCTGTTGTTAGTACCCCAATGTATAATGCTGTTGAGATCAGAATCTAATGAGATAAGCATACGCTGGGTTTTCATTTCTACAGCGGAAGAACAGGGTTGTAAATCTGGAAACGAATATGAAAAGCTGAGGGTGCTGTCAACTAGTGAGCCCAAGTGAGGTTGTCGGAACGAAATGCCAACTTTTATGGACCAAAGACCACAGAAAGCTATTTTGAATCAGTTGTTCATTTAATGTTGCCAGTTGTTGGTATTGAAATTTTAGATACCCTTATGGGGTCACATAAGGCAGTCACATAGGTCCTCTGCCTTTTATCCTTACTATAAAAAATATTGAATATATACAAGAGTGTCGGGGATAAAACGGAACCTTGTAGCACACCATTATCAACACCCAGAACAACTCGAATTAAACGGTCAGAAAGCTAATTTGCCATTTAACAGAGGAGAAAATCTTGGATACTAAATGCTCACAATTTGAATAAAAAAAGCTTCGTCAAGAGCTTTTGTAATATCAAATGCAATTACCTTTGTTTCTCCAAATTGATATAAGAATTGGTTCCACTTTTCGTAAGATATGCCAAATGGCCAGTGGACCTATTTTATTGATTTATTATTTTTTTTTTATTTTATATTAATTTGAAAAGCTAAAGTGAGCTCTGCTAATGTCAATATTTTTGCTTCTTTTTATTCAATCGCTCATAAAACACATAGACCCGTTAAATATTAAATACAAATATTGATCGAATTTTGTTTCCTTCTAGTTTTTACCAAATACACTTTTTTAAAGATCGCAAGAGCTTAAATTAAATTTTTTAGGTCTGTCCGGGGGCATATGCTAACTTTTTTTTATCAAAATCGAGTAAGTGGTTCAGTTTGTATGAAATTTTGTCAGCTCTCTCATACAAAGTAGACCACTGTGCATCTGTTTATATACAGTTCACCTTTACTTTAACTAAAAAGCGTAGATATGGAGTTTTGAGACTATCTACTGTAGCATACTTAATACATTAAAATGTGGGGCACTTTCTTGATCAGTGATATCTGTACTTTTCAAAAAATTGCCAGTATGGCTTTTGTAGCAATAGATTAACTGGTGACCTGATGGCTTATCCCAACGAACATTTGCACAAATTTTAGTAATATTTATATTATTGCACTTGTTATTTCAAAAGCATTTGATTGAGTTGGGCATTAAGTTCTTTTATCGAAAATGCGTAAATTTGTTATTGATGATTCTCGTCCTCCTTCGATTAGAAGTCTGTATTAGTCTGTACAAATTCTATTGGATGGTTTCAAGTTTGTTATTCATAAAATAAATTATGTAGTGCCACAGGGCTCCGTTTTGTCTCCGACACCTTTTTCTCATATTCATCAAAGATCTTTTGCTGCCAAAAACGCCGCAAGCTGTTAAAGTTTCCTTCGAAAGTTGTAAAAAAATGTGTCAACCCTTCTGATCTGGTTGCAATCAATAATGCATATATTCGTCCAAGGCTCGAGTACAATTCCCATATTTGGGCAGGTGCACTAATAACCCAATTGAGTCTTCTGATAGAAGTATAACAGAAAACAGATCTCTCGAGCACGTCCGCAATGTTCCTTGTTTTTTATAGCCAGCTGCATTCCTTTCCTTAAACAATTCAACCGTAATACTCGCGATTCAGGGAATGCCCATTAGTTTACCCTTGAGACCAACTTCGAACGTACTGGTAAATTCAGAGATTCTTTCTTTAGCCGCACTACACGAATGTGGAACACTTTACCCGGCTCAATATTTCTCTGCAACGGTATCTCCTTTTAGATTCCCTCTAAATTTCCTAAACGCTCGCACTCTTCTCAAACATTTAAAGGGTAGTCAAAATCCCTTTAGTGTGCGCAAAATTATATAAGGCAAATAAGCGAGGAACATGACGAAAACATGCGAACACAACCGCATTTGGCTGAAATGTTTGTCATATCTCTCATCACAAAATAAAATGTCAAATCGCCCATAAATTAATGAGGGTTTTGAAATTTTTTGACACATCTCGTCTCAGTGAACGTTTAACTGCATTATTTCCCTTTGTCAACTAAATTAAACCCGGATGCTTATACAGTCGAACGATTTCAACAGATTTCACAATCTTTAAACTTTCGATTTCAATTTTCACATTTTGACTAAAAACAAAACCTCCATATCACTTGTCGGTAATGTTTCAAAATTTGTTCAACATGACAGCCAAACCCACATCAACAAACGTTAACCCAAACCCAAATAAAAACCTCAAATCTAAACTTTTCCTTTATTGCCTAATGATAAGTTCCATCCCAAACGAAAAAAAAGGTAATGTGTGCAGTTAATAAAACCACATAATTACAATCAATTTTTACATCCTACTGGGAGTGTTTTTGATAATCAATCAAACTCATCGATGGAAATTGTTTTGTTGCAAAACTTAAACCCGCGTTAACTTTTCAGATGCAGATGCAACATTTTAAACTTAAAGAAAACAAAAAACTGACTTCGCTGTAAATTGTACGTACACTTAGAGAAGAGGATCTTTTGTTTTTTTTTTTTTTGTAATTTTGTCGGTGCAGTTTGAGATATTTTATTGCTGGACATTGATCAAAGATGACAATTAAATTGTTAGGTCGATTGGTAATGGCGGCGCGTTCAACTGAAGTAGAGGAATAAAGCGAATCAGGAGCGCGCGCCTCATTGCGTTGCGTATCTTATGGAAGGCAGATATTTTATACGAACAACCCATATCATAATTGTTGGGTTGCTCTTTTAATAGATTGCACGAGTTTAACGGTGAAATATGAGGCTTTTAGAGAAGAAGTCATTAAAAAAATAAAGTATTACTTTTCGCCAAACTTTCGTTTCTTTTGAATTGCATTCATCTCGAGATGCAATTATCGGGATCGATTGACGTGTAGGCGGTCTTCGGATGATATGTTGCCTTCCCCTTTCATGATGGGAGTGCCACACAGAACCGAGGTCATGGCAGACGATGAAGACGACTGAGTGAGGAAAGAGCCCTATACAGAGAAGGAGGAAATTGATATGGTTAAGTTTGAAGTTATTAAATTCAGCTGCTCAACGTTCGTAACAGTAAAACATAATCCAGAGATACATATATCATGGAAGAAGTAACGATTACAATATTTGATGGCAGCTCAGCATCGTCATCATCATCGTCATCGTATCGTCGGGATTTGGGTTGCGCTGCCCTTTTTCGGATGACCTCTATTAAGTCTTATGCAATAAAGATAAAAGGTATACAGGGTGGTCGGTTTTGGAATACAAATATTTAAGGAGCTAATTTTCTGGCTACCTGCGATTAAAAAATGGTATAAGCAGACCAGATATTGTGTCATTTGGGTGGGCTGGATTATTGATTTGTTGTTGGGGAAAAGTTATTCCCGACTGTTTCGAAGCTGTCTTAAGTTGTCATTTTTGGTTCCTGTTGGTTGGAAAAAGTATTACAGATGAAAATTATTAAGCCTAAACTATGGAGATTGGTGAGTGAGCAAAAAATGTAGGCTCTTAACATTTTGTCTCTACCTAAACCTTTTTTTCAAATCAAGTTGACACGAATTAAAAGGGAGTCGAATATTTTTCAAGAAGCCAGCTGTTCTAATACAGATACAAATATATTTGTACTTTGTTTGGAATAACTGCTAGAAAAAAGGAAGGCAGAATCTTCAAACTCAGAAATAACGTGACTTTCTTAATATTGTTTCTTCATCCCTATAAACGGAGGGCAAATAAAAGAAATGGTTAGGAATGGAACGAAAGTGATACCTCAGCTTTTCGGCATGGTTAAAAAAATTCATTTTTTAGTCCAGTTATTTCTAGATATTTAAAATCATCTACATTTTCAATAAAACAATTCTAACTACACGGTGATTAAGATGCACAATTGCCATCCCAAAAGTGGTAAAACAAAAAATTCAACAAACTCAACAACATATGTAGGTTTTGTTTTAAAACTGATAAATAGACTGTGCCTAGGAAACCAGATCCCAGTTTTTTATCGGATTAACAAAATTATTTTGTTAAATCAACAAAAAAATTGTCAATTTAACAAATTTATTTTGTTGAATCCACAAAATTTATCTGTCAGCTTATTTATTAAGCTTTCAATTTCTTTCAATTTAAAAATGTTTCTTGTTTCAAAATGGCTTTTTTGACCTTTAATAAGTCCACAAAAATTTGCGGTTCGTCCCTGCGATCTCACATGGAATCATCTGTGAGGGCGTATTGCAATTGAGGGCGTATACGCAATTTTTGTTAAATTCAGTTAATCTTACATTTATTTTTTGACAAAAAACCAAATGCGAACTATATCATACACAAAAGATTTGTCATGATCAAAAAAATATTCCTTGAAAGGCAACTCAAATATTGAATTAATATAGATTAGAAACAGTAAAGGTCCAATCACGGACCCTTGTGGCACACCCTCATTAGTATATTCGTTACTGCTTCTAATCTCATCAATTTTTAGCTTCTGAGATCGATTCTCTAGACATGACATAAATCACAAGCGTATAGAAACCCTAAAATCTACACACTCTAGCTTTTTACTTGCGAGTTAAAGGTAGTTACTATAAGGCAAGTTATGCATTCCAAAAAAAAAATAGAACTCGAAATTTTGATCAAAATTGACATTACGATAATAGCGAAGACTAAAAAAGTGGGTCTCGCAATTCTGTCTGTCTGTTCGACTACAGCATTAACGGCCCGGCCGAATTTCGTTAAACTTGGTAGCTGTCGTTTTGAATTTTTTCCCCCCACAGGCTTTTTTTAAGATAAAAAATAACGGTACCTGCCATACGATTTTTTTTGAAATTTTATAAATATTTTTTTTTTCTCAAAAACTGTGTCAGATTTTCTTAAAAAAACTTCAAAAAACTTCATTTAGTTAAAGCTAGCTAATGGTTGAAAAAAAAAACTTTACAAAAAATTGTAATTTTTGGTAACCCCTTGGAACCATTTTTTTGGTTTTTGATTTTCTCAAAAACGGTACCGCGGATTTTGATCATTTTTTTTTCTGCTAAAAGTCCCCAATATTTTGAATATTATAGTCAATTCAAATTTTCAAAAAATAATTTTTTGGATTTAAAAAAAAAATATTCAAAAATTTTTTTCTTTGAGAGAAAAAAAAAAAAAAAATATTCAAAGTTTCTTTTTGAAAACTCAATATTTCGAAAACCCCATGCTCGATTTTTTCGATTTTTTTAAAACCTGATAAATAAGTTTCTCAATATAATCTACAAGAAAAAAGAAAAAAAAAATATTTTACTTAAAAAAAACACTACCCTCCATACAAAAGTTGAAAAATGGTTTTCGAAAATCGTATTTTTCTCGAAAACGGTTTCGAGAATTTTGCTAAATTTTTTTTTCTTTTGATTAATTCTTACGATCTATAATTTCATAAAAAAATTGAAATCAAGATATTACTGACTGTATCTACCATAGAACGATTTTTTCGAATTTTGAATTTCTCATTAACACCATAACGGATTTTAATGAAATTTGTTATAGACAAGCTTCTAAGAAGTTTAAAAAACTTAAAAAAAAAATTTTTTAGAATTTTGAAAAAAAAAAATTCTAGTTTTTTTTTTTTTTTTGAAATTCGATATCTCAAAAACGGATCATAATTTTTTTTTTATAAATTTAATTTTTATTCGTACATTAATAAACATTTTAAATTGGCCTTCCAAAATTTTTTCTTAAAAATGTTTTAAAAATTTTTTATATATGTAAAAGCTTATTTTTTTAAGAAACCACTACAACGAATTATAATTTTGTTCTTGCATAAACTAATTTTTGCTTAAAACACATGGCATTATGTGCTTAGTTCCAACTGCTAAAGGTGTTGTTTTAGTTATTTAAAAAATGAATTTTATCCCTAAAAACAGTTTTCTCTAATAACATTCATTTTTTAAATTCTTAGTCGTTTACATAGGAGCAAGTGCGACACAGTCGTGCATTTTATTTTATTAAAATTTTGTCGTTGACAATAATATATGCCTTTGTTATGTCAACGAATGAACCTCCTGTAAAATTTATATCATCTAACGACTAGTTTCACAATGGAAGTTTAAACTTAAGTTCAGCTGAACCGGAACTGGACTTTAAGTTTGAAGTTCAACTCGTCCGGTTTCACAGTCTATTCTCGCTTCAACGTTGAACACGCCTTCGTTCTCGGTCTTTATTTTGCTTGACATTGACAATTGTACAAGTGTTTACAATAGTCAAGTCATATCCAAGTCGTGGGTTGAAACTGGGTTGAATTTGGGTTGAAGATGGGTTGAAATCGGGTTGAAACTGAGTTGAAACTGGGTTGAAATTGTGTTGAAACTGGGTTGAAAATGCGTTGAAACTGGATTGAAATTGGGTTGAAACTAGGTTAAAAATGGGTTGAAGTGGGTTGAAATTGGGTTGAAAAAAATGTTTATTTTATTAAATTAAAAATATTTAAATCTAGGCCATAGAGATAAAGTTTTAACAAAATTATAGGCGCCATATTGGTACCGAATTCTTGTAGATAGTTAGCAAAGCCGCTAAAAATCAAGTTTAAAAAAAATCAAACATGTGGTTTTTGAAATACATATTGGGTTTTCCAAAAATTAAAATATTTTTTTTTAAATAAAAATAAAATTGAAAATTCAAACAAATTTGAAAAAAAAATTAAAAGAAAAATAAAATGGTTATATCAAAGGTACCGTTATGGCCATTTTTTTCTTTTACATTTTCTCTGCTAATGGTTATTAGGTATCTTTTCGTAAATTGACTTTTTTAAAATTTTTTTTAAAGAAAGTCTGAGCTGTATACGTTATTTTTGAAAAAAAAAAACATATCGGGGGAATAATTTTAAAATCTTATTTAACAAGTTTAAAGAAAATCGACCGAGCCATTTAGGCTGTTTTCGAACAGGCAGACAGATAGAATTTCGAGACCTACTTTTTTAGTCTTTCCTACCATAGTTATGCCAAGTTTGGCACTTATGCCTTAGTTAGGCATATGGTATCTATGTATTTATCGCAAGCAAAAATGACTGCTCTCGAGCAAAAACCAAAATTTTTTTAAATTTTATGCTTATTTTTGGTTTGAGGTGTCGTATATACGTATTTTGAGGTTTTACTCAATCTATTTGAGGAAGAAAAAACAAGTTTTAATTTGTCAGTTTTCCGGAAAACATTTCTTTTAGTTTTTCCAGAAGTTGGACATTTTTTATTATCTCAACCAGAGTAAGTTTTACATTGATAAAGACCTAACGAGCCTTTTTTTTTTTGTGTTTACCTAAAAATATTTCCGCAAAATCATATCACAAAAACCGAATTCCATTGTGCTCCAAATAAAGCACTTCGGTTTGTAGTTTCCCATGTTATCTGTATGGTTTATCTTTCTATTAAGTTATCCATGTTGCCCGAAGGCACTTCGCTCCATAAAACTCACATTGCAACTTTTTTTTTTTTTCAACAAAAACATGACACTTATGAAACAATAAAATGATTTAGGGGATTTGAATCTTGAATGAATTCAATTTCTCTCTGCATATTGCTGCTCTCACATGTTCCCAACACAAACATATGTATGGATGTAGCTCAGGTCCTCCAAAATATATTATGCATATATGAAGGACTGAATATTTAAATTTAATTTTTTGTTTGTCAACACAAAAAAAGTACACAGAAACATGAATCTAATCCGAAGAAGTAGTTTCGAAGTACATCGCAGAGAGCTCCACTTATAGAAATGTATGGACATAAAAGAGTTATGCACGCTTTTCGAGCTCAGCTGTGCCACAATAAGCACATAATCAAAATTAAACTCCTTAAAAAAATATATTGTTAGATACCGCTAGAGTTGGTGGCTGCTGCCAAGTAAGTTCGGTTCATGTTGCCTGAACTCTGAATTCGGACGGAAATTACAGTTTGTGTCCAGCCAACCGTTCTATTGTGTCCGGCCGGTCATATCTGAGAGATGATTTATCTGGCTTTCCATGTTGTCAAAGCTTTTTAAGAGTCTCTCTCAGTGACTCTAGGTCCAGGTCGAATCATAAATCTTCAAATTAACTTTGGACAGTGAGAATAAAAAAAAAAAACAAGTAAAGTGAAGTTTTTACATTGCCCTCAAAATCGGTCACTTTCCATTGAAGCATTTTATTACTTCAACCGTGAAACGACCTAATCTGATGTCCCAAACGTAGTCCCAGTCAACATTTTACGTAATTCTTCTACTAGAACAGTGGGACATGGTCTGTAACACAATTGGACAAATTATGTAATTGAACAAATTTAATGTGTAAACACACCAGAAAGGAGTGGAACATTTGACTTTATAGCGTATGAGTTACGGATCACTAATTTCAACACTTCGAAACTGTTAGGCACAGCAAGAGTTTTTGAGTTTTTTTGTTTTAAATGAGAACTAGGTTGTAATGAACACAGTTCATCAAATATCATTCCAGAATTACGGGTACCAGCATTTATTGAAAAGAGCCCCTAGTTCGGTATCAAACACAAACAAATACTATTTTATTTGTTATTTAAGAAGCCACCAATAGTGATTGTCTAGATTGGAACATTAATTTATGAGTTTTTCTGTTGAATTATAGTTCACATTCAGTTTGAAACAAAATATATGTATGATGCCACTGGTTAAAGAAAGTCGAATCATATTAAAAATATGTTCTATTTTTGAAATATTTAGGTTCAAGAATTGTGAGAAGAAATCCAGATTTTAAGCACTGAATTCATTAACTTTTGGATACCTTCGACTGTGATTTTGTGACGTCTGATATTTCAAACTAGAGTTTAGTGACTTCCGCTATCTCAGACTGTCATTTTGTGGCGTCTTCTAGCTTAAATTGCCATTTAGTCACGTGCGCTATTTCAGAGTTAAATGGTGTCTGCTATCTCAGACTATGCTCTTGGCACGTCTGCTTCCTCAGATTGTGATTTAGTGACGTGTATATCAGATTGTGATTTAGGGACGTGTATATCAGATTGCGATTTAGTGGCTGTGATTTAGAGACTGCAATCTAGTAACCTCTGCTATTTCTTATTGTGATTAAGTGATTTCTGCTATCACAGACTGTGAGCTTCTAACGTCACCTATAACAAATTGTTATTTAGTCACGGTTGTTATCTCAGACCGTCATATTTTATGACGTCTGCGGTTTTAGATTGTGATTTTCTGACGTCTACTATTTCAGACTGTGGTTTTGTGGCGTCTGCTTTCTCGAATTGGGATTTATGTAGTCAAGTCTTCTATCTCAGAGTGTGAGCTTGTTTCAGACTGTAGTTTAGGAATGTCTGAGAATTATTGTGACGTCTGCTTTTCCGACTGTGATTTAATCACGTCTGCTATCTCAAACTGCGAAATTTTATAATTTTTGTTCTCAGATTGTGATTTTGTAACGCTTACTATCTCAAACTGTGATTTTGTGATGCCTGTATCTCAGGCTAATAGCTCACGTTTGCTATATTTAAATGTGTGTGTTTCACACTCTGATTAAATGATGTCTGGCATCTCAGAGTGTGATTTAGTGACGTCTGCTATTAAAGACTGTGAAATTGTGACGTCTGCTCTCTTAGATTGTGACGTCTGCTATCTCAGACTCTAATTTAGTATTGTCTGTTTAATTTTCTAGCACAACCAACTATCACATATTGGAAATGCAAATCTAGAAGTTAATTTTTGCTATCAGAAGTCTAAACGAACTGGTTTTCATTTTGTTTAAGAGGTGGGTTTAGATAAAATCAACTTTTTGTATTGTATGTAAGTATGGTGAATGGGTCTTACTATATTTTATTATATTTTATTTGTAAACAAATCATCCTGATTTTGATGTGTGAATCGCAAAATAGGTTTTTGAGTAATTCAAAATTAATCCCATATTTTTAATTTTAAAAGAATCGAAAGAATTTCAAATATGTATCCAAAGGTTTTTATATTACAAAAACTAGACAGCTCTATGTCATATTTATTACCAAAAGCTTTAACGAGGCCTTTAGTTTTTTTTAAATTTAGGAAATATCTTAGTTCAAATACTCTGAGCAAACAATTTTCTGAGCAAATAATAAGAATAGGACCTTTATTTTTTATAGCATCTGAAATTTTCTAAGATAATTTTTAACTTTATATTTATAATAAAAAGAACATCTGAACTTGAACAGGTGCTTCATTTTATTTCTATCACCTACAACAATTTTCTTTTTCTCTGTTAACCAGAAGTCACCTAAAACTTTGCAATTTTGATGAAATGGTATCTTACTCTATGAATCTACAAATTGGAATTCCATAAGGCTCCCTTTTAGGACCTATTTTATTTTGTCATTTTAGTTATGAGCTGCCTAATGTTTATGTTGATGTCTATGCTGATGATAAGCGGATTTTATTTGTAATAAGACATTAAGAGGATCTTATTTGTAGAATGAATGAGGAACTTTTTAAATATGATCAACCAATGTTAAAAATGAATAACTTTTTTATTTTCCAATATAATCGTTTTTTTTTTTTTAGAGGTTATAATTGAGTTCTTAGAAAACAAATAATGTTCTAATTTCCATTCGAATTCTATATCCTCCCGTTTTTGCTGTTCCGAATTGGGTATTCGAAAACATTTTGCGAAATCATAGATGTTCGGAAAAACGGACGGATATTTAATCCGCAAAATTTTTGACGTTTTCAATTCGGATTTGTTTGCAAAAAAATATAAGTAAATATATTTATATTAATTATTTATAAGAAAAATATTAAATTACTGAAATTTGTTTTACATTGCAACATAATGTAAAGTATACGTCAAAAAATAGACAGAAAAAAAGACATAAACGTAACGTACTGTGAGTTTAACAGGTACATATTCAAAAAGAAAATAATGGAATTTAAAATATAAAATGTACATTTGGAGTTTCTGAAAGAAAAAAAATATTCCGCAACGCTTGAAGAATGCTCAAGAATCATGCATCGAACATCTTTATTTAATACTTCCAACTTTAGAAACCAACCAAAAGAGGAAACATATACTACAAGTCAATCTTCGATCAAAAGATCTTTTGCTAAAACCGAAAGATTCAGAAAAGGTTTCTTCATAGATGGTTTTGAATCAGCTTCTAAAACAATTTGCAGGAACGGAACTAAATGAACCCTTCCGCATGGAAGTCATAGTTAAAATATCGCCACGGGAAAATGCCAATTGTGAAACGAGAACTACATTCGAGCTCGGTAGAAATGCTCATGCAGATAAACAAAAAGTAACTTGATGAAAAAAATTGTGAACTAACGGAACTGATTGTTGGAAATTAATCAGCCCTATCGAGGTATTCGTTCGGAAAAAATTATATTTCGATTTTTTCGAAATCGGAGAATTTTCTACCGAGGTACCCTGTCCGATTGACATATCGGAAAATCTTCCGATAAAATGTGACGCTCATCAACGCATTGCGATTAAGTACATTCAGCAAAGAATTTTTGACAGTTGTGCGTTAAATTTCTTCGAAAATTCTCCGATAGAAAATAGTTGCGGATTATTTTAAGAAAAATGGAATAGAATGAATGCGATTGTATGCTTCATTTTTGTTTGTTCTGAAATGGATACCTCGAACGAAATCTAAGTTCCGATAGGAACGGACTATCGTTTCGGAACTTCTTCCGAACGGATACCTCGATAGGGCTGAATATCTAGTAGCTGCTGTTTTAACAAGAAATTCTAGTGCTTTTAAGAAACTTTGTTATATGCGGACAAAATTAAGATTGGTCTTTTGAAAAACGTTTTTAGAATTTTCCCATACCTGAAATAATTTTTGACAGCTTGTAACGAAGTTACACCTTTTAACCTAATTACACCGTTTTCCACCCAAAGACAGAACGCCAAAATTCTACTTTAATTACTATTCCGGATGAAATGACCAGAAAGCATTGCATACCTCAAGGCGCACACGCAAATATGCAAAAGAGGACACACACAGATGGTTAGCGACGTCAGCAAATAAATTTCGTTCGTCAGTTTTACAATCCACATTTGGTTTTGGCCGCCAAGTCGACAAGTAAGAGTGAGAAATTCAATGAAAGTGAGATTCTTCTTGCCACCGTGTCTTTTGTACCAATCCAGTGTACATGGTAAAGATCATCTCACTAAGAATCACACTGCTGGTCACATTTCACATATACGAGGTAGTAGCTTCGAAACTTTTGGCTCCCGCCGTTAATACCCCTCCGCTCTCTTCCTCCACTCAGACTAGGGACTCTATTCTCTATCCCAATCTTCGCTGTCTGAACCCCCTCTCCGATACCGCCGTTAATGTATATGAAATACTCTTACATGTATGAACAGCTGATTTCGAAAATGTTTTATTGTATTTAAGTTGGTAGAACCTAAAAGCAAATCCGAATTCGAAATCAGGGGCCCTACTATGTAACTCGATTCTACTTTCGGTTTTATTCGAAAGTCATTTCCGATTCTACTTTCAAATAGAACTATCTAAGAAAGTAGAATCGGATGCCGGTAATGCCAATTATTTCCCACAAAATTTCCGATTTTCGAACGAGTCTCGCATTATGTTTGACAACAAAAGTAAAAACAAAAAAAAAAAAAACAGCTGGTGTGAAAAAAATAGAATTTATAGCGAAGCAATTAAATTGAAAACAATAATAATAACAAATAAACATGGACAGTGTTGCAATTCGGTTTAATTCAGATGAAAATCCGGAACGAATAGAACAAATTGGTGTTTTCAAGTAGCCCTTGGACAAATCTGGATGCTTTTCCATATACTGCACCAGAATCTCAAACTGTGAAGCCTTCGTATTTGCAATTTTTGATGATTCCCTACCAAGAAAACATAAATTATATTACTTAATTCTTTATAATATTGAATAAGATTAATTTATAAATTCTATTTACTTACATTCTGAACAAAAAAAATTCTTCACTCGAACCACTCGCAAACACATTTGTTGTAGAATGATTATTTGCGATTTCGCTTTGTTTTGACATAAACTTTCGAGATACGTGGTTCCCCTATTTTGCGAAAGTAGTAAAGTACACTAAAACACAGTTGGCACTACTCGGGCTGTTCGATTATCGCACATTTAATCGTTCTTAAAGAATTACAGAGTTGCAGTTTTGCGAATTCGAACATTTTTATTGTAGAATCGAGATACATAGTAGGGCCCCAGAAGAGCTTTTTTGAATCCGTATTGAATTGATCGGCATAAATTGAAATACATTGAATTGAAATAAATTCAATTCAATCAAAATAAATTGAATAATTCATTTTAAAACGGTGCTACCATTCGAGTCGCCGTATTATAAATACAAACATGTCTGCAGTTGAAATATAATTTAAAAAAACAAATCAAAAATTGATTTGAATGGTTAGATGATATTTAAAAATGATTAAGTTAGAATTTTTGCAATTAAAAAAGACAAACGATCCATAGTGTGGATTGTCGGAGCTTCCCATCTGCTGCGACCTTTTTTGTGAATCTTAATTTTTCTTTGTAAAGCCTAAAGACGATAATGCGATAAGGCTATAAGGTTAAAACTAAATTTCTTACATGAAAACCGCACTTAAGAATGTCCACATCACAGTTATTGCAGCAGATTACAACAAATTTCACTTTCGTTTGTTTCGAAAGATCAACCGAGAAAGCCACACACTTTTGGCACTAATAAAATTAATTTTGACACTTGTGCTGAGAGGTATCCCAGCGGTACAAACAGACAAGTAATTGAGCTTGTTTAACAAGACAAAATAAATATATGTTGTATATGTAATGCTAAAATTGGTATACACAATCAAATTAATCAGAGAATTTTTTAATTAAAATTTGGAAAAATAATATTAATTGGAGCAGTTCATTTTTTGGTCTCTAAGCTGTTGATAGATTTCATTTACAAGATTTCGAACAAAAGATCAAAGATATTTTATTTAATTTTTTGTTTGGAACAAAGATACATTAAGATATGCATGTAAACAAATATAAAGCAGTAGCAGTAAAATTAATATGTTTATGGGATCGTGCGCTAGAGATTTAACCGTAATGGGGCTGTTTCTACTTTTTATTTATAATTGATTTTTTTTTTCACAGAACTCTCTTAACTCTCCTCTCTGTATTTCTGTATAGCTTTCTTGGGGTCTTGAGATGCTTGGTATTTTTTTTTTTTTGTATTATTTGTATAAGAGGAGTTAATATCGAAATCAACATAGGAAACTCATAATCGCGGATTTAATTGGAGTATAGAGCGAAAGTGAGCTTGTTAGGAGAAGTTTGCATCTGAGTATCTAATGCATGCCATATTGAGGTGAGTTAAGGTCATAAAATTGATAATGTTTATGAGCGATAAAAATGATAAAGTATTTAACACCATAGTATATTAAAAAATTCTTGTAAACAGGGAAAGTTAGAGGTAGATAAATGGAAAATTGTTTATAAAAAAGTCGTTAAGACTCTCGAGAACTGAGATTAAAAATTAAAAATTTAGTTTAATAAATTTAAAGAATTAAACTGGTCGGCAATAATAAGTCGAAATAATCACTGAAGTATTGAAGGACGCTCCATATAATAACCCAGTTATATAGTATCGGGTTCAAACCCGAGATTAGTCCAAAACATGTTTTTTTCAGTAACATAACACATAACATAACACTATACGGAATTTAATTAAATCGAAGTGCTTGCAGAAAACTACGAAAAAAGTAATTTTCAGTGTCGATATCTGGATGTCAATAGCGAGATAGTGAAAGGGCTAATTTCTATAGTATCCCACTGCAATTTTTAATAGATTTTTGACAGTTTAAGTTAATTTTGTACTGAAAAACTCCTGAGCTCCAGCTGACACACTCAGACCAGAGTTAGTCTCCATTGCAATACCACATCAGTCTAGAGATTTTCTCGCTACTCTTTGAACCCTTTGGAGATCCTTATGAAGTGAAAGAGTCTGCAAATGTCTAAATTAATTATATCACTCGGTTTCTCGAAGAAAGCCTACGTTTATGGGATGGAGCAGTGCATGTACGTACATAAAAGATGAGGAACTTATTCTACCTCTTGGTCGTCCATACAGCTTCTGCAAAAATCGTTTGAATAAACGCCAAGTCTCGTTGCTTGCTTGCCTATAAGACAGTGTCCGATTATGACACCAATTAAGGAGCTTATATGCAATCTACTTAGAGCGTTTCAGATCAAGTATTGGCCAGAACTTTTTTGTTATCGGACAAGGTTTTCCCTCTCTATAGCATCTTGTTTCAGCATAAGCATAGCGATGGGTACACCTAAAGCCTAAGCAGGTAATATAAAATAAGTTATTCCACTTTTGGCGAGTTCGTCAGCCTATGCCCTGGCACCCAACAAAGGTTAATATTGAACCGCTGCACCATCTTCATAAGAGATGATCCGTAGTTAATAACTGTTATAGAGTTATACGGAGATCGAGTCTAAAGATTTAATAGCCAATAGACTGTCCGAGAAGATGCGGATATCAGTAGTTGATAACACGTTTTCTTTGACCCAAGACAGGACTTCTTTAATCATCACGCTACAACGATTAAAAAGACGAAAAGAGGGATCCGCTACTATAAAAATGGATAGAATCACCTTTCTAGAAACTCATATCCTCCCAGAAATATGTTGAGGAATGGTGACTTGGGATATTTTGCCGAATTGCAGTTTTGAGATAGTGTAATAAATGTGCCTTGGAAGTGATTCGAATGCGTTAAGAATTATAGAATGGCCGATTTTGATATTGATCAATTGAGAAGAAGTTTTTAGGCAGGCGGCTGTGCTCGCTGCCGTCTACTGAGAATATCGAAAGGTCGCAGATGGAACAGAACGTCTAGTGCGGCAGTGGGAGTCGTTCGAAGTGCTCCGTTCATCCCGGGCAAGATGATCGTTGGACTTGTCTTAGTTTGTCACAATTTATAGGCTTTTCTAGGGCTACTGCTACACCATAAGTAATGATCGGTCTATTTAAAAGAGCATATAGACAGTGAGAGAAAGCATTGTGGTCTTTTTTACTCGTTCTTGTATGTACATATATTAGGTTTCCAGTTAAAAATTGTATGTAGAATAAGACCCGAGCATATTGCTTCATCTGAGAAAGCTAGTGGAATACCTTTCATTGAAGGAAGATATATGTATATGCCTAGAAAATAGAGCAAGCTTCGTTTTATGAGGGTTGACATCCAGGTAGAGGTGTGTGGTCCACTTTGTTAGCTTGTCTGAAACGTTTTGTAGGAGTTCTTTTAAGATGATAGGATACTTTCCTGATACGCCAATAGCAACATTATCCGCATAAGCAGTCACTTTGTAGCTCTCCGCTCCGAGGCATGTAAATACCTAATTTACTAAGAAGTTCCAGAGAAGGGGATCTAAAATACCGCCTTGTAGCATACATTTACTGACAGGGCTTCTAGCAGAAAATTCGCCCAATTTTGAATTGATAACCCTTAAAGTTAACATTTTCTTAATCAGTTGACGAAGGGCCCCATCTGCCTTCAGATATGACAGTGCAGATGCGATTCCACATGTGTCGACGTTGTCAAAAGCGCCTTCTATATCTATTAATGCAACCACAGTGTAGTTCTTATCGTGGAAGGAATGTTCGTAGCAGTATCTACTGATCTTAGGTTGGAGTGGCTGTCTAGCTGTTGTTGACTCACTTAGACCTCAAGGGTCCGTTGTGATCTACTGATCTTCTTTTCCAATAAACTTATTGAGTCTCAGACAAAAGTTTCGTACCGATTTAGTAAATGGATATTAACCAATCTTTCAAGTGTTTTTAGGTATAAGACCTTTAGGAATTACTTGGGAACCGGCTATGAGCTAGCAGCACAAAGACGATCTGGAAAGGCAGAAACACAGTTGTACTTCTGTATAATAGGTAGTTCTGCAGAAATAAGTTATACTCTAATGGTCAATTGTTTTTCTTCGACTTCCCTAAGGCGTTTGATATGGTTAACCACCATAAGCTCTCTTAACCAGTGGCGGCTGCTGGGTTGTTGAACAGGTGGTGCACTTTACTTGCTCACTAAGTAGGTATTAATATTAGAAATCGCAAAAAAACAAAAATTTACATGTAAGTACATATATGTCGATTTTTTATTATTTTGTATAGTTGCTCGAAGAATTTCGACCATGTATAAAACTGACACACTTATTACATTTAGCAAGGAATCATGTTTTTTATTTTTTCACTTAAATGCGTCAAATCGTGGATTCACGTAACTTTATTTTAAAAAAAATTATTACTGTCTTTAATATACCTAATCACTGTTAATTTTATCCCACACCACACACTGTACACAGTACAGAATCGAACCAAAACCAAAATAAAAAACAATTACTAACCTAACACCTACAAACCTACACTATTTAACCAGTCACGGATAGAGCGAAACAACATTACATATTCGCAGGCGCAGTGCATTCTAGTCAAACATCGGTTGCTGTAGTTAATCTTCCTTCGGTTCTCGTGCGCTGCACGAGAGCAGGCTAATTCTCCATACATTTCAATGAAATATCTTTTGTCTCACGCGTCAGGGATACTTGCTTGTAACTCATACAAGATACAAGTTATATTAGCAGTCCTCGTGCGCTCGCCGAAGCGCACGAGAATTTTTACTTGCAGGGAAAGTAGGTCTTAATAGTAAAGCAAAGCGCTTACATTGTTTCGTCATAATTGGAAATTTTACTTGTTTGTGTTCTTGTATGTTTAAAAAATAAATATTAATATGGGAATCTAAAAATAAAGATGCAGTAATATTTTGTAATTTTTAAATCTTTTGAATTGGTGGTTCAGCGCACGAGCGCACTTAAGGTACAGCCGCCACTGCTCTTAACTATACCTATAAATTTCTCACTTTGTTCCAGATTCTTTCGTCTGATCTTAAACATAGAACGCAAGTCGTGGCCATAAATGATAATTTTTCAACTTTATTTCTGTGATCAGTGGTGTACCACAGGGATCCATTTTAGGACCCTTGCCCTTCTCATTGTATATTAATGAACTTCTAATCCTTATTAAGCTACGAATAATATGCATCCTGACGATGTTCAACTTGTTTTGAGCTGTGTTTTTGTAGTTAAACACAGCGCTACACCTTCTTCTATGAATGAGGACTTTTCAGGAATAACACGCTGGTCAAATCATAACATTTCTCATTTAGAAACCAAAAAAAAAAAAAAGAATCAAATTACATAGTTAGGTATTTAAAAAAAGAGATTAGATTTGTCTTACTTTTGGTTCATCTTTCTTAACTGTTAAAAACTTCGGTGTGAACTTTAATAGAAACTTAACGTTGAACTTAACCATATTACTTATCACTTGGAAGAACGTGTTGCATACTTCTTATTATTTTACCTCCCGACTTCTTTTAATCAACTTGAATACGCTGGAAGAACGAAGAGCAATGAGCGACATTCTATTAATTCATCGATTACTTTCCGGGTCTGTTGACTGCACAACTCTCTACAATTCCATCTCTTTCAACACTAATTCTCGTAACATAAGAAATCCTCGTCTCTTCTATCTGTATACCCACCGTACCTTTTATGGCTCCAACGAAACTATTACTCGCATGCTTCGGAGGATTAATTGTAACAGTAATTGTTTCGACTTTTACTTCAATTCACCCTTCCAATTCCCAACCCTAGATTTAAGAGCTATATTTAAGCTTAAGCTTATTTTTAAGCTTGTATTAAGCCTAATAAATGGTGGTATTTCCCCCACCAAAATTAAAATTAAATTTCATTATGGAATACTCCCTAACTCCCTTTGAAGAATAATGTCTGCCCACTTAATCACTCGCTCTACAAATTGTGTAGAGAGCTACAATTTTGCCTTGATGTTTTTTCTGAAAGAAACTGATTGTTTTCTTGAAATTTTCAAAAAAAAAAAAACTGAATTTCACTCCCAAAACAAAGTTTGGCCCCGAAAGAAAAATAGGGTACATTTTTTGAAATCCAACAAAGAAAAACTAAGGTATCCACCAAAATTTAACTTTCTTGGTATTTTCCTTGGCTATTCCTAGGGAAACAATACCTGGCCTTGGCCAAAAGATCGACTTTTAATGATTAAGAATTTTAGCCTCGCATTGGAATTTTGTCAAAAAATAGATAAACCTTAGATAATCTGAACCGCTGATTCACTTTTTCAGAAACTTGAAAAACTTTTTTATTTCAAAAATTACTCTAACAACCAATCATCGAAAACAAGATAAAAACTGTTAACAACATTCTTTCTCACCTTAAACTTAAATAAATCCTTGTCCTAGGCAATGCCAATAACTTCGCCTTAAATATCATTGACTTCAACACAACATGAAATCAGACCTTCGAAATACCTTCCCTTTCGAATGTAGATAATTACCTTTATATATCACAAAAAATCAATCTAATGTTTACAGTTAAAACAAAACCCTGTTAACTTTCGTCTTTAAGCTTCACTCTCTAACCTACTATCCACTGAAATGCACCGAATTGCAAGTGAAAAGCAGGAATTCCTTTGCAGAAAAAAAAACATTAATCACTACGTTGCCTTGAGGCACTGTTCATTTTGCGGTAATTAAAATGATTGATTAAATACAACCTGCAAACCTATAAAAGCAACACACAAAAAAACAAGCTCAAACTATAATAAAGTCATTAACTCTGCCGAAAGAGGCATAAAATCAACATTCAAGTATTTCTAGGATGAAATGCTTCTAATAAAAAGTATAATTCGCAAAACAAGCATAACGGCCGGCAAAGCGTTCAAAATCAAACCATTTCAATACGAAATCGCCATATCGCAATAATTCCTAGCAATTTGTCTAAAGACTATTCAAGCCGGCAACAGAAGCCAACCAGACCATCATCAAAGAGCTATGAATGCAAAGGCAAAATCAATCCATTAACCACGAACTAGAGATAGTCTTCAAGTAGGTAGTTACTTTACTGACTTAAGCTTTATTGATAGGACGGCAGATTAAATTTAATTATAGCCCAACACGAAAATCAATAGGAAAAAAAATACAAAACTAGTTCAACATACCGAGTGCTCATCCAGACGCCTCTGCAGTTCTTCAATGCTAAATTGTGTTGCTTCTGATAGAGAAGGAGCTTCTTCCAATTTGCTTTCCATTTCACGTAACCATTTTCTTAACTCCTTTGGGTCTTCCGAGGAACCTTCACTGCGTGAAGTATCCATCATCTGAAAGTATGCAATATTATTAAGTAATGTATTTGTTGAAGTGATATTTTTCACAAACCTTTAAACAACTTTCTGTTGCATTCTCTATAACGCTGGCAGCGCCTTCGATTTCACAACGTGCTTCTTTACAAGTATCCAAGAGGTTTGTGTCCATAATGTAGTTGTAATTTGTTTGTAGCGCAGCCCAAAACTCATCTTTGCCAGACACCAACCCGATTATTCCGCCAGTTGTTGCATTGCTGTGCAGACTGCAAGAACTATGGCTATGGCCACTGCCCCATGAGTGGCGCCATGTGTCACGGTCGATATTTCGTTTTTTCTGTTGGAAAATTCAAATTTGAAAATTAAAACCGTTGGTGGTTTATTTTTAAATAGATTTATGCAAGTTTATTTTGAAAGATGCAACCAAAAAAATCGTACCAACTAAATGTATGTATGTATTACATTTTTGTGAAAACAAACAATATTGTTTATATTTAATTTATTTATAGAAACAAATGATTGATTATTCTTAATTTGAGAGAAAAAATTTACATCAAGTGATTTATTGTGAATTGATAGGAAGTTGATTGTAAGACTTTTGTTTCTGAATCGATATATATCATCATCATATAATAAAACGGCAAACATGTTTTTTGTGGTACACTTTTCTCCAAAAGTATTTAACCGATTTCGATAAATTTTATATGGTTGGAAAGCCACAGTTACGGAGATGTGCAGAATATACTTGAGACACGCATTTACACACTGTGGGTCATTTTTGTTTTTGCACTGTCGAACACTTTGCATATTACATAAAATAAAATTTAATTTAATAAATTTGCTTGAAAACACTGCCAATAATATAAATAATAAATAAATTGGCACTCGAATTTCGAGAGCTGGGTCGGCTAGTATGAATAAAAACCGACAAAAAAAACACCTGATTCTGTGAAGTTTTGGAGCTGCTGTATATGGCGCAACATTCAGACCCTTTATTATAAGGCGATTTGATTTAAGGCCAACATTTAACAAAATTCTGTGGGTGGTTTTTCAACTTTTGTTTCGCTTTTTCACTTTGTCAAAGTTTTTCAAGGAAAAGTGTATGTATCTAGTCAAGCAATAGGTTAGGTTGGTAGGAGAGCCAATACAGTTAGACCATGAGTTTGTCCATTGTGATACCACATACTTAGTCCAGCCAAAAGTTCTGTTACATTTCAAAAGCGCGCAATAGAAAAAATCTAGTAAATATTATATCATAAGATTTATTTCTTATATTTTAAAGTTTGAAGAAAAAATGAATTACTCAAAATGGACGCCTTTAGCGTAAACGCAGACTTTCAAACATTGTGGGCATTGGTTTATAGCGGCACGCACTGTGTCGATTGGTTTCGATGACGCTGCTTTTATTAAAGCAGCTTGTAGGCTATCCAATTCGATATGGAGTCTAAGACCATTTTCTCCAGTTTGGGCTACAAAGTGTATTCCCAGTGGATGCAAATCTGGACTTCCCAAAGGCCAATCTGCAGCTGATATAAAATCGGGAAAGTTTGATTTAAGTCACTTTTATGTACTTATGTATGTATATGGTTTTGGCTTAGTGTTGCATCAGAGTCTTTTTGAAAAACACCCGTTGAAGAGAGTATTTGTTAAATTCCTTACAACACCCTCGAGAACAACATTCTCCTTTTGACTATTTTCACACCTTTTTCATAAAAATTTAGTGACATCTTTATGCGAGATCTCCCCCTGACACTGCAAAAGCCTTTTGCTTATTTCAAGTCTAATATTTGTCTAAAGCTAGGAGTTAAAAGATGTCCCGTTGGTCGGCGATATGCTTTCATATGAAGACTATCTCGAATAATTCTTGACAATTCTCTGAGCTTGATTTCCTGCTTCCGGAGAAGATTTCTTCCAATTCGTTCACACACACCTTTTACTCTCGAACCTGTTAAAAAACCACTTTTTGGTCTGTTCTCTAGTTCTGAAAGTTCATTAAAACAATTTATGGCTCGATAAATAAATATTTTCGATGTACCGAGTTGTTTTAAAAGTTCAACAATTTGGTTAGAATTTGTTCCACACTTATGCAAAGCGATTATCGCTATTCGATTTTTTTTGACTCTTCACTTCATTTCAACCGATCAAAAGGTGAAACCAAACTAGCTTCCATTCTTTATTTTTTAAAACACGTGTTTCGAAAAAATAATCAACAGTATTATGAGCAATGTGCTCTTGAAATCAATGTAACAGAACTTATGGATAGACTAGGTGTGCAGACAAAAAATGTCAAAAATCTTGTCAAAAAGCGGTAATGAAATGACTTTTTTACTTGCGATATACATAAGTACTAAAGGGCAAATTATGCATTTGGTGTCCTACGAGTATTATAGGCA
The DNA here is from genome assembly GCA_911387755.1 of Chrysotoxum bicinctum. NCBI lineage: Eukaryota > Metazoa > Arthropoda > Insecta > Diptera > Syrphidae > Chrysotoxum > Chrysotoxum bicinctum. The sequence continues at coordinate 210,156,306 of OU426989.1, read as the reverse complement.
AGGACTGCATTTTGACTAAACAAAATTGTGGAAAAAATGTTATTAACAGTACCTGTCATGGAACTTTTTTTTTTTTTTTATTTCCGACTCTCTTATTAGCTGCTCTAATGATTTTAACCAAAATTCGTATGCAGGAACCCGTTTAAATTAAAAATAATATTGCATATACAAATATTCGAAAAGATATTTTTTGGGCTTTTGAAAAAAAAAATTAATTGTTTTTTTAAATCAATATCTTTAAAACATGTGAACGAATATTTTTAAAAAATTTTTTCATAAAATCTATAATTCAAAATATATACAATTGGCATCCCAATTTTTTTTCTTCAAAAAATTTAAAGAAATTTCTTATATAAAAAATGTATTTAATAATAAAACGATTTTTAAACTTCGTTTATAGAAATTCATACTTTTCTGGAAATTAGACGGCAATTTCATGCATTTGAACATTTTTATCTCATTAAATCCATCTTTTAAATTTATTTTTAAACAATTTCCAAATTCCAAAGTACTTTTACATAAGAGCAAGTTCGTACGTTGCAGTCGTTCATTTTATTTTAATTTCTTACAGAAACACAAATAGTGCTTTAAAACAGGAGGAGACTCTTCAAATCTGCACAATATTACTTTAGTGTTCTCTTTTACTTTTCAAAATATTGCCATATTTCATTAAAAATTTGTTTATTGGAACTTAGTTTTTTTTTATAAAAATTTATTTAAAATATATATTAATAAAAATTGGAATGGTGTTCGTTGGTAAGTACAACACTTGAGAACGGCTGGAACGATTCAATTATTTTTTTTTTAAATGTTAGTAATAAGAATTAGGTTTTTATGAAAAAATTAAAAAAAAACTGAACGTCATTTTTTCTATGGGATTTTTTGTATCAAGACCATAAATCAAATTTCGAACGATGGATTTGGGTAAATCTGTTTTTGTTTTGTTTATCGTTATAGAAAATTTATCGGGAAAAAAGAATCGAGAGAATAGGAAATACTACGCGATACTTGTTCTAGAGGGCGCTACTACGACATTAATTATTTGACACTATTTGAATATGACATCTGGATTTCCTCAATTTTGATTGGTTGTCGTCACTTTTTACAGAAAATCACTCGAATCAAAGCATTTCTTTGTTTTGACTGTTTACTTGAAATTCTGATTTAATTGAATTGTGACTCTTACATATTGGAACAAAACAACATGGTTGATAAAATTCGAGGCACATCACACTTGTCGAGCATTTCAGTGGATTATTATGGATACAATTGAGCTCAGACGTAAAATTTACCCGCATTAGGGTTCTTCTGAATGTAATCGTTAACAATAAATTATCACTCATTTGTTTCGCATCTGTATTATTTTCCATAAAAATCTTTCCACAAATTAACAAAAACGATCGCTAAAAACTTAGTTGAAATTTGGAACAGGACAACGTATGCCGGGTCTGCCAGTACGCTAAAAATATTTCGATCAGTTTTTGGGGATTGAATAAAGCTACAAATAAAATGTTGATAGTTCCAGGGCAGATTTTATAAGGATCTTAAGCATAAGATATTAGGTGCGTTTTATTATTCACAAATCTATCTGGGTCCGGATCTGGATCTTCCCTTGAAAATAAAACGATACGGATCTTAGTAACAGCAGTGTTATAAGTCCGTCTCTTTTTATCCTTGGATTTGTAAATTTTCAATTATTTCTTGTCTTTTTTCTTTACACTATATCTTACACCACCTTACCATAAAAAGCCATCTACTCGCCAGTGTAATAACTGATTTTTGGATCTTTGAAATATACCCCGATAGAAAACAGGATCCCAAATTTTTGTAATACATGTTAAAACTTAATCCAGATCCGGATCCAGATAGATTTGTGAATAATAAAACGCACCTATTATTTAAGTATTCCAAGCTGCAGCGTTTTTAACTCTTTGGAATAAGTGATTTTGTTTAAAATTACGTTTCCACAAACATGATAATTGGGTCTTAAATACTATTGGTAAATTTGAGGCATTTAAAAAATTCTCAAAAGTTTAAGAGATGTGAATGTGTTTTGTAAGCATACTTACGAGAGTGGGTGGCTAATAGCCGATTTCACGAAGGACTTTTTAACATTTAACAGGCTTCTAAACCTTAAAATGAGATGTTTTGGTTTCACGAAGCCCTTTTAAATTAAACAAGCTTTTCAACACCTTTATAAACTAAATGCCAATTTTTGGCTCAATAAATTTTATAAGTGTCATTGAAATGTCATCAGATGTAGATAACAATAATTGGATAGCAGCGGAAATTGTTGTTTTGTAACATTTAAGTTTTCAATTTTTGAAAATACAAAATGAATAGGTAAATAAATATTTAAATGATTTGTTTTTTATTTAGAAAAATATATTCATCGTCTTCTTCCAATGATAAATTGCAACACATAGTTATTGGGAGAGCAAGAATATTCCCGGTTCACAGGAATCCATTCTCCGACTGACTTCTAAATGAGGTTCCGAATTACTAAAGCATCTGTGCATATCAGTTTGTTAAATTTGTTTTGTGGTCATTTTAGACCGAGAGCCCACAGCAATTTTTGGGTGTGATTGATAACAAAAAATAATTAGCATAATTAGATAGGCCTTTTATAGTTATTTATAAATGTGAACGTCTTGCATACTCTAGTGGGCGCAATAGTGCATTATAGTGCATCAAGTATGCAGTTCTTTCCAAAGTCTAAAAATTGGGATACAAAATTTGGCATAACTCAAAATGAAGAGTTAAGTGGCCTTCTTAGTGCAAGAAGTAGACTATTCTGATCGCGTCTGGCAGGCAGAAGGCTGTCTGTAAAACGTCTTGGACCTCGATATTTTCAATCAGGGGGTTTAACTCTACATTTTGGCAAAGTTGTTATCACAATTATTTGGACTTGGAAAGAACTACACTAGAGTATGCAAGACGTTCACATTTATAAATAACTATAAAAGGCCTATCTAATTTGGACTTGGAAAGAACTACATACTTGATGCACTATAATGCACCATTGCGCCCACTAGAGTATGTAAGACGTTCACATTTATAAATAACTATAAAAGGCCTATCTAATTATGCTAATTATTTTTTGTTATCAATCACACCCAAAAATTGCTGTGGGCTCTTAGTCTATACTCTATTTGCAATAAAAAAAAAATTGTGCAATAAATAATAAGTGGTTATTAATTAACGATTTTATGCCACAGGATCTTTCCAAATACCTTTTTTTGCATTTCTTGGCATTTGTTCAACACATAACGCTTTCTCATTTTTTCTCATACATTTCGCTTGTTAGAAAGAAAGAACTTATTTCTTTTTTCCAGGGATGTGAAGGGAACTCAATTTTAACAAAATTTCCCTAAAATTTCCCTTTTATAGATTAATGAAACTAAAAAGATAAATATAATAATAAATGATAAATTTGAAAAGGATTTTTGATAAAAGTGCTTTTAGTATTTGTTTATGAATTTTCAATGAATTTGTTCTAGGAACATCATTCTTGCGATGCAAAGAATGCATGAATTCTCTGAATTCGTCTTGAACTTAAAACTGAAATTCCTCTCTGTAGAGACTATTACTATTATTAGAGAAATAAACTCAGTGAAAATGTTGTGTAAATCAAAGGAGTGGGACATCGTTAACGATATTTTAAATAGAAATATGACTAAAGTGGGTATTACTCGTACTATTGAATACAATGGCACTTTTGTGTCTGACTCTGAACACGTTGCTGATTTATTTAATGAATTTTTTCCAAACACATGCTAGAAGAATAAATATGACTCTAGCTCACGATGTTGCAATTACACTATAAAGGATGATAGTTCAAATTCAGCAAGCTTTTTTTTTCATAATTTTAGTTACCAAGAAATTCATGGAATCATAATGTCGCTGAAAAATTGAAACTCTTCTTACGGGCGTCCTGGTCTACGCCATCTCTCCAGCGCAAGCATGGTCTACCACGCTGAATGTACCACAAAGAACTTTCCGAGCAAATCAAATTAACTCACCGGGATTAAAATTCCGCAAATTCTGTAATCGACATGAATGTCTCCTAGCACTGTTTTGAAACAAATTTCTTTCCAAATTTCAGATGTTTATGTTACATTTTTAATTTCAGTATACAAAAAGGTATTTTCACTAAAACATTTAAAATAGCCATTGTACTCGTAATACCATTGCAAAAAAAAGGAGCGACTATCTGCTTAAATAACTTTCGTCTTATTTTACTTCTTTCAGTTTTTTTTTTTTTTTTTTTTTTTTTTTTTAATATTTGAAAAAAGCCATGAAGTCCAGAATGATTTCTTCCTTTAATAGAAATAACTTCTTCAGCAGGTTTCAATTCGGTTTTCAGAGTCGTAGGTCTACAAAAGATGCTCTTTTAAAATTATGTGGTGGGATTTATAGTAGTTCGAACAACTCTGAGTTACCATCGTCCTTGTTCATTGCTATAGCTCAGGCCTTTGATACTGTAGGTCATACTCTGTTAAATTAAATTAAAGTAAGCTGGTTTAACAGGTAATGTATATGATTGGCTGACTTATAATCATATTAAAAGGTAAGAATTCAAGGTAAACTAAGCTCTGAAAAGCTTATACATACTAATTATTAAACCAAGGGGAACAACATTTGCATAAATGAAATTTATGAATTATTATTTTTTTTTTTTTTAAATATAATTCAAAGTCATAAAAACAATATTGTTTAGGATTTAAGAAAAAAAAAACACATTTTTCATGAAATTGAATTCTGATTTTTAGCTCAACCTATGGTATTTTAATATTTGTTTTAAAAACAAGTACGTGCCAGACAGTCTTACATTACGAATTTAAATGGTATGTACTCGTATTTTAATTAGTCCACCTTTAGTAGTTTTACTTTCATACTCTAATTACAGCTTGGAAATAAGTCATTAACGATCTTGTGTATCCAAACAGTCGTAAACTTACTTAACAATATTTTCGACTTTTATCTCGCAACTCTCCGATTAGCATTCGTTTTATAACAATACAAGTTAAAAACAAGATATCATAAAAGTATCTAATAAATTAAACTAATTCAAAATGAAACAACTTTATTTAAGAAATCTAATCAAATCTAGTGCACGTATTCGATTCGAGTTACGAGATTTGATAGCTCCATAAAACGTAGGTACAAGTTCACTCTTAAACAAAAAATGTAATTAAACTTCAAGCAAAATTTGATTGCTATTTCCTGCAATCCAAGTTTACTAAACATTTCACTTCCAAGTGAATACACTTTTCACTTAAAGATATTTACCGTTCAATTAGACCTTTTAATGGCGCCAAAGTTTTTTTGTAGCTTCTTCAAGTCAGAGACATTGCACTGTATAAAATAAAAGTATACGCACCATTTTTAATGACGATCTATTTCCTTTTAATTGATTTCATTTATTCTAGCAGCAATCACGCTAGTTTGTGAATCAAAGAACATTAATCAAACATCTCCACAAAAAGTGATACAAGATACACTCCACATCACTTGATTGAGGATGTATGCTTTTGAAATATTTTTTTTTTTTCGTCAATACTGATTTTTTCTATCCAACTCACTGGTGATTTTCATTAAGAAACATTCTTTATTTTCTTAAAAAATATTAGAAAAAAAATCCTGAAAAAGCTCCACTTAAGCCCGAACCACACTTGTCTCGTGTGTTGTATCGAAAGCCATTCAGGTTCCGTTTGCGCCATATCGGTGAATGTCGCAAAATATTTTCATTTATTTGTGGAAAAGAGAAGGCTGTGCTGGAGGAAAGAAAAAGTATTTGTGGGTAATAAGGAGCATAAGAAAAAAATGACAGTTTTGTAACACAGCAAGTTTACCACACATAAGTATGCACAGTCGACAACGACGAGTGGCGTGTTGCATTTCAGACCACAACAGACGAGTGGTTTCGGCTTAATAGTTTTATTTTGAACTTCAGATAACGCTCAGCCCAAAGCCAACCTCGAACTTATTCTTTGAAGTCAATGAATTTCGTCTTTCCTCTTTAGGTCAGCGACAAAAAATAAGTACAAATATTCTATAATACATAAAACCCGAAACAAAGCTTTAGAAAATCAAGTGACCCGGAGTGTATACACTTTATGTTAATTCAAATGGAATGCGGTTTGGCAATAAAAACAAAGAACAACAAAATATTCAATCCAACTCGCACTAAGTTCCATATAAAGGTTGACATATATCGTCATGGGATAACCAGTTAGTTATATAACCATCAATCATTATTAACTTTTCGCATTAGCCTAATCTTATTCTATTTAATAGGCCATAGCTTCCATATATAGCTTCCGCATCTAAATAAAAAAAAATAACTCAAGTGACAAACAATCATCATTGTCATCATAGTTGATCATGGTGTATACTACCCTGCCCTGTACCTCGCGAGACTTAACTCGGGAAAGGTTATGCCCTCTTCGAGCGACAACAACTTGTGTTCCGCATCTTAATGAAATCATCCGAAACAAAAGATACAAAACGAACTTCGCGCCCACGAACAACAAAAAAAAATTTAAAAAAAAAAAAAGAAAAACCTAACTCCATTACTCCAAACATGAGTACCTAGCTAAGCGGAGAAATAAGTCTCAAGAAACTTAAGCGAAACCTAAGCAAATTGTGCGCGATTTGGTGCATCGATCAGGAGGGGTTTTCTTTATACTTATAGCTTCTTTTTCTAGCTTTTTTGGTTGAATCTATCTTACCTTTAGACTATTGTACGGTCTCTCAACCCTCAGCTTAGCCTTAATCACTTCCCTGCCCTCTTGTTGCTCGTCGGGGGGCAGCGATGTCATCGATAGCGAGGCTTTTATGTACGAGCCACCACCGCCATTGCCATTATTGGTTGTGTTAACACCGTTTATTCTACTCACTCCAGGGCCATCACCACCAGTTCCACTGCCACTGGCACTTGTTTGAAAGAGGAGGCCACTGCCGTTGTTGCTGTTGTTGCTGCTGCTCCCGAAGCTAGGGGTTTGCTGGGTTATATCCATTGTAGTGTTCATTTCGGATGCAGAGATTGACGTAAAATGTGTGTTGCTACTGCAAAAAGACTCATCTCCTCCGTTAGTACTGGTACTGGTATTGGTGACGGTGACGGTTGCTGGCGCCTTCATTTTATCTTGAGTAATTGTTGTCGTCGTTTGATCAGTGAGAAAAACAGGCAATCAATCAAAAGATGTCATTGGTTTGATTTTACCATCTTCGGGACATGTTTAGATGTGGTTTCTAAAAATAAAAAAAAACTGTTTTATAAAGATTGTAATACATTATGTAGTTCTTAAGTTTACAAAAAAAAAAAAATGATAACAATGATAATGATATACAGGGTGTTTCTGTTTTGTGTTTAAAATCTATCTTTTAACAGAATTTTTATGACAAAAATATCGACCTTTTTATTTATACTGCGTTTACGCTAGTGATAACTAAGTAGAAATTCTGTCACAAACATTTAAGTGCGGTCAAATAAGGTATGTTAGGAGGTACTGACAATGTGTCAGAAGTTATCAAACAAGTCAATTCCTTCACGTGTGTTGTCATAATTCTTCAAAATTGTTTCATTACAATATTTATACAATTCCAGAATATTACGACAAACATGAAACCTAAGTTGGACTTTTTTATGACAGAATAGACCATTTACACGATGAAGTCATAAATGGTTAGACAGAACATAGAAAAAACCATGACAACTTGTCAGTTGTGTAAATCTGGCGTAGGTTATTGTTTTTAAATCATTATTTTTTTTTTTTTCAACAAACATACAAAGTGTGGGAGTTGGAAGTTTATCCAAAGACCCTGACTTGTAAGAAGTTGATTATATCGATCAAAAATTATACCTTTTTGCAGAGAAAATATAAATATAAGCACAAAGAACATTTATATTATTATTAGGACTTCCTCTTTCACTAAAACAGGATGAAAATGTGTCGTCTTTCGTACAATACTCGTATTTTTGTCTAAATTGCACATTGAATTTAATGAATGATTTCATCATGAAAATACTTTTTTGGGTACAAGTTTTAAGCAAATGGTTTTTAATGGCACATTTCGCATGTTGAATAAATCACTTGTGATACATTTAAGGCTTTCGGATTGGTGGTTTGATCTTATTACGTATTCTAGAATTAATTCTAGAAAGTCTTTTTTTTTATTTGCCAATTTGTTTTAATTTTTTCTATATTTCAAATTTCTCAAAAATTATACTAGTTAAAAATTTTGGTTTTTCGCATTCAACTAAAATTTTTGAGAGTTACGAATATTTAAATAATGCCAAATATTTCTTCTCTGCATTTTTTAAGTTCATAAATATTTGGACTTGCGACATAAAGGTACTATACGGCAAACAAATGCATTTTCAAAAAAAAATCCAACTCGAAATTTTGAAAACTAAAAAAGTGGGTTTCACTCTTTGTTTGTTCGACTATGGACTAAACGTATCAGCCGATTTTTGTTAAACTTTGTAGATATATTTTTTCCTTGTGATATAGGTATTCTAGACCAAGTTTTGATTCGTACTCAAGATTTAGGTCAAAGTTGACATTACGATGGTAGAGAACACGAGAAAAGTGGGCCTGGCAATTCCGTCGGTCTGTGTGTCTGAATGGCTGTATGTCTGTACCCCGACCTACAGCCTAAGCCAGTGAGTAATTTCTTCGAACTCGGTACTTAAGGGTTTTCGGTGATTCTCTATAGAGAAGAAATTGAAAGCTTTTTTTAGCTCCAAAACTAACGGTACCTGCCAAATAGTCGTATAACGATTTTGATAAGAAAAATTTAGTGTGGTATTATTGGACAAAACAATTTTTTTGGAAAAAATTTAATTACCAGTACCTGTAATAGAACCGTTTTTTTCCTATTTTCGAAATTCTCATTAACGGCTCTAACATTTTCGACCAAAGTTTTTGTACACGAACTCCTTAAATTTAAAATAATATTGTATGTACATATTCGAAAAAAATATTTCGTGTGCTTTTGAAAAATCAATCTCTTCAAAACGTGTGAACGATTATTTTTTACTTGCGATATACGTACTATAGGGCAAGTTCTGCATTTGGAAAAAAATCGAACTCGATATTTTGATCAAAGTTGACATTACGATGATAGCGAAGACGAAAAAAGTGGGTCCGGCAATTCCGTCTGTATGTCTGTATGTCTGTACCTCGAACTACAGCCTAAGCCACTGGAGCTATTTTCTTTAAACTCGGTACTTAAGGGTCTTCGGTGATTCCCTAGAGGAGAAATTGAAATTTCTTTTTTAGCTCTAAAACCCGTAATGCATAATCTTATTTATCTCGAAAACGGCTCTAACGATTTTGATAAAAAAAAAATAGGTGTCATATTATGGACACGGAATACATTTTGGTAAAAAAAATGTTTGGGGGGAAATGTTATTAACGGTACCTGTCATAGAACCCTTTTTTTGATTTTTTGACTTTCTCATCAACAGCTCCAACGATTTTAACCAAAAATTTTCAACAGCAGCCCCCTTAAGGTTTAAATAATATTGTATGTATATAAAAATATTCGAAAATAAAAACTATTTCTAAAATCTATACTACCTAATACTTAAAATTTGGCATCCCAAATTTTGTTCTCGAAAAATTTTAAGGAAATTTGTCATATAAAAAATTACTTAAATATTAAAAAGATTAATCAGACAGCAATTTTATGCATTTGAACATTATTATCTCATTAAATCAATTTTTTATATTTATAAAATGTATCTTAAATTCCAAGTACTTTTACATAAGAGCAAGTTCGTGCAATCCAGTCGTGCATTTTATTAAAATTATTTACTAAAATCTATATTACTAAAGATTCCCTAGCAAAAATAGACACACCAACCGCTTTAACAGACCCTGAGCCCTATTGAGAAATAGGAGAAAATGTGGTCAAAACCAAAATTAAACAATAAGAATTGAAAAGAACTTCCAAAACTGACGCAGGCGAAACTACAACTGGGCAATTACAACCAGCAACGTTTCGAAAACTGAATTAACTTAAGTAGAAATAACCTAAGAGTAATAACAGGTATTCTAGTTGGACACTGCAAACTTAGAAGACACCTTAGTTTACTTGGTATGGTAAGCAGTGCCACATGCAGATTCTGCAATATGCATGAGGAAACACCGAACCATATACTGGGAAGGTGTTGTCCACTCATGCACACAAGGAAAAACCGTCTGGGACAATATCAGGTAGAAGAGAGCAACCTATCCTCTCTGAAAGTGCCTCAAATTCTAAAATTCCTAAAAGCAATAGGTTTGGATGAGGAACATAATAGATCTCCAGGTCGCAGTGCAATAACCGCCCAATAAAAATTCATTCATTCATCATATTAAAAATAATTAAAATTGCTGTCCCAAATTTTTTTCCCGAAAAATGTTAAGGAAATTTGCTATATAAAAAATTAATTTTAAACCACACCTTTTTAACTTTTTTTTTAAGACCAAAAATAACGATCAAAAACTGTTCCACATATCGAAAAAAATCCAAAAACTTTATTTAATAAAATGGTTATTTATGGTAAATATTTCCCGTAGAAAAACTTTTTTGGTTTACGATTTCCTTAAAAACTGTTGAATTCTCCTTAATATTTTTTTTTTGGATATTAAAAAAAAATTAAAATATTAAAACTCAATATTTCGAAAACCACACGCTTGATTTGTTTTTGAAATTTTAACTAAATATAAATCGTATGTTTCTCAAAAAGGCCATGTAGGGTTTTGATAAAAAAAAATTTTTGTTTCCCTTTATTTTTCAATAAAAACCATAGAGCCACTTTTTCGTTTTCTGGCTTTCTCATTATCAGCATAACATATTTAAATGAAGGCTTTTATACAGAAGCTTTTAAAAAGTCTTAAAAACATTGCATATTTTAAATATATAAATAAAATTTATTTCTGAAATTGCGATATCTCAAAAATTGGTCAAGTATTTTTGTTAAAATTTTATTATTATTTGTATAATAATTAAAACTTAAACAAATAAATAAATACGATTTAAAATTGTTATTCTCGCATAAAATGACTTTTTTACGGCATTCTGTTTTTTACACCAATTACTAAAAAAAGTGTTTTAGCGTTTAAAAATTAATTTTATGCTTCTAAAATTGTTGATTAATAATATCCATTTTTACTTGCGACTTATAGGTACTAATATAAGGCAAGTTATGCATTCGTAAAAAAAAATCCAACTCGAGATTTTGATCAAAGTTGACATTACGATGAAAGCGAAGACCAAAAAAGTGGGTCTCGCAATTCTGTCTGCCTGTCTGCTGTCTGTCGGTTCGAATACAGCCTAAACAGCTCGGCCGATTTTTTTCAAACTTGGTAGATATGGGTTTTAATTTTTTCTCCCGGACGTTTTTTTTCAGTTTTTTTTTTTAAGACCAAAAAAAACGGTACCTGCCATACGATTTTTTTCGAAATTTTATAAATATTTTTTTTTTTTCAGTTTTTGAAAAAAATTTTTTTAAAAAATTTGAAAAATTTCATTTGGTTAAAACTAGCTAATGGTTGAAAAAAAAATTACAAAAAATTGTTATTTTTGGTAGCCCCCGTGGGTCCATTTTTTTGTTTTAGATTTACTCGAAAACGGTACAGCCGATTTAAATAATTATAATTATAATTAAATAATAATTTTTTATGCCAAAGCTCCTCCAAAGTTTGAATGTTATTACATATTCAAATTTTTGATTTTTTAAAAAAAAAATTCAAAATTTTTTTTTGGAAACTCAATATTTCGAAAACCCCATGCTCGATTTTTTTCAAACTTGACAAATAAAAGTTTCTTAACATAATCTACAAGATTTGAGAAAAAAATTTTGTTTATCTAAACTAACGGTACCTTCCATACAAATTTTAAAAAATGGTTTTCGAAAATCGTATTTTTCTCGAAAACTGTTCCGAGAATTTTGCAAAATTTTTGTTTCTTTTGATTAATCTTTACGATTTAAATAAAAAAAATTTTTAAATCTATATATTACTGACTGTACCTACCATAGAACGATTTTTTCGAATCTTGAATTTCTCATTATCGACATAACGGATTTAGGCCCATTTGCTGATACGGAACATAAGTACTTATGTTCCACATAAACTCTTATGTGACAGTTTACGTAGAGGAAAAAGTAGAACATAAAGCGCTTAAGTTGAACATAAATATTTATGTTCCGTATCAGCAAATGGGCCTTAATGAAGCTCCTAAAAAGTTTAAAAAACATTACATTTAAAAACTTAAGAAAAAATAATTTTTCAATTTTTAAAAAAAGTCAGTTTTTTTTTTTTTGAAAAATTCGATATCTCAAGAACGGCTTAGTATTTTTTTTTTTTTTTGGAAATTAGACTTTTATTCGTACAATAATAAAAGCTTAAGGTTGGCGTACCAAAATTTTTTCTTAAAAATGGTTTAAAAATTTTGTACATAAAAGCTTATTTTTTTAAGGAACCACTACAACGACTTATAATTTTTGTTCCTGCATAAATTCATATTTGCATCGCATTCTGTTTTTATCTCTTACTACTAAAAGAATTTAAAATTTTTATTTTATTCTTATGAACAGTTTTCTTTAATGGCGGTCAGCCATCAGACGAATAGGGGGAATAACATGTAGCATACGAAAACATGCACGTGCCGTAACTATTCGGGACTGGTGGAAGTCTGATCATAGCCTCTCCGTGGCGGCCGCTAGAAACAAGCCTTTAAAAAGGTTTGGCTAATATGATCAGGCTGGTTCCTCAGGTTGGCGACAGGTTAATTCCCTGTCCCGTAAAACTTTTGAATTACGAGACCGACAACAAGCCTCGGAAACGGACTGATCACACGACGACAACCAATGCAACGAAAACTGAAAAACGATTTACGAATTTTCTTATGGAACGTACGATCGCTCTATAGAGCTCGAGCTGCTCAGCAGCTAGCCGATGCCCTGTCAAAATATAAAGCTGACATAACAGCTCTTCAAGAAATCAGATGGACAGGGAATGGTGTTCTACAGAAGAAAGAATATGACATATACTATAGCTGTCATACAAAACACCATGTGCTCGGGGTAGGCTTCCTAGTCAGCGAAAAAATGAAGTCTACCATCATCGGCTTTAACGCTATAAGCGAAAGGCTATGCACCCTTCGCGTGCGAGGCAAATTTACGAACATCAGCCTCATTAACGTTCACGGACCTACGGAGGAGTCCTCAGACGAAGAAAAAGAGACTTACTACGAACAAGTCGAGAGGGCCCTCAATGCCTGTCCAAGGTATGATGTTAAAATCATCCTTGGGGATTTGAACGCAAAAATAGGTCGGGAGCCGGTATTCAGGCATTACGCAGGCACCCATAGTTTGCATGAGAACACTAATGACAATGGACTTCGAGTCTTAGAATTGGCAGCATCGAAAAACATGGTCGTTGCGAGTACCAGGTTCCCGCGTAAAGATATCTACAAAGCCACCTGGGTATCACCTGATGGAGTCACTCGTAACCAAATAGACCACGTGTTGATAGACCGTCGCCACTACTCGAACTTGATGACGGTACGAACGTACCGAGGTGCCAATATCGACTCGGATCACTATCTTGTTGGTATGGTTCTCCGAGGGCGGATTGCCTTGCGAAGACGCATTGCATCCGCCGATCAGGTTCGAATCAACACGGCTGCCCTGCGCAATGAAAACACCAGTAACACCTTTGGTAATGCGTTAGGACTCGCCCTAGAATCACTTGATTTAGGGAGAGTAAGTCCTGGAGCCAGTATGCTGGGCGTAAATGAGAAGTGGACACGCCTTAAGAATATTGTCATTAGTACTGCCAACTCCATCTTAGGCAGCAGTCGTAAAAATCGGAACGACTGGTTTGATGATGAATGCAAGCTAGCGACTGAACGTAAGAATGTTGCGTACCGAGCAATGCAACAATCTCATAGAACGCGGGCACGCGAAGAGGAATATAAAGAGCTCAGAAGAATAGAAAAACGGCTACACAGACAAAAAAAATCAGCCTGGGAGAAGAACCTAATCTGTGAAATAGAAAATAGCCGAGAGCGAGGTCCGCACCAGGCGCGGAAGTTCTACCAATCCGTCCGAAACATGACACAGTACACACCACGCTGCACATACTGCAAGGACGGAGAGGGAAATCTGATCACCGATCCTGAAAGCATACTGGAGCGATGGGAAGTGTACTTTAATGAATTGCTAAATGGTCAGCTCACTGCAGAAGTGGAGGCTCCACTACTTCAAGAAGAATACTCTATGTTGCCGCCACCAAGCATAGAAGAGGTTGAGAAGGCTATAGGCCGGCTTAAACAGAACAAAGCCCCGGGAGCCGATGGCATACCAGCCGAATTATTCCATCACGGCGGGCCAGCCTTACGTCAAGCAATTCATGATATTATAGTACACGTATGGGAGCAGGAAGAAATGCCAGAAGACTGGCGAAAAGGTTTAATATGCCCCATACATAAGAAGGGAGATGTCACAACGTGCAGCAATTATAGAGGTATCACGTTGTTGAGTACCGCCTATAAGATACTCTCCTCTATCCTACAAGACCGGATAACCCCATACGCTAAAACCGTTATCGGACAATATCAGTGTGGTTTCATTCCAGGCAAATCAACAACTGATCAGATATTTACCCTTAGGCAGGCGATGGAAAAATGTCTAGAATTTAACATCCCAACATACCATCTGTTTATAGACTTTAAGGCCGCCTATGATAGCATAGCCAGGGTAGAACTTTACAAAGCCATGAGAGAATTCGGCATCCCAAATAAATTGACACGATTATGTAGGTTGACCATGACCAACGTAACAAGCCAAGTAAAAATAGCCGGATTGCTATCCAGACCAATCAACATCTTTAATGGACTCCGACAAGGGGACGGTTTGGCCTGCCTCCTCTTCAACCTGGCGTTGGAGAAAGCAATCCGTGACTCTGGCACGGCAACAAGAGGGACCATCGTCAACAGGTCCAGCCAGTTACTGGCTTACGCAGACGACATCGACATCATCGGAAGAACCGAACAAGCTGTACACGATTCCTTCATCCAGATCGAGCAGGCGGCACAAAATCTGGGGCTGCACATTAGTGAAGGTAAAACAAAGTACATGGTGGCGTCGAATGCGAGAGGAACAGTTGGTCAAACAATCAAGGTTGCGGAGCACGAATTTGAAGTGGTGCAATCCTTTAAATACCTTGGGTCAATAGTAGCAGCCGATAACAATATAGAAGAAGAAATACGCGGGCGGCTTCTCAAATCCAACAGAGCCTACTATAGTCTGTCAAAGCTCTTCAAATCCAGAAATCTCACCATAACTTCAAAACTGCTGCTGTACAGGACCATGGTCCTGCCAGTACTCACATATGGATCCGAGACTTGGGTGTTTAGCAAAAGGCACTCCGACCTCTTAGCTGCGTTCGAGAGAAAAGTCTTAAGGAGAATTGTTGGCCCCGTATGTGAGGAAGGACGATTCCGGAGACGGTACAATCATGAACTGTACGCAATCTACCTTGAAGCAGATATCGTGACAAAAATTAAGCTCGGTAGACTCCGGTGGGCAGGGCACCTAGCTCGCATGAGCGAAGAGGAACCTGCTCGGAAAGTTCTTTGTGGTACATTCTATGGTAGACGACAGCGTGGTAGACCATGCTTGCGCTGGAGAGATGGCGTAGACCAGGACGCCCGAAGCCTTGGGGTGCGCAACTGGATGGCGTCGGCTAGAGACCGGGATAGGTGGAGAGACTTGTTGAAAGAGGCCAGGACCGGAACCCGGTTGTCGAGCCGATGATGATGATGATGAGTCTACTTCGTGTGATCCAGTCGTGCATTTTATTTTTATTGTAATAACTTGATTTAAGAAATTAAATAAAAGGATTCAGCACAATCTACATATAACATTTCAGTAGCATATCCTGGGGTGGATAATTTGAAATGGGAAATCATAATAAAAATAAGGCTTCCAAAGTAACAGAGTTCGTATGTTTGAATTGCTTTCTTATGGACCCAGGCTACCAAATAACCATGATTTCATTTTCGAATACCGAATCCTCGCAAAAACAAAGTTTTTTTTAAAATGGAATCTTTTAAGACTTTCACTACTATTACGATTATCCAATAATCAAGTGATAATTCAAATTTGTTATTTTAAAATTCAATTAATTATACTCAATGATCAATTATTGAGTCATAAAATATCGATTTTGAAAATTTATCAATTAATAATAATTGACAATCGTACCAGTAAGTACGGTGAGTATGGGCTTGTCCCATAGTCTATTTTTTGAAAATTTCCTAATCTGGAACTTCATCCCATAATTTAAAAAGTTAAAAAAAAAAACAGGGTTACCCTTAAAATTATCAATCGTATAAAATAAACAAATCGACGATCAAAGTACAGTTAGTCGAAAAATTCAACAAAAATGCTATTTATATTTATGGTGGACGCATTATTTTAACAAACTTTTTTAGAAATATAATCAAATATTCATAAATAGCTCCAGTCAATTATTTTCTTTTTTGATAATTAATTTAAACATTTTTTTGTTTTTATCTGGAAAATATGCAAAAACCACTAACGAGGTCCTGTACATTAACCGTCGAAATGTTCATCTTCTCCATAGCTCCCAACTATGTACTTCAGTTGTTAATCAGAAGCCATTGAAGAAAGTTCTAGGGGTAGTATAAAAACTTGCTAGCTTTTTGACCAGTGGATTACATCGAAAACTTCAAATGATCCACTTGATAACCATAGTAAGATTCAATTCACTACAACAATCCCAATCTGTCATTGAAAGGCTAAAACCCTTGTCATCATAACTATCCTTTGGTTACACTTCTTCCTCTAGAAACCATTCCAATTGGCAACGTGTAAACAACCATTGCAATGTGTTTGCTCGAAGTGAACTTTCGCGTTTCTCTATTCCAAAATATTTGCATACCAATCCAATAATAAAAACAAAACTGGTCTAAAAAACTCAATTTTAGGTTTCTTCTCTCGCACAAAACTATAGGTATAGGTATATCTGCTAACACCAACAACAACAAAAGCAAACTGCACCTCGGCAAGATTCGTATGACCAACTAGTAACTACCTATCCTTTAACTGTGCGCAAACAATAGCCAATTGTTGTGTCAATTCAATTACGTATCTAAGCAATTTTCAAATGTCAGACAAGTGTAACTCCTTGGAATGTGGTGTATCCGCCACCAACACACGGGGCAGCACTCAGCAGTACAGTGCAGTGCAGCGCCACCAAGCCGCCAAAAAGAAAATTGAAAAAAAAACTAATAACACTGAACAAAAGGTGATCACAATTTGCATAGAGTCAAGCGCCAACTATAACGCTGCGGTAAAACTAAGAATAACTTTCGCTTTTTCCATTCAGAGCCAAGTTAGTCTAGATTCCATACACCTTTCTTCTTGTGTGATGCCCCTTTGCCAAACTATGTTTAGCAGAATTCCCCCAGGGCCAAAGGCGTTTTAATGTTCACATTCACATCGTGTCAGGCTTCACGTCCGTCGTCGTCGGTTGTCACTCGTCGTCCATTAGGGCGACATTGACATAGACCAACTTGTCCCATGTATGTTTGTCAAATGCCATTCTGCCAGTGGTGTTAATTAGAATTCATTTAGAGTGCAAGCAAAATCGATCGAAATGTGATTAAATTGAGTGCAAGCAATCACATTAAATATTTTAAAGGCTTCAATTAGTTTTCAAACTTTTTGAAGGTGTAACAATAACATCGGAGCCCACTTTCAAGAAAAAGAAAACTCATATATGTAAATGTTTTAGACTTTTTCTTTTGAAGATGTCTTTAGCGCAGAATATTTGTCAAATTATTCACAAATTTAAAAATGGTAAACCATTGGAATGCCAAGTTGTAAGCCATGAAAAAGTTAACTTTGTTACAAAATTGCCAGTGCTTTTGACGGCGGCGGCGATAAAAATTCCGCCGGGCTTCACTAATTGGGGCATAAAATAGGAAAAATTTGATTTGTGAGGAATTGATTATTACCGATTTTATAAAAATTAAGTGCAACTTCAAAGGTTTGCAAAAATTATTTAACTTAAGACTCGAGACAAGTTGATGTGTGACTATTCTTTTGGAAGCAAATGGATTTTATCTGTCAGATTCGCTATTAATCTAAAAAAGAACATCGACAAGCCTCTTGATTTTTTGCTTTTGCAGACGACTCTTAATCATCTTGTTAATAAATAAAAAAAAAATTGTAAAATTTTTAATTACAATATTGTTTGGACTATTTCAGAGCATAAGACAGTTTTCTCAGAAAAAGTTGAAACCCAATTTTCCTCTTTTTGTGCCAAAAACCTTAACCTCGTTGTCTCAACGAATTCATTGCCGACTTTGAAAAAAAAAATTAAATAAGGTTTTTCTATTATAGCTGTCCACCCTTGGACTTGAATCTATCTTCTTAACATGGATTTTTTCTTATCTAAAAGCCGATACTACAAAGTTCGTTCCAATACCATCTTCTCAGCAGATTTCTTAGCTAACTTCGGGGGTCCCACAAGGTAGCCACTTAGGGCCTCTCCTTGTTATTATTACTATAAACGAAATGCTCATAAAATATTCCCTTATTTCACTCTGTGCCAACGATACAAAGTTTTTCAAGACCATTCTTCTTCGATATATGATTCTATTCTTTTTCTACTTGATCTCGCAAGTTTCTCTGTCTGGTGGCTGAAAAATTGGTAAGAGCTAAAGATTTCCAAATGCCACGAAAACGCATCCAATCTCCTACCCATTTCTACTTTATCCATTATCAACCTAGATCCACCGCTGAGTCAATTCTCGACCTTCGTGTTTTATGTGATAGAGAGATTAAATTTTTCACACATATTGACTAGATTAATCTTAAAGCGAACTCTACACAAGGCTTTGGGAAACTATGGTCCAAACCATTATCTAATCCCTACGTGACCTGATCGATTTACATAACCTTTGTTCGTCCACTTCCTGAATGCTCCTGTCAAATATGGTTCCCTTATCAACACATTTATATATCTAGAGTCGAGAGTATTTAACGTTATTTCCTACGTTTCGCCCTTCATGGTCTGTCTTGGAATAACCCTTTGATTCTACCTCCGTATCGTAACCCACTACTGCTAATGAACTTGAATACGCTGAAGAACGAAGACTACTTTCATGATTTGTTGACTGGACAACTCTCAACTCCACCTCTTTCAACACTAATTCCCGCAGTCTAAGAAATCCGCTTCTCTTCTATCTGGTTCCAGTCTCATACATTCAATGTTGCATTAACATTTGGCCATTAAAAAAGGTTTTTTCGTCTTGGATACCGCCTAATTTGTCTTGTTCAAAAACGCTTGTATCGAATGGTGAAAAGAAATGTGGAAAAAAACAATTGCTGAGCTTCAAAACATCGATCATGGATCGATACATATCAACCCAAAACTAAACACTAAATAACTGTAAGACGCACAACAAAAGTTGGTCGGGCACGAAGCTCTTTTGATCGAATGGTTTTTTTTTTTTTTTTTTTTTGAATATTTGGACATTTCACCACCGTGGAGTTTCATTAAACCAACATATTTAGAACGGTCAATTCCAAATGTTGCACCACCAATTGTGTCAGAGAAGTGTTCAGAAAAATATGACAAATCGCAGAAGAGGAATCATACTCCATAACGATAACGCCTTGGCACTCAATGACTTCCTCTATATAATTCCCCCAGACCGAGCATAAAATGCGAGATCGTCATATTTCGACCGCTGAAAAAAGTCGAGATTTGGGATTTTGAGAAAAAAATCCTAAATTTAGAATTTGCTAAATTCACACCTTTCTAATGCCGACGACATCTGAAGACCTTATAAACTCAGTGAGAAGCAAAATTTTGTATAAGTAAACATAAACCTTTTTTATATGACTTTTTTGGTGGGTAATGTGACAAGACAAAGTTTCCGTTTTCAATAAGGAAACAGAGACATTTTATTATATCACCAGTAGCAATTTTTTTGGCGCCAAACAACCACACACAAGCCCACTCATAATATCCGGAAATTAAATGCCTAGCTTTCTGAATTGGCAAGTCCACGTTTTCTCCCATCATCGACATTGTCGACTAGCTGCCCCTCTTAACACGTTTATGTGTCATTCGAGAATTGCAGGTTTGTAAAAATGCTCATTTCCATTTCCATAGAGTCGCATTGATATTGTAAGCAGTGGCACTCCCTGATATAGAATAATCAACTGTCAAAACATAGAAGCTCGGGTGGGAGGAACAGAATGGATGTCTGGGGCTGGAAATTTGGAAAGTGTAAGTTGCACATTTTTTTTTTTATCCACTAAGCGAGCTTCTATACCCAATGAATGATCCCTTGTGTTTTCGCCTCGCTATATAGAAAGAGTGACAAAGGGCATCGATATAATTGAATGCCAGAAGAACAACTTTATTCGACGACCTGTGCCTTTGATTTATACTAAACGAAAAACTACGCCTATGCCTTGTTGAAATGAAAGAAAGCCTGATGCAACTTGATGGTGGAGTCTTATTGGAGTGTCATAAAAATTCATCTAAGAATGTGGCATCTCAATAGAGACTGCGAGAGTAGCTCTATTGAGTGCCTACAAAAAGAGGAAAACACAAGAATTTATTTATTTATGGTGGAAAGTTTAAATTGGTTTGAGTTTAAGATAATCAATTCTATGGGCGTAGAGATTGTCGGCAGATTGTTGGCCAGCCGGCCGCAGAGGAACCCTCTTGTTGTGGGAAACACGCCATAAACAAGATTTCAATAGGTTTAATATCAATAAATTGACCGATTTATTACCTATTAAATAGTAGAAAAAAAATTTGATTTGGAAAAAAAGAAGCCGTTAGTTTTTGATAATTATATCTCTTTTGATGGTTGTCTCATTCAATTATGTTAATTAAATTAAATTTGTATTACTGTCAAGCTTAAATGAAAAAAAGGTAAATTATTGTTAGAATTATTGTTTAATATTCCTCTTGGGATGAATTACACTAGAAAAAATAAAACACATTTTGAAAAGAAATCTTAATTTGTTTATCCCTACTCCCTACTAACTATAATATTATAAATGTGAATGTAAGTTTGTTTGTTACGCTTTCACGCAACAACTACTAAACCGATCATCATGAAACTTTGTACACATATTCTTGGAGGTATTAGAAGTAACATAGGCTACTTTTTATTTAAAAAAAATTACCGACGGTCATGACAATATCCATTCCGATTGACAATAGTTTCAACTGTTTAAAATTTTTCTATATTTATTGTTTTTTTTTCTTCTGTCATTATTATAATGAAGTATAAAACTATTTGAATATTTGAGGTTAGGTGTCATTTTTGTGATTTCAATTCGTTCTCTGTTCTTCTTTAAAAATGCCTCGGAAGCGGAAATCTGGTCCATTCAAAAATTCGTCGCGGGCCCGTGCAGCAAAAGTTGCACGAAATCAAGAATCTTCTGTTCACGCAGAGCTGAGAAGACAACAACAAGTACAACAGCAAAGGGTTTTGAGAGCAGCTGAAACGCCTCTTCAGGCACGAGTTCGTTCAGAAAGACAAGCTGCGCAGAAGGCAGTTAGAAGAGCGATAGAAACGCCAGAACAATCACAAGCGAGAAGAACTTATAATGCAGAAATGCACACCATGCGCCGTCGAAATTTCATGCGTAAGGATTGGTCTGTATTTAATAGCAGAGAATTTTGTAATTTAGTGGAAAATGATGTGGATCTCATTGCTCATGTTTTTCCGGAATTGCAACAAAATTTGAGTTCTGATGAGTGGTTATGTGCAAGAGCAATATTAGCACCAAAAAATGAAGTAGTTTATAGGATTAACACCGACATTTTAAAAGAGGTACAAGGAGAAATGAAGGAATATTTATCAATTGATACAATTATGGATACGGAACTAAGTACTTCATATCCTGTGATTTTTAAATTCACTTGAACTGTCGGGTGTACCGTCACATAAACTTCAATTGAAACTAAATGTACCAGTAATGCTTATGAGAAATATAAATGTCCCTCTGCTATGTAATGGAACAAGGCTTCGGATAACGAAATTGGGGCAGAATATACTAGGTGCTACTATTTTAACAGGTGTCGGCAAGGGAAAAAGTGTTATCATACCTCGGATTCCAATTATTCCCACTGACCTTCCATTCCAATTCAAAAGGGTTCAGTTTCCCGTTAAGCTTAGCTTGACTATAAACAAAGCACAAGGGCAGACATTACAGGTAGCGGGAGTGCATTTAGAAAGCCATGCTTCTCTCATGGCCAGCTATATGTAGCCTGTTCGCGAGTGTCTAATTCCCGGAATTTACACATATTTGCACCAGACGGAAAAACT
The DNA here is from genome assembly GCA_911387755.1 of Chrysotoxum bicinctum. Lineage (NCBI taxonomy): Eukaryota > Metazoa > Arthropoda > Insecta > Diptera > Syrphidae > Chrysotoxum > Chrysotoxum bicinctum. The sequence goes on along the minus strand of OU426989.1, from coordinate 210,133,911 downwards.
TATAATATAGTCTACAAAAATATCCTAGATTAATACGCTGCATTTTATCTTTTTAAATTGTTAGACTTCAAAATTATTTATTTTTGTTACAGTGAAATATATTTTAACATTATTGTTGCAATTCAATAAAGCATATTTTAAGTTTTTTAAACTTCATTGTATGTAGTAATTTTTAAAAACTGATAATCCCATCTAAGCAATAAAATATACGTATCATATTGATTAATTTCTATTGTGATGATGTCTGATACTTATTCAATGACTTAAATGCGGGCGAAGCCGCGGGTAAAAGCTAGTATCAAATAAATTGAAAGTAGCTTATTTTCTAATAAATTTTTGAGTTTTGATATTAAATTTCTCAAAAACTATTCATTAAATTTAGTTAAGGAGTGACAAAAGGGGACACTTTTTATGTTTCCGTTTTACTTGCGATATACAGGTTGCCAAACTGAAATTTGGCTTTTCATGAAGTTATCCATAAATAATCAGAAAGTTTTCGAGGAGTGGCTGTTTTTTTTTTAAAATATCGAAAAATTGCTTTTTTAAACCAGTTTTTGCTCATCTGGTCCAGAATTTTTTTTTTTTACTTTGACATTGCCTAATACTTGAGCCAATATTTTTCAATAGAATACTCGTTAATGTCCACATAATGTATGTAGCTTAAGATTAAAATTTATTTTGGCATTTCGACCAAACCTAATTTCTTACTTCAATTCTTAAAAAAAAATTCGTATTATCCAAAACTGTTCTTTACTTTTAATAAATTTTATTAGGTGTGTTTTATTCACTGCTGTATAGCTAGCGCAGCAAAAATTCCCTCGACAAACAACAACAATTTGATTGCTTGCGAAAAAGAAGCCAGTAAAAAAAATGACAGTTGTGCTGGTGATAGAACTTTAAATTATTGAAATGAAAATTGCGCTATGCATTAAATTTTAAAATTAAACATATTATTATGTTCATACATGTTTTGACATCAGATTTTGATATTTTCTGTAATAATGGCCAACATTGAAATATAAATTGGAATTGACATATGGAGTGAGTTTGATCGTTTTATTCACACTTGAATGCTGCGCTGGCTATGCAGCAATGAATAAAACACACCTATTATTTCCTAGTTCTAAAAAAGTATAAGATTTACCAAAGATGAAAAAAGGCGAAAGTTATAATTGGACTCAACCAGACATAATTTGAAATAAATAAAAACAAACGTTTTTCTTAAAAAATAATAGCAATTTTCTCAATTTGTATTTTTTGATTTTGCTGGTAACGCTTTTACTAAATTTTAAGGTTCACTTTAAAAAATATGTTCCAAAACGGTAGAACTGATTTTGTTCAATTTTTTTATGCTTTACTTCTTAAAAATAGTATCTTGCCTTTAAAATTTCAAAGAAAATATATTTTTTGAATTAAAAAAATTCCAAAATTGTCTTTGAAAACTCAATATTTCGAAAACTGCACATGCTTGAATTTTTTGAAACTTGAAACTAACAGTCTTTTAATACTGTCTTCAAGATGTAGAAAAATAAACTCCACGGCTTTTATGTTTAAGGGATTTAGAACTTAAAAAAAAAATATTAGGAAAAATGTTCGTTAGCATAAAATTAACTTTTAAAATGGCAAAAACAACTTATTTAGTAGTTGAAGCTTAGAACAGAATGCCATGTGATTTCTTAAGCAAATATTAAGTTTTTAAAGAAAATGTTAAAAGAATTATTAAGAAACAGTTTTGGTTCGTCATATTAAAAAAAAATCCATTGACCCGTTTTTGAGATATCAAACATTTAAAAACTTAATTTATTTTTTTTTTAACTTTTAAGAGAGTTATATATAATGTTTTGTATTTATTTCTATGTTAGATGTTGCCAATAATGTCTTATATCAAAAAAAAAAAAAAACTTCATAAATTGATGGATCGTAAAAATTAAGAGTAACAGAAAATATTTCATTAAAATTGTACGAGCCGTTTTCGAGAAAAATACGGTTTTCGAAAGCCATTTATTTTATATTTTTTTCTCAGTTTTGTAGGTAAATTTTCGGGTTTCAAAGAAATCGAGGAAGTAGTACTCGAAATGTTGAATTTTCAAAAAAGAGTTTTTGATGAAAAAAAAAACTATTTTCTTAAATTTCTAAAAAGAATTGTAAAAATTTGCAAATGATATTAACTAGGTTTAAAGAAAATCCGAGGAGCCGTTTATGCTGGCCGCATAACCTGACAAACAGACATAATTGTGAGACCAACTTTTTTCGTCTTGCCTATCATAGTAATAACCTAACAGAGTTCCGGCTTTAATCCTTAAAAAATGATCAAATGCTTTGATTCAGCCACTAACTGCTCTATTTTTAATGCAAGAGGGAAAACTTCAGAAATGGAGAGTTTCTAACATACGAGTAGTTTCTATCTGTAAAAATCGGGCGCCAAAGAATAATGTTTTCAACTGTCGCTTAATATCCAAGCTCTCATGTATACCGAAAGTTTTTGTGAGTATTGTCTTTTTCTTCAGTGTCTGATTTGTTTCAATGTTAATCTATTTTGTTTCCTGTTCAACAAAGAATCCTAGCCGGCAGGTCAACAATAGTTCACCTGCTAGATTTAGTTTTTCATACACTCCCTACTATGAATGAGGGAGCAAAGTTGATATTAAACCACTGATTTCAGTAAAGCTTCGACGAAATGTCTCATAAAATTATTATTTGAAATTTAAATATGCTTGGTTTTCCATGACTTTACATCTTATGTATTTACTCCTATTTAACTCATAGAAATTACATTTTTCGTTTCAGAATATCCATTTTCCTGCCTTTTAACGAACTTTCCGGTGTTCCTCAAGGCAGTCAGTTTGGCCCAATGATGTTCATCAATTAAGAATGTTTGCAAGATTCTAGACTGTAATGTTTTGATTTATCCGATTGATATAAAAAAAATTAAAAATATCGTGAGTAAGCAATTTTGTTTGTCTACAAGATCATCAAAACCTACGCGAACTCAATAATAGCAAATGCAATACCAAACTGGTCCTGTTCGGCACTATTTTACAAAAGGCGAACAAGTACTATATGTAACTTCCTCACATGACTTAGGGATCGTTCATATTGATTCTATCATCAATAAATCTTATTCAATGCTTTGATTTATAAAACCTTGGTCCAAGGAATTAGCTGACAAAAGTGTCTTAAAGTCGCTTTACCTTTGGCAGGCTTACAAATTCTCGAATATGCTTCACAAGTCTGGTCACCGTACCAGATTATCCAAACTCAACGAATTGAAGCTATTCAGTACAGTGGGACGATTGTTATCAACTGCCTCGCATATGTTTATCTCATTGGAGCTTGTCTTCAGTTTGTGGAAGAACGACACGTAATATTGCAAACGTCATATTTATTCATAATATGCTTCTGGTAACATTGATTGTCGAACAATTTCCAATAAAATGAACCCCCCGGAACTTAAGGTCGGTACCTCTTTTCCGCATCCCTTATCACTACTCAAACTATTAATTTAATAATCCCATGTTTCATAACTGTAATAACTTTTGTAACGAATTTAACTTCAACATATCCAAATCTACCATTCGTAAAACACTCCACTCAAGTATTCCCCATTATTGTGTTCTTTTTTTAAGCCCTAAGTTAAATTCTTTTTTAATATTATTATATTTAAGTTTAATGTGTTTTTTATTCTTAGTGTGTAGTTATTTTTTTTTTTATTATTAATTTTACTTTGTTTTTATTTTTAAGACTTGCTTGTGCTAAAAGTTAAACAGAATTAAATTAAATGAAATGTCAAGTCTAATAAGAATCTCGAACTCGATTTATTTGAAAAAAGGGACATATTTTGGAAGTTGGGAAACAAAAATCGGTCAACCATTTATGTTGTAGTCGAACAGTCAGACGTATAAAATTTGAGACCCACTTTTTTCAACTTCTCTACTTCGATCGTTTTTTTTTTTTTTAATCTCATCAAAATCTCGATTAATATAATTTGCCATATAAAGGGTTTTTCAATAAGAGGTGTTATTTTGAATAGCCCGCTATTTCGGTAGCTGTCACTTTTGAAGCTGTCATTTTTTGACATTTGACAAGTAGTAACTACGCTATTAATAAAAATGGAACGATACACGCTTCAACAACGCATTGAAATTATTAAAATTGGCTCCTTGAAATGCATGAAAATGAACCGGAATTTCATCGAAAAATCATCTTGACTGATGAGGCCCATTTCCACCTCGGAGGCTACGTCAACAAGCAAAACTGTCGCATCTGGGGCTCGGAAAACCCAAGAGTTATTGTTGAAAAGCCTCTCCATCCTCAACGCGTGACTGTTTGGTGCGGTTTATGGTCCCGCGGGGTCATTGGACCTTACTTTTTCGAAAATGAGGCTGGAGCAACAGTTACGGTCAATGGATTGCGCTATCGAGAGATGATTAATGATTTTTTATGGCCTGAATTGGATGGTAGTGATCTGGACAACGTTTACTTTCAACAAGACGGCGCTACGTGCCACACAAGCAATGAAACCATCGATCTTTTACGGGAAAAGTTTCCGGACCGTGTTATCTCTCGAAGAGGTGATCACAATTGGCCACCGAGATCTTGTGATTTAACACCTTGCGACTTCTTCCTTTGGGACCACGTGAAAGATAAGGTCTACGCCAACAGCCCAGCGTCGATTCAAGACCTCAAAGATGAAATTCGTGAGGCTATCGAGGACATAGGGCAGCCACTTTGCGATTTGGTTATGGAAAATTTCATGAAAAGGATATGCTCCTGTAAGCGTGGTCTTGGCGGCCATTTGGCTGATGTTGTGTTCCATTATTAACGGCATACCTTCCTCTTTATAATGAAATAAACATCCGATCATTTATCTCCAAAAATGCCATTTTTCTTTGAATATCAAAATAACACCTCTTATTGGAAAACCCTTTATTACAGGATGGGAAGCTGGTTATCATTTGAGGGACATACTTAGCCCAAAAAAATCTTCATAAATCATACTTTGTGATTCCGAAATTAGATCTATAAAAGTTATTATCACTTTAAATTTGGAAGTCACTTTTGACCCAACCTGTACTTACCCACATATGTTTACATCGCAAAAGTTACAATAAATGATTCTTATATGGGTGGATATTAGTTTATTTAAGATGGCTACTAGTATTTTCCTGTAAAACGGTTCTTAGGATTTTTCATCGAATTATTTTGAATTTTGACAAAAACTGTTAGTTAAGATCCGTTTTCTTCTTTAAACTTTTTTCTTACCTATTTTACAAATTTAGCTAAAAAATGTAATTTCCAGGAAGGCATTTTTTATAAACTTTAAATAAAATACCATTCGCAAATTTATTTAACAAAATAGTTAAGCAATTTAACCCAAACGCAAATAGATTAAACTCAAGGACAAACAGATTTAACACAAACGAAAATATATTTAACCCAAACGCAAATTCATCTAAGTTTTTATAGTTTTAGCGAAGACCAAAAAAGTGGGTCTCGCAATTCTGTCTGTCTGTCTGTTCGATTCCAGCTAACCGGCTCGGCCGATTTTCTTCAAACTTGGTAGATATGGGTTTTAATTTTTTCCCCCCGGATGTTTTTTTCATTTTTTCTTTAAGGCCAAAAATAACGGTACCTGCGATACGATTTTTTTTCGAAATTTTATAAATATTTTTTTTTTTTTTTTTCAAAACTGTCCCACAGATTAAAAAAAAAGATTGTGTGTACTGACGTACGCGCGGTTCAAGTAAAACTTCTTTTTCCTCAAGCAAAGCTTCTGTATGATTATAACCTACGAACATTTTGTATTCTAAAAACATGTCGCTGTCTTTGACGGATAACGTGACGTTTTGACATGTCACTGACAGCTGCATAGACATTTTTTTACCCCCAACGCCGGAAAAGAAGTTTTACTTAAAAAAAAAATCATAAAATTTCTTTTAGTTAAACCTAGGTAATGGTTGAAAAAAAAATCCAAAAATGGTGGAATCATTTTTTTTGTTTTTGATTTTCTCAAAAACGGTACGACTGATTTTGATCATTTTTTTCTTATGTTAGGATCCCCAAAAGTTTCAATATTACTGTGTATTCAAATTTTCAAAAACTTTTTTTGTTGGATTTAAAAAAAAATTAAAAATTTTTTTTTTGAAAACTGAATACATATTTCGGAAACCCCATGCTTGATTTTTTTAAAACTTGATAAATAAAAGTTTCTTAAAATAATCTACAAGATTTGAGAAAAATATTCTATTGTACCTAAAAATAACGGTACCCTCCATACAAATGTTAAAAAATGGTTTTCGAAAATCGTATTTTTCTCGAAAACGGTTCCGAGAATTTTGCTTAAATTTTTTTTCTTTCGATTAATTTTGAAGATCTATAATTTAATAAAAAAAAATTTTGAAAACAAGATATTACTGACTGTACCTGATATATAACGATTTTTTAAAATTTTGAATTTCTCATTATCGGCATAACGGATTTTAATGAAATGTTTTAGAGAGAAGCATCTAAAAAGTTTAAAAAAACATTTTTTTTTGAATTTTGAAAAAAAATAATTTTTTTTTGAAAAAGCAATATCTTGAAAACAGCTCAATATATTTTTTTTTTTTTGAAAATCTAATTTTTATTCAAACAATAATAAAAACTTTAAATTGGCGTACCAACATTTTTTCTTAAAAATGTTTTAAAATTTTTTTATATAAAAGCGTATTTTTTTAAGAAACCACTACAAGGACTTATAATTTTTGTTCTTGCATGAACCTATATTTGCTTGAATCACATGGCATCCTATTTTTACCTCCAACTACTAAAGAAGTTGTTTTAGTCATTTAAAAAATTAATTTTATGTTTATGATCAGTTTTTCTCTAATAACATTCATTTTTGAAATTCTTAGTCTATTACATAGGAGCAAGTTCGTGCGACCCAGTCGTGCATTTTATTTTAAATGGAAAGCATATTGATGATTAGTTTTTTAAATTACATTTTTGAGTGTATTTTTATGTTTTCGTTAAAAATTTCCAACAAAAAATAATGCAGGGAGACTAAACTTACCCTGATGAAAGAACACGATAAAACTCTCCAAATTTTAATACTTTTTCATTTTTGTTCAAGAAGAATTGTTTTAGAAAACCATGAGAAATCAAACAAACCCATTTATGATCATTACTTCAATAAACACGACCGAATACATTTAATATTTACACACAATTAATCGAATCAAATGAGAGTTGCAATACAAATGTAAAAAAAAAACACTATCAATTGCATGACTTAACACCTCAACTGATATCACAACTCACTTTTTGCCCCCAGGTAAACAAAACAGTAATTTTTTGTAAAAAAAAACTCAATTATAACATTTTTTTTTGTAACAGAAAACACAATAAAATCACGTGTGTACCTTATACTCAGTGACCATGAAATAAATAGGTACTCGTTACACTTTTAATCGGAATTATCGTGCAAAATAGTAATCTCTAACAATTCCCACGCACAACTTCAAAGCTTGCAAAGTCTAAGGCCTAAATAATACATATAATTTACCTATTGCCTTACGGGCATTGACGTAATTAGTCAATATTTTTGATTTTGCAACACTATTATCATCGATAAGATAATTGTACGTTCAAACCAACTTATTATCTTTGTGAACATATTTCTGGTTGAAAAAAAAACTAAAATATATATTTGAATTAGATTTTCCCGCCTTTCACACTTGACTTCACTTTACAGCGACAGTATACCCCCTACGAGAGTTGTTAATTCAACAACTAGTTCACTGGGTAAACGTGCCTCAAATACTCTAATTAAATGATGAGGGATCGTAAGTTGACATTCAAATTTAGTTCAAAATTGTTCCACGAAAAAAAAACTCTAACCCTCATCCAAAAATTGGTTCAGCTGGAATATATATACAATTCTTAACAATCTGATCACTTAAATGTTATCATCAGCATATACATCATTTTAATTCTCAAATCAGGGTGCGCTAGTATTTGATTTTATCCGAAATCATATGAAAGATACTTTTCATAGAGAAAAAGATACTTTTGAAGTATTTCGATGGCGGCACTCCCTTTCGAGAAAAAAAAAAACAACAAAGTGACAAAAATAGAAGTCAATTTAAAAATACTTTTTTTATTGTTTAATGACAATTAACGATCTTATTTTGTGAGGGAATTAAGGGCCCATTTGTGTTCCTGGATATAAAAGTTGTCATCCCATATCAAGATTTATTTTAAGAAGCAATAAAAACATAGAAAAGATACATTTTTGGTAGTCTCGTGTGGAGTTATAGGAGGTAATTTTCGTCAAATTAGGGCAAATACATGTTTGACTAATTGTGCGTGTAAATTGTAACCCACTTAGATAGGCTGCATATGGAAGCAATATACATTTTGAAAGTTTTTCACAATTTAGATAGAGATGTAGTGCCTTTACATTTAAGTATCTATCCCCCTGTAATTCAGTTTCTGAAGTCAAACAAATTATTAGGAACATCTGTGTGTCGAAATCTCTTTAAATACACAGTAGGGTAAACAAAATGGAAAAATTTTCATTTAAGTTTTAAATAATTGTAATATGATGTGCATGAAAGTTCAAAGATCCTAGATCTTTTTTTTTATTTTTTTAAGGAAAACATTTTAAAACTTCGACCCGACTTGTTTTCCAACTCATCCTCACAACCCTGTTTAACAGGCTCTTAAGACGATACTTTAGAACAAGCAGTGATTAAAACCATCGGATGAAACCAGGCAAGGCCGGGTACCTAAAAGCTAGTTTTAAAATAAATTTAATAAAATAAATTTGCACAGTACTGTACTTATCTTTGAATTTCAAAGAATATTCATCTCTTCCAATATACCACTTCAGTTTGACAAGAATATTTTATTACTTAAGCCCAGATATCTTGAGAGACTATGACCCAATGCATGTAGCCTGTTAGACGAAAGAAAGATTGGTTTGCACAACCAAGCTGTCATCTCGTAGTTTTTGTCGTCGTCGTCGCCGCCACCGTGTCGGTTATCCAATACCAAAGTTCAACACTTTAAGAATCGACCGAATCAACTGCGTTGCAAAACTGTCAAGAGTTTAGGTATGTGTGAGTCACCAATAACTCAACCGCAATCCAGAGTCCATTAAAAGTACTCCCCGACCGCCCGCCCGGATCGAAGAGAGAACCCCAAGCCACACTTAAAATATTCACAGCTACTGTGGTCTCACAAAATTGCACATGCAAAGTCTTTGATGTCCAAAGAAAGTGACAAGCTACTAACCATGTTTAATTTTTTTTTTTTTGACAGAGTTATAAGTGGTTGGAAATATTCTATTTTGGTTACACAATGTTCATTGGGTAGATTTAATTTATGGCTCACATTACGAATTGCACGAAGTAAAGATTGATTTAAGAATAGAATCGTTTTTAGCGGACAGGCCTTGGCTTTAGTTTCGTATGTTTGACACAGGTTATTGGTAGCTTTAGAGAGCTATAGTATAGAAGAGTGTGTGTTAAAATTCTTTGTCTTGTAGACCTTGGTCTACATTTTGGGTACGTGCAAAGTTGTTAGACAAAGTAACACAACGATTTGGATAAAGGATTTATTGCAAACAAAAAAAAAAGTTGAAAATTCGCAAGGTATTTATTTTTGCTTGTGAATCGGAAAACTTGTCGAATTAGTCTTTGCTGAGAAGAAGAGGTTTTTGTCTTGAGCAGCAGCTTATAGGCTAACGTCAAATGTTAAAACCGCATACCCGACTGGACAAGCGATAAAAGCTGCAAAGAAGAAAGAGCGACAATGCTAGTTTGGAATTGGACGATTTGTCTTGATTCCGAAGAAAAATTTTTTATTTGTATAAGTTACGTAGTATGCTTTGACATAAAAGTTAGTACGTTGGACTGTCTTGCAGAAAGTCTTGGGTTCTATTTTCAGGCACTGTAAAAAAGTTTTTCAGGGGTACAATGCTCTTGCCAGGAATTGACAAATCCTGCAAGAGTGTCTCTTGTCATGAAAAAAAGGTGCTCATTAGCCATTCGGATTCGGCAGAAACTCTTAGGTGTCCTCCATTTCGGGTATCCCGCTCACAGGAATGGTTGAAAGTTTTAAGTCACTAGGTCCTGGTTCTTCAAGCTGTTGCACCACTTAATTTTTTGTTATAAGTTTCGAACACTTAAGACATTATGACTACCCTTACACATGTAGAACACCACCGTGAGAACGGCGGCGGCGTTAGAAAAATTGAATGGGTTTAATACAGTTTTGAATTTCTGAATATCACAAGGAGAGGCTTAAAAAGATCAAGGTAAAGCATTCTATTCACGTAGGGACAGTCTGTCTGATGTTGAACTCAAGGGTTATCTGATGAGCAATTGCAGCTCAAATATTTCAAATTGTTTTAGGGTAGGAAAGAAATTGGGATCATTTATAAATAATATAAAAAGAGTTGGACCCAAATGGCTCCCCTGTGGAACTTCATAATAAACTCTTAAAATTCACAGATTATGATCTGTTAAAAAATAAGAGATTCGGGACATACCACGAACTATTTGCTACACCTAAGCTTCATCATTTTTTGAAGAAAAAATTTGACATAAAAGTTGACGAATGTCTTAGCTATTAAATATTTTTTTTTCAGGAATTCAAAATAAAGTCTATCTAGCACGGCTAGATATATGATAGTCGAACGGCGAATGGCTTGAAAGATATATAGTTTCCAAAATTCTGCTTTTAATATGGTGGAATGGGGTGAAAGCCGATTTTTTTAATTTGTTTGTGTTCGAAGTTTTATGTTTAAATAATGGTTTTAAAGTTAAATGTTATTTAAAAGTTAGCAAAAGTTAACAAAAAATGGCAACTATTTTGAAAAGTTATACTTATTTGGTGGTTTTGAGGCTAAATAATGTTTAAAAAAAAAAAATAGGGTAAAATGAGGTAAGATGACAGAATTCACAGAATCTAATATTAATATTTTTAAATACCTGTTTTAAGAACAATATAACATATACAGGCCTAAGAGGTAGGTGCAGACATTTTAAAACAAGAACATTAATATTTGAAAGAGATCTGAATGATTTGGAGTATCAGTAACAAAAAAAAATAAAATGCACGACTGTCGAACGAACTTGCTCCTATGTAATAGACTAAGAATTTTAAAAACGAAAGATATTAAAGAAAACTGTTCATAAGGATAAAATGATTTTTTTTTAAATTCTATTAGTAGTAAGATATAAAAACAGAATGCTATGCAAATATGAATTTATGCAAGAACAAAAATTATAAGTCGTTGTAGTGGTTCCTTAAAAAAACAAACTTTTATGTACAAAATTTTGAAAACATTTTTAAGAAAAAATTTTGGTACGCTAACTTTAAGTTTTTATTATTGTACGAATAAGAGTTAAATTTTCAAAAAATACTAAGCCGTTCTTGAGATATCGAATTTTCCAAAATAAAAAAAAACGACTTTTTTTTCTAAAAATTGAAAAAACATTTTTTTTAGTTTTGAAATGCAATGTTTTTTAAACTTTCTAGGAGCTTCTTTATAAAAAATTTCATTAAAATCCGTTATGCCGATAATGAGAAATTCAAATTTGAAAAAATCGTTCTATGGTAGGTAAGGTACAGTCAGTAATATCTTGATTTCAAATTGTTTTTATTAAATTATAGATCGTAAAAGTTAATCAAAAGAAAAAAAAAATTAGCAAAATTCTCGGAACTGTTTTCGAGAAAAATACGATTTTCGAAAACCAATTTTTAACATTTGTATGATGGAAGGTACCGTTAGTTTTAAATAAATCAAAGTTTTTTTTCTCACATCTTGTAGATTATGTTAACAAACTTTTATTTGTCAAGTTTGAAAAAAATTGATCTTGGGGTTTTCGAAATTATGAGTTTCCAAAAAAAATTTTGATTTTGATCCAAAAAATAAAAAATTAAATATTTGAATATGTATTAATATTTAAACTTCGGAGGAGCTTTAGCATTAAAAAAATGGTTTAAATCGGCTGTACCGTTTTTGAGAAAATCAAAAACAAAAAAAAATTGACCCAGGGGGGGCTACCAAAAATAACAATTTTTTGTACATTTTTTTGCAACCATTACCTAGTTTTAATTAAATGAAATTTTTTTAATTTTTTTTTTAAAAAATCTGTGGGACAGTTTTTAAATATTTATAAAATTCCGAAAAAAACCGTATGGTACGTACCGTTATTTTTGGTCTTAAAAAAAAAAAAAAAAAAAAAAAAAAAAAAAAAAAAAAAAAAAAAAAAAGTGTGGGCGAAAAAAATCAAAGCCCATATCTACCAAGTTTGAAGAAAATCGGCCGAGCCATTTAGGCTGTAGTCGAACCGACAGACAGACAGACAGACAGAATTGCGAGACCCACTTTTTTGGTCTTCGCTATTATTGTAATTGTATTGTATTGTGTATATAACCTATAAGTCGCAAGTAAAAACATGATATTGTTGGTATTCTAGTCTTTCGGTAGATTTAAGGGAGGGGTTTTGAGTAGTTTTAAGTAACTTTTGGTAGTTTTAAGTAGTTTTTATTTGTTTTTATTTTAATTTTATTGTTGGTAAAGTTCCTAACCTTTGTATATAAAACTTATAGTACTCTTATGAAGCCGAACGATTGGAGCGACATCTTAAGCAAAGCGTTGGTACTTATTAGATTTGTCTCTGCTAAATTTAATAATAAAATATATTTTTTTTACTACTTGTTTTGTATCTTATCCTACCCACTGTAAAATCGTGCGCTAATTTCACCACCATGATAGCGTTAATACCAAAAAAACCACGATGCATAATAATACATGAGATGCATGAAGCTGAAGCATGGCTTTCAAAATTTAAAAAAAAAAAAGTTTAGCTGAATTATTTTCAAAAACCTCATTAGTTTCTGTAAAAAGCGTTACATTTAGACTCACTTTCCCCTACCTACGTTTTCTGAACTCGCCCAGTGTAAACTATTTCTATCTGCGGAATATTCGTCAGGCTTGACCAGCTTTATCTCCTTTTCTGGAAGTATTTCTGGTTACATCTTAAGGTTATAATAAACGCTATTAAGTTCAAAGGCATGAGAAATGTAAAACCGTTTACAAAGCAGCCTTTCAAATTGATATTGAAACAAAAAGTAATCCGAAAAATTAAGATGAAGCTGCTCGGATCCAACTATATACATATATGGAGGTGTTCCGCAAGAAAGACTCCTTGGGCCTGTACTGTTTACTCTTGAATCTCGAGATATATACGACGCCATAAAGATACTGATTGAGCTACATTTGGGGTTATTCTTGTGACATCCGTCTGAATCGTTTCGGCAACATCAAAACACTTCAATTCTTCAATTCAGAACTGTTAAAGTCATGGGTCATTATTTTAAATGAGTAGAGAACCACACACACATTACTTTAATCACAGGGAACTCTAAAATAAAGTATACTCACGTTAAAAATACACGAATTGGGCTTAACTAAGAGTTTCTTTCATATAAAAACAAGGAACTCGATTCGAGTGAAAAAACTCAGCGGTTCTGCTATGCGAAATAAATAGATTTCCAAACTAAGAAGTTTTTTTTTCCAACTAGGTAGGTACATTCTACACAGTACAAGTAAGTTGAACACGAATAAAGGAGGGGTTGGAAAGGGGTTCTCTGCAATTGACAATGCTATTGCGTGACCAGAAATCATAGACAGAACATCGAAATTATTCCAACTTACTTAATAGAAATTAAAGAAAATTGCTGAACCGTCTTGAATGGCGTCATAGGACATAAATATCCTCTTTCCACGTAAACCTTAATAAAAATTCTCTACACGTTTCCCCCATGCAAAGACACTTTATTACAGCAGACGCCACACATAGTTGCTTCCCTCCGATTTTTTTTTTTTTTTTTGCAGAGTTCAATGCTTAAAGTCTAATCACTTCTTTATGCAAATATATGATTTCCGGAGCTGACTGCAAAAAAACAAACGTGAGTAATACCCCTCTAGACACTTTTAATTACATTTATAAATACAATCATTAAACAAACCCCTTGTGGTTTTTCAAAGAAAAATAATAATCAACCAAGTAATTCACAATGGAAATGATTATGCATTTCATACACAACATGTAACATTAGAAATAGAAAACGCATAGAAAAAGTCAACGTTCTTCACCCCTAAGCCAATTATAAGTAATCCAAGGGCATCATCTACTTCAATAAAACCATAACTTGCATCCGTTTCATATTCAAATGTCAAATGACAACTTAGAACGTGAATGTTATTCAGAATTTTTAAAGTCTGTCAACCACAAAATTGGTACAACTCACGATCGCTCGTCATCAACAACTGTCAAAAGAAATGACATATTATATTGTGAGAGACACCGATCTCATGGTTCAAGTGGCCTTGTCATAAATTTCTTATCTGAATTAAGCTCTCCATCGCCACCTATCAACCATCAGCAACGAAAATATGTTATATCTCAAAGATTTACAGCACACGTGCTGTGGGATTATGATTACAATATTCTGTCGCGCCTCAAAATATCTTCAATCGTGTTGGGAATATCCATCAAAGAATTGTCAGTAGGGTTTCAAAAGGAGCTGAAATAAGCTGTCAAAGATGATAATGATGATGGGTGTAGTTGGAGAAAAGTGCGTCAAGAATTTTAATATTTTGAAAAGGGCTTTGCATTTTTCTTTGTACAATTGCTTTTGAATAGAAAGGGAAAGAATATCATATTTGGTTTCTCATGGTAGGTGAGTTGCTGACTTGGTTCAATGATCCGACAGCAGAAAACCATATACATATGCAAACAAAAAATATGCATTGAAAAGCAACCTTTGTTAATTTTTGCTCACCAGACTATGAAATTTGATTACAATATTCTAAATACCTGTAGATAGTTTAAGTTGTGTTTGCACGAAAAATAATAATTGCTTACAGGGTTTGTGTATTCCCGAAGAAAAGCTTTTCGGACCATCATCATCTAATGAATATGGGAGCGTATTGGAATCCCGCTTTTTGAAATCCCGCTTTTCAAAAATCCCGAAAAAAAAAGTTTTAAAATCCCGTCTTCTAAAATCCCGCTTGTTCGAAATCCCGATCTATTATAATCTCGCTTTTTAAGATTCCGCCAAATCCCGCTAATCCCGGTTTTTAGAATACGTAGCTAAAACTTATTGATTTTATGTTGGTTATTTTCCAGATTCTTTAAATACTAAAGAAACTTTGCATACAACCAACCTCGCACCTACCCCAAATCCTATATTGTGCCCAAGCAGGGGGTTGCTTACATACCTCACCTCAGAAAGGGGATTATAAAAAACGGGATTATAAGAAACGGGATTTTAAGAAGGGGGATTATAAAAAGCGGGATTTTAAAAAAGCGGGATTATAAGAAACAGTATATTATAAAAAACGGGATTTAAAAAAAACGGGATTATAAAAAGCGGGATATCGTACCCAACCCAATGAATATATCTATGATCTACGGAAAGAAATTTGTCGTAACAGGTAGAGAAAAGACGGCAACTCAAAATTTAAATCTCACGAATGACGCCATGACGACTCATAGAGAGCCTAAACCTCGTGACTTACAACTCTCAATTATTTCTGTGTGCTTGTTTGGAGAAATAGAGAGAACCTACAATTTTTTGCTAAATCCGAACGGTTAATGAACAGCACTTTCCATGACAAGAGATACTCTTAGAGGATTTGCTCATTCTTCGAGGCTGAGAATCGAACCCAAAACCCTCTGCATTACAGTCCAACGTACTAACCATTATGGCAAAGGGTACTACTTATACATTTCTGATATACTCGGGGAGCTCGGTAATTTGTTAGCATTTGGTCTGTATGCCAGAGCTTCTAAAATTGAAGACATTGAAACACAATTCCAAACCAAATTTGATATTTTCAAAAGCTACTGGAAGCTTCAAATCAACCATTCGAAATGTGATACGATATTGTACTGTGCAATACTGTTCCGCAACTCAGTAAGACACTGTAAATCGGATATGAGAGGAAATTATAAAAACCTAAGAGTAACAAGTTTAAAAGGTCTTCATATCGAGCCGAAAACTACGGTGAAGTATTTTGGTAGTTATTTGGACAAGTTATTTTACTACAATAGGCACATATAAGTACTCCAGTTATACAACTTGAAACCCGATGTGAAGATTATTTTTTACTAAGCATTCGTTTGTCCAGTTTTGTTTTATGCAAGTCCAGAATGGTGGAACATTATCCCTTCGTATGTGGAAAAGCTCCGAGTATTTAAAAGAAAGTGTTTAAGGGCGAGTGTACATTCTGACTATCGTCAATATGTCTCAAGCCAGAGACTATTGGATGCTTCCAGAGTATCAAGAATTGACATCGTCATACTGCACCACGGTCAGCAGGCGTTGCTTGAAACAAGTTTATATCAGGACTATTTTAACCGAATCCTGAGTATTTCAGAAATGTTTTGGAAAGTGGACACGTACTACTGGATACATTCCTGTATCTTGATGCAGATGGTTGACTATCACATTCAATGAACATGCTTCATGCTGCAAGACGAGCAACAGATCAAAGAATCCTTTACGTGCCTTTTAATTCGTGGGACGGGAGTACTGGCCTGAGATATACAGCATTAGCATACCTGAAACTGATATAAATAACTCTAATCGATTTAATCGAATATTGGTGGCTTGATTGGGCTGAGGTGGAATCTTAGCTTTAGTAAAACTAAGCCCTGTCGTGTGATTCTCTATATCATTTTGAAGAAACAATTGTAATTGCTCTTGATATTTCTAAAGCATTTGATAGATTATGGCACGAAGCTCTTTTATCGAAAATCTGTGCATTTGGTATTGAAGGTCTATTCTTTATTGGAATATAAATTACCTTTCGGACCGCTCAATACAAGTTGTATTGGACGGTTTCAAGTCTGGATTTTAAAAAATAAATGCTGGTTTGACCCTGATCTCAAAAACGCACACTGAATTGCTTAGGTTTTCTTAAAATATACAAGAAATTTGTTCCCCTTCTGATCTGGCTTTGATCTTTAAAGCATACATCCACCCAAAACTTGAGTATAACTCTCATATCTGGGCTGATGTTTTCATTACTTGAATACTCAGTTGCATTTGATAGAAATTCGGCGGCGAAATTCACGATCAATTAGAATATTGCCATTACCGATGTCCAAAAGTTGTTTTAAGAATGTTTGGACAGGCGGGTCTTGCAGCAAATGCACACGCATGTTCGTCGATAGCGTGATTTTCTTGACTCAGTTCCAAAGATACTATGATTTCAAGCATGCGACAGCTAATCTTTGGGCATTGATCGTTAAAATAACAGACAACGATTGGCGGAAACCACCAGCAAAAAGAATAACAGCGTCTCCCATATAGGAAAGTTGTTATCTCGAAAATCACACACAGTCCGGGCAAGCGCCTTGAGCGAATTCTTATCGGATATTGTGCCTAAATGATAATTTTTCACGTTTTTAAGATTGTGGCTATGCCTGAGTTTTTAATGGTGTTGCAAGTTGGTGTTTTTGTCTGGTTGAAATTCAATTGAAGCTTGAAGGCTGAGTGTGCAATGCGGCTGCCCTACAATAGCGTTGATCCTGATGATGCCATTGCAAAATGCAATCCACCATTTCCGTTTGATAAACGTTGGATGACTTTGTCGTAAGTATATTTTTGATCAGCAACCAATCATGTTTGAGTTTCGAACATATCGTTGTTCGCTGGTTCACTACGAAGTGGTTTTCTTGCAATAGGTCTCTGTCTTGAAAACTTTTTCTGTCCCGTACTGAAGCCAAAATTCCAAGTAAAATAAGGCCTCTGTTGTTAATGGATATGTACATGTCCTCAATAATAATTTTTTTGTTCAGCCAAACTAGACTATGGGCGTGTAGAAGACTTCACTTTTGCCATTCAACCGAGTACATCATTCAGTACGCAGCACATCGTTATTTTTTATATGACGCAATTAACAAAAAATCTGTTCATCCGATCACCACCAAACTTCACAGGTTTATCCTCTAAGTTAGTTTGAATATTGCCTGAAAATTTCATCAAAATCTGCCAAAACGTTTTGGAGTACATAGGGAACATACAAACACAAATTTTTGTATACAGGGTGCTTTTTTTGTTCCAGGTCAATTTTTGTTTTTAACCTTTTCTTCTAGAAGAACTCGGAAGGTTTCAAATACAGGGATCGTGGGGGCTAGTCGATGTCACCACTTTTTAACATTATGTCTCTTAAAATTTGCATCTTACTCCGACCTGCTGTTTATGATTTGGTACCGTGATTTTGGGACCACATGTTCCGTAGGCGGAATTGATTTAATTCGGGCACAACAAAAGATTACCAACATGTCCCGATAGCAGTCCTTGAATTCTCATAAAAAAAAAACCATTTGTTATATTTTATGTTGAAGATTGTTTAATCATAAAATTCTCAAGACATTGAATGAGAAAACCAACACAATCAAAATAGGCGTTGCTCAGGACGAATTTCACAAAGATTACTCTCTAATTCTTCTCACTGGTAATCAGAAAAAAATTTAAAAATATCATCGAAATCCGTTCAGGAAATTCTTAATCTCAAAGTCTCACACAAACTAGTTAAAATTTTTATTAACAAATAAATTATTTTCAAACTAAAAAAAAATTAACAAGAATTGCAATTTCTAAAAATTTAAAACTATTTAAACTGTTAATTTTTTCGTATTCGACTGGCAATTGTTCAGAACATTGAAGAATAAAAGCCTTGTAAAACTTTGAGTAATAAATCCTAATTTTCCCAAATTATTCATGGAAACTAATTGATATAAAATAAAATTCATAAATTTTTTTTGACTAAAATACAGACCATGTTTGCAATAGTGCAAAATCGTTATAGCCGTTTTCGAGATGAATGAGTGTTTTCATAAGGGCTGTGTGGAAGGTACCGTTTCGAGCTAAGAAAAAATCTATTTCTCCTCTAGGGAATCACCGAAGAACCTTAAGTACAAAAACGGTTCAGGGATTTAGCATGTAGGAGGTACAGACATACAGTCGGAATTGCAAGACCCATTTTTTCAAATTTTCTGTTAAATTTAGTTGGGAACGAAATTATTTTGCCCGTTTTTTTTTTTTAAATACAAGCAAGTAGAGCACATTAAAAAATTTCTGAATTTAAAGAAATACATATATATCCAAAATAAAATAAAATGTTTTACAAGAAAATCATCAAACTCAAAGCTGCATAATAAAAGTTCGTAGTAAGAACCTTCATTGAGTAGACTAACACGCTAATAACCTCCAGGAAAGGCATAGCCAGAATAGTGTGAATCTGGACATCCCTCACAAAATACACTATGAAAGTTGTGCAACTGGAAATGGAAATAGACTTTTCTTTATTGATGTTTTTTTCTCTATTGTCATTTCTTAGTCAGATCGAAGAACAATCATTTGGTTTAGTATCTTTTGACCTGAACGAATGAGAAAATGAAAATCAATAACTTGAACTTGAACTTCTTTATGGGGATGAGAGTTCAATCGATTGAGTGTCAATAGATTTTCCTCCAGTTGATTGGAAAAGGTCATACCTTGCCCAACTAAGTACATGTGTACCTACATTTACCATTGATTTGGTTTCTTATAGTGGGAAGTTTAAGTCTGGTACCATCAAAGATTGTGGGTAAGAGAAGTGACGACTCTCCTAAGTTACAAACAACACATACAAATCGCACTTGCATGAGTTGCGTGTCTTTCCCTTAATGTTGAAATTGTTGATGAATACTTTATTAGAACCTCAATTAGAGCAATGTACATATATTCAAGTTACTCATCGTGAGTTCGCAATCTTACCTTCCAATCTAAGTATGGAAACGGCGTAGATATCAAAATAAGAAAAGTCATAATGTGGTCTTTCTAATTTCTTAGTATAATACCTTTTTCCTTTAGCGAACATTATTCGCAAGTTATCATCCGCACAGCTATGTGTTCTTCCCATTACGACTTGGCTTCGTTGTTTGTCGTATGGACACTAATATTCGTGTGAAATAGCAAATTTTAAAAGCTTCAAAGCTAAAGAAGATATTTGAAGGGTTCAATATCAACGTAAATTGAAGGAAACAGTTTTGAAAGGTTATTTATGTGAGTTAATAAGTTCGGAAATAACATTGGTTAATTCCAAGACTTAGTTTATAGGTTAATTTAATTGGACCATGTTCGGCATTGAGAACTCGGACCAAAGCAAACTTTCATCCAAGTTGTTTCTCATATAACAAGCTGTGCAGTAGTGGATACTTACTCTCATTACATTTGCAATTTCAAATATACATTTCTGGTTTTACGATTGTAATCTTTAATGTAATTACTTATTCTGCCGAGCCTGGTTTGGTGGGTTCAGCAATAAAAAATACTCTTTCAATCTTTCTACCTCAATAATAATGTATTAAGCATAAAACAAAAACTAAACCCCATCTTCAAAGCCCACACTATTCACAGGATACAACAACAGATGAATGGGAAAAAAATCACATCCAATTGCAGATAATTGCATTTGTATTTTATTTGATATCTTTGAAGAAAACCTTCAATTAAGAATACGTCCGTAGATTTTTTCTCGCTTTCCAATTGAATACTTCGACAAGTCTTCAACAAGTCCGAAGACTTCAATAAGTACATTTTCATACAATACACCTTCTTCCTCTTCGTCTTCTTCTGCTTCTTATTATTTTCTATTTTTAATTTCATTTCGAGATATTTAAAAGAAATTAACTCCCAGTGAAGACATTTACTTTTGTAATTACACGTATCATTTACAAAAGTATCTATTTTAAGGAGGAAATTGTTTATTGCTCACATTCTAACCTAAATCAACTTTCGCTGCTGAAAAAAATATACCATCTAACATCCAAGATGCCGGCCGGCCGGCCGGTAGACCGTTTACAGAATGGTCCGTCGTCGTCTACTAGACACCAACATCAACTACGCCAACCACTTGCCTCAATATCGCGAATTCATGCTGCTAAAGTTAATCAACATGGAAGTGTTGTCTTCGGCGAGTACCCCAAATAAAAAACAAAATTAATGTCAACGAATCCATTTGTCCATTATTGCAACTAACGTATATACAATTTAACTGCCAATTGCCGATATCGAAGAATGCCAATAAAAGTTCGAAACACAAACATGAAAGTTACTGGCGGAGTAGGAGCAAAGTTTCGGACAGACTTGGCACGCTAAACACCATCAACAACAAATGGCCGCCAGGGCTACTTTGTCCCATCCCATCCCGTGCAATGATTTTATACTCAAATGTCTAGGATGGTACAGAAGTATGTGATAATTAACATCCGCCTTACATTTGACTATGGAAGTCGTTCCTTCTTCTTTGTTTAGGAAAATGGTCCATTACAGATATAATCAGATGCGAAGAAATAGAAAAATTATGGGTCGCGCGGACTGGTTCGGAGGTGTGTTCGGTTAAAAGCGTTAGAACGTTTTGACAAAGCTTTTGAAATGCTCTAGAAGTCGCAGGAAAATAGGTAGGTAGATAGGTAGAAGTGACCGCAGTTCGTCCTAGCGTCATTTCGTCATGTTGAGAATAAATACCAATTCCTTGATCTTCATTTCCGAAAGTTCGTCAATGTCGTCAAAATTTGCCCTTACGAATGATTGTGCTATAATATTGGGAAGTTCAGGACATTCACGGAGGAAATGAATAATTGTTTCCCTTTTAACTGTTGGTCCCTACATCTTCGACAATGAGTATTGTGAGGAATGCCTAGCTTTGCCGCAAACTCTCTTATAAGCCTTGTTCTGCATATCAGATCAATTGTTCGGGGATTTATTATAATTGAGCAAAATCGTCTTGGATATTATGCAGTTCAACTGTTCCACGTGCGATTTGATTCGTATCGTTTAGAAAAGTTGGGAGAATATTGTCCTTCATAACTCCGAGCTGAAAGTTGACTCTTTCTGCAATGATCGTAATAAGTTAATAAGTAAGTAGTAGGCTTCCAAAACTAAGGATCAATGCAATGTCCAACTACAAACCAAGTAGACCATGTGCTGATCGACTTAATTTAGTTTTTCAACATCCAAGACGTGCCTATATTTAAAGGGATAAACGTCGACTTTTGCGACTCCCATGACGCCTTAAAATTCTGGGTTCAAAAACGAAAAGAAATTTCGAACCACCCAGAAGAGTAAATTCTTTGTGACCTAAAATCAGCGTTCCCAGCTTCGCGATATCGTCAAGGAGAAAGAACATGTTGTATACCTTTAAAAAGAGTAGCAAATGAAGACTATCGAACCAAGAAAAATAAAGAGAAGCATATTCAGCGTAGGAAGAACAGTGCCTTGCCTACACACAGTCTCTCAGCTCACGGACGTGGATAGGTCTCGCGGGAGCAAAACAACACCCGGAGATTTTATAAAAAGAAGCAACATTTTGTACTGGTTTCAAGAACTTAACGTAGACGTCTTTAAACAGCTAAGTTTAAGAGTAACTGCATTCATAGCAACTGCTTAATAAGCATCGTGTATAGCAAGAGAAAGGGCAAGAAGAGAATCTAAATTCAGTAATTGAAGAAGTAGCTCCACAATCCAGACATAGAATAGGAAGACATAGCTGCAGAAATGCTTAAGAAGTGCCCAGGTTCTAATTGCTCAGCATCGGAGCGTTTCAAATACAGAGGAGTTGTGTTGATATGATGCATTTTTTCAAATCGAACACCTTCGAAGTAAGTAGGAAAATTCCTAATGACTAGACTATCAGTTTCATATAACCTAGCCCAGAATAAGGCAATCCTGTGCCATGGAATAATTATCGAGTAATATACTTAGTTAACGTTGCAAATAATATCCTATCCAACCTACAATGTGAGTGTCCAAAGCCGTTTAACAAGGCCTTAATCGAAAAGAACAAGTATTTGTTCCGAATCGGCAGATCAACTATAGAGCCAATCTTCAATCTGACCCTGATTCTGGAACTGAGCAACAATTTTAACGACTAAACTTACAATCTTTTCATCCACTTCAAAATCTTTATCTTATCTCAGAAGATCTATTTGGTGCTTACCGAACTCGGGAGCCTAGTAAAACTGATCCCCTTTAACTAGCGAATAACTACTTGGAACTATTCCAAGCATGCAGTGGATTTCGGCGAGGAAGTAAGCTATCATGCTATTTCTTTAATCTCGTTCTGGAGCAGAAGGGCAGGTGTTAGCACTGAAGGTCATTTCTTCAGCAACTATTAAAATACTATATTTTACTAGCAGACGGCTTCGAAATCATCGGTGTCATTATAGTCCTTCATGGAGGTAGGACCACCAAGTAAACAAACAAACATTTGTTCGCCAGCTAGGACAAAACGTCACTATTGATAGCAGAAACTTCATCTACCTCGAAATAAATATTAACTATGCGAACGAGATCTATGCTACTTCGATTTGGTGAACCAAGTATGGGTGATTTTTTTTCTATTTTCTTTTTGGCAACACTGGTTTTGACAGGTCACGCACATTTCGTTTCAATGTGTCTCTGTCAAACATCTAAAGTTTGGTCTATAATTTAACCATGAATAATCTTACAAACCAACACGATTACGTAGACTGCGAACTGAGGAAATTATTGCAGCTGTATCGGCCAGTGTTAGTGATGACCGTGAATTATCGATTCGGGGCCTTTCGCAACAATTGGGCCTCTGTTACTCCACTACGTGGGAAATTTTGCAGAAGGATTTAGGTGTGAAGCCTTTCAAAATACAGCTGGTGCAAGAATTGAAGCCCAACGACCTACCCCAACGCCAAATTTTTGGTGAATAAGCTCTTGAAAAGTTGCCCGAAGATCCACTTTTTTATCCAGAAATTTGTGTTTGTGTTCATTGACGAAACTCATTTCTGGTTGAATGGATACGTGATCAAGCAAGACTGCCATATTTGGAGTGAATAGCAGTCAGAAGCATTGCAAGAGCTACCAATGCACCCAGAAAAAGTCACTGTTTGGTGCGGATTATGGGCTGGCGGAATCATTGGACCGTATTTCTTCAAAGATGATGCGAATCGCAACGTTACTGTGAATGGTGAGCGCTGCCGTGCGATGATAAAAAACTTTTTTTTGCGCAAAATGGGAGAGCTTGACTTGCCTGACATGTGGTTTCAACAAGACGGTGCCAAATGCCACATAGCACGCGTAACAATGGACCAATTGAGAGGCGAGTTCGGTGAACAGTTTATTTCACGTTTGGGGCCGGTCAATTGGCCGTCTAGATCGTGTGATTTAACGTCAGTCCACTATATTAGTTCGGACACATCGAGCGAATTAAAAACTATGCTCCAGTAAAGATAGTTTTCTAATATCATTCAAATGCTTCGAGGTGACAAGGAAGATCGAATCTTCAGTTTATAGATCAGCAATTTCAGAAGACAGCCAGACAAACTGGAAGCAGTCTGCTCGAATTCGCTGTAAATGGAAAGCTGCCGTGCCTCAGACTGATACCTTTCACGGTCGATGAACATTTTTTACATCAACAATTCATTTAAGATTGGCCCGTTTTCCTTTCCTTCGAGTATTGGTGTTACGAATTTTCGGAGAAAATTTTTGTGAGTTTGTCGGAGATTATCAAGAGTTTGGGTTAAGCGATAATCGGCCCTAGCGAGGTATCCATTCAGAGCGGAAAATTGTCCGCAACGAATACTTTGTCGGAGGTTCAAATGGTTTTTGATCTCGAGATATCCTATCGAAAAGAATAATAATACACAAATGCGTTGGCGCAATTTGCTCCGCGAAGAATTTGTGTCGGACGAAATCGGAAAAACAATTGCATTGAGCTGTCAGAAATTTCGCAAATAAAGCACTTGATCGTACTTCAACGCAGTTCGCCGGATGCGTTAAAATAATGTCGGAGAAAAATTCGGAACAGCTGTTGGGAAGCATACCTCGAAGCAAAAATCTTCCGAATCGTACAAAATCGGAGAATTTTCCTCTCCGAACGGATACCTCGCTAGGGCCGATTATCGCTTAACCTAAACTCTTGATAATTTCCGACAATCTCACAAAAACTTTCTTCAAAAATTCGTAACGCCAATACTCGACCGTTAAAATTCAGTTAAAGAAGAAGCAATCGCACGTCTCACCTCGCTATGGTCAACGCTGCTTCAATTGAATGAAAATGAGATAATTGAAGAAGAAGTTCAAACATTGTTGCCATCGATAAATCTTTGGCTAACCGCGGGACATCTCAATGCCATCTCTTCCAATGCCGTCGATCGCTATACGTTCGGTCGTTACGGTCGGCCAGGTAGTTCAAAGAAACACAAACAAAAACAGAAAAGAAAAAAACAAGGATTCGCAACGAAAGTACGAGTATCTATGTATCTTTTGGTATTGCAATACTCACCACTTTATTATTTGCGAAGAAATTTATCAATTTTAATTTTATGTTTGTTGTTGCTGTTGTTGTAGTTATGTTATTCTTGTTGTTGAGCAAATGTTTTCGCTGGGGTTTTTTGCGCCTGAAAATGATAAGAAACATAATTAATTGGACAAATATTCTAAATTAATGATATAAAAGTATGTGAGGTGAATGTGGTCATTGGGAGATAAGGATTTTTATTTGCGGGCTCGCGCCTCTCTCAGTAGTGAGGATCGTTTTTTTGTTTGCATAGTCGATAGTTGTTTATCTTGGGAAAGATTTTTGCGTAATGTGTGTTTTATTTTTGCAACATAAATACCCAGTGGCTAGTAGGAGGCGCATATGTGCGCAGTGCAGTGCAGTCCAATATGCAGAGGATATCTTGGCGAATGGAATGTCATTTATTTCAATAGATTCTAGAAATTGCAGTAAATCATTCAATAAAATCGATGAAAGTGCGATTGAGAGTTGTGTGTTTTTGTTTGTGTTATGGCTACATGATGTGGCCAATGGTCAGTGGGTATAAGCCTAATAATTATGATTAAGAAATTAGAAAGGACATTTTTTCACACAGAGGCTGGATTTTTGTGTAACAAAAAGAAAAAGTGAATTTGTATTGACGTTTTGTGCTGTGTTCATAACTGAGTTTAATTTGCTTTAAAATACGCATTCGATTGACACAGAAAAAAGGCCCCCTGTAGCGCATAATAAGAGTTTGTTTAACTCTGGTTAAACTAACGTTAATTTTTAAATATGTAACATGGCAGATATTTAAACAAAGGGAGTCTGAATACGCTTAAAATTTAAGACATATTGCGAGGAGATACCGATGCACATTGGTTTCGGGTATCGAAATGAGAAGAAAACACAGAGCTATCGAAAGCATTTCACATTCGTGATGTGCGGTTAAAGAAAGAAACTCTTAACAGTACGTCAAAAAACGGGCTTGAATTTAAACTGATGAAAAAGGTTAACGCATTTAGCCGACAAAACGTGTTTTTGTTTTGTAATATTTTGTGCGCACTAAAGGGGTTTTGACTACCCTTAAAATGTTTCAGCACAGTCCGAGAGTTAAGGAAAATTCAAGAGGATATTGAAAGAGACAGTGATGCACGTTGGTTTTAAATGTATGAATCTGGTAATAAGAAAGAAATATTGAGTCGGGTAAAGCATTCCACATTCGTGTAGTGCGGCCAAAAAAGAATCTCTGCATTTACCAGTACGTCCGAAGTGTAAGCTGATGGGCATTACCTAAAGTGGGAGTATTACGGCTAAATAGTTTAAGAGGAGGAATGCAAGTGCCTTTTTCACTATCACACTGTTTATAAAAATAACGTTAAAATAATGAAAGACCACAAACATTGCGGCAGTGCTCGAGAGATTCAAATTTGTCTGTTATTGTTCTATAACCTATCATTCTAAAAGTTCTTTTTTGGATTCTATTCAAGAGAATCAAGTGGCTAATTGAAAAACTTGCCCAAATATGGGAATTGTACTTGAGCATTAAACGAATATAGCTTTATTGATTCCCGCCAGATCAGAAGGGGTGGAAAATACCTTTCAACATCGAAAGAAACATATACAATTAACAGCGCTTTTGGCGACGTGACGTCCAATATGTAATCACTCCACGCAAGGTGGTCTGTGATGCGCATATCTAGAACTGAGAGCTGTTTGGCTTTCTCAATGCAATGCAAGTACCGTACATGGAAAGTGGTATTTGGGTTGGGTTTCGCTTTAACAACAGAAGACATCATTGAGTTGTTGAAGCAATAAATTCCACGTGGTTTATGGTTCCCCCTTTGACAATGCTATCTAGATCATCATTCGCTGCCGTTTTAAATCCACATCCGAAGGACAAGCACGTGAATCTGGAAACTAATATGAGAAGCTGAGAGTTCTATCGCCAGCAAAGCCATTTAATGAATTAGAAATTTCAAACAGAAAATCAGTGATGGATATGAGAAACAGAGCCGGAGACAAAACAGAGCCCTGTGGCACACCAGCATTTGGTATATCAATTTCAGACTTAAAATCGTCCAACACAACTTGAATTAAGCGTTTGGAAAGGAAGTTTTTAATCCAAAGAAGAAGAGATTCATCAATACCGAATGCACGCATTTTTGATAAGAGAGCTTGATGCCAAACTCTATCAAATTCTTTTGAAATATTAAGCAACTTCACTTTATCTAAAACGATGAGATATTTCTTTGCGATATACCATCAAATCACCAGTGGACTTATTTCTTCGAAAGTTATACTGCCGCTCATTAAGAAACTTTCGTTTTTCAAGATATTTCGTTAGCGTTTTCATGATATTGAAAAGAAGGGAAGTAAGTACAAATCTCTTATATATCTGCTGAATGAACTAGCCTTCAATAAAGAAATATAGTGCACTACTGGGTCGTACGAGCTTGCTTTTATGTTTAAGAGAATTAGAATTCTAAAAAATAATATTAGAAAAAAATTGTTCATCAGAACAAGTTTATTTTTTTTAAAAGGCTTAATCAATGTCAAGAATAGAATATCACGAAAATATGAATTTATGCAACGACAAAAATTATATAACCTTTTATTTTTTTAATATTACACAGTTTTTATAAATTGCGATATCGAATTTTCAAAAAAGACATTTTGAACTGTTTTCTTAAGAAGCGAAAAATATTTTTCTCTAAGTTTTGATAAGCCATGTTTGTTAAACTTTTAAGAAAAATGTACGACTGGGTCGCACGAACTTGCTCCTATGTAAAAGACTACGAATTTCAAAAACGAATGATATTAGAGAAAACTGTTCATAAGGATAAAATTATTTTTTAAATTCTTTTAGTAGTAAGACATAAAAACAGAATGCTATGTAAATTATGCTACAGGAAAAATTATAAGTCGTTGTATTTTTTTTTTTGTAAATAAGCTTTTATATACAAAATTTTTAAACATTTTTAAGAAAAAAAAGGTACCCCAACTTTAAGTTTTGATTATTGTACGAATGAAAATTAAATTTGCAAAACAAATATTGAGCCGTTTTTGAAATATCGAATTTTCCAAAAAAAAAAAAAAAAAAAAAAAAAAAAAAAAAAAAAAAAAAAAAAAAAAAAAAAAAAAAAAAAAAAAAAAAAGTTTTGAAATGCAATGTTTTTTTAACTTTTTAGAAGGATCTCTAGAAAAAATTTCATTAAAATCCGTTGTGTCGATAGCGAGAAATTAAAAATTAGACAAAATGGTTCTATGGTAGGTAAAAGTTTTAATATCTTAATTTAAATTTTTTTTATTAAATTAAAGGTCATACAAATTAATTGGAAGAAAAAAAAATTATCAAAATTCTAGGCGCCGTTTTCGAGAAAAATACGATTTTTGAAAACCATTTTTTTTTATTTTTTTAGCATATGAATGGCAGGTACCTTTAATTTTGAGTAAAATAAATTTTTTTTTCTCACATCTTGTAGATTGTATTGAGAAACTTTTATTTATCAAGTTTGAAAAAAATCTAGTATGGGGTTTTCGAAATACTGAGTTTTGAAAAAAAAATTTTGAAGTTTTTTTTAAAAATCCAAAAAAAAAGTTTTGAAAATTTGAGTACACAATTCTATTTATGTTTTTAGGGAGCTTTAGCAAAAAAAAAAAAATGACTAAAATTGGTTGTACCGTTTTTGAGAAAATCAAAAACAAAAAAAAAAATGGTTTCATAGGGGTACCCTCAATGGTTTTTCAGAATTTTATCAACCATTACCTAGCTTTAACTAAATGAAATTTTTTTGTATTTTTATTTTTAAAATCTGTCGAACAGTTTTTGAAAAAAAAAAAAAAATCGTATGGCAGGTACCGTTATTTTTGGTCTTGAAAAAAAAAAGAAAAAAACGTGTGGGGGGAAAAGATTAAAAATGATATTTACCAAGTTTAAAGAAAATCGGCCGAGCCGTTTAGGCTGTAGTCGAACAGACAGAATTGCGAGACCCACTTTTTTAGTCTTCGCTATCATTGTAATGTCAACTTTGATCAAAAGCTCGAGTTTGAATTTTTTTTACGAATGCATAGCTTGCCTTATAGTACCTATATGTGGCAAGTAAAAATGGTTCTATATGTGGTACTGTCAGTAATATCTTAATTTAATTTTTTTGATATGGAATATTAGATTATAGAAATTAAGAGAAACACAAAAATTTATCAAAATTCCAGGCCGTTTTTTTTTTTTTGCTGAGAAGAACAATATTTTTGAAAATCAATTTTTAACAATTGTATGGTGGGTATGGTGAAATAAAATAAAATGTTCGTACATCTTTTAGATAGTATTAAAAAATATCAACTGACACTTTGTGGAAGTGAAATAAACTCAGACGAATTTTATAATCCAAATTGGAATCAAGCCAAATACAAAAAAATTTACCTTAGAACTCGTAGAAAAAAAAACATGTAAAAAGGAGATATTACATGCTTTCGAATCCTTGGAACGTTAGCGAAACATTATACAGCCATTATTTGATTATCTGTAGAGCTAGCACGCAATACAATAAACTGCAGCCAAGAGAATCTTCAAATCAGTTCTACCATGTGTAAAACATGCTAAAATTTTAGGTTTGTTACCTATTGTTTTTCGTCATTGTGCAAGTTCGCTTTCCGTTCTGTTACTAAAAAAATTTAATAAATCTATTCCCAATGATATTTTTCTGGATGAGTGGAAAGTCTCCATCATTCGTCCGATGTTTAAGTCC
This sequence comes from Chrysotoxum bicinctum, assembly GCA_911387755.1. NCBI lineage: Eukaryota > Metazoa > Arthropoda > Insecta > Diptera > Syrphidae > Chrysotoxum > Chrysotoxum bicinctum. Next base: position 210,103,818 of record OU426989.1, on the reverse strand, counting down.
GGTTAAAAAAAATTGGTATCAAACAATAGACCAATAACTAAACTATCTGTCGTTACAAAAGTTTTAGGTAGTCTTGTTAAAGACAAATTTAAATATACATATAATAAAACCACATGTTATTAATATCAACATGGTACGAATTCTAATCTAGTTGAATTCAAATTTTTGCATTAATACTCTGAACAATCGGAAACAAGTTCATGTGATTTACATTTACACTGACTTTGTTAAGGCCTTTAGCATATTCTCTTAGAAAAACTTAAAGCTTATGGGTTCCATGGAAAGCTACCTAAATGGTTTTCTTCATATTCACTTGGACGAACACAATATGTAATGATTGGTGACTTTTTCTGAAGTGAGATTAAAGTAACTTCCGGAGTTCCACAAGGTAGTCATTTGGGTCCATTACTATTCTTACTTTTTATTAATGATTAAAATTTCCATTGCTTTATGTATGCGGATGATAAAACAAAGTTTTTTTTCTAGAATTTCTAACTCAAATGATTGTATTTTGCTTTAAAACAATCTGAATTCTTTTGTAGATATTGGTGAAAGTTAAACGATTTGTTGTTATATGTTGAAAAGTGTGCTTGTGTGGCCTACAACAGAATCTTGTTAAATATTATTCCAAACTATTCATTAAATAAGTTTTCGTTAGAAATAGTAGATTTGGGTGTAATATTTGACTCGAAGTTGAAATTAAATTTACATATTAATTTCATTGTGTCCAAAGCAAATTCCTTACTTAGATTTATTAAAAGAAACTCGTTAGAGTTTAAAGATCGGTTCTTGTGAAGCTTTACAACTGAGTTTAATAAAAAAAAAGAATTGAAAGTGCTTAAAAAAAATTTCTTAGTTTTGACCATCGAAATATTTTTGAAAACAATGTAGAAAGGTCCCATCTTTGTTATAATTCGAAATTCCTATTGCAGCAGACTCTTGAGACGAGAAGAAAAATGTATAGTATCATGTCTATTCGTGAACTATTAAATGTGAGAGTTTACTTAGCTGCTTTGATTTGTATGTCCCATCAATATCCTTCAGAGCGACACCGCTTTTGACAATTGATTAAATTAAGACATTTCTATGTCCAGAAACTTATTTGAAAGTCGCATATTAACATTTACATGTATTAATAAAAGAAATTTTATGAGATATTTAATTTAAAATCTGTTGAATGTAAATTCGTAGATTGGTTACTTAAATAAATAAATAAATTGAAGAAGACTTAAATTCCGATTTGATGACCAACCCATATCGGATGCCAGAACTCTCGTTTCTTATGAATGCAAGCAACTTGTTTTGGATCGAAGAGCATGGAAATTGGTGTTTCAGAAAGGGACCAGGAACGAGCGTCATGCCAGAGGTCTGCGGTTCGAATCCTAGCTTATGCTTACTAAGAACAAACATTTTTTTAATGGGTACTACCTTCTGACAGATCTTCCAAATGTACCTAGCTCTTATCATAAAACAAAAAATCCATCTTAGGGGCTCGGAATCGGTAGATTCCATCCATTTTTGCTGACTCATAACGAGCACTCATGAATCAAGGAGTTTTAATTCACTGCAAGTTCTTGACCAATTGTCGAACCCTCATATTTACACCAAATTTAATATACATATATACACATGTGAATCAATTCACATCCGAAAATAATGGATACAATTAAAAAGTAAGATCCATTAACCAGAGGTATACAAAAATGAGTTGATTTTTCAGAGGTCCGAACAAATCAGTCAACATTGTCTTCAAAAAAGAAAAAACCTAAGTTATCACGTGAAAGCTTTTTGGTATATCTACAGAATACAACTGATACTCTTTTCAGATCCAGACAATTTCCACTAACTCAAGACACTTCATTTGACAACATGGATTCGAAAATGAAATGTCACAATTTTACAGTTTCTTATTTTTTTTCTAAGCTCTCATAAGCTTTATACAAGTATTCCAATACTTATTGATGGATTTCACAAGGTATAAATAATTTTTAAATAACAAGTCTACTCGAAAACTTTCTTTTAACAAATTTCCCTAAAATTCAAATTATCTATACAAGAAAATCAACATAACTAGATCATGTCTTTAACTCCGAACAACATTGTTTGTCTTAGCAGCATGACAGATTTCTGAGAATTTTATAAAAAAAATACATGAACCCGTGAAACATAAGAGATACAAAAAAAAAAAAACAACAACCAGAACTTTCCTATTTGCCCAAACTTCAACTTTATTAACACATGATGCCACACACACAAAAGATGTGTTAACTAACTCCATTGATTGTGTCCAAATGTGTTTGTCAATTTGTCAACAAGTGACACCCCATTAACGTGCTCCACAATGACATAAATATAGATACCCTTACAATACTCTCACTTGAGTCAACTTGACAAACACGACAACGCGACGACGACTTGAGACCTCAGTCTTGAAATGAATATTCACACACGAAATATAAATTCAACTTTCCTGCAGATGCAGGAAAGCAAAGAGAATAAAAGTGAGTACATATCTTGAATCGGCTTTTACAAAACAATATTCAAATAGTAAAAGTCAGGTGCCGTATGGGCCCCAAAGCAAGGCCAACAAAAGTGCCCGCCGATCACTTTTCATTTCGTGATTTATCAATTTCACGTGCTATACAGTGTCAAAGATTTAACTTAAATCGATAGCACCTCTGATACTATCGATAACAACACAAACAACATCAAGACTCTTCCTCGTACAAAAAGCTAAGACCCCTAACATGCATGAGCTCTGAATAGCGGTAAGTATATCTTAAATCAATTGAACGAGTATGTATCTTTTAGTTCGCGAGGTTGCCACTCATTTCCGAGTTCAATTTCACAGCAGCACAAAAACGAGTTATATTGTGTGTGTTCAGCCAAAAGAGCAGTGCAGTGCATGTTGCATTTGTAATGCACCGTGTAAATCATAACCTAATCACATCTCTAACGAACGCAGAATTAAATTCAAATTTACTCGCACTGCAATCATATTTATGTCTTTCTTTCCTAAGCTGCCTAAGTAAGATGGAAATGGAAGCCTCGACGAACGGCTCCTGTCTCTTGATGGGAAAACCATTAAGTTACCTACACACGTCGCATCGCGTCATCGGTAGTTGTTGTTTCTCGACTTGGTTCCGTACCCCTCCACTCAACTTACAGCAACTATATTCATCTTTATCAATGGGAAACGGTTCAGCGTGTGTACCTACGCGCTGCTAATCAAAATCACAATCAAAACTTGCAAAAAAGCAACTAACTAATGTCGCTCGGTAGAAAAGAAGTTACAGTTACAAGTATTTGTATTATTTGAGAGCTAATGGCGGACATTCCCAACATACTCTATACAGTATCATTGGACTATCCGTGTACTACATGTCGCTCCACCAGATGTCAGATGTGTGTTGCACCGGCTTACACTGTGCAGCGCCGCCAGGGCCAATTATTAACGGTTAAATGCAAAGTTAGACGACTTTTCAAATCAGAGTAGATGATATCCGAAGCCATGCGACACGATTTAAATGGAATGAGTGCGCGCGCGCGTACAATCTATGTGTGTGTGTGTGTGTTTCACTTTTGTTGAACTTCAAAATTGTGAAGGAAGAAATTCGCTTTCGCGAAATATGTCTACCGGCTGTTGTGTGTTCCCGATTGACATTGTATTTCATTCATTGACAGTGGCGGTAAAAAGTAAGGATTCGATATATAGAGAGTTTACGAGTATTTTAAGGAAATTTCGATTAGAACTGTCATATAAAGTAGTGGTAAATAGATTGGAAAACAAGCAATTTTAATATATGTAATTAAATGCTATAAATTCTATTGTTTTTAAGAAAATGGTGTATCCTATGAAGCATCAAATCTTAAAAGTCTCTCTTATTTGATTGATGACCTAACAAAAAGATAATTGCGCAAAATTTTCATCATTTAAAACTGGCTTTATCATATTTTTTAAATGGAAGTCGACTCTAAGAATTACGTTTAAATCGACTTTCAGTGAATTTTAAATGTGATAATGTATACTTTAACGTTAAAGCCCTTTAACAACAGCAAATAGCTTCTTTATATTTTAAAAGTGTACTTTATCCAAATTGACGGTAGTTAGATTATGAATTGACTTTTGAAACTTAATTAAAAATATAAGTAAATGCAATATGTTTCCAATTTTATAGTTTATATAAATAACATACTTTCTTTTTTTTTTATAAATATATTTTTATTTAATTTTTCGCAAACTTAAGAGGTTATGGCTACCCTTAAATTGTTTGAGCTCAGTGCGATCGTTAAAGAAAGGAAAAACCGTTGCACAATGGTTTTGAATAGCTCAATATCGCAATGGGAGAGAAATATTGCGCCGGGTAAATGGTACCACATTCGTGTAGTACAGCTTAGGAAAGAACCTCTAAGCGTAGCACTGCGTACGAGCTCAAGATTTAATTCCTGAAATGCAAGTTTTATGGTTGAATTGTCTAAAGGAATAACTGAAACTGGCTATTTCACCAGAACATTGTTCAGAAAAATAGCGGTAAAATTATGAGAGACATGAAACATTGCAGCTGTTCAATGCAAATATAGTTCGATCATCTAAACTTTTAAAACTCGTTTTTGGATACTATTCAAGAGACTCAAGTAGGTTATTGGATAACCTGCTTTAACTGCATCGATATCTCCTGTTAAATCCTCTCTACTTTTCCATAACGCTCGCACTGTGTTACATTATAAGAATAGTCATAGCCCCTTGAGTGTTTGCAAATTATAAAATTATATAAAATTGGATTAAAAGTTTAAGAGAAAAGATCATTGATGAATTTGAGAAAGAGAGTCGGAGACAAAACGGAGCCCTGAGGCACACCAGCATTTATGTTATGAATATCAGATTTGAAATTTATCTATAACAGAAATTGTATTGAGCGGTCCGAAAGGAGAGATTCATGGATGCGAAATGTAATAATTTTCGATAAGACAGATTGTTGCCAAATTCGAAGGCAAAGTCTGAATTGGCTACTTCAAACTGTCTTAAGAAAATCAATAGTCACTTTTTCTAGTATCTGTTTGACAAAAAGAGCCTTCGCCCAGCCCAACTCAATTAGAGTTTGCTGATCCCCACAATTTATAAAATAGATAGATATAAAAACAAATAATTGTGAACCAAAAGTTATGGAGAACCAGGTCCTGTTGGATAAGTCAGTGACTTTGAAGTGAAAGAATTATTTTTTACTATAAAATTTATTTTTCAACAATGTTTCTTTTTAGAGCGATGCATGTTACAATATTTTGAACCTTTTCACAAAATAAGACTTTTCAAACTCTGCAAACTTCTCATTTGTGACATTGACAATTTCATCATTTGATGAAAATCTTATTCCACCCCGAGCTTTTTTTTTCATTTGGAAATACGAAAAAATCACAGAGAACCAATTTCGGAGAAAATTGTGAGTGAGAAAAAAATTCATTGCGCTGTTTATCTAATTTTGCGGGGACTACTGCACAGACGAATTCCCTAGAGCATTATCGTGATGAAACAGCACTTTATTTCAAATGTGGTGGTTTTTCTATCAAATTGGAATTGATTTTTTCTCATGAATTGGCATGGTACTATCGAACGAGTTTTTGATCCCTTGTGAGCAAGGGCGACACTCATCATCAGAGAATTTTTTCATGCCTAAAAGACTATGCACTAAACATCATTTGCGATCATTCGACCACAACGAAATTCAGTAAACCACCTGTGCATCATTCCATGTGAAAAAGCAGAATGTCCACAGTATTTTTTGATATTTTCCTAAGTCTCCTTGAAGGCTTTACCACACAAAACGTAATGCTTTATAAAAACACAAAATTTCTTTTTTTCTATTTTTTTTTAAATCTTAAGAACTTAAATTTTTTCCAGTACTGTAAACAGCTTAAGATTTAACATGAAAATTTGATTTTTTTGTCAAGGCATATGTCGAAAACTTCCATGTGATCCGAGCGCCATCTATTTCTGAAGTCATTGCCATATCGAACAGCCCTTTCACAACTCTCAACTGTTCCTGAGTGCCTTTAGTGAGTCGACAGGAATGGAGGGGACCTATAAATTTCGGTCGAGTCCAAAAGACTTAGATGACAGTTCTTTTTCATTTCAAAACATGATTTTTTTTGGAGGATTTGTCACTTCCTCGCAAGAGACCGTATAATTCAAAAAAAGATTTTTCGTTTTCAGGTGGCAGTGACTGCTATTTGAACTAATCCTCTGGTGTAAAAAACCAACGGCAATGCCAAGGGTAACTATTAGTTTACTCAATTAATTTCTTCCATTATTTTAGAAGAAGTTAACTTAAAGGTGGGTTTTATTGTTCATTGAATAAAAAGAACTATTAAAACCTTTTCAACGATTGCATTGTGTTTCTGATGTATGTTATTCAAAACCTACACTTTCTCTCTATTCAAAAACAACAACATGAGTTAGGTGGTTTGATTCCCTTTTGAATATGTCTTTATCGAATCTAGATTTTTGCATTTAATAAATGTTAACGAATTGGAAAATCTCTTCAAAAAATCCAGATTTCCAAGCTTAGTACATATATCTTTAGGGTTATACAACTTATTCACAATTATCAAATTTCATCATTATATCCGTCAAAAGTTCAACTAGGATAGATATAAAATTTGAGAATGACTATGAGAAAGATAAGGGTAGAGTCGTCGGCAAAGCGATGAAGTAGATTAGAAGTTTAAGACAAGAGAGGAAGAGACTCGGAGACAAAACGGAGCATTGAGAAAAACCAACATTTATTTTATGAAGATTAGACTTGAAAACAATATTCATTTTCGTTGAGATTGGAAGACAATTTGCAGAGAGGTGCAAAGCTCGCATAGCAGCATAAATTCTACCAACAGCACTGGCCAAATAAGTGTCCCACAATAACGTTTGGTTAAAAATAACCCCGAGTTTTTTTTACTGTTTTAACGTAATTTAACGATGTCCCATCGAATCCAATACTTGGTAGATATGACGTACCAAGAGCAGCTTTACTAGTTAAAATTGCCTGGCATTTATTTTTTGGATGATTTTCCTGAGATATCTCTCGAACACGCTTCAGGTTCTCATTTATTATGGTTGTTACATCTTCAACCATACCAATTCGATAGCTCAAATGAATTTGTACATCGTCTGCATACATATGAATTTTACAATGGTTGAGTATCGAAGGCAGATCGTTGTTGAAATGTGTGAATAAAAGTGGACCTAATATTGATCCCTAAGGCACACCAAAATGTATTGGGAGAAAATCGGACAGCTTGGAGTTTGCTCAATAAAGTATAAATCTGAGTAAAAATCTGAGTCTGAGAGAGAAGCCCAGGTGTTATCAGCCTATGGCTTGTCAGGAACGCTGTAATTTGTACACTCACGAGCTTTTCAAAAGCTTTTGAGATAAAAGGTAGAAATATCAACCGCAATGATCTTACTTTCTCAAACAAAAAGGAAAAGATCTGTTCCATTCTTCGGTGAGATATCCCATCAGATCACCAGTGGAACGATTGGTGCGAAAGCCTTATTGCCGGTCATTAAGAAAGGACGTAAGTGCAATTAATTGGCAGGAAGAGGTGGAAGAAGAATCGCTTTTATAGGCACAGGCTGGACTGGACAAATGCTGTCTTCCATCTTCCAGGGAAGATACCTGAACAATAGGAGCTTACGCAAAGGTGTTGCCATCCTTAAGTTAAGTGCGGTAAAATCAAGATGAGACTAAAAGGAGATGAATTCCAAGTTAATTCCTTAAAACTAAAAAATGCATTTGGTTGGAAGTTGTACTCCCTACTGTTGTTTTTTTGTATTTGCGAATACTTCATAAAATATTCCTTCAAAGAATGTCCATCAGGAAAAACAAAAAATTTTCGCTGAACCATCATCATTGCTGCAGGAGCCCATACGTTCCTCATTCCGTCTTTAGATACCAATGGCTGTATTCACATTCAATGCACTTTGGCTCTGACATGGCTAGGAAAAGGAAAACTGTCAAACGGGCCAACATAAATGAACGGCTGATTGGATGGGCACTTATACGTCGCCCGCCACCGTCCGCCAACCGTTCCGTGGCAGCGGCAGCGGCAGCCTGTCTGTCTTCCATTTTTTGTTTTGGCTCATTGCATGCCGTTAGCTATATGTGGTTCCGTTTTGTTCTTTTGCTGTTGCCAACATGCGATTCGTTTTCATGTGTGTCTGGTGGTTTCCGTTAGAGGAAAAAGTTGCAGCCATTGTGTGTGATTTTTCCTCGATTCGCCTTTATTGAATTTATTGATCGCTTTTGGGAACAAGGTCAAGGAACAACTCAGCAACGACGAACTGACTATATCGAAGTTATATGATGTGACAACAACAACTTCACTTGCTATAATGTGTTTAAACTATGACGATATGTGTTTTTGATGAGGCTCAGTAAAAAGCCGTGGTTTTAAGTTTTTAGTCGTTGGCATGAAAACTGTCTTGTGTTTGGCTCTAGTGGTTTTAAGATTTCACGTAAGTGATATGCGTAGTTTTTTTTATTGTTTTTTAAAAGTTTTTTGTTTGTTTTTTTTTTTTGTTTTGATTGGGAATGACGAATGAATAATGATGGCGGAGGTTTGTTTTCTTTAAATGGTTATTAGAAATTGAGGTTGTCATTGGAGGTTGTTACTGACGCTTTTTTTATTGTGAGGGAGATGCTGTATGTCTTATGTGGGCAATGTGGAACATTCTTGGGCATGAAATTGGATATTAATCGTTAAGGTATAGATGTCAGACATGTATACATAGACCAAATTCGAAATTGATTGGTTTTTAAGACTTTGAATTAATTTACTTTTTTTCTTTTGGAATTTCTAGAAAAGGTATTGTGGAAATGAACTTGCTCGGACTAAATAAATTTGAAATTTTAGCTTTTAGGATGTAGATACATACATATGTTTACCATTTTTATTTGGTTTTGTCTCCATGTTGTATTTTAAATTTGTTTTAATGTATTAAGAAATAAAATAAAGTTAAAATTAAAAATTTTTAATTAATTAAAATTGAAGTTTTATTTTATTATTTATCTTTAACCTTTTTCTACAACATATAATTATTTTATTTTATTTTATTTTATAGCGACGCGTTTCGGATATAAATACAGTGAACATTGGAAAACGTGAACTAATTAAAACCGAGGGTGTTCATGTTTTTGAGATTGTTCATGTTTTGGAATGTAACATTTTATGATTAAAATAGAATTCCTACCGTATTGTCTTCCTACTGCTCTTAACATAAAACATATTTTCTTTCATTTTATCTTCTTTTTGCTTGCAGTAGTATAGATTATTGAATATGTATTTTTACATATTTACACATACTGGTAGGGGTTATTAAAAAAAATTGGTTAGATTTCATTTTTAAATTAGAACGTTTTACAAATAAAAGTTTTATTTAACAAGCAAAATTTGTAATTATTGTCTGTTCTATTTTTGCCAACATTTTAACAACTAAAATTTCTCTTAGGCGTTTATGTCGCTTTGGTCAAAGCCTTCATCTGAACACCATTCCAAAGCCTTTTTAAATATTTCGTACTACGCATTGTCAATATTATGGGGACCCCCGAAGTTTTAAAAAATTAATTCAGTGCATTTTTATGTAGAAATGTTGAAAAAATTTCTGTTCACGTTTTAGAGATTTTCGATTTGTTCATGTTTTAGAGCAGTCAATGTAAAAATTACAGTGTTCACGTTTTGGGATAGTTCACATTTTGGGGGGTTCACGTTTTCCAATGTTCACTGTATCCATCTTCGGGCTAATGTTAGACTTTACATGAAGATGTCCTTAATTGGCAACTTGAATCAACCATTAAGTATTTTGAAAATGGGAGCCACGAATTTTGAATTTGAAAATGAAAAATTGAAAATCTACAGGTAGAAGCACTTTTTGATTAAAATTCCGTTTCCAGGAGAAGTTGGACATTTATTTATCTTACGAGCGACCATCGTAGCAGGGGCTCGATAGACATTCAGGGTTATAACTATCGGGTTTAATTTGAATCGTAAAGTTCAATATTTCGATTTTATAAAATCGAAAATGATATAGGTATTAAAGTTTTATCCAAGAAATCGAATTGAGAGCATTTGGTTGTACAGTAAGACAAGATCTTTTATAGTACTTAGAAAGTTACCTCTCAGCCAAATGTCTAGTAGAGTTTCGAGATTAAATTTTCTTTTTGATATAGGGATGACTTGAGATTTGTTAGGATTGATGAGTAGGCTATTGGCTATAGACCAATCATTTATATGGTTAAGATCCTCATTAATTAAGAGGCACAGTTCATCAATCCGATGGAATAGTCTTGCAAGATGAAGCTGAACATCGTACATGAGGGGAGGTCATTAATTAACATGCAAAAGAGTACTGGGCCTAGAATTGACCCCTGAGGAACTCCTTGTACAAGACGTCTTGTATCTGAGCATTTCCCTCCAAAAAAACACAGGTAGTCTGTTATGAGTTTGCATGCTCGATCACTAAAGCCAAACAAATTTTTCAATTTCCACTTAAGCAAAGAATGGTTGACCTTGTCAAAAGCTTTAGAGAAATCCAAGAGGCAGAAAAGATTCACATAACCCTTGTCATAATCAACTCTAATATCTTCAAGAAGATTCGTCATAGCACTGTAGCAGCTATGATTAGCTCTGAAGCCCGACTGTCTTTCGTATAGCAAATTGTTACTTGATAAGTGCTTTAAAATTTGCTTCTGAATTATCTTCTCAAGGACTTTAGAAAGGCAAGGAAAGATACTTATCGTTATCGGCCTGAAGTCTGCAGAAGAGGCAAATTCTTATTTCTTCGCAATGGGAAAAACTTTCGCAATTTTCCGAGACTGAGGGAAAGTAGATGTAGTGATGCACCAATTTTTTATATGAGTAAGATGGCTGATAATAATTGGCAGTATAAGTTTAACAAAACGAATAGGTACACCATCTTCACCAACAGAGTCAGACTTTATGGCCATCACACATTTACCAACCTCATCCCCGTTGACCACTTCAAAATCTTCAAATGTAGGCCCAGCCCTGATCGAGTTTGCTGAAGAGCTTATTGCAAGATTACTCAGTTGAAGTTTAAGCTGCGTTAAGATGGCACCACCGCTATGCAAATTTAAAAAAAAATCTAATCATGCAGGAGTTAAGTCCTAAAAATTATGGTATAAAAACAGGAATGGTATTGAATTGGAGGCCCTCTCAAGTGCTCTTCAAAAAGATACATTTCAAATTAGACGTCAAAGAAGGACCGGCACAAGTTTCATTTGAGTCCACAAGCCTATTTCGACATGAAGAAGTGGAAGTGAAAAGTTGAAAAGATTTACATCTTTGAAGAGCATTTGGGTATAGGTCTTTAGTGTGATACTTTTTGAGAAGGAATAGAATTAAGTGCAAGACATTAGGTCAAAGAATTTCAAAATAACTTTAGTAGCTTCTTTCATCTATAAATTCCATCGAGCGTTTGACATTTTTATTTCTGTGATTGACCTGCTTTCGAACGGTTCTGAGAGAATATGTTGTATATAGAGGCTACATAAGACTAAAATTGGCGCGGATAGATTTTGGCAGCAGGTGGCGGCCAGTTTATTTTGATGACATCTGCCAAATCTTTTGTTTATTATTCAGTTACTGATGTCAAATCACCACTGGCAATTTACACGATCGAACAGCACCTCCTAACAAAATGAATGTTAGATAGTGCAAACGTTGCGCGCATTTAACGACGGATGTGGCGTATCACAGTTGACTCTTCAACATTTGGCGGCTAACATTCCTACGTCAAAGGAACGCAAGATCGGCGGAAAACGTCGCCACAGTCTGTGAAAGTGTACAGACGAATCCTAAGGCAGTCGATTCCTCGCCGTACATCGGCCTTTCACAGAATTCAACTAGGAGAATTTTGGTTCGGCATTCTGGTCTACACCCGTACAAGGTCCAACTTACCCAGGAGCTCAAAGTTAATGTCTATAGACAACGCCGTTTGTTCGCTAACTAGACTCCGAAGCGTTTAGAAGAGAATCCAAATTTCGTTCGAAAAATCATCTTCTAGCGACAAAGCTCTTTTTTTTTTTGTTGAATGGCTGTATATAGGAAGACCCCAACCCACTAGAAATTCACCAGGTGATAATGCGTCCTCAAAAACTTACCGTTTGGTTTGAAGGAAACACCAGAAGAAAAATTATAACAAGATCAAATTACACGATCTCGGTGGCCAGAACAATACACCTGTCCTTAACCATGTCGTTAAATCGATCGTGCTAAATGTTCATTGTGGCATCAGCTTCTTGGCAGGTGGCACCGTGAACACAGGGCGTGATATACAGAAAATTAGGTAAACAACTGCCAACTTTAATGGTGTTTTTATGCGCGTGACATGGTGTGGATTTGGAAGATCTTGAGATTTCATTCAAAGGCCTACGTTAACAAATTAGAGGTTCCTTCCTCTAGAGGCTGGTTTCATACCAACATTTTAAACATTTTATCCCATAGTGGACTAGGCTTTCCCTACGTATTTCGCTATTTATAAAAACCTGTTTATTGTGATTTTTAAAAGTAGACACAAATGTTTGTTTTTTATAATTTTTTTTTTGGTTGGGTGGGACCATGTTCCACAAAATCAGTTGTTTTCCATTTTGATTTACAAAAATGAGAAATGCGAACAATGCTGCTCTCTACAAAGAAAGTGATACATATGTTTCAAATAGCATCACAATGCACGTCCTCTTGTGGCAAAACATTTCAAAAACATTGAAAACAACTTCGAAGGGCAGAGTCGCAGGCGTCTATTTCTTCAAAACCTACCTGTCAAATTGAGTTAATTATAATAATTTGACCAATTACTTAAACTATGAATGTTTATGATAAATCGGGCTTTTTTGGTCACTTCCTTCTATATGCAAATAAAACTTTATTTCATACTTTTTCCCTACGTTTCGTCGTAATTTCTCGACTTCATCAGGGGTAGTTTATTAAATCTGTAGAAATTTAAAGATAACAGTTTACACTTTTTAAAATTTTTTTTTTTTTTTTTGGAATTTAAACTTACATGAAAAACTTTTGTTACATTTAAAAATAATTGTTGATGGATAATATAAATAATAGATAATTTTAAACTTTGAAATTTTCTAAAATGAGAATGAATTATTTATTATTATTTGAAAATAAATAAATGAAAAATTAAATAAAAACCTACAGCACAGCACTTTAGAAAAACTAAATGAAAATAAACAATTAATTTAATAAGAACTACACCGCTCTTAATGCAAGAGAATAACTAGTTATTGTGTTGTCTCTATCTTCTTGTGTATTCATTGTTTTGTCTATATTTTGTTGTATACGTAGACTTTCAAGTGTGTATCTATTATTTCTTCTCTTTTCCTTGTCCATTATTATTGTATTATCAAAGTCCGCAGAGTGTCCAGTTTCTAGTATATGTTGTGATAGTCCAGTGGATTCTCTTTTGTTTCGAATATCCGCTTTATGTTCAGTTAATCTCGTCTCCAATGATCTCTTAGTTGTCCCAATGTAGATCCGATTGCACGTCTCCCCTTCCTTGCCACTGCACCCAATTTTGTAAACTATGTCATGCTGTTGTTCTTTTTCTATTTTGGTTTTTGTGTTGGTGAATAGTTCTCTTATTGTTGAATTTGATTTGTGAGCGAATGTCACATTTTCTTTATTTATTATTTTGTGTAAGTTTCTCTTATCAGTTAGATTTGGGATATATGCAATACCATAATATCGCATAGTGTTACCAACTTCTGGATTTTGTTGAGAATTTTTGTTTCTGTTAGTTTTATTGATGTTATTGTTTATTAAATTATTTATTAAGTAATGTGGAAAATTGTTCATACATATGTAATATTGTTTTAACTGTTTTTATGTTTTCTTCTTTAAATTCTGTATCGCTTATATTTATTATTTTGTTAATAAAATTGTTTGCAGTGTTTATTTTTTGTTGTAAGGGTTGAGTCGAGAGGAAATTAATCATTCTGCCAGATGCTGTAGTCTTAGAATACCAGTTAAATTTAATTTTGTTTATTGTTCTGTAGATTCTGATGTCGAGGTAGGGTAAGCTTTGATTTTGTTCTATTTCAACTGTGAATTTAAGTTTTGTGTGGTAATGGTTCAGGTACTTCAAGATCTCGTCCTTATCTTTTTCTTTAATGATAGCAAACACGTCGTCTACGTACTTGGTGATGAATTTGATGGTAATTTCTTTTTCTTTTTTAAGTTCTTCTATTGTTTTTTCGATTAAATCGTCCAAAATGATGTCAGCTATTGTGGGGGAGAGGGGATTTCCCATGGGCATACCAAAAGTCTGGTTATATAGTTTATCTTGGAATTTGAATTAGTTGTTCTCTTTCAGACAAAATTCTAGAATCCTTAAAAACTGTGTTTTCGGTATTTTTGTAAAGTTTTTGATTGTGTCCCACTTCTTCATTATGATTTTTATAGCGAGGTAAGTCGGAATGTTCGTGAAGAGTGAAACAGCGTCAAAAGAAACTAGAAAATCATCTTCCTCTAAAACAATGCATTCTAAATGAGTTTTAAGTTGAAATGAGTTTTTAATGTTTAAATTTTCGTTAACTATGTTTTTCAAAATTTGTCCTATGTGTTTTGATAGTTGATAGCATGGAACGTTTATCGAAGAGGAAATAGGTCTCAGTGGTAGATCTGGTTTATGTATTTTTGGCAAACCGTATAATCTCGGTGCTATTGATGATGAAGAGTACATTTCGTGCTTTTGCCATTGGTCGATGTAATTATTTTTGAAGAGTTCATTTACTAAGTTGTTATTGGTTTTTTGCAGTTTTGGTGTTGGATCGGTTCTAATTGTCTTGTAAATATTTTTATCTTCAACTAGTTTTGACATTTTGTTAAAGTAATCTGATTTGTACATAATTACAGTTTTATTGCCTTTATCTGCTTTGGTGACAACAATTTCGTTTTTGTACTGTCTGAGGAATTTTTGCGTATCTTTATAAATTTTTAGTATAAATTTTTCTATTATTGTATTTTTTATTCTTCTATTGTGTTGTAAAATGCGGTTGGTAACTCTAGATCTAGCTATTTCCTTTTCCCTCTCATCTGTCAAAAGTGCCATCACTACTTTAAAATCTTACTCTAGACACAGACGAGCATAATTCTACCTAAGGTGACACAAGATAAGATGATTTCGATAAAAAGCTAATCTAACATATTTTTGGACCTAAAAAGATTGTTCCTAAATACTGGGGCAATGCCTTTGCCTAAAATCTCTATACGTAAAAATTATAGCAAAGTCTAAGCTGATTTACCCTCTCGCCATATGTAATATTCCATGCGGTCTTTATTCGTTGTGTAATGTTACTTTAGGTGCAAGTTGATTTTACCTCAGTACTAGGCAAAATTTTATTTTTCGAAAAATACAACTTTACTGTCGCAATTTACTACTCCAGTAAAAGACAAATCAGCAACGTATTTCGACTTTTGTTGAAATTTACGACTTTATGAACTTCTCTGTCATCTTCTAAATTTTTGCACTATTATTTTTTCTGTATTGCGATTTCGCACAGTGGGTACGTGTTTGATTAGCGAATTAAAGGTTCCCAGCCAAGTATGACTATTTTTTAAAATAAATTAAATTTACTAATTAAGGAAAAAAGCATCTGCCGGATACAAAAAGCGACGACATTAAAGGTTAACATATGTTGAGCTATGTAAAACAAAAGCATCCTCACTTACGATAAAATTACTCATTTTTCAAAGCAATTCTGTACAGATAGACACTTTATCAATAAATACGTAGGCAATTTATAAGTAAGGCCAAGCACCCTGAGGCCATAGGTAAATTTACACTGAATTAAGGTTAATTTTACACCGATTTTGATTTTTGCTGTAAGAAATTAATTTTTAAAAATGTGCCATACGAATGTTGGAGCCAATGGCCACTTATTATAACTATAATTTCAAATGACCATTTATTTTAAGTAGAAACTGTTAACTTTAACCCACTTTAATTTATTGGCATCGTGTAATAACACGTAGTTTTTATATTACACCTCATATTTTGCAGAATTTCTATTGAGTACGACTTCTGTCTTGAATTTTAAAGCCTTTTAAATTTATGTGATCTCCAGTCGTGCAATTAATTTTCATTTCCTAGTTTCAGAACAATAAAGCCATCAATTGGAATAACCAACAAGTCTTGAAAACTAAGCCATCAAAGTGAACCATCGTTAAAACTAACTGAATTTCCATAATTTTTTCTTACAGAGTACATTTGCAATGTGAGAAAAATTGCCACGGAAATGTGATCCCAATCAATGCGTCAGAAATACATGACTTCAAATTAATTCCACCTTTGAGCATCACGCACATCAAAACCAACATCATTTTATAGCCTCGAGAACAAGGAGAGAATCCGCAAATATTCATAAATATTAATCCATCCCAGTTCTCATATATATGCAAGACCGTACTAAAACAGGGAAATAACATTTCTTCTACTACGGGAAAATGCATAAAAATTCAGATTCAGAATCCAATAATAATAATTAAAGATTCCCTCCTTCTAGGTAATTCCCATATAACCAGAATGTATTCAGTTCACTTGCATGTTGGTAGTTGGCACTTCGTCTAAGTAGAAAGGCAGCCATTAGTATAGCTTTAAAAATAAAAGAAACAGCTGGCTCCATAAGTTGATTTGCTTAAAAACTAAATTAACGCACGCAATAAAATTTTACTATTTATACGCCGCCGCAGATGACGATGGTGATGATGAAGATAATGGTGATGAGGATTACTTTGATTAACCTGTTTTATGTTGCTTTTTTGTTAAGGTTTTGAGTTGATCTTATCCTGGCGCATTTGTTTTACACCTGTGGTGCATGATTATTGCTCCAACACCATTAATTTTAAAACCGCGCCAAAGTTACACTCCTCCTTGACGTCCCACCAATCGACACTATCAAAAGTTAACACTAAGTGCTGCGAGTTCGTTTAAGCGCTTACATTGGAATCAGTTTGAATTAATTAATTCAAGTCATTGCCATCGTAATCGATTTTCTAAGATCTTTTAATTGAAACCGAAGCGCTACAGAGTTCGACCATGGCCCACCACCACCAACCACCATACCATATACTCCGCCGTAGCCGCCGCCGTATCGCAATTCGCAACCGCCACCGCCATCCACACCACAACGGCAATTAAATGAAAATATTTTGTGATTTACAGCGCCAACCTGCTGTGCTGCGATATACATACATAGCTGCTGCGGGAACTGGCAGCAGCAGGGCGGTAGATAAACCAATTTCTCCGTCTAACTGCGTGTTTCAATATCTAGATGCATTTTTAAAAGGCAAAATCCCACACAGACTTTTCGAGTTGTAAGAAGAAATAGAAGAAAAAAAAATAAATAAGTGCAGAACGGTACCGCGCGCCACCACCGCCACCTACTTTCAAGATTTGAAACTAAAGACCTTTGTGTCATTTTGGGATAATGTTGCAATTTGACGCCTACTTGCGGGCTGATATTTTATTGTTTTTACTTTTTGTGTGTAGTGTGTGTGTGTGCTTTATCCTACTGGCACAGTATCTGTCAAATACACTATTAAAAATATTGGACTTATTTTTTAGTGTACGAGTAACTTTCATTTTTCAAATAATTTGAATAAATGTTTTCAAAAATGTACTCTTTTCTAGACAATTTCTGATTTACACCTGGAAATAAATAAATCATTATGTCATAGTTTGATTTTGACGTTTAGCTAGGGTTGCCATAAGTTTTTAGATTTTTTTTAAGAAAAATAAATCTGGCTTTCTGAAATCCCAGAAACTTCAACTTTGAAACAGTTTTAAATTCACATCCAAGGGGTGGTTCATCTTAAAGATCGGAAATTTTACGACGTTTTAAGCGAACTGTCACAATTTGTAAAAACAAATCATCAATTTAGATGAAATGAGATGGAGAGATCTTATTGCGGACAAATAGTGTTAAGGTAAAAGAAAACCAAACAAACATAAACAATTTGAGAAAAAAGATGACAGTTTATTAATGGAGTTTGAATTACTGAAAAGTGCCATTTTGGATATTGAAAGTGATTACGATACACAAGTTTTCACGAACCTGTTCTATCTGTCTCTAACTAAAAAGCGAGGGCAAGAAATCTTGTTCTAAACTGTTCCAGACAGACTCATTGAACAGCAAATCAGAACAGTTTAGAACAGAAAATTTCTCATTAAACAACAAAAAGGTGTACTTTTGTATTCAAACTGTTCCAAACTGTTCGAAACAGTGTCACTGAACAGAACTATACAGTATTGAGTTAGTAAATATCTACTGACAATGACGCTTAAGAAAGAACCTTTTAATACTTCAAGCATTTATTGATCTGTTTTATTAATGAGCGAACTAAACGGGTGCTGTCTACCCTTAAGTAAAGAATGAGGTGATTTAAAAAGAGATACTGACTCATATTAGGCGTTTTTCTTTTTTAGTTCAGAACAGAACCTGAGTTGTCAAAAAATAAATTGTATTTCTTTTTTAGTTCAGAGTGTTCAGAGTTTCGAAAATGTGTTTCTTTTTTCGTTCTGAGCATGTTCTGAGCGTGTTCAGAGTGCGCTCTATGAGCTCAGAATAAAATAACCGAGCAGACAGAGTAAAAACATGCTTGGACTCTGTTCAGAGCTCTATACTGAACTAAAAAAGAAAAACGCCTATTGTTTTTGAATGTCTGAATATCAGAGTTTCAGAGTAGGAAGAAACTATTGAGCCGGGTAAATAATTCCACATTCGTATAGTACCACTAAGAAAAGAATCTCTAAACTTGCCAGTACCTCCAAACTCAAAGGTAAACATATGGCCAATTTTTTGAAGCGCGAGTATTACGGGTTCGGTTGAATTGTTTCAGGGGATGGAGGCTATTTAGTTAGAAGACTGTTTAAAAAAAAAATTGCCATAAAATAATGAAACACATGAAACATTGTTCAATATAGCCCGGACTTTGGGGCCAGGTTGACTATTCCAAACTTGGTTTGGGCCAGCAGTGCATCAATCAGGGTGATCGCGCCGAAAAAGATTTTAGAATTTCGGCGATTGTCCAATGATTGGGAATTATCAGGCCCTCTGCCGCACTAGACGTTGTGTTCCATCTGCCACCCCCGACATTTTCCGCAAACACATGGCGGCTTGCACAGCCACAAGCTTAAAAGCTTCTTCACAATGAATAAATAACGAAACATCGATTACGCTCTCCCAAAACTACAGTTTGGCAAAAAATTCCAAGTCACTGTTCCTTCAAGATCTTTCCAGAAGGATATTTGTTTTTTGGAAGATGATTCTATCCATTTTTAAACCGATCGATTGATAGAAAACTGATGATGGGGTTGGTGGGGGTATGTACTCAGATGGACTTAAATTATGTCTTTCTTTCCGTCTTCTTATTCATTGTAGCGTGTTTCAGGTTAAACTTATGACGATTAAAGAAGTCCGGTTCCGGCTACTGATATCCTCATCTTTTTGGATAGTCAAGCGCCTATTAAATTTCTGTCAATTACTCTATAACAACGATCTTTGCAAAAGCTGTATGAAGGAGGAAGAGGTAGAATCAGTTGGTCATCTTCTACGTACATCCCGTAGACTTTCCCATAGACGTAGGCTCCATCTTCGAGAGTTTTTCTTCTTAATATAGACATTTATAGTCTCTCTTGCTTCATAAAGAGCTCTAAACGAGTTCAAAGAGTAGGGAGAACATCTCAGGATTCATATGATATCACAATGGACCAACTATGGTCAAAGTCTATCAGCTGCTACGCTGGCAGACATTTCAAGCTTAACTTAAATACCATGTCCAAAGCAATAAATGGATGAAGTAAAGATTCTTAGTGACTAAAAGTACGGCTACTTTCGTAGTAATATACCCACAGGTACATTATCTAATCGTATATGAATTGGATACGAACGTATAGTGGAATCAATCTTTTCATATAGTTTTGAAGAAATATTATTTATGGAGTTTATCAACAAGATTTGTTATAAAAAATTAGAGCATTTATTTTGGATGAATCTCATATTCGTTGGATTAGTTACCAGAAGCATTTTACACTTCAAGTCTGGAGTTATCCAAATAATAAAGTGAAATGCCACAGGGCTCAGTTTTATCTCCAACACTTTTCATCACATTAATAAACGACTGCAAATTCTGATCCAGTAAACTATTTTGCAGACGACAGTTTCTCTTCTAGAATCACATCCCTGGCCTGATATCCAGAGAATTATCCAATGAGAAACACAAATCATATGAAGGAAACCAAAATGTATAATGTAAAGGGCCAAATACAAGTTTCTTTTTAAAAATGCAATAAAATGAACAAAATTAAATTTTATCCATGTATTATGGCTTTATTAGTATGAGCAAACATTCCCATTACTTACGGTACGCTATGTCGTTCAAGTGGCTGCCTCGGCTGGTTATGCGCCTTCAATTACTGAGTCAATTGGAACATGTAAGCGAATAATCCTAGATATTTGTGCAGAATTCTCTTTTCACGAACTTTTTGCACAAACTTGCGTACAGCAGGCGTGGTGGGTGCTTCATTTCGGCAACTGTTTTTAAAAAAAAACGCACTTTTTGGGCTACACAGCAATTACTTTGGAAATAAATTTTCAATATTTCTCAACGTTGTTCATGCGTAAATCGACTCATTGCGCTCCGCGGAAGTATGATACTGACTTTCTATCAAGATTTCGAGCGGGAAACAGCTGTCAGTGTCAAAATAACCTATGATTTAAAAAGAAACCACTAGATGGCCCACCCAGCACGCATTGATAAAATATAATTTATTAAATCGTTTTAAATTTTTCTAACTGTGATTTTATTTATTTTTTATATGTCAAAGCCCGGATGTTGCCCAACGGCCGCGACCGTTAAACTTGTCTTGATAACAGATTGACACTATTCTACGGTCCAAGTAACACTTGCACCCGAATTGCCTCCGGTGCAAATAAGATGCCACTTCTATTATGCTCTCCAACTACCTGCAAACTACTGCACCATCATGCGAGTTGTATTGGATGAATTTTCACAAGGAAAAGTATATCTTTGAGTTGGACCGCGCTTGGCTGCGGTAGTTTTGTGGATCTTGTGCAGATGCCATAGAGTGTTCATATAATCACGATTTGTCGCCTGTGGTGTATTAGTTGACACATTGATATGAATTGGAGAGCAATTCTAATTCGCAAGGTATTTATTTACTTTTTCTATTTTATATAGGTAAATTTTGTTTAAATTTATATTGGGATTAGAGCGTAACACAGATCCGTGCTGCAAATAGATACTCGAATGACACCTTAATCCATTCACTTTGGGGAGATTGAGTGTTTGTTTGGGTTACTGGCTGGTAAGTTTTATAGCTGTGCCATAAGGAATGGGACAAAACTGGAGGACTTGAATTTATTAAAATAATCATAAATTCTCTTGGGGGGTTTCTGTTCGAGCTTCAGTTTGTTTTGTTTGGATTTCGTTTTTTTTTTTTTATCCGAATACCCAAGCTAAGCTATTATTTATTAAATATTTCACCAGCGAACATAAATTCGGATTCTGTACGTTTTACTTTCACATTATTTCACAGGATGTATGTAATTTGTATTAATTTATAAGTTTTTTGATTATAACTGGATGTCAGGAAGTTTGTTTTGAAATAGTTTATTGGTTTAGAGAAGCTTTGGGAAATTGTTGAGATATCCATGGTCACACGAAATAAATGACCTTCGAAATTAGTAGTTATAAATAATGGAAAGGACGAGGCGTAAAGATGATTTAAATATCGAAAATTGATATATAAGTTGTTTCATTCTAACTTGGAGCCGGAGCCAAAAGATTCAATGAAATATTAAAATTATGAATTTCTTTCAAATAACATGGATCCTTTGGCTATTCTTTGTAAAATAGCTTTAATCGGCCTTTAGTCCACAAAGATTGACGTTTTATCGGAATATTACAACTTGGAATCATAGGTTGATTTAAGAGGACCTTTTTGAATACGCAAGTTTTGCTAAACTCGAATGATCTGACATCGAGTAAATAACTAAACATTAGATAAATTGATTTTAGTCCACACTTAAACCACTGTTCGCTGGGGACGAGTTTATAGAAAATTGTATTATTTTCAGCGTTTCGCTCAATAATTGTGATAAAAATTATATTTTGCAATTAATTCTTAACTTACAGAATTACGATTTTAAAGTCAGATTTCAAAGTCAGAAATTTACCTGAAAATAGAGAAATAAAGAAAAAAAATTAATTAATAGTCGTAATTAGATGAAAATTTATTTTTTTTAAATAACAAAAATGTTTTCGAAATTGAAACTAGTTTTAATCACTAAGTTTTGAGTTTACACAGAACAGTTCTCACAATCTTTCCGCTACTTAATCTTCAAATTTCATCAAAATCGATTATGGCGAAAGAGAAAGCTAAACAAAATTGTGACCGGTTTACAATCTGCTTTAAAAATGTTCTCCTAGACTAATGAACTTAACTCTCAACCAATCCTGTGTGCTTGTTGTTTGTCGTTAGGAAGAGAGGGGATCTATAATTTTCTCTCGAATCCGAACGGCGAATATGAGAAGTACTTCAAAATGACATGAGATACTCACAAAAGGAAGTAGCCTTAAGCAAATCTGCTTCTGTTAATCAAAATTTTCTATTTTCTAAGAATTCGAATATTAGAGTTTAAATTGCATATATTCAACAGTTTGTGTTAAGTAAACCGTGTTTATGTAACTTATTTTAAAGTCCAACTCAGAAATTATGTATAGTTAAATTATTCAATTTATATCAGTAATTAGTCACGTAAGAATCAACGTTTGGCAGTAAGCACGTTCTACTCAATCGCGATTTTGATCAATGAGAACAAATGCAATAGAACAAAGTATTTTTTAATTGACAGCACCCTTAACTAGTACACATAGAAGTCTAAAAGCAATCAGGAAAATGATTACCACTTTTTATATTCCCACACCTTAACTTCATAGAAAATAATTTATAGTGAAACTAACTCAAACAACCGATACTTGATTCTACTGGCATTTTGTTAATGTGGAAGACAAGTTTCCAAATGTGTCGTCCCATTATGCCATGGCGAAAAATAACACTCTTTAAACACATCAAACTTATCAAGTAGAAATCGGTTACTTAATACATTAAATAATTGAAGTTCGGGTTTAGGCAATATTAAGGCAAAAGTAGCCAAATCGATTTGGAAATAATTTTTTTCACATATTTTTAACACATGAGGTAGAAGGCCATAGTTGTCACAGTATAATGAGAGTACCCGAGTGAGAACCTCTGCGCTGAATATTCACCTATTATATATACCAGGAATCAGTGGTCCCAAAATAAAAAAACTTACAGAAGATGTACATGGACAAATATTGCTGCAACGCATAACAAGGGTAGCGTGAGAAGAAAATCGAGCAAGAAAAAAACAGAAGAAAAGAATTTTGTGTAGAAAAAAGTGGTCGTACGCTAACTCCCAGCTCAAAGAGATCGCACAGTCCCGCAATCGAAAAAACAGCCGATGGTTTTATTAATAAAAGGCAAAGTATCTGCTAGTTTTAAGACATGAACGCAAGCTCTTTGAGTCACTGAACCATATTTCTTACAGCTCCTAAATAAACTTAATGTGGAACAAATGGTAGGGCAAGCAGAATCCTCACTTCCAGTTAAAAAAGAACCAGTCATAGGCTTAGACAAAAGACCTTAAGAACAACAAGGCTTACAAACAGAGCTTTTCTAATACTGTGATGTTTTGCTAGGGTACATGCACCTACTGTGAGAGTAAGGAAACATGGCTGATGACTGGACTATCAGATCAAACTGCCCTTTCTTCAAAACCAGAGATCATATGTTCTGAAAAAAACTTCCGAAGGATATCCCTACTCACATCTCATATAAGATTCTATGCAACACGTTGTTTGAGCATCTAAAGCCAATCAACAACACTATACTTGGGAAGTACTAGTGTGGCTTCCAGCCCGGCAGATCTACCACAGACCAAATCTTCACACACTAAGTCACACAAGCAACATCTGGAAATTTTCAACGAATTTCAAGTCGAAACTCATCGCCTTTTTATCGATTCAGGGTCATTTACGACAATTAGAAAACAGGCACAAATTGTTGGTCTTGAAGTAATTGAAGACAAGACCACGTACGACCAACAACATCAAACAATCATCTGTCCAGCAACTATTACAAAAGTTCACTAAGCGTGTTCTCCTGACTAGCAAGTAAACCAAAGTAAAAAAAATTCAGGAAAACGATCCACATCCCGACTTTATTTTAAGATTTAGGGATTGGCACTTATGTATTATAAAAATAATTCCTTATATTGCTTGGCTGCCATTTTTTTCTTTTTATTTTTTAACGAATTCAACTCAAATATAACAAAAAAAAATCAGTTTTGCCAACCTTCATGATTAAAAAAAATTACTTCAGCGCCCTCTCAGTTTAAAAAACTTAACTAAATCGATTTTACTTCGGATGAAAAACTAAAGTAATAGTCAGTGAGTGTTTGTTGTTGTTTGCTGTACTGTCTTGTCACGGGAACAAGCCTATTGATAGCAGGAACTTAAAAGTAATCGTAGTTTAAAAATTCATCTACCTATAGGAGTTATTAACTCCAAACTTAAGTGGAGAAATGACAAAAGATTATACTGTGAAACCGTTTCTATATCGGTTTGGCAAAACGAATGAGTTCAAAACTCTTCACATGTTACGCGAAATGCATTCTCTTCCGTCAGCCCGGATATTGGATGCGAGAAAAAGCCAAAGAGTTGATATTACATTTTTTTCGAAAGAAGAATTCTTCAACGAATGTTTGGTTCCGTGTGCTAGGAAGACGAATGGAGGATAACGTATGACCTCTATGATCTTTACCCAGATGTGAATGTAATTCAAAAAGTCAAAACACGTCTAGTAAAAGGGCTGGTCCAACCACAAAGAATAAACAACAATACTTCAGTTCACAGACTCTTCGAATCACAGCCCCAATGTTGGAGGCGACAAGGAAGACTGAACCAACTACTAAAGATAAAGTCAACGCAAGTGCCAGGAAACTTGGTCTGGATTACTGGAAGCAGTTCGGGTATAATGCAAAGATAAGAGATGGGAATGAATCCACGATAGCTCTGTTTCCTATCAGTTTTAACGCTCTGTTCTGAATTCTATCCAATAAATGCAGAGAAGTTTGTGCTACACTTGCCCAAAAGATGTGAATTATACTCGAGTTTTGGACATAAGAACGCCTTATAAATTTTAACAAGATCAGAGGGAGTGAAAGATGTTTTACACCGATAGAGAAATCCTTAGCATTAAGCAGCTTTTTTGGCGGTCTCGAGAATGTGGTAATTCCAACGAATATTGATTAAAATACATTACAATCATAAGCTGTAGCATTTTTAACGTTTTTGTAAATTTGTACCACTATTAATTATATCAAACTCTCTAAATAAATAAATTACAAATAAAACTATCTAATTTATTTTTGATCTGATTTCAACAAAATTCAACTGGAAATGAACTCAGGGAGCAGACGGTGACTTAATAACCAACCAAATTTACAATCACCTGTCTACTTCGGCCATTAAAACATTTGAGACAATATTAAACTAAGCGACATGTGTGCCTGAAAATACCTTTCTTTATTTCATTCTCTTTTTTTTATGGTTCTCAATTGAGTAACTTATTCAAAGTTAAATGTACGACTGCGTTGTACAAACTTGCTGTATATAAATAAACCAATAGTTATGAACTGCAAGAAATTAAATAACACAGTGTACTCTACAAAATTGATTTAAGATGAATATCACACTAATGGTCACTTGTTCAGAAACTGAAGATAGCTTAAAAGGTTTCCCACATCTTGTCATCTGACTGTTGTATATAAATCGATCAAAATATTTTCAATCTCTCGTGTCAAATATGTATGTCAAATATCTCGTGTCAAGAGTCAAATGTTTTTAAGATTAAGTTAGTAACACCGTGTTGTAGTAAAGATAATTTCAACAACTTAATTTTTCGTCTTGAATTTGAAATAAGATTTCTGTATGAAAACATAACTTGCCTTTAAAATAGCTTAACTTCCTAATGACCTTTTTTTTTTTTGCAAGGAAGCATTAGCATTTTGTATGCGTTTGTATAGGGTGCAGGAATTTTATTTTCCATAAAACACATTAAACGGACATGCATATATATTTTCGTGTTGACACGTTCGTGCTAAATGGCAATAAACGACAAAACAGGCCGTACAAAAACTTGCCTATACGTGAAATTTATAAATAAAACTTTTGAGACCTTAGAACTTTATTTCCTATTTATCAAAGCCAAACACCGAAACAAACGAAAAAAAAACAGGAGTAAAATTATGGTGTTCGAAATTCAAAAGAAAATTCCAGTCGTTGGAAAAAAAAAAAAAAACATGACACACGACCACCACAAGAACGATGAGCTGGCAGAATCAATAAAATTAATTGAACAATGTTAGTTTTCCATCAACAACAATAGTGATTCAGGTTTAATTGAAGGTGACTACAAATTGTTTTGATAATTATGCACATTGATTTTGTAAGACAGCAAAAAGTCAAGTAAAACAGCTTTTTCCACCGAATCACAAAAGATTTTTTATGCAGTTTATAGAACAATCAATGTATCTTATGATTTTGTCGCAAAACACTTGTACGTCACAATGTGGGGTCAAAACAGAGAGAGGAACAATATTCAAACTTTTTTAGAACCAAAAGATGAAAATGATTTTTTAAAATATTTCAAAAATTATAAAATAACCTTTGTTTCAGCGATACGAAGTAGTGTACATGGGAGGGCGAGTGGAGGTTTAGTTTGTGCCATAAAATCTAATATTTCTCACCTTGCTCAATTTAAGACAATTGATAACAAACTTCTTATTCATATACTAAGTAATAATTTGAATTTTTATATTATACCGGTGTATCTTAACTGCAATAATTGGCAGAATGATTTTGAAAATTTGTGTAGTTTTATGACCAATTCTTCTTTGGAAAATACCCTAATTATTGGCGATCTCAATGCTCGTATTGGTGACTATCAGAATCATCCTGCTCATATGTCACAAACTCTGCTGAATTTCGGTGCCAACAGGAACTCTAAAGATGCAACTCTAAACAGAAATGGTAAACTACTGGCAGAATTTTTTGAAGATTTTGGATTTTTTGTACTGAATGGAGTGGCAAATGGCGACGTTGATGGTAACTTCACGTTCATTAGCGGTCAAGGACAATCAGTAATTGACTTTTGTGCCATATCTGGAGAGTGGTTCAATGTAGTCGATGATTTTGAAGTGCTTCTGGCTGCTTTTTCTTCTCACTTACCAATTATGATTAAAGCGCATTTTAACGAAGAAATCCAACCGAGGAACTTGGATACTCTACGAAAACTGAAATGGATTCAAAGTAAAGCCTCCCGTTACAAAGCAAATCTAGATTACCAATGTAACTTCCTTCCACTCCAGTCAACAAGCTCGGTAGAGCAAATTGAAGAAAATATCGTGAGAATAATTTATGCCTCGGCACCAGATGCTAATAATAATTACATAACTTTGGCACCTAAATGTAAATGGTTCGACAAGGAGTGTGTAAAGCTTCGAAAACAGTCGTTTAAATACTTAAAGCTATTCAGATTGACAAACATCATCTCCTTCAAAAATTTGTATCTTGGTGCCAATAAGGAATTTAAACAATTATGCTTTACCAAGAAGGCAAATTACCTTAAAAGTCTGGCCGTACAGGTTCAACATAGTAAAAATTCCAAGGAATTTTGGTCCAGCGTACGTGAACTGAGTGGATTGCACCAAGGTATGAAGATTGCTATTGAAGCTCAGACTCTAGCAGCACATTTTAAAACTCTTTTGTCGGCTGACGAGCATCTTCATACCTTCAGCTACGCAATGCAAGACTTTTATGTGTCTGAATTGGACGCCCCGATATCTTTAGGAGAACTGGAGGCAACTCTTTTGGGAATGAAAAACAACAAAGCCGCAGGTATTGATGGTATCCCAGTTGAATTTTTCAAAAATAGTAATAATCAACTCAAAACGTATATCGTAAATTTCTTAAACACTCTTTATAACAATGCTTATGTGCCTACGACTTTTTCAAAAGCCCTCATATTCTCGATATTTAAAAAAGGTGATGCGATGCAACCGGAAAACTATAGAGAAATCTCAATACTTAACTCTCTGAGAAAGATATTTGCGGGAATTCTTTACGGAAGACTTTCGAACTGGATAGAAAGAACCAACAGTTTGAGTATATTTCAAGCGGGTTTTCGTTCTGGATTTTCCACAATGGATCACATTTTTGCCTTAACTTGTATTGCTAAGAAGTATACTGAAAAAAATAAGAGACTATATGTTTGTTTTGTTGATTTTAAAGCCG
Source organism: Chrysotoxum bicinctum (assembly GCA_911387755.1). Classification (NCBI taxonomy): domain Eukaryota; kingdom Metazoa; phylum Arthropoda; class Insecta; order Diptera; family Syrphidae; genus Chrysotoxum; species Chrysotoxum bicinctum. The sequence continues at coordinate 210,075,339 of OU426989.1, read as the reverse complement.
CTTTTGATACCGTCAACAGACAGGCTCTGATATATAAGCTGGTTAGGCTTGGAGTGTCTCCGAAGTTTCTGATGCTTTATAAAAATTTCTTGTCGTCATCTAGTGCAGCAGTTTGGGATGGTTCGAAGTTGTCAGAGTGGTTTGAGACGTCAGCAGGTGTCCCTCAGGGATGTATTTTAAGCCCTCTTTTATTCGCTCTATTTATAGATGATATCTCTGAAATGCTTCCTGGAGGGGTAATGTTCGCTGGAACTCTCATCAAAGTGCTTCTCTACGCTGATGACTTGGTATTAATAGCTGACAACCCCTTTACTCTCCAACTCCAAATAAATCGTCTGGATGATTATTGTAAGACTTGGGATCTCCACATCAATGTCCAAATAACCAAAATTATGATTTTTGAGAGTCGAAATAGAAGGGTGAGGCTACCTGAAGAATCTTGGCGTCTCAATAATGAAATGATTGACATAGTACGTGAATTTAAGTACCTTGGAGTTTTGTTAACATCGAACTTGAACTTTGGTAAGCATGCAAAGGATAAAAGCACTGAAGCTAAGCTGGCGCTAAATATTATGTGGAAAAGGTTCTTTGCTAACCAAAACATTGACCATTCGACAAAATATCAAGTGTTTAGGGCGACAGTTAACACTTGCATGTGCTATGGAGTGCAAGCCTTTGGTGTTACACCATTCGAAGAATTTGAAGCTGTTCAAAGATTTTTCTTCAAACGATTATTTCGATTGCCGAATTCAGCACCAACCTATGCTATACACGTGGAATCTGGCTTACCACCCATCTACATTATTAATCTAAAAGCTCATGCAGACTATTTAACAAAAGTGATGAGGAGAAGTAATAACAGTCTTCTTAACAAAATCCTGATGAGACAACTGCAATTGAATCAGTATCCTTTTAGAGAGTGGAATCAGTTGGCCTTATCCAATGACCTTTCTCTGCCCTTAACAGAGGCAAATGTTTTCGATTGGCACAATATATTCGCATCAATTATTGCTAAGACCGATGAAAAGATTTTTGACCAGCACCTAACCAGAGCTTCATCGTCTGCCTCAAGGTTATTCTACAGGAACCTTAACCATAAAATTCTAACTGAGGATAGCTATTTCAACGTTAAGTACTCGTCTGAGGCTATAAGTACTATTTTCAGAGCAAGAGTAGAAATGCTTAATCTGAATTACATCCCTCATAGAACTGATCTTCGGCAGAATTGTGACTTGTGCAACAGAAGAGAATGTGAAGATGTTTACCACTTCATTGCTGTTTGCCCTTTATTGCAAGAAATACGGCGCTTGTATTTCCAAGAAAGTTCTTTTTCACGCAATAGCTTGTATGAAATATTAAACGGTTGTCGTGGTTGGTCTAATTTATACAAATTTTGCAAACATGCTTTAAATTATCGGAATAGTTTTTGAAATTTTTATTTTCTAAATATTTTTTCAAATTATTACTTTTTATGTGGCAAATCATTAAAATTGCAAAAATAGTAAATCATTTAAAATTATTACTTTTTATGTGGCAAATCATCAAAATTGCAAAAAAAAAAAAAAAAAAATCATCATTTTATTACTTTTTATGTGGCAAATCATTAAAATTGCAAAAGCTTCAGAATTATCGCTCTCCCATTTATTAAATCTTAGCTTAAACTATAAGTATTCATTGTATCACTTTTCGTTTTTATTTTTAATTCTTTTTTATTATTCTTTTTTTTAAATTTTTATATTTACTTACTCATGAAATGTCATATCCGGAGACGGCAGATTGCCATGTCCGTATTCTTAAGTTTAAAACTGTATCAACATAGAATCGAAAAAATAAAGAATTTTATCTATCTATCAAAAAAACAATATTCAACATTCGAGAAGTGTAGCTTAATAGAGAACCTCTGTATTTGACACTGAAATGTTTAACTTAATTAGGAACCAAATTACTAAACACCACTGCATAACTTTCAAAATTAAATATTGAACTGTTTGGTTTGATATACTAACACTCAAAACAAAACAGAAACTTATTGTGAATCAGAGAAAAAAATTACTTTCGCATTGAACCAAGGATTACGAAAATAGAATAATTAAATTTGTAGAAAATAGGTTACACTGCATTTTAATTTTATTCAGACAGAGTGATATAGTAAATAAACACTTCTTTTCTGACGTACTTATGTTTTTTGCGTTCATTATTTTTTTTCAACTTCTACCCGGGCGCCATTTAAAATTTTTATACGACATAGTCTTGAAATTATAAAATGTGGTCTAAGTTATTTATTTTATGCTTAACATACAATTTTTGAATATTTATTTGAGATTATCTTAAAAATGTTAAGCAAATATTGTTAAAGATTAATTTCGCCTACAATAATTAACTATTCCTTCAAAAGAACCCTTTAAAATATGTAAGAAATTGTACTCTTGTCCATTAACTAAAAACAATTACATTACATAGATTTATATTTGAAGCAATTAAATACAAATAAAAAAAAAAGTATTTTTTTTATCTAAATGGATGCTAAAATGGTTTTAATGTGAAGTATATATATGTTCAAGGTTGCGGAGCACGAATTTGAAGTGGTGCAATCCTTTAAATACCTTGGGTCAATAGTAGCAGCCTATAACAATATAGAAGAACAAATACGCGGGCGGCTTCTCAAATCCAACAGAGCCTACTATAGTCTGTCAAAGCTCTTCAAATCCAGAAATCTCACCATAACTTCAAAACTACAGCTGTACAGGACCATGGTCCTGCCAGTACTCACATATGGATCCGAGACTTGGGTGCTTAGCAAAAGGCACTCCGACCTCTTAGCTGCGTTCGAGAGAAAAGTCTTAAGGAGAATTGTTGGCCCCGTATGTGAGGAAGGACGATTCCGGAGACGGTACAATCATGAACTGTACGCAATCTACCTTGAAGCAGATATCGCGACAAAAATTAAGCTCGGTAGACTCCGGTGGGCAGGGCACCTAGCTCGCATGAGCGAAGAGGAACCTGCTCGGAAAGTTCTTTGTGGTACATTCTATGGTAGACGACAGCGTGGTAGACCATGCTTGCGCTGGAGAGATGGCGTAGACCAGGACGCCCGAAGCCTTGGGGTGCGCAACTGGATGGCGTCGGCTAGAGACCGGAATAGGTGGAGAGACTTGTTGAAAGAGGCCAGGACCGGAACCCGGTTGTCGAGCCGATGATGATGATGATGACAATTTTTTTTTTTTTCAAATCACAAAATATATTTGTTTCTTGATATTATGTAATAGATGCATTTAAAAAAAAAAATAAAAAAACTTCCTACCGACAATAGTTCTCCATCAGCATATCAATCCGAGAAAACTTTAGAGCGAGATAACTTTGATGCTAGAAGACTATAATGCTAGAAAACTATCAAGCAAGAAAACTATTATGTGAAAAAGCAACCACGCGTGAAAACCACAATGCGAGAAAGCTATCATACGAGAAATCTATTGTACTAGCAAACTATCGAGCGCGAGAACTTTTATGCGAAAAAGCAATAACGCGAGAAAATTATCATATGAAAAAAATATTATGCGAGAAAACAAACTCTAATGCGAGAAAATTATCATTCTAGCAATATGTCGAAATTTTTATGCAGAAGCTCCTTTGCATTTGAAAAAATATAATCTAAAATTTTTTTTCGAAAAAATAGTTTTTGGATTTTTAAAAAAATTATACAATTTTTTTTTTTTTGGAAATTCAATATCTTTAAAACGGATACATAAATAAATTTTTAAATTAAGTTATAAAATGTCTTTTATTGAATACTAGCAATTTGCATATCATTTTTTTTTTATAAAAATTTTAAGGAAAATTTAGTAAACAAAAAACATGTTTCAGTGTGTCTGTATATCTGTACCTCTTCCTACAGCCTTAACCACTGGACCTATTTTCTTCAAACTCAGTAGTTATGGGTCTTCGGTGATTCCCTAGAGGGGAAATTGATTTTTTTTTTAGCTCTAAAACTAAATGTACCCCGCATACACCCGTAATGCAAAATCTTATTTATCTCGAAAACGGCTCTAACGATTTTGATAAAAAAAAATTAGGTGTGATATTATGGACATGGACTACGTTTTGGTAAACAAAAAATTTGGGGCAAAATGTTATTAACGGTACCTGTCATAGAACCGTTTTTTTTGATTTTCGACTTCCTCATTAACGGCTCTAACGATTTTAACCAAAAATTTTCAGCAGGAGTCCCCCTAAGTTTAAAATAATATTGTATATAAAAATATTCGAAAAATTATTTGTTGGGTTTTTTTTGAAAAAAACATTTTTTTTGAAAAATCAATATCTTCAAAACCTATGAACGATTATTTTTTTAAATTATTTCCTAAAATCAATATTATTAAATACTTAAAATTCGCATTCCACATTTTTTCTTGAAAAATTTTAAAGAAATTTCTTATAAAAAAAATTTATTTATTTAATAATAAAACGATTTTTTTTAAAGTTTGTTTGCATAAATTCTTACTTTTCCAGAAATCAGACGGCAATTTCATTTTAAATTCATGTTTTATATTTATAAAATGTATCTGAAATTCCAAAGTACTTTTACATAATAGGAAGTTCATGCGATCCAGTCGTGCATTTAATTTTTTTTTTTTTCGACTTTCTCATTAACGGCTCGAACGGTTTTAACCAAAAATTTTCACAAGGAGCTCCCTTAAGTTTAAAATAATGTTGTATATAAAAATATTCGAAAAAATATTTTTTTTTTTTGTTTTTGAAAAAAAAAAAAACAATTTATTTTTTGAAAAATCAATATCTTAAAAACGTGTGAACGATTATTTTTTGAATTTATTTCCTAAAATCTATATTATTATTATTATTATTACTATTACAAAAAAAATATAAAGCTTACGTTACCAAACACACCTAAGAATTCTCTTAGAAATATAAATATTTCTCTTACGATTATTATCATTTCCCGAATGTTTGTGTTGTGGCTGTTACTTTTGTTTTGTTTTAATTTTAAAAATGGAATACTTAAATAAAAAAGAAACATAAGTGTGAACTGGAGTGCCAATGAAAAAGTGAGTTCTTAAAAATAAAGTAGACCATTTTTAGATAGCTTTTTACATTTTATTCTTTAGAACCTACCCAAATCACTGTGCATGGAACAAATAGACACAATAGAAAATAAATCTGTTGACACTTGAAGTACTTTTATAAAGTGCCTTGCTTTCGAAGCACATGATTTGGCTACAAGTGCAGAAATGCTGAAGATTTAAGTAAAAATCGTACCTCATTACGACACTATCATCTGCCTTAACTTTAAAATTCACAGAAATATATTCACCTCTTGTATACCCATTTAGAACATCTTCAACCATTGCCATGAGTTTCCTCATATTTTCCTAGGAAAACCTATATTTCTTCCTAAATCGATCGATCATGTCTGGTTATGCATATTTTTCTTGTCTTTGCTGGCTTATTGTCCAATAATTGCAAATGGTTTAAGAACCCAATCAATCTCACAGACATAATTTATTATTTTTATTCAAAATTAAATTTGCAGTCTTCTTCACTTATTTTTTTGAATTTAAGAATCAATTTGACATATCTAGTTCGTATTTCTTCGCTAAACTACATTTTTCGGTGGATTAGCTCACTAAACGCCACTAGGTATATTTTTTTTAACATTTTGCTCTTAGTCTACAGAATAAAGCCTAACCCTTCGCTATTCCATGTTTATTAATGTGGCTGTAAGTGTTTGTATCAAAATCAAAAAAAAGCCTAACCTCTATCGTTTTGTTACTACCTCATACTGTATGTTGGACGTAACTGTTACACAGCTAAAAGAGCTGATCTTCTGCCTTTATGTATTAGCGATAAGTCTTTTTAGTTTACCACCAGGAGGTCATTGTCGAGATATGCCGAAGCTTACCAAATGTGTCTTACCCCGTTTCCAGATCTTTTAAATGTATGGAGTAAATATTCTTTCTACTAGTATTACAGGCACACCTTCATCTAACCAATGCAGTATTTAGAACTCAGGAGTTCTGAGTTCGCAGGATTAACCTCCGCAATGTTGTTGTTATAATCTATCAAAACAGACGATGAACTTAAAAGAGACATCCTAACTCAAAAGAATTGTGAATAGTATCGTACTGGTCTTAAACCACAGTTTCATTTTCTTGTGGATGAAGAGAACTTCCAATACATACTTAAAGTATAATAGAAATTGAAATGGAATACAAAAGTTATACATAGTTTGATTAATTTTTTTTTTCATTATATTTATTTTTTATTAAACTAATTTAGTTTAGACTAGAGTCAGCCTATTCATAGTCACCGATAATCTAGAAGTTTACTAAGTGTACCTATATGTAGTATTTAAAAAAATTTCGTAATTTTATTTTTTATTTCAATCACATACTTCACTTGATCTTATGGTTTGCATTAAATCTACCCAACATCGCGTTTCACTTTCGCCTTTCAATTGATTTTATAGTAAAAAAAAACCATTTAAAACATTATAAAATGTGTTTCAATTTTCACAGCCTTTATAATCTTCATCGTAAAAAAATATTTCGGTCATAAAAAAAAAGAAAGAAACAGCTCCGAACTTGTAAAAATTAATATCTATCGTAAAATTGAATTTTCCCACAACATCTACAATTAAACCGTAAACAATTAAGACAAAAACATAATAAACGTTTTATGATCTTTCGATTCTATTGCAAGCATTAAAATTTATCCCAAACACTTTTACAAATTGTGAATTCATAAACATTAAAACCCACGGAAATACTTTGATCTTGCAGTAGGGTCATTAAGTCAGAGTTCGTTGGTGCATCAGTTTATTAAAGGAAAAACATTCACTTTTCATGTTTTGTGAAATCTGTGATGAAAGTGTCAAAAAAAGAAGAAAACATAACAATACTGAGCCTTTATCCAAGACAAAAAAGGATCCATCAATTCTTCAAACTGACCGACGCGACGGTAGTGAAATAAAAAAAATTAAAAATTCACACAAAACTTTTAGAAGAAGTATTGGTTTCGTGTCAAAAAAAAATAGACATTTTAATCAGTTATTTTTGTGATTGTATTTCATTTTCCAAGTTGTTTCATTGGCAATTGCGCTAGGCTAGGGTGCACTATATAGCAACTGTTGGCTAAAAATTGGAAAAAAAATATGTTTTCAGGGGTACGATCTCTTGCGACGAAGTTACAAATCCTCCATCTTAATTGTTCAGACTCAACAGAAAAGTAAAGGTCTGTTCCATTTCAACAAGACGCACACAGGTATGGTTTAGAGGTTTTAGATACTAGGTTCAGGTTTTTTATGAGCCGTTGGATACTTGTTTAATTTTTAATATTGCGATTAAGGAAAAATTCCCAAAAAAAAAATGACGTCCGTCGGTTTGTTTATCCGTTTATGCGATCGTACGTCTTGGTAAACATTGAGCTAGAACCTAAGCGGAAGGACGGATTTGCTTCAAATTTGGTGAAGAATACTATAAAATTTTCTGGAAATTCGAATTTTTATTAAGTTCATCAAGAACAATCGAAGTAAAAATACATGTTTTTAGTACTTTTGAATTTTTCACAATATCTTGGTAAGAACATCATAATATTATTGATACGTTAAAATGCAACTTCAATGTGTAGCTACCAGGGTTCGGACTTGACTTCGATCGAAGTAGATCTACTTTGATTTTAAAAATAAAAATTAATCTACTTCTCTTTTTTAGGATCTACTTCTCTTTGATATTCTTAACCAAAAGACAGCGCTGAGCACCCTGTATTACATAAGAAACAAGTTTAGGAATCGTTTAAACGTAAGCACCTTGGAAAATTTAATGTTTTCGAGATCACTTACAGAAAAACGTAAAGATATTTATGAGAAAAGTTCGTTGATGGAAAATTTACTTTAAAATAGTTATATTTAATTTCTATTTTATTTACAAGTCTGAAGTTACTTTTAAGGGCCAGTTATAGCTATCATTGAAATGCATCATTGGAACAAATCAGTGGAATGCTGACTTCATTTTTTTGGCAAGCCAGTTATAGCATTCATTGAAAAATTGGTTTCAGTAAAAGATCCTGTCAGTGGCTGATTACAAACAATTCTATGCATTTGAGGTTAGAGTTGATCACTGAAAGGAAAACTGACATTTGAGAATACTCGTAGAAAGAGAATCGAACACATTCAGTGGAATGATTGTGTTCCACATTAAAGAAACGAAAATCAGCTGTTAATTGAAATTGATTTCTATCAGTGAAATAATAAATGCGGCTTTAAAAGAAAGTTTAGATCAGAATTTTGTATTTTTTAGAGTAAAAAAATTCTACTACCCATTAGCTTCATTTTGGTACCAATTATAGCCATTGCAGTTTGTTAAATAATCTTAAAAATGCAAATGAAAATTTTCAATGATGCATTTCAATGATAGCTGTAACTAGGGCCTTACAGTTATTTTTATATAATTTTTTTTTTTTTATTTTTTTTTTAAGAAGTCGTTATTTACTATTCTACGATGTCTGACGTTTGTGTTATAGTTATATTTATTTTATTTTAAGTCTGATTTTCTTGTACCTTATAGTTACTTGTACGCAATTATAAGTAAATAATCAAATAAAACTTAATAAACTTCTGTTAAGAATTTTGTTTCCAAAAATGTGTTTTTTTTTTTTAATTTCTAAAACTACTTCGAAAATTTTGGATCTACATACTTCAGTTTTGTTCCGTACTTACTTCGAAAATTTAAAACCTAAGTCCGAACCCTGGTAGCTTCTTTACATCTTTGCACCACAAGAGCAAATACGTGCGATTTTATTCTCTTTCGTAACAATACGATTGGTGAAAATAATCTTTCTTTTCTTAGATTTACAGGGACGGATTTGACGATTTCTACGAGCATTCACTAAAGAAGTCCTTTTTTTATCCGACTTCTACTACGTCAGCTTATGAAGTTCATAGTTTTGATTCGAAGACATAGTCCTTCTTGGGTAGGAAACTCTTTAATGACAACACATGAAGATAGACATTTACAAGCTAATGTACGCCTTATTCTGTTAAAGCAAACGGTTATTTTTGTAAATCTGGTGTCACACTCGTAACAAGTTGACAATTTAAATATTAAACATTCTATTTTTCAACTTATTTTGAGTTACCATACGGAATTTATGATGCAGCGATATAGTTTTATGAAAATCGCCTCTAGAATAAAATATGTTCTTGCCAATAATTCACACTTGTTTATATCTGTAACATAAACTTGTTACTTACATTTAAAAAAATGTTTGGACAGTATTGTTCTTAGCCTTTTTTGTTTGTTTTTAAAATGGGATTAAAGTTTCCAAACTGGTATTAAAGACCAACTTTCAGGGTAAATATTTAACACTCCATTAACATTTGTAAGCCATAAATAATTTTTTAAATTCACACTCATAACACAGCGGAAAATAACCACACAATTTTTGTTTAATTTAGTACCTACTCCTAGTGTTTAATAGATTACTCAAGTTTTTTTTATTAATTAAGCATATGATTTGTGTGAATAATTAACAAAATCACAAGTATTAGTGTCACGATCGTAAGGAAATGCATATTGTATATTCTTCTTCCAGCGAATCATGATTGTAAATAATACAGGGCTAAGAACACTTCCCTGTGGTACTCCAGGAATAAAAAAAAAATTCTCCGATAGCGTATTTATAGAGCGATCTCAAAAACCTCAGGATCAACAGCAGGACAGAAGTTAATCAGTAAAATTTGTATTTCTTCTTTACAATTTGGACCTGATGATACTTCTGCTATGTATATTGTCGTTCAATGACGACTGTAGTCCAAGAAAAAACCGTTTCTTAATTTCATAAAATTTATAGAATTTGATATAATAAATTATTTAGGTAAGTTGAATACAGTGTTACTGCTTAGTTTTTATTAATATTCGGGGGCTTAAAAAACAAGGATTGTCAAAGTTTGAAATTTCGTCAAATATTGTTTAAAATCTCTTAAAATCTTTGACTGATTTATATGAAATTGACACTAATGCGGGGACAGAATTGGTATAGAAAATGATTTTTTTCGCCAAAATTCAACAAAGGGACCACTGTGCGCCTTACCATGTCCGTCTTAAAAAAACGTTAATCCGTAATTAATAAAAAGTTGATGGTTAACTTCCGTTGTTTTCAGATGGAAGTTCAAAGATTCAGTTTACTTAGTCTACAAGATATTTGTGGCTCAATTGGTCGCCCAGTGTGTTAGTTTCACTATCAAGGAAAAATCATTGTACTACAGAACTTAAAAAAACTTTTAGGTGAGCACCTGCCTTTTCGGCTCTATTTCACCAACCGGCCTACCAGTTCCATCGGGTTTTACAAAAACGCCCAAAAAACAATGTTCCAAGGACTAAAGTCCCAGTTAGCTTTTTGAGTTTGCTCAGTTAGTCATCCCTCCAGGAGATGACACCTCTCAAAGTATAGTTTATTTCATTTTTAAATTTTTGGGGTGACTTAAGTAACTCATGCTTTGTCACCTCATCAAAAGGTCATGCACAGGGGTCGCAGCGCCTGTACCAATTTACCTTTAATGCAAGTAAAGAAATTTTTAGTATAGATTTTTTCTATCTTATAATTGATGAATTACTTAATGGTCGATCACGTATTTTTTATTGATAACCAGCAACCCCGACGATTCTTCCATTTCTCATTGGATAACCACTCTTCACGATTGTGGGAACCATCTGCAAGTTGTTCCCTAGGTATTCGTTATGTTTACAACCCATGAGTTCCGAGTAAGTTCTGAACAGATGCTTTATTTATTAGTCCTCATATTCACAATCCATTAGTGAAGCCCTGGACAAAACCTTTATTAATTAATCTCTTCACATCGCATGCATTCGATGTTAATAACGAGACCATCTTATTCATTTACCCTTAGAGGATTTGCCACCTCCAGAAAATAAGGATAGGGAATTCCCTTTGCTAAGCATGTTAGTCGTTTGCTTTAAAATAATGGTTCAGGATTACTCCGTCCTACTTCTCTATTGCAGCTTAACTAATAGGTGTCACATGGAGATCAGCAAGGAATTAGGAGTTGCAATATTTCCGATCATTTAAGATGACAGACCTAGAACCCTGATGTAGCGTTCAACATATCCTCGTATAAAGATACTGTAACCACTACCTTTCAGCACAGGACTACAGAAAGATTTTAAAAATCTTTTCTTTTTTTTGTATCACAGGCCTCATTCAGCCTTAATACGCCTCTGAATACTTTAAGCTACATCCGCATCGTTTATAAACTACGCAATGTATTTTTTTTTGAAAATTAATCAGATTTCGCAAATCACTCGTGATGACCAATTGACCCGAATTGCAGTTTAGCAGGAGAAGAAGGAGAATAAAAAAAATAATAATACACAGCAGCTATTTTCCAGCGCATCGATATCAGCTTCACCTTTTCGATATGCGAAAAACTCTCTCATAGCAATTTTTGCCCTTCGGCGCCATAGCTAAACCTCAAGACAACGAGAAGTAAAATACGGTACCGATCCATCATAAACACGTTTAAGTAGTTCTTCCTCTTGTTGCGAATCGGTGTTTTTTTTTTTTTTTTTTGTTGTTGTATTGAGGTAACACACTCGACTGCACCGCTTCGGCCATTGTTAAAACGATTAACCAAACGATAATGGCGGCGACGACTACGAGATGCGGAAAACTCCGAATAACGGTATTTAGCATAAATTTGGGAGCATTTTCAAAATTATCTCTCTTCCTGTCCTCTAATCTATTCACTCTGTCTGAGAACATGGTGATGAAGATGATGATGATGGTGGCTCTATACGGCAGATGGACGGACGACACCAATGACGATGATCGCGCGGATTTGTGTGTTTTATCGGATTGAAATTGACATCGGAACTTGAAAGATGAGGAAGAAACTCGCCAGGAAAAACCGTGATGGCCTCAGGCTATAGCTTTAATAGTTGGTTGGCTGACATTTCTATCAAGCGTACGAGGCGACTTCCCAATTTTGAGAATTATTAAAAAGTCGAAGTTATTTTGTTGTTTTGATTACATCGATCCCAGTTTAAGTTGCTGAAGACATTGTAATTCATAAGCAAAGAAACCTTGTAAGACCAATATCTCTTATATTCATTTGACAATATTAACGTGTGAATAGTAATAGTCTTGAGTACAAATAATGTAAAAATATACACATTTAAGTGGGTGAAATATCTTCGTTTTTTGGAAAGTCGAAAAAAAAAGTTTGTTGAATAAGACTTTACGAAAGGGCTTAAAATTTTAAGGTTTAAAGGTCCTTCGGTGTGATTTCTTTCCCATAGAAATTAAATGGGGAAAATCTTGATATTTTTTAAGCCTTAAATAGAACGCAAGACATAGTTTTTCCACGTTTAAGGAACTTACTGCTTTAGACCAAGAATTGCAATTTTTGAAAGCTTAATCTCAGAAGAAATGCAACTTACAATGTGCTCCTGGATTGGTAGATTTCTAACTCAGGACTTTGAGTTAGGAGTTCGATAAAACACAAGACGCTTGCTGTATGAATGTACATTTGGTCAAACCTACATTTAAAAGAAGACCTATAAGGAGGTAAGTCTTTCTCCAAAATTCAATACCTATCTTCTTTCTAATTCGTTCATAATGCCAAACGGAACGTGAACTTTCACACAAAAGAAGCAAACTAACTTTAAGCCAAACAAAAATAAATAAATAAAAAAGCGGATCTAAGTGGCAAACCCCTTCGTGTTCGCATAGTCAGCCGCATCACCTTCTTCATTCATCCGCCTTTTTTTTAGCATGTTCTTGTTTCATGTGCAATATGAAAAGATATTAAAGTACGAAATATGAGTACGAAGGTGTGAAATACAATCGCCATACAACGATTGTAAAAGCTAGATGAGAGGATTTCCGTTTCCCCTATAAACAAAAACAAGAACAACACGAAAAAGTGCTTTTCATTCATTCTTTTGTTTAGAACCCAAGTGGGTAGTGTGTACTATTATTATTCTACTACTTTTTCTCTATTTTTTCTTTGAGTCTCAGGTGTGAAATAAGCAATGCTCATACATTTGTGGTTAGATGAAATACGACATTTTTATAATAGTTCTGTGGTATGGAAATGCGTTTGTCACGGTAAAGAATTTATAATTTGCACATACTGACGTCTGAAAATTATAAACAGGCCAAGCGATTGAACTGGAAATGAGAGTTCTTGAAATCAGATACCGAACAATAAGCTGTAAGTAAATGATTCTTTCACATCTTGAATCACGTTGATTGATGAAAGTTGCCAGAAAGTATTTTTTTGTGTCCTGAATTATCAAGTTGTGGAACCTATTTATTTGCTCATTCAAAACTAGGGTATTAGGACTTAAAAATCTCAAACCTTTCCGTGTGTGCAGAATGGCAGCAACTTACACTTGCAAAGATGAGAGGCACTTTCTCTCTTGGAGGATTTGCCATTTCTTTGCGAATGGCAGTACCCTTGAAAAAACCGACACTTTTGCAAATTGTAAAAATCCGAAATATCGGACGATTTTGCTAGGCGACCATTCATATCTGCAAACAAAAAACACCGAATCCATTGATGAAGAGAAAGCTCAGACACAATATGACACATGAATCCTATGAGTTTCAATTTCAGTCCGCCATTTTTTTGTGTCTAAAATGTGAGCTTTCCCAATTAATAAAATAATATGTTTTCGAAGCATTTGATTAGTATTAGAAACTTTCCCGACAATGTTTAAGATAAGAATCATATGTATTCCAAAAATCCTTTAAAAGCCGACATTTTTGAAGTGAAGCATTAATCCACATATACTCGTATATACCTAGGGTGACCAGAACTGTAGGGAAAAAAATTTAAACGGAGCGAGATATAAAATTGATTCTGGCTTCATTTTGAAGCCAATATGTAAGAAATAGCACATCATTTAAATGACACGCCTGGGATTCGATAGCAGTGCTTCAAGTGGTCGGTCCAATTTTTAGAGCTCTATACCCGAGTCTATTGACGGAAACGGTGTCTTCTTCTTCATTTCGAAAGAAATAAGGTCCAATGATTCCGCCATGCCGTAAACCGCATCAAACAGTCAATCTTTGTGGATGCATCGATGCTTGATCGAACAATTGTGGATTGTATTCGCTCCAATACTGATATTTTTGCTTGTTAACATGTTTTTGGGGCAGTATCCGGATTTCCGGCAAACATTTCCAGCGCCCAATAACCTAACTGACTCCGTTGTCTATGACCGTCCTGGATGAAATGCTTAACCGTGCAGAAAATTTTTTGACAGATGGATGTCATTGGTTACTTTGACGCTTCTGAAACATAGGTTAAGTAGACAATAAGTTGGTACATTGTGATTCCACATTGAATCTTGGAGATTTTCTCCATAATCGTTATACCAATTGGAGCTCAAAATGAAGCGAGCGAGATTGCCTGTATCTATATTTGCCAGATCACTAAGATCATTTTTTTTTTATAATCTACTCACGCTCAAGGGACTATGATTACCCTTCAAATGTTTCAACACAGCGTGGGCGTGAAGTTACGGAAGAGAAAGAAGGATAGGAAAGATGTAGTAGAAATCTCAGAAATAGAGTCTACGTCTTTGGAATAAAGCAGGACATGTACGGAGAAGGTGAAGAATCGATTTCTCTTCTTCTTCGTCCATACATCTTCTGCAGAATTCGTTAGAATAAACTTCGAGTCGCGTTACGTGCTTGCCTATCAAACAGTGTCCTGTTATAACACCTATTACGGAGCCTATGTGCGATCTGCTTAAAGTTATGAAGCCTTTGTAGGGCTTTAGATCCAGCATTGGCCAAATCTGTTGTACCCCTAAACAGGTGGTGATATTGTTCCATCTAAGGTTTGTTCTCTGTATAGCATCTTTCTTTAGCATATGTTACCACATAGCGATGGGAATACTCTTATTTGCCTTATCTGGAAATAAAGGTATCATTTTTTGACTTTTGGCGAGTTCGTCAGCTTTACAATTTCCTGAAATATTTCTGTGGCCTGGTACCCTGCAGAGGCAAATGTTAACTGCTGCGCCATATCCATCACATACGATTGCCAACTAAGGGCTGTTTTTGAGCTGGTACAGACAGAATCAAGAGATCTAATGGCTGCTTAGGTGTACGAGAAGATGCGGATATCTTTGACCGATATTACGTTTCCTTTAGGCTAAAGAAAAGAGAGACTTAAATAAAGTCTGCTTGAGTATGCACCTCCATCATCCCCGTCATTAGTTTTTGATCCATCGATGTAAAAATGGATTGAAACATCTTCCGGGAATGCTGTGTCCTCCCAGATTTCTCTAGAAGGGATGATTACCTGAAAGTATCAAATATAATCTGAGAGATGGTGTTATCGATACTACTTGGAAGTGAACCGAAAGAGTTCAGAATGATGGAGTTGCCAATTTCGCTATTGACCCACTGCGAGGAGGCTTTCAGACGAATAGCTGTGTTTGCAGCCGTTTGTTTGGTGAATATATTGAGGAGTGTTGGATGGAGCCGAATGTCCAGTGCAGCGGAGGGAGTCGTGCGAAGTGCTTCACCCTTGCAAAGACAGGCTGACCTTTGGACCTTGCTGAGCAATAAACAATTAGCGTTTTTGTCTTGAACTGTCCACCTTACTGCCTCGCCGTACGTTAGAATCGAGGTATATAGCCAGTGAGTAATGTTGGGTTGCCTTAGAGCCCCCATTTATTTCCAATAGCTGAGAAGAGTGACACTGGTTTCCAAGTTAACTTCTTATCTAAAATAAGACCAAAGTATCTTGCTTCATCGGAGAACGTTAGTGGTATACTTTAAATTAAAGGGGGAAGTAATATGGGGAATTTAATATTTCCTAGAGAAGAGAACAAGATCTGTTAGCATCCAGTCCACACCGATCGGCCCAGTTTGTTAGCTTGATTAAAGCATATTTAAAGAGATCTTTTATGGTGTTAGGATGCTTTCCTAATACAGCAATTGCACCGCCTTGCAGCGTCCCGCCCAGCTTTGAATTATTAATACTGCTAGTTAGCATTTGATTTATAAATTCTCCAAGCGAAACTTCTACATTCAAAGAGGACAGTGCAGACGCGATTGTAGACTTATCATCATTGTTTAAAGCGCTCTCTATAACAAGGAAGGCAACCAGAGTATAGTCTTTATGATGGAGAGAGTATCCGACGCTTCTTCCCAATGTATGAAGAGCTGTTTCCACCGATTTCCCTTTACAGTACGCGTGCTGAGCGTAATTGAAAAAACTCATTATTGATTTCTGGTCAGGAATTTGAGACACATAGAGCTGAGTTTAAAAAACACAATTAAATATTTACAAAAAGAAACATGATCAAAAATCTAGATTTGAACTTGGCAATGCTGTACCTTGACTAAATGTTATCTAGACCATCATCCCTCGCTCGAATTGCTAGACTTAATTTATGTGGCATTTATTTTAGTCATAAGTCTTAACTTATATTTTCACCATTTTGTTTTGCTTATTATTTAAAAACTATTTTTGACATGCTCCTGAAAAATAATATCAGAAAACATGTCACTTGAGTGAAATTCACTTTATGATTGTTGTAAATCCATTGGCCGTGCAATGCGCATGCAATCTTCATATCTATGAATAATACTTTTCGAGCCCATTGTACTTCATGTTACTTACTATACTTAGGTTAAGAATCGCGGTAATAACGATGACGCCCGCTTGTAACCGCACATTGGGGAAGATAATAGACAAAATTTGGAATAAATTAAAAAAAAACTTAAAGATTAAAAAAAAAAAAAAATATTTCACTACATCGATTTTGTTCGATACAATTATTAGTTAAAAAATTAGTTGAACAAAAAAAAATATAAAGAAAGAAACTTGCAGTAGGCGTGTCAAAGGGGTTGGAATGGCCTTTTCAATGCTTTGTTTTCAAAGAAACTTGCTTAAAAGACACGCAAAGTTGTAAGATTTTCACGTGAAACTGATTTGCTTGAATTTTAGACCTACCCTACCCCACTGTTAGCCGGTAGAAATTCAAAGCTTTGCACGGAACAACAGACTTACAAAAAAAAAAAATAAAAAAATGCAGTTGCAGTTGAAGCAGTTTTGCGCACACACGCTATCACGTTACAACTTGGGGGAGGACTTGACTATAAAGAAACTAAAAACAAAACATGTGAGCGCTGAAGAGTTAGAGGCGTGGAATTTAGGGGAATTAGTGGAAAAAATAATCTGAAGTGAAGTTCACCTCTTTGACTGTGAATTTTTTTGTTTTGTTTAGTTTTTTTTGCTATTTTAACTTTTGTTTTTAGATCTTTAGATGTTTTTTTTTTTTAATGGTGGTGGCAACCACACGAAAGTGAGTTTCGTGGGAACAAAGAAATTTATGTTAAAACTTAAAAGGAGTCCATTTGTAACAGGCACAAACAAAGTCGACAGTTCAATGATATTGGTGGCCGACACGGTGGCGTTGGGTGGCGGTGCTCTGATGGTGACGCCGCCGCCAATTGAGTACAAATGAAGTCAACTTGGTATGCAAAAATGGTGTTTTTCCAACTTTTTGGTGGCATTCAGCAAAATTTAGAAAATTCCGTTTATGGCAAATGAAAAGCGTTGAGAATACAATTAAAAATTGTTTTTATTTTGTAGTCATGGATTGTTATGAAAATTGCGTTTTATCCAAATATTACTGAAAAAGTAATTTAGCTAAAAAATGTTTGCTATGAAATTTATTTAAACAATTGTCGTAAAACGTCTTTGTTTTGTTTTTTTTTTTTTTTTTTTTTTTGTGACGGAACTTATTCAAAGACGTTTTACGACAATTGTTTAAACAAATTTCATAGGAAAAAAAATTTAAAATTGGCTATAAAAGATGATAGTGCTAAGTCTAAGGAAAAAAATGCTATTTGAAGGGCATATTTTATATTTAGGGGATTTGTTTGTAAGAAATGGTGCGACATTTTTTTTTTACGACTTTTTTACGACAAAATTACGACAACTATCAACACTGTGCTTTTTCCGTTTCGAGTTCATTATACCCTATTTGGAGGGGTGGTAATGCTAACTTGACCGTCAATATAGCATTAGCAGGAGTTATTAAAAAAAAAAAATAAGCGTGACAATTTTTGTTGTTTCACGAAAAATTCACGACAATTAATCCAATTATTACATCTTTAAAATTTTAAAGTGGTAATGCTTACTTCACAGACATATTTAACTAACCATTAGAAACAGTTCCGTTGTGAGGATTAGTTAGAAAACTAAAGTTGAAAAAATGATAAACTATGATGGCGGCAAACGATTAATGCGGTAATAGTATAGATATATACCAATAATAATAAGATGTTGATGTCTGCTTTTTATCCAGTTTTGATACACTTTTGTTTCCGTAGAAGCAAATTTGATTCACCAAATAACTTACATTCCAAAAATTTAGGGTTTTTAAATTGCAGAAAATTGATAGTTGTGGAAAAATTTGCCAAAAACACACTTTCACTTAAGGTCTGGTTTAAATGTGGAGTAGGTAGGTACTTTAAAGGAAAAACTTGATATACAAAAATTCTGTTTTGTTTTCGCTTTCTCGATCTGACAGATTTCGATAAATTTTTAAATCAAGTTTATAAAACTTGAGTTCCAAATACTTTAAACTTTTCAGAACGTCCTTCAGTCTAAAATTACTTTTCTATTATGATTGGATGGAATTCAAGGGTACGTTAGGTTATGAAACCTTATTGTATCTGTAGAAACTTTGATTTCGTATTTGTATGCTTTTTTTAAACTATCACCAGAGGTCTGGTGGGCGATTCCCAGCCACTGCTACCTTAAATAAAAATCCTTCAAGAGTATCTCTTGTAAGGAAACAGTTCTTCTCATCTCAGCCGTTCGGATTCGGCTGAAAATTGAAAGTGCACTACATTCCTGCTGTATGTACTCAGTAGCATAACTCCTCCACAAGGTCTGATTACAGAGGAAAAATTAAAATGGGCAATAAACAGCTTCAATCCATACAAATCTCCTGGGCCAGATGGAATAATTCCAGCGGAATTACAGGAAAATTCCGATATTCTGATACCCATTCTGGTAAACATCTTAAATGGTTGTATCGCTCTGGCTCACATTCCTTTGTCATGGAGAGAAGTAAATGTTATTTTCATCCCCAAAGCTGGCAAACCTAGCCATGTTAATCCTAAAGATCTAAGACCTATTAGCCTTTCATCATTCCTACTTAAAACATTTGAACGTCTGATTGAAATCCATTTGAGGGCAAACATTGATAAGTCCTTACTATCCAATGCTCAACATGCTTATAACAAAGGGAAATCTGTAGAAACCGCTCTACATACGCTGGTTCGTACTATCGAACACTCCCTTCATCATAAGGAGTTCACCTTAGTTGCTTTCCTGGATATAGAAGGAGCTTTTAACAATGTCGACGCATCCGCAATCACATCTGCGCTGTCATCTCTAAAGGTGGATAAGTCAATCAGTAATTTGATAAATCATATGCTGATAAGCAGGATTATTAATTCAAAACTGGGCGATTTTACTACTCGAAGGACTGTCAGTAGGGGTACGCCGCAAGGCGGCGTCCTCTCTCCTCTCCTTTGGAACCTAGTCGTAAATGAACTACTAGTGATTCTTGAAGGGGAGGGGCACAGGGTGATTGCCTATGCGGACGATGTTGCGATAGCGATATCTGGTAAGCATCCTAATACTCTGAAGGAACTCCTACAAAATGCTCTAAACAAGCTTACTAACTGGGCAGATCAATGTGGACTCGGTGTCAACCCCCACAAAACTGAACTTGTCCTATTTACCAGGAAATATAAAATCCCACACATAGACCCTCCCCTCATCAAAGGTATACCGCTTAAATTCTCAGACAAAGCAAAATATCTGGGTCTTATTTTGGACAAGAAATTAAGCTGGAAGCCCAATATCCAAGAGAGAGTCAACAAAGCCAACATAGCTCTTTTCTCTTGCAAAAAAGCCGTAGGTAATAAATGGGGTCTACAAACTCATATAACACACTGGCTATACATCTCAGTCATTAGACCGATACTTACATATGGAGTGACAGTATGGTGGACTGCGCTGGAAACAGCAACTAACCGCGATAAGCTCAGCAAAGTCCAACGAACAGCCTGTTTAATCATGGGTGGAACTCTCCGCTCAACTCCTTCTGCTGCACTTGATGTTCTTTTTCATCTCATACCGCTAGATATTTTTAGCAAACAATCGGCCGCTAACACAGCCATTCGACTTAAAGCCTCCTCGCAGTGGATCAATAATGATATTGGTCACTCTACTTTACTGAACTCGTTCAGTAGTCTACCTAGTAACGTCGATTACACAACCCCTCATCCAAAATTTGATAAAAATTTTCAAGTATCCATCCCTTCCAGGTCTTCATGGGAAAATGAGTCGTTTTTGATAGACGAAGCAATTCATTTCTATACAGATGGATCTAAAACCGATGACGGGGTCGGTGGAGGCGTATACTCCGAAAAATTAAATCTTTGTCTATCTTTTCGTCTTCCAAATCACTGTAGCGTGTTCCAGGCAGAGCTTTTAGCAATAAAAGAAGTCCTCTCTTGGCTAAAAGAAAACGTTATATCGACAACCGATATACGTATCTTCTCAGACAGTCAAGCTGCCTTAAAGTCACTGGACTCTGTCTCCATTAACTCACAAACAGCCCAAAATTGTCGATCATCTCTGGTGGAGATGTCAAAACAGTTTAACATTCACCTTACATGGGTGCCGGGGCATAGAGACATTCCAGGAAATTGTAAAGCTGACGAACTTGCAAAAAACGGAACAATATTACCTTTGTTGGATAGCAAATCTAACATCGGTATACCCCTAGCTACTTGTAAACTTATGCTAAAGCAAGATACCATAAAGAAAGCCAACCACAGGTGGACCAGCACCTCAACTTGCCGGTCTACTAAACTGATTTGGCCATTGTTTGATGCTAAACGCTCA
This sequence comes from Chrysotoxum bicinctum, assembly GCA_911387755.1. NCBI lineage: Eukaryota > Metazoa > Arthropoda > Insecta > Diptera > Syrphidae > Chrysotoxum > Chrysotoxum bicinctum. Next base: position 210,054,350 of record OU426989.1, on the reverse strand, counting down.
AAACAACTAATTTCTATTGGTAGATTGCATATTAGCTCCATTATAGGTGTCCTTACTGGGCACTGCCTAATAGGAAGGCATGCTTCTCGTCTTGGAGTTCCTGCAAATGACTTTTGCAGAAGCTGCATGGATGAAGAAGAAGAGGAGTCAATTCCCCACCTTCTATGCTCTTGTCCTGCCCTAGCGCAAAGACGTAGACTCCACTTGGGAGACTACTACTATAACGATCCTAGTGATCTAAATAATTCCGACATTCACTGTCTCAAACGCTTCATTATTAGCTCAAAATGGTTTAACGAGTAAGGGGGATTTTTGAAATCCTTGTGGTATCACAACGGACCAAATATTGGTCTAAGTGTGCTGTCCTTTTCCGGTCAGCAGCCACTTTAACCTAACCTAACCTAACCTAACATTCCTGCTGAAAATATGTATAGCAAAAATGGTTTGTACTCAGTGGCCTAGCGTAGGGGGGGTGCGGCAAAATGTCGCCGGTGAATCGTTTAGAGTAGAGATCATTTATGTTTCATGACAGAACATTTGACAAGTCAACAAACAACAATGACGTACATTTGAAATTTGCCACCCTGCCCGTGATTCGTCGTTGACCCTCTCGGCTGATTTCCAGGAATTCGTAAACGGTGAGTAAGGCCGTAAAAGTGTATTCCGTTATTGTCGAGCGACTTACGAAACTAAAACTAAAACTAAACCACGGTCTCGCACACATATGATTCGGAACGCTCCCTTTCAGTTTTGCGAGAGTTTTGGAACGTTCCGTTTTAGTTTCGCGAGTCGCGCGACAATAACGGAATGCACTCTTACGACCTTATTCGGTAGTGGTAGGGTTGTGCAACATGGCCTTTCCAATACTAAAGTGACAAACACTCTTCCAAATATGTCTCGAAAGGGGACCGAAACGGCGGTGCCAAGGTTTTGTAACATGGCCCCCCACACCTAGAGTGGGTTCTCTTCCGAGCACATCGCGGGGCATAGCGATGCATCTAAACATCGCTTCAAAAAGAGACGGGATGCTGCGAGGGTTCTAAAGGGGTCCGTTGATTCATTTTAGTCTTGAGGAAAATCATAGCTCGTCGCTAGGATTCAATGAGTCAAGCAGATTTTTTCAAAGACCAGCGGTTACTGCACGTCATATCGTGACATGTCTATGGAGGGTTGCACTCCGGTACTCAAACGGCTCCGAGCGCATAACACCAGCCCTCCCCAACATCCAAGAAGATGGCACGATTTCTTCTGATCGATGGCAGGTCGTAAAAGTGAAGCTCTCAGCAGGCTTCTTAAGTGTCACGAGGGCAAACCCGGGATCACTTTCGATCACAAGCGACAACGGCGGCGGCCGGCGGTTGGCATGAAGGTCATGTCAAACTCATCGTTTGTAACGATCAGAGATCGTATAAGCTAAATAAGCTTTCTGTAATCAAGTTGGGCGAAATCTGGCCAGGTGCGAATCTCGAGCTAAGGAGGATAACGCAAGTGTACCTAGAGCTCGCACATGGACACCGGCTGAACCTTCTTGAATGGAGGTGATCCTCCGAAAACTAAGGTAAGCAATCCCTCTTTACCGACTAATAAGTGGAAAGTCTCAAATCTAGAGGATGTAGAGGATCTTTATCGATGTGTAATAATCGTGGTCAATAAGGACTCAATTGCCTCTTTGGTGCGGACTTAAGCCGTGACACGGCATGGTTTTCAGACGATTAGTCTCAACAACCCCTCGAAGCTACGCCTGTGGTCGAGGATGTTGGTGCATCGGTTATATTTCCATCAGTGCAGAGCGATGCATATATAGTGCATCCTTATGAATAAGGTACAGTCTTCTCCTGATATCGACATTTTTAACGTAATGGAGACTGAAGACTCACAAACTAGTTTTATGAATGAGGATGAGCTTTTAGACTCATCTTCTGAGTAGGAGGATGATGATATTACAGTGGTGGAGATTGATCTGCCAAATTGTAGTCAAAATGCTGCAGCTAGTACAGCTTAGTCCCCTAGATTCAATGCGGTATCTCAATGGACAAAATCGTGGTCTAATTATGTCGGCTCTCCTGCTGACAGCCACGTCAACCTAACCTAACCTTACCTAATATGTAAGGCTAGTTTTGAAATGAAAAAAGAAAGTGAATATAAAAGTGATAATAAGCCTTTTATTCACTTTAAATCGCTGCGCTGAGTATAAGATTGACCGAAATATGCCTAATATCAATTGTTGACTTGAGGAAATCACAAAAATCACCAGATATAGTTTATTAAATACTTAAAAGGTTTTTCAGTTCAAAAACAAATTACAATCATATTTTATTTTGAACCAAATAACCAAACTTCTATCTTTCATAAATAATTCAGCGGAAACAATGGGGACTAACAACAGTTGAAAAAAAAAACTGCATTCCATCGAAATGCAGAAGATCAATTTTTACTTTCGAAATTCCACTTTAAAATTTCGATCGATTTGTGTAACATTTAATTTCACTTTCATTATGTGAATTCGGCCTCACTGGAATGCCGAAAATGTGCTTTAGTATGTGAATTCTCACTCTTCTCCTTGAGATGATGATTGTCCAGATTCTTACCTGAAAGTAAAAAAGAAAAAAATCTGCGTTAAAATTAAATTCTTCGAATCTATTATGAATCTATGTATAAGGGATTTTCTTAAAATTTTAAATGTTTAAATTATCTTGGTTTTTATTAGGAACTAGTTCATCAATTCTCTTTGTCCACAACTTATAGCTTCTTTTGTGACATCCGAATTCGTTCTCACAGACTTTTTTTTTACATAATTATTGTCTTAACATTGACTTTCAAGGACCAACAGTAGAAGAAAATACAAACCTACCAACATTGTGGACAATATTTTAATAAGAAAAAAAAATAAAAAACAGAAAAAGGGAAAGTCTGCTCCCACCAACAACCAACCCAAACATTTTTATTTATACGAAAAATTTAAATCAAGATTCCGAAACCGATTCAGATTATAATTTATAATATACGAGTATGTATGTATGTGCCTCGTCTCTGGCTGTAGCCGAAGCTGATGTTGCTGCTGCTTTTGCTCCAGCTAAGGTTGGTTGTAATGGTGCTGCCCCGCGTCGGATCGTTAGTTATGCATCTCAGCCGGAGGACCAAAGCCAAATCCGACACCAGCTATTCAAGAAGAAGCAAATGAAAACAAAAACAAAAAACAAACAATCTTTCACCATGGGAAGCAGTTCAATTGAAATTTTCTTCCTTACGTACTGACTGAGTTATAAGACCTGCAGAAGTCTTCACAAGGCTTTCTTCTTCATCTTCTATATATGATTCTCATAGAAAGTGATGAATTGATAGACATAATGTTAAGCGGGCAAGGCGGGTACTAAAACATATATGACACCACCGCCATCACGGACCGCCCCGCATTCTCTCCACCTCGTGCACCTTCATCCCTCTAAATGTGAATATAGTTACCACCTTCCTTATAAGGAACCATTATTGTGGCAGCCTGATACATTTTAAGGCATCCGTTTTGTTTTTTTTTTTTTTTTGCAAAGGAGTCTTGCTCTTTAAAAACAAAACAGAAAAAAGTGAATTTGAAAGGTGTTTGGCGTTAGAAGTGGTATGAAAATGCCAAACATCAACGACCGCTGTTATTGAAATATGTAAAGAGGGCGGCAAACCCACCTCAGACTCACCTCACTTTACTTCACCACACGATTTTGTTTTTAATACATGACGACGCCGCCGCCAAATCCGCCATTGAGTACATGTATGTTTTGATCGATATCTCGTTGGGCAAAAATGCATTCACGTCACGCTGACACCATAATAATTATGGAATATTCATCTTGAGGGTGTATCTTTAAGATAATCTTGTTTAAGATAAACTGCATTCACTCACTCACTCAACCACTCATTCTAAGCTTACATGTGAGTGTGCGAACGCGGGACATTTTAAGATAAAGCGACCATTTTTCAGGGTTACCTCTGGTCATTTTCAGAAGTTTATTAGCTGAATTTATGATTTAGAATAAAATTTTGTATTAAATAGAAATATGGAACCCTCATTAATTTTTTCCAAAAATTCTGATTCCACCATACGACTTGAGTAATGTTAGGAAACACTCTAGGCGGCTTTTCTAATAAAGCAAAACATAGTAATGACCCTGCTGACTAGACTCACTTCAAGATCAGCTGAAAACGTATACAAAAAGCGAGCTAAAAGGTGTTTTCTTTTTAGGCGGAGAACTTTAAATTGGCAACACTGATTTCTGTGACAGCGAATTTGAAAGTTCTCGTTTGATGTGAGGTGAGTTTGGTTTGAAAATTCACCATGAATTACATTCTTCACGCCACAGCAAATTTATTTTGAAAAATATGGTTCAATTCTAGAAACACATCCGTCGTTAAGTGTGTTTTATGGTGGTCAAAATAATGCATCGCACCGATAAGTTCGTGAAACTATAAATCTTTTCTGGAAAACATTAACTCTTAACTATAATACGCATCTACACATCTCGTAAGACGTCGAAGAGTGCACACAGAACAAGATATAGCTGATTGCAGCGTTTTTCTGTGTTTTACTCGTATTTCAAATTACAGTTCTCTTTTTTCACAAAAAAAAACACCCTTTACTTACATAAAGAAAAAATGCCAGGCGAAAATTCTATACGGACATCAACTGTACAAATGATGCTGCAGGGCACGGTGAAGTCATGTCAAAATTCCATGCTGCTCCGGGCTTCTTTAAAAGGCCGGATAAGACCTGGTCAGACTCATGATCAATTGTGATACAAGGCTTTGAAAACAGAACCGAACGAATTCTAGGGTGTAAAATTAGGGAATGTTTGCACATCATAACCTTTGGTTTGTAACAAGTGAATGTCATTTTCATTTCAAAAGCCGACAAGTCAACTAACAATTAACCAAAAGATTTTCGACCAATAAATCTATCCTCTATTTTTCTCAAGACCGTAAAAAATTAATAGATTAATAAGCTTATTGACAATGTGCTTTCACAGAGCCAACATGACAAATCTGATGAATCGACAAGTCTTAAAATGGTCGGCAATATTTAGGCATCAATCCAATTCCAAAATAATGGGCCTTCAATAATGTTGGAAACAGTGTAGTCCTAGATTCGAAAAGCATGCATCCGATGCTATCAAATTGTACTGATTCCAGACTTGTAAATTACATTACATTACATTTTTCACTACTCCGTAGATAAATCTACGAAGTAGAGACACTTAAAGCACTGGCAACTGAGGCCATCGGCTCTCGACTTGTAAATGAATAAATGGATTATACCAAGCTTAAAATTAAAAAATGTAACGGCACTTTTCAAGATGGGTTTAGATCCCCAGCTTTAACATAGGGAAATCTGGATCTGTTTTAACACTGTACAAGCTCCTAGAAAAATCCCCTGTAGACTTAATGTAAACCCTTTCTCGACAGAACTAGCTTTGTTTACAAGAAACCAGTGCACTTTAAATATAGATGCAACCACAATTAAAGAAATATCATTGAAGAAACGAAAAAGAATAGCATCCCACACTGGCAGTAAAATTTTTGGAAAAAGATGGGGTCCCAGATCTAAAAATGTATGCCAAGTCCAAACGGCTAACATGAGAAGAACTTTTCATCACATGGTGGACACTGCCAATCTAGCCCTGAGGCCCAATTAGAGATGAAAAGATGTACTCTTAGAGAATTTGTCCCATCCACGCAAGGAGGAGTACCCCTGAAAAAAAGTTTTCTTTTTTTTTTATTTTATTTTTAGACCTCCATGAGATGACAGTCTCACACACTAACCATTATGCCAAGGGATTCTACTGTGTGCAGCAATATAAAGTCAAATTCTGACTTAGGCATGTTTGGTTGGATGGCCAGCTTTAGACAAGACGGCCAAGCTTTGAGCCATGACTAAAATTCAGAGAATGGCGTCTAAATCAAAGTCCGGAAGATGTCCAAAAATTTTTCGGGTTTTGAACAACCTATAATCAAATCTTTCGAAGAAAAAAAAACACCCCAACCTCCTGGTTGGATTAATATAGGGTCACAAGTCAATGGGTTCACTTATGAGCAAAATAGACAGCAACGCATTTGAATTACATAATATGTATAGCGTGGAAGGATAGAGAGGCTAAGGAGAACTCATATCACTTTCTTATTGAGTTCCCTAGCCTAGCTATCCAGATCCAGAAAGGAAACCCTCGGAGAATACTTTTTGAACAGATTAGAGAATAAGGCAGTATTTAAACATCTTGACAATGAACTAGTTAAGAGAATCTGTAAATTAAAAATGACTTCACTTAGAAAACTACTTAAAAGACCGCCGATAAAATCTTAAAAAGGATCGGAAACCCGAAACACACAATACTCACCTTTTTGTAAAACAACATGTTTCGAAGTCCTTCCGAACGATTATTGATGCAGATACGAGTAACTTGCAGTTTGTTGATAGAAACGATGAATGTCAAACGCCCTTTGTCTAGCTCAAAAAAGCATGTGAGGACAAATGATCACCAGAGTACGATCTTAAAAGACATGCCATTATACAAAATTCATGGCATTAGCTCCAATATAAAGCCAAATCATTAAAAATTTGAGAAATTATTGTTGTACTCGTAGACCAATATCGCTGATATCACTCATAATAAAAGTTGGCGAAAAATTGCTTCTGAAAAGGCTTATAAAAATAACAGAAGAAAAATTAACTAATCCCCAGCAAGGTTCGGCATTTGGGAATTGAGTACAAACTACAATGTGTATCTTGTCTAGGGGGCACTACGAAAACATATATTACCGATCGACTCTTTAAAGTACGTTGGGGTCAAGAGTATTTGGAAATTAAAAATATTGAAAACGGTGAACCACACGGAAGTGTCCTTGGGCCCACTATTTTTTTAGTACAAGAAATATTTCAGAGGACAAGAATGTGGTAACAAAGTCATAAAGATACACCCTGTTTCACAATATCAGTCATATTACTCCGAACTGGATTTCGTCTCTCGGGTACAAGATAATATTCAGAGCTGTATCAATCAAGAAGTTTAAACCTCCTTTTTTCTTGTGATTTTAAATTTTAAAAAGCTATTGGTCGAACTTTTCAAGATTGGTCTTGATTTCCAGTTTGTTTTCGTGCAGAAAGACGTAAGACTCCAACACAACTTATATTACGAGTAACAAGTTTCTTTCAAGCTTCAGGGAAAAAAAAAAAAAAAACATAGAACCCAGATTTTTATTTATATGTATATCCAACCCTACTGATCGACCAATCAGAACTTGTT